>OY804549.1:22243969-23443969 GCA_963680865.1 Spergularia marina
GCGCATTGACAAACATAAATTTAAAATTTGTAAATAGAATTATAGATGTTGATAGAAAAGAACACCAAAATTTATAGATATAAGAATTTAAGACCAATGATAATGATTTCGTATTTCTGTGTGATCAAATATGTTTAAAAAAGCAAGCATCATATAAGATATTCTCCCTACCAACTTATTTCGTTTGAATCTCCTATTGAACGCATAAACCAACAATCGACTTTTAAACTTGACAATAGTTATCATCCTGAAACTTTCTTAGTTGATCCCCTCTCCCCCTTAAATTCCCTAAGCGTCCCCACAATTCGTTTTAACTCTTATACAAAGATCCCTCAACCGACAATTTCCACCCCCCACCATCAATTTCTATTGCCCACATACACCTCCATGCTAGTATCCCACTCACTTTCCTTGCCAACACCCAATCACCCGTCAACATGCTACCCGATACTGTAACAGTCTGATCCATCATACGTCGTAACACAACCCAATAAGATTAAATGTCACCCCTTAAGTTCGTAAATCATCGCTTGAGTTTTAAAAGGTGAAAGGCTTGTTGGTAATGTATAGTAGAAACCTATATTATAAACATATCATAATAAAAACCTTGGCCTTCGGCTCCAGGAGCTCCAAAATTCCTTCTTCCTCGATGACGCGATGGCCTAGAAGTACTTGGCTGATCCGGACGGGGCAGAAAGAATGATCGCCGTACTATCTGTAGCCAAAATGAAACTTCGATTTTGTTGAACCGATATCAGTCTGCTGTACTTAAAAAATCATCGATAAAGCCGCACCAAAGATTAGTAATTCCGTGTCTGGAGTATAAGGAGCCTATACCTCTCGTGGGCATAGGATGGATCCGCTTCGACCGGAATCGTTGCCCGACCAACTGGCTCGTGGGATTGACGTGAGGGGGTAGGGATGGCTAGATTTCGGGGAGCAAACTCCAGGCGAATATGAAGCGCATGGTAGTTTCCACCGCCTGTCCAGGGTTGAGCCCTGGGATTCGCGAAGGAACCAGACTTTTGACGGGCCAGATTTTTTTTACGCGCCACTTTACTGATCTCCTCCTTGGCTCGGGCTTCCGTATTCTGTTATGTGATGCAAGTTCAAATTTCGTATATATACAAGATGAAATCCCAACTCAGATTGGGCATGCTACCTCAGAGACCCCTTTTGCCTTGCTTTCGGATGCCGTTTTGGCTGTCACTCCACCAATTGCTTTTCTTTCCATATCTATAGCACTTTTCAGAATATGGACGTTATAGCTTAATCAATAGAGAGATGCCTGCCTTTTAGTACACTTATAGCGGTGACAGCCTCAATACGCTCGAAAGACATGCTGTGCAACAACCTTTTGGGTAAGATGTAACCACACGAGGTCGTTCAGCCTTTCTTCGGCCTAATTCAGTGTCGCCCGACTCGGCAAGCTGCTGTCAAAGAGGTTGATATTCCGCAAACACACGAACGTGAGAGCAAGGGATCACCCAACGAGTGGACGAGCTCCAAGGAGGGAGGCAAGAACCATGCTTTAAGTGAAAGTGGCGATTCTTATCTTAATTGCGAGAATAACTGACTAAGCCGTGCGTGCCATAAGAAGTCAGCAGTTTCCAAGCCAGAAACCCGAGCCCAGCTTGTAGCAAACCAAAAGTTTTACTTTTTTCCAGTTTCAGAGTCCCTAGATATAGGAGTAGTTCTCCCAAGGGAAGTTCCTTTTATATTATATTAGAGGTCTATTCCCGATTTAGGGTTTCTAGTCTCATTAGAAGTCAAAAGAGAAAGCCTGTAACGACACACTTCGTTGATCTCCCCAAAAGAGATGTTTTTGATGCAGCTCGTGGGACGGGGGTTGAAGTCTCGGATGAATGTCGTCTTAGATTCTGGGCACAATCCTCCTAGAGATGGGGAGCCCGTTGCCTTTTCTAGCCTCTCCTTCTTGCTTGCTTACTTAGCTCTTTCAGAAAATGGGAATCTTTGTTCTAGTAAGATGGCAGTCAAAGTCTAGCAGCATATTATATTTTGAAAGTGCTACATCTGATTTTTGAGCAAGGCTTTTTTTTTTATTATGTCAGGTCAAACAGGCCAAGAAATAAGAAAAGGACACCAGAAGACCGAGAGGCACGAGCTGGCTTAACCCATTCCCTTACCACCAAGCCCGGATAAGCAGCATCTGTAAAAGGAAAGTAGAATTACTTTACCTTAACAGAGAGAGAGCTCGTGAAAGATTTGAAATGGAATTTAAATATCTGTTCATTTTTTTATTCCTAACAGGATTGACAAATCTCACTGTGTGTAACACATCTACTTGGAATTGGAATGTAGGTCAGTGGTTAAATCTAGACTTTCCGTAAGCGATTTAAGTAAGAAAAGGAAAGAGAGCCAGCTGGCCAAGTTGCTGTTCTCTAGTAGTGGTATCGTCTATCTCAGCTTTCTCTCGTACTCTCGCTTTCGGCTTTTAGCTGTCGGGAAAGCTGCTCATGAATGAATTCCTTCAGCCCGGCAAGTGGCTTTGCTTAGAGAGTCCGTACTTAAAGTTCCAGCTTTCTGCTTGCCGGCTCGAAAATGGAGCTTTCGCGCGGATTCGATACGCCAAGGGAAAACAACCACCGCTTGGTTTTGAAATGCGGCACTCTGTTCATCTAAGATTCTATTCTAGCAAACCCAGGGAAACCCAAGCAGCTTTTTGTCCTAACTAGGAATTCATACTAACTCCCAACACTCTCATGGAAGAAGGGCGTAACTACGTCTCGCAATTCCTTCTGACCCGGAGCCGGAGGAATGAGAAAGTCTGACGAATGCCGTTCATGAGCTCATATCTTGCGTTGGTACGGAAATAGGATCTCCAATAGCGGGAGACGTACCGCGACGAGACTTCATTGTTCTTTTGGGAGATGATCGTATTCATCGCTCTTGTGGCAAAGCCGATTGCTAAAAAACTGATAGTCCCCTCTTTCTTTTTGATCTCAAGTTCTTTCCAATCGGGTCTAAAGGCATTAGTAACCTTCTCTGTCAGACATCTAGTGGGGTCTGCGTATTCCTCTTCAAACCATTCTGGGGTTATAACACTTCTACCTGCACCCTTGAACTTTAAGACCTTCTTATTTCCTTCACACTCTTCTGTGGCATAGCAATAGCATTTAGGTGCTAAAAAGTGTGCCTTATAGATTTTTTCTTCTAATTTAAACTTACCTAATACAGACGAAGAGATCTCTTCTTCTGGAAGTGGGCTTCCAAGGACAATAGAGTCTGTGTATAGTAGCAGTCGTCTCTTGATATATACTTGTACATATAGATCCTAGCGCAGGCTGTGATCGTTGCGGCTAGTTGGACCGCTGAGTTCTTTGGGGGTTCCCAATGAGAAGGCCCCTTACCTGGATTGGTAAGATAAGATACCATGTATAGATTATCTCTAATAAAGACTTCGCTTATAAACTCATCGCGTCTAAACAGACTGTCACGTCTAGTTTTTTCACACATCTCTGTTTTTGTGCTTTGAGGATTTATGCCAAATCTACCAGACATACTACCATAACTATTGTTCTTATGTATGTGAAGGGAAAATGAAGTGGGTCAATCACGTAACGAGCCCCCCTTCTCCTCGGTCCACCGAGACAGCAAAACTCATGCAGATTGCCCTGGATGATCCCTGGGGGTGTCAAACTCGTGATAGAAGGACAAGTAACTTCTCTTTCGCGGAACGGAATCAATCTAATTTCTTGGTGACCGGACACCACTGCTTAAGAGGGATTTCCAATATAGGTATAAACTCCCATGGTAAGACTTCTCACTAGGTAAGTTCTCCCTTATCTTTTTCAATGCGTTGGGGTCGGGCACAACAAGAAGGAGCTCCGCTTTTTTCCCTAGCGCATACTAAAGCAGAGTAGACTGATCGGACGACATGCGCATCAGAGAAATAGAATGGATTTAACATCGATAGAAATAAAGGAACAGGGGGTATCCCATCCTTGGGAGCGTATTCAAGCCCCATATCAACATCTTCATATGCTACATGTAAAAAACTCTGAATAAGTGTAAATATAACATCATTATAACGAATGATAGGAAGGACCTTTTCTAAGACTCTTTCCCTGGAAACACAACTCATAGAGGAACTATCCGGATAGATATGTCCCTATGAGCGACTACGCCGATCTTTATATGTTTTGGCCACGTCCCTTTCCGCTCTGAGTCCAACCGGAAAGAAGAGTCAGCATACGACCCTTATTGATAGGCGCGGCCTTCTTCGATCGTTCCACTGCGGAAGTCAAGGAGCTTGACTTCAGCCTGTAACCTATTCACTCGGTAATGTGTCGACCTTTAGGGAAATATTATGTAGGCCCGCTCCTTATGGGTTAAATTGTATCGTATGTTAGTTAGAGAGGTTAGCGAACTACTACGATCTATAGATTCTCCATCTATATCCAATCCCAACGAGAATAGAAGCGAGTCACTTCCGGTTTGGCCTGTAATCGTAGTCTTTTAGCTTATGTAGTGGTCGGCGCTTACAGTGCTAACACCAGAAAAGAGTAGGGCAATCTTCCCCCACTCCTTTCTTCCTTCACTTCTCTTTCTGCCACAGGAGCTGTCAGTCTTTAAAAGAAGAGAAGTGCACTATTCAAAAAATCACAGATCCCTTTCGAGAAGACCGAGACGACTCCTTTCAGTCGTACCTTTTAAGGGGAGATCTTTGACTCTAACGAGTAAGGCAATGAAATTTTATTGCTTACTTGGATACAAGTATGGGGCGAAGGCCCCGGGGGGGCCGCGGGCTCGAGATTGGTCGACGATCCCTGGCTACAATCCCGGGGACATCATAAATAGTACCCGCCGTCGTCATTCCGAATCACTTTCCAGAAGAACTAAAAATAAGGCAGAAATTAAAGAAGAGGGAGAGGAGGAAAAAAGAGGAGAAGCCACAAAGACGGCTACGCCCGCTCTAACGCTCGTTTAGTCATGTCACCAGTGCTATGGGATGCTAAGTATCGATTTATTAGTAAAAAGCCGTCTCCGACTTTTGAATTGGCAAAACATTCGATTTGTAAGGTCTTTTGCTGATCAATCAGTGTCCCGCCAACAGGAGCTTCTATCGGCATCCTACTAAGTTCTTTTCCTTATATACTGCCCGCAGGAGGAAGAACTACGCCTTAATGGTTATGGACTCCCCTAACCCTCTTCCCTTGATCAGGAAATAGGAGAGACAACTAGAACTAGCTGCTTCCAAACAAGCACAAGCTTATCGCCAAATGTCTCTTCTATTACGAAGACCGCCGGGCCGTGAAGCTTACCCAGGCAGCTTTGTTCCAATCAGCTAATTTAACCACATTCCAACCTCCGCAAACCTTTGGCAAGCTGGATCCCAAGCCACTAAAGCTTTCCTAGAAGATGGAGCCTTACCAGTCCATAGAAACACCCTACAATGTATCTCAATTTCTTTAAGGATCTTCTTAGGCAGTACACAAATTGGAGCCCAGTAGGTTTGCATACCAAAAAGCACCCCTTTGATCAACAGTAACCTCCCAGCATAGGAGAGAAACTTTGTGGCCCACCCCCTCATTTTGCTTGTTACCCTCTCCACTAGGGGCTTACATTGCTGGATAGTAAGCTTCTTATAGGTGAGAGGCACATCCAAATACCTAAAATCTCCTGCATACTAGCCTCCACTATCAAGCCATGCCGAGCAATGAGGCTGATGCTACTACCGATACAGAGAAAGACAAGGACTTTATTTCTATCGATGTTAAATCCATTCTATTTCTCTCCCCTTATGTCACATGTTCTAGCCGACCCTCAACCCCAGTCGATGCTTACTTGGCCCCTTAACCAATACTTTTTCACTTGTCAGATTTTTTAAACGGCACTGCCACACATGAACTCATTTGAGGCCCCACTCCAATTGAATTCTTCTACTGGACCCACACCCTGTCAATTCCTATGCACCCGTTCTCTTTACCCGTGTCGATTCGTATATCGTCCCTCTATAACACATATTTTCGACTCCTCCACTTGCCCTGATCTGCCTAAGTGACATATGAGGCTCTGCCCCACATGAACTCCTATACTCGACCTCCAACTCGGTCATTTCTTTTACTCCCAGTCCTCTTTACCTATGTCGGTTCTTATTCTCGACCCCTTATAACACACATGTTATCGACTCCTCCACTTGGTACCCCTCATCTCCCTATGCAACATATGAGGCTTCGCCCCACATGAACTCCTCTACTTGACCTCCAACTCAATTCTTGTACCCTGTTCTCTTAATTCACCCGTGTCGATTCTTATGCTCGACCCTTTTTCACACACATATTCTCGACTCCTCTAGTTACCACCCCTGATCTTCCTGCGCGATGATCCCACCATTCTCCGAAAAAATTATATATTACTTTCGGAGTATTGGAATATTTTAAACTATTCTAATAATATAATTGGTGAGCAATCAATATACTTTGATAACCAATGACATCTATTGTTGTGTATCAACTTATAAGTCAATAAGCATATATTTTCAATGTCGGTCAATAAGCATATATTTTCTAATCCATTTGTTTTCTCTGGTTCTTCACTCTAGTCACTCGCATACTCCATCGTTTGATCTAGTCCTAGCGTCTCTCCTTGAAAGACCCAGGTTACCATGAAAAAGTGATAGAGCGATCTAACTGTACATGTAGTCATGTACTGAATCTTCGTTTAAAATTGCTGAAATACCTAGGGTTTTAAATATGTGGTTCTTTTCTCTTTTAATATTTAGTATGTAGAAAAATATTCTCAACATATATTCTTGTTCATATCTTCATTTTAAATTGATGAATTGATTTATGTAAATGTAAATAAAAATTAGTTTATAAATTCTTTCGCTTTTTAAGATTTCTAGATTTGTTTCAATAATTAACGAATCACAATACGAAGGGAATTAATCTTGGGCATTCATTCACCTAGATCTAATGGCTAACAAAATACTCCCTTTTATTTTCTCTCTCCTCCCTTACCCACCACCACCACGCACCACCCATTCGACACTCACCTGAGATGTTACCGCCGCCTCCACCATCCACAACCTGAGACATTACCGCTGCCACCAGCAAGCACACGACCTCCCCGTCTCCACCTCCTATACGCCAATGGCCCTCACTTTTGTTCTCCCTTTCTCCCCATTTCTCACAACAATTACCCTCCCCACCTGTCTCCTCGCCTCTCTCGCCACGTTCTCGGCCCCTTCCTAAAGCGTCGTTGCCAGAAACAACCAAAAATTGCCGTCTATAATGAGTTTTTCGTTTTTCTTCGTGTTGCATAGAGGTGGCTTAAATGGCGGTGTTGTGGGCCCATTGTTGGTGGTGGTCGCGGGAGGTGGCCACATCTGGTGGTGTGGGCCGATCGTTGGTTGGTGGTGGTTGGTGCTAGTGTGTGGAGGTGAGGTGGTGGTGGACGTGGGTGGTTAGGGTTGAAGGGAGATGAGAGAGAAAAAGGTTTTATTTTTGTTTTATTTTTTTTTCTCTATTTTTTTGAAACATTAACAATCTTTTGATGAACATAAGAAATTGATGAACATGTACTTTACAATTGACGAACATTGACTAATATTGATGAACATGCAATTTAATTAAATAAATACTGAATTTTATCGTTGTACATTGAAAATTTGATGAACATTAAAAATTTGATGAACATTGAATTTAAAATTGATGAACATTAGTTTTTTTTTCATGAACTTGTAGTTTTAATATAATGAATGTAAACGGAAGATTTAAAATAAAAGATTTGCTCATCTACATTTATTTGGACTAGTTCTTTCCTTTCTATATAATGAGTTGTAAAAATATGCATGAAGTAACAGTTAGCACACTGGTATTGTAATGAATATGTAAGTGAGAGCTCAATGGTTCAAATCTAAGTACTCCCTCCATTTCTTTTGTTTCTTTACAAAGAGAAAGTGGGGGAGTACCAAGGTGGAAGAGAGAGAAGTGAGTTTAGAAAATAATAAGGGTATGTATTAGTGGAATGGTAGGGTCTATAGCAAAAAAAATCAGAGATTATTGAGCCTTATTCTGGCGCCAAACATTTCCCCCTAAAATTTTCAGTTTGGAGCCAAACTGAAAATTCAAACTTTTTATTGAAAATGGGGACTTATTTCCCTCCCATTTTCTGCCTATTCTATATAAACATCACCCTTTTAGCTTTAAAACCTGTTTTAAGGTTACATTAGGAGAGAGAAAATGTGGGAGTTTAACCCTTAATACAACACCAAATTTAATTCATTATTAAAAAATACAACTCTAAATTATTGTCATCCACTACTACAAAATGCACTATAGACATCATTAGATAAACATCGGATATCTATAAAACCCATGTCTATAAGGAACCGGTGGCATTTTTGCAATTTTGGTCAAATATAAGACAAGGGTTATTTTAGAAAAACCCATGTCTATTATAGACATGGGTTTTTACGTAGATATCCATGTCTATTACGGTCATATAAACATCACACTTTTAGCAAAACCGACGTCTATTAATTTTTTGATTTTTTGTTCCGAAATCAGTATAATAAGGATCATACAAAAACCCATGTCTATTGTTTGTGAACATTTTCTCTAATTAATAAAACCTAACCCTAACTCTCACATTCTTTCTACTCTCTCTCCTGTGGCCGCCTACTGCACCCTTAAAGCTCAAACTAGTCTTTTTCCCTTTCATCTTCTTTTCTAATATCTCGTTCATTGACTACTCTCTCAACCTACTGCAATCTCTTAACTCTCCTTTTCTTATACCTACACGTAAACCACCAAGTTACCAACCATCACAAGTGCATCGATTTCTGTCAATATAATGTGCATGTTGGAGTAGATCTCACCGTGTTCTTCCTTCCTCGTATGGTTATTAAGGTATGGTTTTACTTCGTCAAAAATCAAAGATATGATTTAGTATTTTATTCATATTTGGTTTTCAATTTTGGTATTGATTTATTCATATGTAGATTTCAATTGTGGTGTTGATATTTATAACTTTTTAATTTTGACAAAATCCTGTCATTTTTTTGGGTCAAATTTCAGTTGGGTATGTGTTAATCACAAGAAGAAATAAACCCCCCCACATTCTAGGGTTTTTCTTTATCTTTGTGCTGCCTAAATGTGCATTTTTCTCTTCAAACTCAATCTTTATACTCTATTTTCGTCATTGTCTAATTTATTTCACATTCTTCGTTGAAAATATGAGATCTGGTCTATTGTTTTTGAGTTACTTCTTTTTTATTCCTTTCTAATTTGGTTCTGGATGGTCTTAATTTTTGTTTCAATTGTTCATGATTTTATTCAAGTATTTTTTGGATAAAATCTGAGATCTGGTCTCTTGTTTTTGAGTTACTTCTTTTTTCTTCCTTTCTAATTTGGTTGTGGTTGGTCTTAATTTTTGTTTCAATTGTTCATGATTTTATTCAAGTATTTTTTTGATAAAATCTGAGATCTGGTCTCTTGTTTTTGAGTTACTTCTTTTTTCTTCCTTTCTAATTTGGTTGTGGATGGTCTTAATTTTTGTTTCAATTGTTCATGATTTTAATCAAGTATTGTTTGGATGATATTGGGTGTTTGTGAAGTTGATTTTTTTTTCTCTTCTTGGTTTTAGGTAAAAACTTCATGAGCCCATGTACTGTTAAAATTGAAGATTCAAATGCTACAATTACAGCAATCACCAAAGGCGGCACCGTCGATATATAAAATCTCGTTGTTGATTTTTTTTAGTGTGTAAATTTTAGGTATGCGATTGGTTTCCTAGTGATTAGAGCATACAACATTTGTAAGTTTGTAGCTGTGTATTGAATATTGATTAGTATGAGAGTTTATTTGTTCATGACAAACTAGTTCTTTTACCCGTGCAAAAATTGCACAGGTGTTATAACATAAGTTTGTAGGGAATAATTTTAATTTTGAACTATTTATATAAATACGTACTAATACCATAAGTATCAGATGTTGTTACGTCCAATGGGGAACTTAGAGTTTAGAATAGGTTTGAATGTTTGACACACTGTAATATAAGAAATGTAGTGGACAAATTAACTGTGTTGACCGGACGATAATATAAACAACTTAGAGATGTCATAGACTAAGATTTAGTTAGATAAGCATCAGATGTTGGAAATCTTGTTTTAGAGAAACACGTGATAACATCATCAAATTTCATGAAAATTTCAAATTGAATAAAAAAATTGGCCTAAAAACAATATCAATTGTAATATATTTACAACAATAGTAAGTTTACATTTAATAGTAAATCAATTTCTTTATCCTTATATTTATGCTTGTGTAGTAACTACGTGTATTGGATACGTAAAATTCTTTCATTTTTGTACTCTACTTTTACGGCGCTATTAAATAATGTTAATGAAATCCCCCTACCCTACCATATTTTACTTTACCAACCCGTTTATCTATACAAAAAAGTAATGTGAAATAATAAAAAATTAGAGTAATTAGATTGTATTATTAATCTAATCTGGTTTTTGTCATCTATATCTTCACATATTAATCTTAGTTAGGCCCTAGAAGTCAAGTGATTTACGTTAACTTTTTTCAGTAAGTCTTGTGGGAGACCGTATCTCAATAATTTATTGAGAGACCAATCATGTTATTAATATCGTGACCCCTTTTATTTAATTAGTGACCATTATACTACTTTTGGTAATTGTTTTAGTTAAAGGCCTTAACACCAAATTACCAAACATGTATTAAACCAGAAGCCTCCGTTAGAGTTATTGTTTACATATGTCTATATGTTTTCCTTATTTAGAGTACATTTTAAAGTAAATAATAGGGTGCACTCCGCAATTATCATTACCTTAAGGTTGAAGGTTCATGGAGTGAATAAGATGTAATTTTATTACACTCCTTCCGTCTCATCTCAAACGCCCCAATTTCCTTATTTGGACGTCCCAGCTCAAACACCCCATATATTTAGGGACATTATCCCTCATACTTTCTTTTTTTTTTTTCTTCTAATTTTCCACCTTCTCTCATATTCACTCTTCTACTTTTTGTTAATCCCCACATTCTCTATACTACTTTCTTTTAATTTTCTTCCACTACTTCACATATCTTCACTAATTTTCCTTATTCCTCTACCCTGAACCACACGTGTCACACGTTGTAACTGCAAAAATAAATTTAAGCAATGTAAAACGCTTACACTCCATTGATTAAGAGACCAATACATCATAAATTGATAAATGTACAAAATTCATAGCATATCAGTCATCATTGAGAACATTAAGATTACGTTTATAATTCGTATAATCGAAGGAACAAAAAATTGAAGGATACAATGTAGATGAAAAAATAGTAAAAAATTGAAGCGTACATTGTTTAATTATCAGTTTCTATTAAATCAATTAAATTACAAAAAAATAAAAAATATTAGAACAAACGAATAAAATCAAGAACAAAGGGAAAAAGTTTACATTTGTTTACCAGATGTGAAGATTGTTTGAAACTTGATTTATTTATATATAATATGGGTCAAGGATATGAGAATATATGATTAAACTATTTTTTTTTTGAATTTAATTTTACCTTTTCTCATATATAATTTCCAAACAACTTCATATATACGGTATAGTTTTTTTGTTTTTTGTACGAAATAGTTTGTCTCCTAAATAACAGGTATATTCATTGCCTTATTTTTTCCCCTTAATAGTTATACGTGAAAATCATATTCATGGAATCATTTGATATTTTATTCAAGGAACTAAATCAGATTTAAATGGTTTTCTAACTAATTATATTATTTTGGGAGCTCTTGCACTTAACAGTATAAGATAACGTGTGACATGGTAGATTTAAAAAAATTTGGTCATGTTTTTTAGGGAAAAAAAATCCAATTTAAATGTACACAAAGGAATGATTTTGTTTTTAAAATCCCATGAAAGTAGCTAACTATTTTTGTTTTAAAAGGCAAGCATATACTACGACTGCTTTTTTTTTTATTTCGGTTAATTTTTAGTCTTTTTTTTTTTTTTTTAAAAAAATTTCCAAAAAAATCTGTATATTAATGCTAAATGGCTTAATAATGAAAATGATGTTGCATTATTTTAGGGAGTTATTCGTATTTCAATTTAAAATTTGCTATATATTAATTGTATATAATAAATATTAATATTTTAGGAAATGTGGACCAATTAACTCTGTAATTTAAGTAAATTTAAATATTTGATTTTTATTTTATACTGAAATAATTTAAATCAGTTGCCATTTTGACGGATTGCATAAATCTAAACTGGGAAAATCTAAATAATCAAATAATGGGTATGTTATATTAGGCAAATTCTTTTATTATTGTTGTCGATTATATATTTATTATTATTATTATTCAAATCATGGGTGTATTCGTGTGTATAATTATATGCTAATATCAACTTATAAGATTCTGTGACATAATTTACAAAATTAAAATTACTCTTGCCAAGTTTTGTGGTATTGATTGAATAATTATTGTAAATAAGGCAATGAAATAAATTAGTACCATAATTACAAAATATATTGGATGCGTGTGTCTTTTGTATGCTAGCGTGTGTCATTCATAACCATGTGAGTGCTATTAACGGTAATTTTCATTTGACATCAGCAGCCTATGTGGATGTCTTAAGAATTGCTCAAAATCACGACTATTAATAAAATATATATATTACATTTATGCAATATTGGTTCGGAACCAGAAAAAATTAGGTTCGGAACCATTTTTTTTTTAATATCTAGTCGAACAATAGACATGGGATTTTTAAAAAAATATGATGTATATAGTCCGTATAGACATGGGTTTTTTAAGGAAATCCGACGTCTATAAGACCACATAGACATGGGTTTGGGTTTTCTAAGAAAAACCCATGTCTATAGTTTTGATAAACGCCGGGCTTAAAACCGACGTCTATTCCATAGGAATAGATGTCACTAAACTTAACGTCTAATGCAAAACCGACGTGTATATGTCAAAATGTCTGACGTCTTTATTGCCTTTTGTAGTAGTGATCTACCATTAATACACTACAAATCTACGATCAAAATGCCTCCTAGTGCGGGTGGTGGTGCTCCACACTCGTTTTCTGCAGCTGCAACAGCATCGACATCAAGATCAGCACCATCAACCTCTGTCGACTCTAAATCAACAGTTTCGGCAATAACCACCGCAGCAACAACTGCATCCACAACAACATCAGGTCGCCGACCTGCAACATCACAAAATGCAAGGGTGAAAGAGAAGCGATTCACCAACAAAGAAAAACGTGAGATTGTTTTTGAATTTGCAAGGAATTTGACTGAAGCGAAGAAGTTACGCTGGGGTCTCATCAATGAGCTTGCGGCAAAGTACAAGGTTAGTAGAGTAACCATCAGTGTCATGTGGAAGACTACAAAAGAACAAGTCATTGTCGGCAGACTTCCTGATGTAGACGGAAAGTACGGGTCAGAAACAAAGACTATTCATTGATCTAGAAGTACTCAGAACAATCCCAAAGATGGAGAGGACCAACATAATTGATCTAGCTATTGCACTCAAGACGTCACCATCAACCGCATACAGGCTAGTTGTGAGAGGTAAAATCAGATCACACTCTTCAGCTTTAAAACCATATTTGACTGATGAAAATAAAGTTGCTAGGATGCAATGGGTATTAGATAACATAAACCCTAGAAGTATCACTAGATCAAGGCCAGTATTCAAATCAGGATATGGGAGAGTGCACATTGATGAAAAATGGTTTTACTTGACACGAGCTAATCAAAAGATTTACCTTCTTCCTGGTGAAATAGACCTACATAGATCATGTAAGTCAAAGAGATTCATCACCAAGATAAGGTAAATTATTGTGTACACCCGAGAGTACGTACTCTCGCTTCTCGTGTTGTGTACTTTAACATAGAAATTGATGTACTTTTACCCTAATTTAATGTACTTTAAGTACAATTTTGTGTATTTTGTGTATTTTTTGTTAAAATGGTGTAAATTTACTTATCAAACCATTTTCGTATAGTTTTGCTAATATTTATAATATTTGGAAGTATAAGTATGTAGAATAATACAAAGATGTACACGATCTTGAAGTACAAAGATGAAAATATCGATTATCAATTCATTAGAGTCTCTTAATGGGTGAAAAATGCTTACGTAAATAGGTTAGAACCTTAAAATATCAATGCAAAGTTTTATTAATCTATCTTGGGTGCAAATGACTAAAACTATATATGAATTCACAAAAATACATAAAATATTCACTAAAGTACATGAAAAACTTGCAAAAGTACATTAAAAATCCGCTAAAGTACATAAAAGCAAATTCGAAAGTACATAGTCTCGAGAGTATGGTATACATCCTGCCAAGATAATGTTCATGGCCGCGGTTGCTAGGCCTATATATGATGATTTTGGCAATGTTGTTTTCGATGGTAAACTTGGCATATGTCCATTTATAGTCAAAATGCCAGCCATGAAATCATCAATTAATAGGCCTAAAGGAACATTAGAGGAGAAGCCAGTTGAGAGCATCACCATGGAAGTGACCAAAATATGCATGATAGAAAAGATACTTCCCGCAATCAAAGAAAAATGGCCACAAGGTTATGGTAAAATTATAACAATCCAACAAGACAATGCGAGGCCACACATAGAAGATGGTGATCAGATTTCAGAAAGGTAGCACAGGAGGGGGGATGGCAAATCACACTAGAAAATCAGCCACCAAATAGTCCAGACATGAACTGTCTAGACTTGGGTTTCTTTAGAGTTATTCAAGGCATCCAGCATAAGAAAAAAGCAAAAACAGTGTCACAACTTGTAGATGCAGTCACAGCAGCGTATGATGAAACAAAGGTGAAGACTTTAAAGTATGTTTTCCTAAGTTTAATGAATTGCATGAAAGAAGTTCTCAAAGCAAAGGGAAACAACAATTACAAGCTGCCTCATATGAACTAGAAAAAGCTAGACAGACTTGGCATACTACCAGAGAACGTCAAAATAGACCAAACATTGTATAGAGACAGTCTTGAGGAGGTTAAGCATCAAATAGCAGTAAACAAGAGCAAAGCAGAGGCTAAGCAAGCAGCAAAAGAAGCTGCAGCAACTGCAGCAAAAGCAGAAGCTGCAATTAAAGCAGCAGCAAAAATGAGAGCAACAGCTAGAGATGAGGCAACATTAGCAAAACAAAGAGCAAGAAAAGAGGCAGCATTAGCAAAACAATCAGCTAGAGAAGCCACAGCAAAAGAAAAAGCACAAGCAAGAGAGGAAGCAACAATAGCAAGATCAAAAGCCAGAGAGGATGGTAGAAAACAAGCAGCAATAGGAAGAGACAAAGGTAAAGAAGACGCAACAAATGCAAGAGCTATTGCTAGAGAACAATCAGCAAAAGCAAGGGCATCAACAAGACTCACCACAACAATCAACCACAAGAGTAAAGAGTAACATGGTGGTCAAGGTCCAAGGCAAGTTTGAACGATGATCAAGTTTTGGAGTAACACGCATGACCATGATTCAAACATTGCTTGGCCTAACATTTTGTAAGTTTTTGTGTGCACACTAACAATATTACATCGATGCATTGCACACTATTTGGTAACTTGTTGTATTGTATTGCAACTTGAAATGTTTCATCGATGCATTGCACACCATTATTTTGTACCCATTGGGGCACTATGCATTGCAGTTTATAATGGAAATTCAATTAGCATTGCACAACCAAAACAAACACCTAATTTTACAAAACATAAAAAGGCAGCTCTGAGATCAGGTGTGAGTTTGCCTATCATCACTGAGCTGCCTAGGGTTACATACAATGGGCACACATTGGCCAGGGCCTCCAACTAACGTTCGATACCTTAGGGTGACAAACATATGATGGCATCCAACTAAGGTCCAATACATTAGGGTGACACTCTGGCCAAAGGTACTAACACACTACATAATAACCCTATAACTTGAGGCACAACAAATCATCATGTCACCCTACAAACCCAAGCCTGCAAGCCAACCTAAAACCAATTCAGATACCAAATCAAGCCAATTTAAACCAATTCGACCTCAAATGAAGCCAATTTAAACCAATTACTCCCAAATCAAGCCAATTTAAACCAATTCGACCAAATCAAGCCAATTTAAACCAATTTGACCAAATCAAGCCAATTTAAACCAATTTTACCAAATCAAGCCAATTTAAACCAATTCGACCAAATCAAGCCAACTTAAACCAATTCGACCCCAAATCGTCCCAATTTAAACCAATTCGACCAAATCAAGCAAATTTAAACGAATTCACCCCAAATCGTCCCAAATCAAGCCAATTTAAACCACTTCGTCCCAAATCAAGCCAATAAAAACCAATTACTCCCAAATCAAGCCAATTTATACACAAGCATAACAAACTTATTCAAACACATCCCCAAATTCAGTGAATTTTTGCCA
Source organism: Spergularia marina (assembly GCA_963680865.1). Lineage (NCBI taxonomy): Eukaryota > Viridiplantae > Streptophyta > Magnoliopsida > Caryophyllales > Caryophyllaceae > Spergularia > Spergularia marina. The sequence goes on from OY804549.1 coordinate 22,260,398, forward strand.
ATTAATTCCAATTAATCAATTTGATTAAGTCAAATCAAACCACAACCACCCAATTAAACCTAATCATAAACAAACAGCCAAATCAGCATAAATAATTGCATAATAAAAAGAAGGCTCAAGTATTCACCAGATTTAGGAGGGACAATCGGGCGTTAAAATGCGCAAAATCGACTTCGCACTCTCCCGAATCAACCGCTCCTTTGGTTCAAGCCCTCGTAACTCCTCCAACAATTGCATCTCATACTCGCTCATTTTCGGGTACATTTCGGCAATCATAGAAGAAGACAAGCACCTCTTTTTTTGGAGACGGGATCTCATCCTCTGGTTCAAAATCGGGTACAATGGGTGCTAGGATGCGATCGATGTTGACATCATCGACCAAACTCGTCAGATTTGGACCGCCACTGTAAAGAATGCCAGGAGGAGGCGACATGCAATCTTGAGGCTCACCAATAATCGCACGAGGGGGCAATTTAACACCATAATACGGTGGCGTTTCCATACCAGAGAGCGGAGTCGCCTCAATAGCTTCCTCCGTAAGCGAATCGGGAGTAGTATTGATAGAAAACTTCGCCAGCTCCGGTGGCGAATCAGGGCTTGCATCGGCAGAGGACCAAAACTCAAAGGGTATTTGAGATAAAGGCAAATACATAATGAAACATATACGGGTTCGAAAATGAGATGAGAGATCAAGAAATCGTCGAAAAATATGAGAGAGGCTAGGGTTTTGTTCGTCGCCGTAGAGGAGAGAGAGAGAGAGGGAGATGGAAGATGAGAGATGCTAGGGTTTGCATCGGCGCCGCAGAGGAGAGAGAGAGGAAGATGGAGAAAAGATGAACTGGTGAAATAAATTGGGTAAATGATGTTGGGTGAGGAATGATTTTGGGTTGGAATAATTGAGATGGGTTGGTGGGTTATAATTATGGAGGGAAAGATTAGTAGATTAATGATGTTTATTGACCCATTTAGTATGAAAGTTAGTGGATCAAGTAAGGGTAGAATAGGTAATTTAAATGGGTTAAGTTGTCCCAAAATAAAAACGTAAAGAATTGAGTGAATTTGCTGAAAACGGAATACGTAAAGAAACAAAAGAAATAGAGGGAGTAATAGATCCCCATTATGGGCAGCTGGGCTATCAAAACTTTAACACTCAACTTAAAACCCCTCTTCCCAATTTAGGGTTTTACAAAAAATCACAATTTCTATCAATTTTCTAGGGTTTAACTCTTTCTCTATCTCTCCCAAATTTTTAGGGTTTTTGCATTTCTGTGTTTCTCAAATTGGGGTGGAGAGAGAAAAAGAAGATGGGGGATTTCAAGCAATTATCTGCAGAATCAATCCAACTTTTCAAAGAAGGGATTTCATTAACTTTATCGAATTGGGATGCTCTTGATGCTGGAATCTCAAATGGGTTCGGAAATCTTGATCAAGTTCAGAATTTCGCCACTCGTATCTTCGATTTCTTCCACCAACCCAATCGCAGAGGTTTCTTCTTCCTCACCTTTTCTGATATTTTAGATTTTGTTTATTCCTGTTTAGTGATATGGTAGTTCAATTTTGTTCGAATTAAGTGATAATTTCTTTAATCTGGGATTTAATTTAGTCTGTTTGTATCACATTTTTGGGGTTTTGATCAATTGGGTGGGTGAAATTTTATGTGTTTTTAAGTGGGTGTGCTGAAATTCTGGTGGTAGTTCAATTTTTCTATTCACTTGTATGAGAAGTTTATTTGTTTTTTATGAAATGGGTAGTTGAACTTTAAATAAAATCAAGTGAAAATTTCTTTAATTTTGTCCGTTTGTATCAATTTTTTGGGTTTTTGATCATTTGGGTGGGTGAAAATTTATGTGTTTATGAGTAGGTGTACTGAAATTCTGGTGGTAAAATGTGTTGAAGTATGCTGTTCACCTGTGGTAGGATAAAATGTACTCCCTTTATTACTTTCGCTGCTTTACTTTGGCCCGAATTTTGTGCGGGGAACCCAGGCCCGACATAAAGAAGTGAAAGGAATGGCGGGAGTAGTGATGTTTATCGTTTTTGTTCATGATTATGATCGGATGCTATGAGAAGTTTATTTGTTTTTTTATTTATTTATGAAATGGGTAGTTGAATTTGGAATGAATTGAGTAAAAAAGATACTCCGTATTTCATTTAGAATTTCATTTGGTCTGTTTGTATCAAAGTTTTGAGTTTTGATCAATTGGGTGGTTGAAAAATTATGTGTTGAAGTGTGCTATTCGACTGTGGTAGGATGAGTTGAAGCGTGCTATTTGGCTGTGGTCGGATAAGATTGGTGTATGATATTGTGAATCTCTTCGTCTTTACGGTTTACGCTCTGATTCTTGGTAATGTTGATTGGTTTTTATTCATGTCTTTGATCAGATACTGTGAAAAGTTTGTATCTTTGAAATATTCTCTCCATTGTGTTGTATGTGCTAGTTGGTCACCCTCAAAAACAAAAAAGGTTTGCCACCTTGTTGTTTTTCTGGCTGATCTTGAAGTTTCTGCCGTCTCGTTTGATTTGATGATTGTGGTTAATTTGAAACCGTCTACTGGTTGTTGAAATTGAACTTGATAACATCTGATATTTGATCTTTTAGTGTTCCGGACTCTGTAAAGTTTGCTGCTTTTCTAATATAAGTGCTGGCTATTCTCTTCCTACAGAACAGATATACATTGATGATTTGGAAGATTTGTTATGGGATGGCATGGGTTCTCTTGGTATTGTTGCTGAGGACGGCAGCATTGAGGAGGTTGTTAATTCAATCGGACCTATATGACCTAAATTGCGTCACAGATTTTGATGTTTCTATTCTTTTCCGTAATCTGCTTAGGTTTGATACCAGTTTATCTGATTCTGAAAATCAACTTGAGTGTAGGTGGCAGAGGATTTGATGATTATGCATTCAGAGTGTTTGGAACTCCAGTACCAGTCCATTATAAAGTTAAGAGAAGTGAAAAAGCCTTGTTCTGCTGCGAGACAGGTAGGCTACCTTTCCAGTCTCTGTTCATGGCATATCTTTTGGAAATTAATGGTCTGGTTCCGATGACCATTATGATTCATGGAAAAAGAAAAAAATCTGAACGTCGAAGCTGTGAACTATGGTTTTTGTGCCTTTTGCAGATCATAAATGCTAGTGATGATGACGAGGATGAGGATGAGGATGATGACGCATCTGACATGATGGTTGACTCACAAGGGTCTTTGCCAAACGCGAATTCTACAACAGTGCAGAAAAGTGAAAGCAATCCCAAACATATGGGTGTAGATGAAGATGGATGGGTTACAGTCCTCTCCCGAAAGAACAGGGGCCGAAATCATTAGTCCTCTCACCTCTAAACCACAAGGATTCACATTTCTAATTGAAAGCATGATATGTCACTCTTCTATTACCACCTGGCTTTTTGTTCGTTTCTGGCCTTCAGCCTTTCATGTATGTTGAGGCCTTGCTGTATAGGCTTGAGTCAACATGCTTATGTTATCCGAAAGTGTAGTGATTTGCATACTTTTCACGGCTGTGTTCTTGCTAAACAGTTGAAGTTTCATTATTACATATTTATAAGAATGACCCTTTTATCCGTAGTGGTGCTTCGTTTAGGACTCTACTAGAGCTGCTGCTACCTGAACTCATGGTAGAAATCATTGCATTATTAGTTAGCTCAACGCATACACATTTCCTCTCTAATGGGACTCTGCCTCCACATCAGCATTTGTTTCTGGCCTTCTCGAAACTATCCTACAGGGGTATGTTTTTGGCCGTCTGGGAGCAAACTCCACAGGTGCCAACATGCGGATGTGGGCGAAAATGCTATCAATGACTGACCACCTATCAGGTCCGATGAGCGGTCCACAAGACTGGAACTAGTCGTGAACGTGGCGCTACTGGTAAGACAAATCTGGCCTCTGTTGATGATTTTGCCGGAATGGCAGATAGGTTCGGCACTCCTGCCCAATTTCAGAATTTCACCTCTCCAATCTTCAATTTGTTCCATCAACCCAATCGCAAAGGTTTCGTCTTTTTTATTTTCATTTTTCTTGCAATTAGAGTATTAGACCATGTCTTTTTTTTAGTTTTGTTTTTTTTTTGATCAAATGGGTAGTTAAATTTCTAATGTATAAGCTCAAAGTTCCATAATTTAATATATTTTTTTGGTCTGCATATGCTAAATCTTTAGGGGTTTGATCAAATGGATTGTTGCAATTTATGTTTTGGAGTGCTAGAAATCTGGTGGTAACGTTAGTTGAATTATGTTTTGGTGGTAAGATTAATTTATTCGGCCACCAAAATGAGTATTGCATCGATAATTGCTACCTCACAATACAAGAATTGCACGGATTACAAAAAGTTTTGTGAACCATTTTGCTTTATTCCATTCTATTTGAATATCGAAGAATAGTGTGTCTTTCGCTCCATTGGTAACGGAAATCCCTGTGCATTGCTTGTGTGATTTAAATTCCTTAGGCCTACCCTCTGATTTTTGGTAATGTTCACTTTGTTGTATTTCTGTCTGATCTTATGTTCTCTTTCCTCCAGAACCCATATACATTTACGATTTGGAAAATTTGTTGTGGGATGGCCTGGTTTCACTTGGTATTGCTGCTCTGGACAGCAGTATAGAGGAGGTTGTTTACTCCATACTGATTTCGCCCTATATCATCTTCGTTGCTTCAAAATTTCGATCTTTTTATTGGATTTCTGTACATCATCTTCGTTGCTTCAAAGTTTTGATCTTTTTTTTTTTCGATTTCTGATATCGGTTTTACTGAATTGTTTCTGTTCATTCCGATTCATAAAATCAACTTGGTTGCAGGTGGCAGAGGATTTGATGGTTAAGCATTTAGAGTGTTTGGAAGGACAGTACGAGTCGATTCAGGAGTTAAAAGAAGAGAAAATTAAAATGGCTTCCGTTGTGAGACAGGTAAACCGTAAACTATCTTTTCTTATTGAAAATGCAGCATCTGTTTCCTCGTGTATCTATCAGAAACCAGTGGTTATCTTTTCTTGATGTTGTTCGAAAACCTTTGTAGAGCGTAAAAAGGAAAATGAATGAAACTCAAAACTGTGTGGATTATGGTTTTCGTGATTTTGCAGATCGTAAATGCTTGTGATGACTCTGGTGAGGATGAGGATGAGGATGATGACGTATCTGACATGATGGTCGATTCACACGAGTCCTTGCCAACCGTTTATCCTACACCAGTGCAGAGATGCGAAAGCAGTCCCCAGCAGATGGGTGTAGATGAAGATGGTTGGTATACAGTCTCCTCCAGAAAAAACAGGCGTTGAAATCGTTAGTCCTGTGAACCATATAGTAATTCACATTATATATTAGAAACATTTTTATGTCGCTTGCCTATTAACCATAGTAATTCACATTATAAATTCGACAGAGCGAGTCCTGTGAACGGACCATTATTGCGATCAAAAGTTCAAGGGCCAAAGGATGATCTCTGATGGATAATTTCAGCAAATAAATTTAAGCTCATGTAAGCTTTTTACTTCTGCAAAAAACGCAGGTTTTCTGGTACATTTCCTTTGAGAGTTAGTTGCAATCTTTCACTGTATCCTTCAATGCTGCCTAAACCATGGAGAAATTGCTCCTATTAGAGTAATCTATACAATATCACATTTACTACGTTGTCTCTGCTTATTAATTCATCAAATCTCCAACTAGTTTTCAACAACAAACTCTGCAACTAGAAATCTCCAAACTCCTTCCTTCACAACTGTTCTGAACATACACCATTATCAAATAAACATGGCTGCATTTCTGTTGATTTCTTTAGTTTTCGCGCTTCTCTCCTTGGCCAGATGCCAGAGCGTGCCATCAAGCCCGCCTTCAGTCCTCCAAGGGCTAGGTGAGTGGCAGCTGCTGCATGAAAACATAGGCATATCAGCTATGCACATGCAGCTTATGCACAACAATAAGGTCGTCATGTTTGACAGAACTGATTTCGGTGCCTCTAACCTTTCCCTTCCTGGTGGAAAATGTCGTGTTGATGCAGCTGATACTGCCCTGCAAACAGACTGTACGGCTCATTCTATACTCTATGATATTGCGACCAACTCTTTTCGGCCCTTGACTATCAGCACTGATACCTGGTGCTCCTCTGGCGCAGTCCAACCTGATGGAATGCTAGTCCAAACCGGTGGATACAATGACGGAGATCACGTCGTACGTACGTTTGCACCCTGTGACAATAGTAAGTGTGACTGGAACGAGTATCCTAGTTACTTATCGGAGCGTAGATGGTACGCCACTAATCAAATTCTCCCGGACGGACGCATCATTATAATTGGTGGTAGAAGAGTTTTCAACTATGAGTTTTTTCCCAAAAACTCCGCACCTTTTTCTGCTCCAAATTTTTGGCTGAATTTCCTCGTAGAGACCAGAGATTACGAAGAAAATAATCTATACCCATTTGTGCACCTGTTACCTGATGGAAATCTCTTCATCTTTGCTAACACTCGCGCTATATTATTCGACTACAATGGAGACAATGTAATCAAAGAGTTCCCCCCTATCACTGACGAGAGCCCACGCAACTACCCTTGCTCAGGCTCCTCAGTGATGTTTCCTATCGACGAGAATAGACCACTTGAGGTAGAGGTCATGATCTGTGGAGGCTCACAACGCGGGGCATTTACACAGGCAGCAATAGACCGGGTTTTTGTACGTGCAAGTAGCTCTTGTGCGCGCTTAAAGGTGACAGACGCGAATCCTACCTGGGTCATGGAGGTGATGCCACTAGCCCGAATCATGGGGGACATGTTACTACTTCCAAACGGTCATGTCCTGATTATCAATGGCGCGGAACTTGGCACTGCAGGTTGGGAAAATGCAGCAAACCCTGTTACTACTCCTGTGTTATACACACCACAGAATGAAACTCAGAGATTTCACATCATGAGCCCATCTCCTAGAGCAAGAATGTATCACTCAGCCGCGATTTTATTAACAGATGGACGAATTCTGGTAGGAGGAAGCAACCCACACATCTACTACAACTTCACCAATGTTGAATATCCTACAGATTTGAGCTTAGAAGCCTATGCACCACCCTATTTATCAACTGATCATGGTCCACTGAGACCGAACATTATATATGGTGAGCAAGTAGTTGGTTACGGGCAGCCCTTCTCTGTCACTTTTAATGTACAGCAATATGAACAGAATGATGCTGTGTCTGTCAACATAATTGCGCCATCATTTACGACACATGCTCTATCCATGAATCAGAGGATGGTGATTCTGAAGTTGGCCAGAATTTCTCAAGTTTCAACAGGGATGTACAATGTAGGACTGATGGGTCCATCAAATGCCAAAATTGCACCTCCTGGGTATTACTTGCTGTTTGTGGTGCATGCTGGTATACCTAGTCCTGGTATGTGGGTTAAAGTTCAGTAGATTTTACATTTTTTTTTTTTTTTTTTTTTTTTAATGTGTAGTAGTATGTAGGTCTCGATTGAATATGGTAGCTGGAAGGTATGTAGTAGCAAGTTTCTTCACATAGATTTACTAATATATCATCAATTATGTTACTCGTACTCTTCACAATAAACCATGTTAGATACTCGAGACTTGGACATGAGTTATACACTTTGATAGTTGCATCGTAGACTCTAGGCTAAAAACATGACATTTTGGTAGAAAATACAAAGAACGAAACACGAATAACAGCGTTACCGATTGAAAATAATGCTCTTCAGTTTAACCAACCAGATATCAACCAGTGATATAACAAAAGTTTACAAGTGTCAACCACCATTGCAGAAGCTAAATCGCAACAGGTGACAGACCATTACCAGAACAGCTATTAGCGGTAACAACAACTTCTCAAAGCATTAATGAGTGTGAAAATGAAGCTACTTGATTTTAGGATCATGTTAATATAGAATCTTTCTCAGGAATGAGTGGGAACTAACTATCAGTCTATTAATAGAACTCTGGTACGTCTCAGCATCTTCTTTCACCATAGAAACTCATCCTGCACGTTGCAGCGCTGCTCACCATCCTTACTGATGACACAGATTGCGCCTGCATGACCAGATTGACCTTCATCAGCAAGGGATAATTGAGACAGGGTTGAAAGACCCAAAAAAGTCATCAGTTACTATTGGTCATAACTTACATACAACAGGAGAAAAGATCAGTTTAAGGGTATAAAGGACTCCCTTGGAGACATAATTAAGAATTCAACTTACCACTGTCCATAGTGTCTGATCCATTCTATGAATGTACCACACACTAAATTAAAAACAATCAATATGACGAAAAAAAAAAACCCTCTACCCACAAAGTGAAAATTGGCAAGCTACGAAACCCTCCCTCACATACATGTATTCGATCCTCTATTTTGAAAGGACAATTTACGATGCAATGCCATAAACATTCTACAGTTAGTGAAGATACCAAAAAGGGTTGCAGCTACAATGGTGGATTTTTTATTTATTTGAGTGGGTTTTACTGTTTTAGGGATGCGGAGTGTTTCAGAGAGTAGATCAGAGTGAGTGGCAAATGGAGTGTCGCGGGGTGATTCCACAATCAACCTACCTCCGAAATATCAGGATGAGCAGCCATAAACAGCCTGGGAAGAAGCGTCCGATAGGAGCCTCTAAAGGAGGTTCCCAGACTAGCTGACCAGCCCCGCATGAGGTGGTCCAGATAGGCCCGTCAACCGGGGCTATCTGGACAAGCTGGTCAAAAGCTAGTATAGACCAGGTCAGAAACTATACCAGACGAGTTTGTCAGAAACTGGACCAGATGCTGGTCTAGACCAGGCCAGCACACCAGCTCCCCACGGACCAGACCAACTCACCAGGTCTCGACCCCGTAGGATCAACACACCAAGGACATCACCTTGAAGTGGATCTCATTCTTCTAAACTGATGACGTGGCCGAATGCATACACGTAAATAGTTTACAACTACAAACCTAAGGCAAAGTTAGTATAAATACCCCATACTCAAAGGTATGAAGGGAGAGATTTCTCTCTCCACTCTCTACACATAAAATAATATCTAAACGCTGACTTAGGCATCGGAGGGGCTTCCTCGGTCACTCCCCCTCCAGAGGCTAGTGACGTTTCTCTATGCTAGAGCAGGTCTAGGAGCTTGGTTGGATCTTCCTCCAGGGCGTCCCAAAGGTGTCTTCCCAGCTTTATAACAAATCTTGATTGTCCCATAAAAGAAGGTTAACTCGGTCGTTTTTTATTCGGGACATGGAGAAAGAGAGGTTATGAGTTATGACAGCTTGCGAAAACTTTCCATACAAGATACAATTTTGGTTATAATGTTAAATCCCAAATGCCACGACACGATAAAATTCCGATACAACAATTAGTGAGAGAAATTATTGGAACTAATAGAGATGCATTAATACGACTATTTGGAATTTCTGTACATTTGGATGAGTGTAAATATTGCATGTCGACTTAATATAAATTTAGATCAACATTATAATACACCCAAATTTAGTTAATAACATTTTGCCTAGATTAAATCAAATCAAATCGAATGATCAATCAAGACTTTCAAATCGCGAAAGTATGATTAACAAGGTCATTTTTATAAATCTATGGTTGTAGCACTTTTTTTTATAAAGTTTTGTTCATCTTATTTACAAATGTCATTTAGAATAATCATTCTTATTGTGATATACCAGAATCTGTATAAGACAATATTAAAAAGAAAAATCGGCAAATTGACAACAATTGATTTAATTTGATGCACCTCGTCGATGACCTCAGTCAAAATCCGAGTACAACAACAACATCTTTAAAGCCTTGCCACTATTAAAACATAGAGAGGTTTCGCACAGATGACCTAAAATAAAAATTGCTTAAACCCGTTATTAAGCGAAACCAACGTAACCCAGTTTATACAATCCCGAAACAAATGAAAATGTGACCTATTCAGACTTGACGTAATCTGACTCGAAAGCGGTCTTACCCGCTCAATTGCCACCTCTTGTGCGGTTGTGCCTAAAGGTTAATTAATGTAAGTATTCATGCAACTTAGCTTGATCGAGAAGAATCGAATCTCGTCATCAAAAAACTACACTTGTGGACTGAGGTGTCGTAACCAATTAGCACATGCAGCAGTTTAGTCAAAACCTGGGTCTACAACTCATTAATCCCAAAACCCAGAAAATGGTTTTCCATCAAATCAACCAAAATCCCAAGTTTTGCAATTTCATTTTCTTTAGTACTCCAACAATGATGATGATTACTTACGACTTTTTACATTTTTTAGTTATTAATTAAGCAGATTAAACCCAAATTAAAATTCCAACTTGCTAACTCAATTTTATATTAAAAAATTTCCACCCAATTTATTTTCAGACTATAAATACCAGTTTAAATCCCACGAATACACACACTCAAAAATCCTAAATACAGTGCAATTTTATTTCAATTCACATTTCTTGGAGAAAAAGGGAAAAAAAAAACAAAGGATTTCTTTCAGTTTTGTACTTGTTTTAACGCCTTATACATACGAGCAATTATTTGTTAAAAACTCCTTAAAAAAAAAAAAAAACAAAAAAATTTGGAGGAAGAATACAGAGGAGAGAAACAGAGAAAAAAATGTTGAGTGCTGGACAAGTTATTCGCTGCAAAGGTAACAATCGCTGTATTCATTTACTCAAATAATTACTGGGTTACAGTTAGAATTTCAATATTATGCTCTAGATTAGTGAAAGATCAGGGTTTTGCTCGTTTTGTATGCTTTGATTTTTTTTTTAGTTGAATGTTTGTGAAATCTATTATTTTGTGCGTGTAATTATCATGTAAGTTGTAAGTGTGATTGTTTTAGAGATTATATTATAATGCATATTTATTCCAAGGTGGTCAGTGTTTTCCTCACTTTCTGGACTAAATGCTGATTATTTATTCTTGTTTGTGTAATTTTCATCTTCTGCAGTTTGATCGTGCATAAATCTTTTTTTTTGTCCCAAATATATTCTTTTCAAAATATAGAAAACAAATTTTTAGACCCTTGATGAAAATCATTTGAAAATATGAAACAATAACGAAGTCTTATTCCCAGAATGATTTGGGTTCGGGTAACATGAATCGTCATATGACCGCTTATACATGTTCAATTGAACTGAAAGTGGTGGGAATGGATACCCATTCCTTTTGCTAATGGATTTAGTGGATGTTGATTAGAGTATTATACAGTTGGTGCAAAACATATGTGAATATTGACATATATTGTAGAGTACAGAGTATAGACTAATAGACTATAGAGTAGTAGCATAATATGTAAAATTGATGGTGAGATTTGTGTGAGTGAAGCTGCTGTTGCATGGGAAGCTGGGAAACCTCTGGTGATAGAGGAAGTGGAGGTGGCTCCTCCTCAGAAGATGGAGGTTCGTGTCAAGATCCTCTTCACCTCCCTTTGCCATACTGATGTTTACTTCTGGGAGGCCAAGGTAGAACTTCTGTGACTTTTTTTTTTTTTTTTTTTTTTTTTTTTTTTTTTTTTTTAATGATTGGAGAATTTATGCAATTTTGGTCGTACACAAGTCTTATGTGATCTGTTGATAAATTTTCAGGGCCAAACACCTGTTTTTCCTCGGATTCTTGGTCATGAAGCTGGAGGGTATGACAACAATTCCCCATCTTAAGCTTTTTTCCTACATGGTTTGCTTGAATTTCAGTCTTGATCTGAATGAACTTATGTTGTTGCCCTGTTGTATACTACGTCTACTTGATTGGATGCTGCATCATTAATGATCATTTCTGATTTCCTGATGCGCTGTACTTCCATGGTTGTTGCTTTGCAATTTACAAGATGTTCTGCTCACTGGTCATTAAGCTGATGATATATGTCCAGAAATCAACATGGTTGAGTCTTGTAGCATGTGTCTCACTACTTAATAATCGTAAACTCATAATGTAGTATGTCTCACATAAGCATTGGTATTTGATTTTATCAGCCGATATGAGCATTTGTTGTGGGGTTAACTCTTATAAGTAGCTAAATAAGTCCAGGAGGTATAGTAGAGCCATGTAGTGACAGAACTATTGATAACTAGTTGACTGCCTGACTTGGTAACGGTTTTCGACTATTCATTGATTAATGATTTTGTCTACTTGGTGATTTAGAATCGTGGAAAGTGTTGGAGAGGGAGTGACAGACCTACAGCCAGGAGATCATGTCCTTCCTGTCTTCACCGGGGAATGCAAGGAGTGTGCTCACTGCAAATCTGAGGAGAGTAACATGTGTGATCTGCTGAGGATCAACACTGACAGGGGTGTGATGCTCAATGATGGGAAATCGAGGTTCTCGATTAATGGCAAACCCATCTACCACTTTGTTGGAACATCCACATTCAGTGAGTACACAGTGACTCATGTTGGTTGTCTTGCCAAGATCAACCCTGAAGCGCCACTTGATAAAGTCTGTGTACTGAGCTGTGGAATCTCTACAGGTGATTAGAAACCAGAGTCCAGAAACTCTTTTTCCTTGACTCGAAAAAAACCATTCTATGTGCAGGGTGTATAACTGTTTTCTGGCCTCTGCCTGGCAGGTTTTGGTGCTACTGTGAATGTTGCAAAACCAAAGAAGGGCCAAACTGTTGCTGTCTTTGGACTAGGAGCTGTCGGTCTCGCTGTTAGTGCCTAACCTTACCAATAATACTGTACTGTGTATACATACTGCATGAGTCAGGGGATTTTATAATTGGTTTTGTATGTGTTCAGGCTTGTGAAGGTGCCAGAGTTTCTGGTGCATCAAGGATTATTGGTGTCGATCTGGTTCCTAGCCGGTTTGAAGCAGGTAAATGATCCACTGCCAATTTGCCACCACTACTTTTTCATCCACCATGAATCAAATCTTATCACAGCATGAAAAATACATCTTTGGTGTTGTTCTGACATGCATTTTACTTCATGTTAACGTACAGCGAAGAAGTTTGGCGTGACTGATTTCGTGAACCCTAAAGATCACCAAAAACCTGTACAAGAGGTATTTGAACTGTGCCTCTCTTGTTATAATTCTTCCATTTTTGGTTCTCTGTTAGTCTTACTGAGATGGTATTATCATTAGGTGATTGCTGAGATGACCAATGGCGGAGTTGACAGAAGCGTTGAATGTACTGGAAACATCCAAGCTATGATTTCTGCTTTTGAATGTGTCCATGATGTATGTACTCAAATCCATTTTATCAATATTTCGGTCATTTACATTCCAGTACACTCTTCTTTAAAGAACTTGTATCGAATAATTTGGCATTGATGACAGGGTTGGGGAGTTGCTGTCCTTGTCGGAGTACCAAACAAAGACGATGCCTTCAAAACCCATCCCGTGAATTTCCTGAATGAGAGGACACTGAAAGGCACTTTCTTTGGCAACTACAAGCCTCGCACTGACATACCGAATGTAGTGGAGAAGTACATGAACAAGGTAAACTCTCGTTAGTCTGAATTTGATGTTACAGAGTTCAGAATTGATCTGATTCTCTGTTGGTATCGAAATACCCTGTTGTGAAGCATTCTAGAGGCTTAACTAACTCAATATTTGGGGTTTCTCAGGAGATGGAGCTGGACAAATTCATCACACACGAAATCTCATTCAAGGACATCAACAAGGCCTTCGAGCTGATGGCAAAGGGTGAAGGAATCAGGTGCATCATTCGTATGGATACATGAAGCAAAGAGCTGCATCTTTGATGACAGAGTTATTACCATATATAGTATATCGTAGCAAGAGTGAAAATATCGAGAATAATAAAACCATGCTTATGTCGTTTTTAGCTTTGTTTTGTACATTGTGTTCCATAGTTACAGTCCTTACCTATCCAGAAGTTCTGGTTTGTTGATAATGTTTGCTAAATGCTACAGTTTTTTTTTTGTTTTGTTTTTTTTTTTTTTTTTGACAGAAGCATCATGTTGATAGGTTTCTCCCAACTAAGATTGAGTCATTTTGTGGAGGTTTAATAATTAGCAATGTATATTTGCTTCTCTTCTAAATCATTCTGGTCCCTCCTTACTCCTAAGCACCATAGTTATAGGCCCACTCACTCCTATCGGCGTGATCACCATTGTTTCGGATTCTTCCTTGCATCGCAGTCGCTGTCCTGCAAGTCCAAATGACAGGAACAAAGAGTACAATCCAAGAACAAAAGTGCAGAAAAGTTCGATGCTTGTACCCAGACCATTTTCTCAATCATCCCGTATCTCAAATTTTGTCATTCATTTCATTACGTTTAGTTTTAATATATGAGAATAACTTATGAAAGCAAAGTCGACAATTTTCGCAGAAAATAGCTGAGGCTGAAACTCGCACAAACCTGGCACCCATATCGAATACTTCTACCAGATGGAATAAATCATGCACATACAAATCTGAATATCTTCAGAACCCTAATCTTGCTCAATCCCTGTATTTATGCTCTCCAGCACTTCACTACTCACAACTCACAAGTCACACCCAACAGCTATATAAACAAAAGCTTACAAGAGCACACCACCACTGCAGAGACTAAAAGCAGTTAAAGCAACTTTTCAAACAATCCACAAGCGTCAAAAAGAAGCTACTTCAGTCTAAGCTCATAGCCACCCTAACTTACCCTCAAAATAAAGTTTATTATTAAAATATTTCGTGCTCACTTCAGTCTAAGCTCATAGCCACCATAATTTACGATGCAAAGCCACCAACATTCTACTGTCAGCGAACAGTGAAAATTACCAGCCATAAGACTAGCGTATCTGCTCCATACCTTGACAAACCTAAGTTCAAACAAACTAAAAAAAAAAAAAAAAAAAAAAAAAAAAAAAAAAAAAACCCACATCCTTGGTGACCCATTTACCCGTTTCGGACCCGTAACAGATCAGGGTACACAGGTCTGTAAAACTGATATGCTCCAAAGCCCCAAAAACGAACTCCCCCACCGGGTCACGAGAACGAAGCCGAAGCCCCAGTCTAGGTCGCGAGGCGGGCCCACTCCCGGGTCGTTGGGTATCCATATTGGGCTTAAACGGGTCGGGTTCAACGTTGACGCCAAACAGTACCAACCCGTTACGGGAGTGTAGCCAGGGGCGAAGCCAGGATTAAAAACTTGGGGTGGCGGATTATAACTGTATACGCGGTATCTCTAACGGATAATATAAGAATCGTTTATTGTTTCTAATAAAAACTGAAACTATACGATCCTGTTTAGTAAGAAACATAACGGAGGCAGGGGCGAACCTAACCCCAAAAATTTGGGGTAACCATCTTAGTACAAGTTTTTTTTTTTTTTTTTGATTTTTTTCCTAATTTTTTGGAAATTTTAAGGCAATAATTAGGTGTTTTCGGGAAATTTGTGGTAGCCGGTGCACCTCAGGCTACCCCCTAAATTCGATCTTGAATAAAACGTACATGCTCAACAAATTATAGAATAAGAAAGAAAAAATATATTGTAAATGCGAACAAAACATAAGTGGAGAAATAAACAATCTAAATGAGAATATATATTAATGACATGCATTAGGTAGCATGAAATATTTGTAGCCTACTGGTTTGTATGAACAATTGCTTAGACAGACTAACTAAAGTTATACTTATTTTTAAAAAGTATAGGAATAATTTAAAAAAAACAATGAGACTTGCTATTAAGAAGATTTGAACACACAACCTCCAGGTTACAATGATAGCACTCTAACCACTGTGCTAACAACATCTTATGCTAAATTGGTGCTCTAAAATATATATAAAGGGATTCTGCCCAAAAAAACTTCAAAAAAAATTTCCCCGGCCGGGGTGGCGGCCGCCACCCCAAGCCACCAGCTGGCTTTGCCGCTGAGTGTAGCACCTCTGCAGGAACACAGACGCGATCCGGGTCAGATAGGGGCTCGTTGGGCTTAAGCACCAGGTTCGGGTTAACATATATAGAGTCCGAACACGCCACAGCTTGCGGATGGGACGAACCGTATCGGGTCATCTTCCGACGGGTCACCGGTGCAGTGGCCGATTCGGTCAAGGGTGAACCAGATGGGTCGTTGGCGAGAGAGGTAAAAGTTGAAAAAATGGTGTTCGATGATGAAGAAGTTCCAGGTTTTCGAAACGGTGCGGAAACGGGAGAGGGTTTTTGCGGGTAAACGGGTCAGGATATCCATTATGATTTGGTCTGGGAAGAGATCCGAGGGTGTTGTAACTATTTGGTCCGACATTTTTTTGGTTAACAATGGTGGAACCTTTTTTCTTTTTCTAGAGGGTTTTTGGGGAGCAGGTTTTTTAGGAAGAAAGAAAGTTATTACCGTATAAAAAAAATGAGCGAATATTCCAGAGGAAGTGAAGGCGTACTGGCGAAGATACAGCAAGAAGACTGAAAACTGTAAAATTGAAGCAATTGTACACAGAACTATTTTCACCGGTAAAAGAAAAAAAATCATTAAACAAGTTACTTTGATCTGACCGCAAATGTCTAAGATGACGGTAAAAGAAAAGGAATGATCAAGAGTCATTCAAGTTTTATTCATATAGTTTACATGACGGCGGATATTCAAATGAAATATTACAAAAAAGTTGAAAATAAACGAGTACTTCCAATTCTTTTATCATGAACATCCGATTTCTCGACCATATCAGAGATCTCCTTACTTTTTAAGAGTATGAGCCTTCTCTTTCAAGTATTTGGTCATACGTTGAGCTTCCTCAAAGCCAGACCATACCTCATATTCCAAAGTGATTGGGTTTTTCACCTCCATAGAGCAGTCCCATCCATATTGAATATTCATCTCGCCTAATTCTTCCAAAATCTCAGCTTTCATACGATTGAAAGTGGCTATACGCTTAGCCTTGTTGGTAATGTACTTGGCCTTATTGGTCTTCCTTGCCATTTGCTTGAAGTTGCTAAAGAGTTGAAAGATTGTGAACTGTTTTTTTTTTTTTTTTTTGAAGCAATGATCATATCTTGTAAAATGTGGTTTTATTTATACAGTTAATTAAAACACACATATGTAAGTAAATCATAATCTTCCTACTATAGAGCGTATCCTTTCAGATTTCTTTTTTTTTTTTTTGATTTTTTTAGGATGTTTCTGATTTATTTACAAGTATAGCAGATCTGTAACTGTTTTTGAAAATACTACCCTATAATTTAATCTGAATAATTTAATGTTTTCTCATTGCATTAATTAAAATACGATATTTTCTTGAAGCAATGTCTATAATATGATATGTCTCATCAAATTATGTTGTTTTAGAAGCAATGTCTATACTACATCTCATCAAATTAGACTAACATTACTCATGATGTAATAAGACTCCTAATACTGGTAGACTAGTAGTAGTGGGGAAAAACAGGCCTTCTAAGACATGTTATACTCAAGATTTAATAAGAGTACTAAATAGAGGTGGTCATTGGGCACTAGGAGCCCGAGCCCGCACTGGCCCGGCTCTGGTCAACGCATGGCCCGGCTCGGCACTAGCCCGGCACTACCTAGCCTGGGTTAGGTAGTGCTAGTGCTAGTGCTCGATTTTTCAAGCATTAGCCCTGGTCAAACTCGATTTTTTCCTTTTATTTTTCAGCCGACGCAGGGTCGAAGAACTGGCCTGCCCTGACCCTAGCCCGGTCAAAGCACTGGAGGGCTAGTGCCAATGCCCAGAAAATCGAGCCCTGGCACTTCCCCGGGTATAGGGGTAGTGCCAGGTTTCGATTTTCTGGGCACTAACCCGGGTGAGCCTGGCCCGTGGCCACCTCTACTACTAGTACCAGTAGTGAGGGAAAAACAAGCATTCTAAGACATGTTATACTCCTAATTTAAAAACACTACTATTTGCAAGTTGCAATGCAAGCAACTTAATACGGAGTAAATAATTGTGGACAAATTATGTGCAAGTAGATAATTCTATGAACAATATGTGTTCACTCGATCTATGAGGAAATATGATAAGTTGTTAATACTGACAATGTATTTGAGTTTGGCAATAGACTCCTTAACATTTTCCCGCACGGATAGTCGAATTGAATAGAGTAATTCACAAGCTAATTAGGACAAGGGAGTCGGAGTGTCGAAGGCCCCGATGTTCTTTAGTCCCATCCGATGTGCAGTGGCAAACCATCTGTTGTCAACAATGGTGGATTTATTTTCTTGAAAGTGGGATTTTGAGAGTTCTAAGAATGCAGAATGTTCCAGAGAGGAGAGGAGATAGAGTGGAAAATGGAGGAAGAGAGAGTGACTGTGACACCTGCTAGAATCCCGAATCCGATACTCTACAACAATTTTAGTGAGATAATTGGAATTGAGTCATTGACACGGTAAAATCATTATTGACATGATTTGTTGACATGAAAATCTGACCCGAAACTATGATCAACCATACCCGACCGATGATGACCCAAACACTAACACGGTCGTTTGATTGAATAATCATCTCCAATTAATAGTGATATTGAGGTAAGTACGTATGTAACGTTTCATTTGGTATACATAGGCTACTTACAATTGAAATGTTACACTACTATCCTATTCAATCACTACTGGATATTACTCGCTATAAGTCGTGCAGGCTGGTATACAAAGTCCTGGTATGTGGCCGGGTTAACGTGAAGAGTACGAGTAACGAGAGTTTCAACAGGGATGTATATACTTGTATAGGACTGTTTGTGGTGCACGCTGCCACGCTGGTATAATAAGTCCTGGCATGTTGTTGAAGGTTCAGTAGACTTCAGATTGAATTTGGTAATATATTAGGTTAATGGTCAGGCATAGCCGGAGTCATATAAATGCTCACAAGTTTCTTCTCCCAAATTTGCTGTTACCATCAGCATCATGCCATCAACTAAGTTACTCGTACTCTTCACATTAACCCATGCAAGGCACTCGACACATGGACATGAATGTGACACTAGGATAATTGGATCCTCGTCTCAAACTCGACATTTTCGCAGAAGATAGTTGACAGTACAGTGAAACTCAAACACACACCCGAAACCCATGTCGAGTACTTGTACAGTTCTACCTGACGAAATAACACAGATCACAAGTTCAGAATAACTGCATACACAGATCTGAATATTTTCAGACCCAAATCTTGCCCAATCCCTGTAATTATGCTCTCCAGCACTTAACCATTCACACGGAATTACACCCAACAGTATTTAACAAAAGTTTACAAGTGGAAACCACCATTGTACAGGCTAAAGCGCAACACTCTACATACTATTAGCAACAGGCATTAGCAGTAAAAGCCACCTCTCAAACATTCCACAAGCGTCAAAAAGAAGCTACTTCAGTCTAAGCTCATAGCCACCATAACTTAAGCTAAGCATCATGTTAATATAGAATCTTTCTCAGAGATGAGTGGGAACTACTAGCTACGAACTCTGCTCTCATAGCATCTTCTTCCACCATAGAAAGTCAGCCTGCACGCTGCTCACCATCCATATCGATGACACGCGTTGGATCTCCATGACCAGATGCACCTTCAGCAGAGCACATCTGAAAGACCAAAAGAAGTCAGTTAGAGATGGAATTGGTTCTTTAACTTACAACGGCAGAAAAAATCAATTTAAGGTTATAACCGTACAGGGGACTGGCTTAGGGGCATAAGAATCTAAGTTACCACTGCATCTGATTTATTCTGATCCACACCAAAATTCAAAACAACCAATTTGTTCGCTCTACACAAAGCGAAAATTGGCAAAGCTAACAAGTAACAACCCCTTCCTGACATACATATACTCCGTGCTCTATTTTCAAGGGACAATTTGTTCCGATACAAAGCCATGACATTCTACTAGTGTTATGACCGTCATAAGGATTCTACTAGGGACAATTTATTTCTCAGTGAAGAGTGCAAATTACGAGCCATAAGGATGCAAGTTACTAGTGTATATGCTCCACATACACCTTGACAACACGGCAAACCTAAGTTCAAACAAACTAAAAACAATGCTAAAGTGATGAGGAAAATCTATTCCCTCTTCTCCGAAGAAACATATATTGGTTCCTTTAATTTGAAGAGGCAATTTGTCAACCAAGCTTATCAGTTCAGCATATCGCTCCTTCATTTGTTTGTTATCTGGCTGCAAGTCCAAGGCAAGTTCAATATCCTCCAAGGCTCCATCAAGGTTACCAAGTTTCTCTCTGGCAAGTGCACGACGTCCATAAGCCTTGAAGTAAGTCCCATCTAAGTTCAAAGCCTCGGTACAATCCTGCTCTGCCTCACAGAATCGGCCAAGCTTAAGATATGCTATTGCACGATTAGCATAAGCTATAACATTTGGTGACACAGCAATGCTTCTAGAGTAGCACTTTATAGCTTCAATGAGGTTCTGGGCCTTGAAACTTGCATTACCCTGTTCCTTGATGTAATCTGCATTTGCAAGTTACACCCGACAATACAGATCTTGTTTAGTTGTTTGCAGTGAGAAAGTGGCTCAAATTAAGAGGGGGCACATGGGATGGGGGATAAAAACAGTCCCAACAGTGAATTCAACATGAAGCGCAGCAAATGCACGTTAAGCATACACAATGATTCATTCAAAATTTGGCATATAATAAGAGAAGGTGCGAGATATATCTACTTCAAAGTGGCAAAAAGCTAAATTCTTACAGTAACGGTACTTAGTGTACCACAAAAGGCTACCAAAGCTTAATTGGCCTGGGTTCCTAAGCACAATGCACCTCCGCAGGTATACAAAATTACAAACGTTAAGGCCCTCTTTATATCACCTCAGAGCATTTGTGTAACAGCCCGAACCACCGTCCGTCGCAACACAACCCAATAAGATGGGTAGTCACCTATTAGGCCCATATATCCTCTCCGGGCTCTAAAAGGTGAAGGCCTTGTTAGTAGTATGATGGTAGGAATCTATTATAAACTGATCATATGAGCCTTAATTTCCCAATGTGGGACAAACCAACTCCATAAACCACTTTCCATATTCCGTAGTGTTACAAACTCCCCCACTTAGAGAACGCAACGTCCCCGTTGCGCCTCGACCAAACCATACCAACATCAACACAGGTCCAAGATCTCCCCCGCTAGACGGCTGGTCTGGGCCTCGCCCCAGCACCCAGCACGCGGTCGCAGGGTTGCTCTACTACCATCTGTAACAGCCCGAACCACCGTCCGTCGCAACACAACCCAATAAGATGGTTAGTCACCTATTAGGCCCATATATCCTCTCCGGGCTCTAAAAGGTGAAGGCCTTGTTAGCAGTATGATGGTAGGAATCTATTATAAACTGATCATATGAGCCTTAATTTCCCAATGTGGGACAAACCAACTCCATAAACCACTTTCCATATTCCGTAGTGTTACAATTTGAGTTACGCCACGCGCTAAAAGCTCCTTATCTTAAGGCATATACATTTCTAGCATACCCACATAGATAACATACGAGCACACATAGAGCTATAGAAGCATAGTGCATACTTCATTTTTCTGGCTTGCGCAAGGACACATAGAAGCATAAAAGCAGCCTTTATTCTCACCTTAACATGAGTCGCAGCAAATACAGGTTATGTAAAACAAGAAATCATTCACATTTTTCGAATATAGTGGAGGAGGGGGAGAAACACATGCAGTCGAGATAAAAGTAATCTGAGTTCTCAAGTCAACATGATGCACATCAAAGGCAAATTTATTCAAAATATCTTATACAGGGAGAAAAATGGAAGAAATGTGAGATTCAAACACGCTTAAAAGCTAAATTCATTTGAAATTGCTCGCCACTCCAAACTCCCCATCAATTTTCCTTAGTGGTACTTACTCTACCAGTCTACCTCCCACGGCTATCAAACTTAGTTGTGTTCTCGAGTGCCCAATACACCTCCTCATGTAAACAAAATTAAAGGTGCTCCTTATATTCACGCATAGCATTTAAATTATGCCACACGCTAAAAGCTCTGTATCTTAAGGTATTTACACGTCTACCAAACCCCAATAGATAACACATGAACACACATAGCAGCATATATTCCATACAATGAGAAGGTAGAAAAAATGTCAGATTCAAGAGCGGCAGCTCAATCCTGTCAATCTTAACTTTCCATGAATTTCCCTAGTGGTAATTTCTAATTAGCCACTTATTTTACCTCCAAAGGCTCATAGGCTGCTAAGTGCACAATGCACCTCCTCGATCCTCACCATATGCACGCGACTGAAGGTGCTTCTATATTCTCAGAGCATTCGATTTAAGCCACACATAAAGCTCCTTCTCAGGGAGTCAATAATGCATAACATACCCGCGGAAGTGACATATAAACATACTAAGGGGCCAACCCAGCCAAGATTATATGTTTGACCAATGCTACCCTAGTCGATATTATGAAGTTAGACTCACCCTCAAACAAACACACAACATAGTGATAAACTTCGTTTCACAAACTTACAGAGTATAGATAACAAACACACATGTTATACCAAACTCGGCGGAGGTGACATACAACCAATCAACCATACTAGGGACGAACTTATTCAAGATACAATCTTTATGCTAGAAATGCCACCCTAGTCAATCACACCCAGCCACGCACGCACGCACACGTGTCTTGACATTCAAGGAAAAGATACAACCAACCCCATGCATCACAATAACATCCGGATCAAAAGGTTCAACAAATGCAATATTCCCCTTCCAGTTATCACCAACCCAGAAAGTGTCAAGCACAAGCTTTGGCACCTTATACACTAACTCCCACTCGCCCTCCTTCCAATCCTTCAACCTCCACACCTCCACGGCGATTTCGCCTTCCGTAAACATCTCCATGTACTGTATCCACTCCCCTGCCCCATCAATGCACCGCTTCATTATATTATCCGCGTGTTACCCGCCACAGCGCGGCCGCGGGGGAGCGGAATAAACTCACAAACCGCCGTCTCGTCCGTCAAACACCCCACAAATGGGTCCTTCTCCTATATTATAATCCCCACACTGGTGTCACTCCAACACATCTTCCCCTGAAACTCAAACTTGCAGAAAGACAACCAACGGGCCGAATTCATCGGGTTATTACCCACATCCTTCCTAACCCATTTACCCGTTTCCGACCCGTAATAATTCAGACTACACCCACCTGTATCACGGTCATGCTCAAACGCCACGACAACAAAATGTCCATCCGATCAAGGGTGCATTAGGTGGGAGGGCAACGGGAGAGGTAAGAAGAAAGAAACTTGGGTTGGGTTAGGACGGGGTTCCAGCGCTTCGATACGGAGCGGAATTGGGAGAGGGTTTTTGCGGGTAAACGGGTCAGGATATCCAATATTAACGAGTCGGGGAAGATACAGGAATGGGTGGCAGCTACAAGGTCGGGGAAAATCGAAGGAGAGGAGAGTAAGGTTGGGTCAATGCCAAAAACTGGTCAAAATTAGCCGAGAATGAAAAGAGGTGCAGCTTCGCCAAATAATAGAACTTAAAAGGTGTACTTTTGCAAAATTTAACATAAAATGTGCGGTCTTGCAAAAAACTGTTTTTATAAGAAAATTAATTTTAAAAGGTGTGGTCTCGTAAAAATCTGCTTTTAAAAGATGCGGTCTCGCAAATTTTTCTAAAAAATAGTCAAAAGTGCAGTAAATTTTGTTGCATAATTTAGGAAATGGTCGATTATAAGGAAATAGAGACAATTAAGGATCCTTGAAATGAATTAGTTTAAATTTCTTTTTATTGATAGATTCGTAAAAATGTTGATTTTACATTTACTACAAAACATATGTTTTTGACAACTTACATCTTTAATTTACAACACTTGATTAAGCTACATAGACAAATTTTCTAGTGTCTATATATAGACTTTTAGGATCATCCTTACTTAATATTACGTAAGTGTCTCTAAGGCTCTTGTCTACGTACCTTTAAATACGTAGAGCGAGAGACCATATCCAGATGACCCTCAACAATTTACTGGGGTCGAGAATTGCACTAATCGAATAACTATTATTGAAGGTGGTACACACATAAGAAGCATGTTACATACGTATAGTGTACCTCTTTGGCATCGGTGGTGAGACTAAAAGCTTGAGCGAGTGGGTGAAGTTGGCACGCAGGGCTATAAGCTCGGAGTAGTGCCATGAATAGAGAGTGGTGGTGGTCAAATTGGGTGGATGTCTTAAGTCGAGTAAAGTCAAGGTGATCGAGAGTCTAGCTAAGGGATGAGTTGAAAAGAGTGACATGATTTTATTACTGTGAGTAGCATATGTAAAGGAGAGCAAGTCTGGAGCATGGAGCTCAACTTTTTGGAATTTTGAGCCAAACTCGATCGTAACAAATTTTCTCTCTGGCTAGTGCACGACGTCCATGAGCCATGAATAACTTGCGATCTAACTTCAAAGCCTCAGTACAATCCTGCTTTGCCTCGCAGAGTCTGCCAAGTGCAATATATGCCATTGCTCGGTTTCCATAAGCTAAAACACTTGGTGACAAAGCAATGCTTGTACAGTAGCAGTTCATAGCTTCATTGAAGTTCTGGGTATTAAAATATCCATTGCCCTGTTCTTTTATGTACTCAACATCTGTAAGTCACACCCAACCATACAGAAACATGTTCAGTTTTTGCAATAGAAAGGTGGCCGAAATTTGCATAAAATAAGACAAGGTGAAAGATTTATCAACTCAAAAGTGCCAACAAGCTCAGCTCTGAAATTAATGAACAGCTAGTCACTCCAAAGGCAACCAGTGTTCAAAAAGGCTCCTGAGCACACAATGCAACTTATGTACACAAAGGTGAAGGTGCTCCTTATATTTGCTCCGTCCATTTGAATTAAGCCACGCGTTATTGCGCCTCTGAAGGTATATACATGTCTATTTTGCTGGAAATTCTATAGATACCTAGTTCATGTAATAAGTTTGTCATTCAATCAAATAACAAAAAAAAAATCTGATTCTCTCTCTTATTTCCCCTGCCTTCTTCTTCATCTACTTCCTCTATTTCTTTTCTAAAACTTCTTCTTCAAGTTTCTGTTCAACTTGTATCAGTTTGGTTGAGCATTTGCTCCCATTCTCGATCAACTATCCTCAAGTTTCTAGTCCTTTGATCCAAGAAATACAGTAATATGGATTGGGGAATAAAGCTAAGCAGTCTCAACTTTCAATTAAACAAGAAGCGCAACAAAATCAGGCCAGGCAACACAACATTCCATTCGCAGTTCCGCATAAAGTAAGGGAAAGTGCAAGATATATCAACTTGCAAAAGACTCTACCTCTAAACTCTAATGGGTGCCAAATCTTAAACATGTTCCTGAGTGTGTAGTACACAAATTTGAAGGTGCTCGTTATATTACACTGAATCAAGCCGCTCACTAAAAGCTCCTTATCTTAAGGTATTCGGAGTACACATTTCTATCAAACCCATATAGATAACATAGGAACACACATGAAGTCATAGAGGCATAACTTGCTTATTTCGTTTTTCTCACTTGCGCAGGTGGTGGGGATAATAGCAATCTTTATCGTGAAGCCAACATGTACCGAACCAAATACAACTTAAGAAAAACAAAAATTCCTTCACACTTTTCACATAGAGACATATAGTGGACGAGGGAGAGAAACCTATGATGTCAAGATAAAATCAGTCATTTAATTTCAACTATCGTTGTCAACCCAAATCTGAAATTCGAGATTGCTAGTTAATCCAGACTCCCCATTAATTTACCTACAAGCAATTAGCCACTTACCTCCAAAGGAAACCAAATCTAGTAAGGGCTGCTGAGTGCACAATGCACCTCCTCATATGTCCAAATAGCATCACTTGCACACTCCATTTTTGTTGACCATATTGCTATATAAAAATGCAGCCAATTACCACCGTTACAAAAGACATAATGGTGTAAAAGAATGCAAAGGGAGTCAAATAATGAAATAAGCATAACTTTTTTTATCGGTATTGGAAAATCGACTAAAATAGCTGTTTATTTTTTTTTCAAAAATATGAAAGAATTTTTTTTACTATTTTTTTAAAGCAAAATAAGTTTTTCTTTGAATAAATATTTTCAAAATTACTAAAGAATTATTTTGCTTACTTTTCAAAATGAAAATTATTTTTTTGTGTCCATTATTTCCAACTTAGGAAAAATAGGCTTATATGACTTTCGTTGTTTATTTATATACTAATATGTCTCTTGAAGTTTTTTTATACCAATCTAGCATTGAGCTACATTTTTATGTAACAATTTGGTCATTTCTATTTTTCTATCTTATACAAACACATAAAATAAGTAACATACAACACACAAACTAGGGGCGAATTTAGGAAGTGCACGAGCTACCTTAAATTTCGTCTACAATGAAAAATGAAATCTTTTAGATAGATATAGTGAAATACGACAACGATAATCTTACGGAAGTAGATTCACCTTGATTACGAACACATAGGTACATTTGCAAACTTCAAATTCACAACATACACAAACACACATTCACATCAATTGCAAAGATGGTGTCTTTGTGTGACTTACAGAGACGAGGAAGAAGCGATGTTGGTTAACTCGGCACCACGCAAGGCATAGCACAAGTACGAGAAACAAAGCTCTGGCTACTCTTCATAACTCGATTCCGGACATCTAGACTAAAAATATAATGCGTTCCACGGATTATAATAGATCCGGATCAAACGGGTCAACAAAAGAAGGTCCAGCCACCAATTCACAACTTATAAACCTACAATCAGCCTTCTTCTCATTCAAGCTACCCACAAAAGGGTCCTCTTCCCGTATTATAACACCAAAGCTGGTATCACATCAACACATCTTACCCTAATATTCAAGCCTGTAAAAAGGTATCCAATCCCTCGAACTCAGCGGGTTACCACACCCTTCTTGACATATTTACCCGTTTCTGACCCGTAACATGTCAGGGTCGGCATCCTTTGACTTAGGGCTTGCTTGGATTGGGAGTAATCATTAGGGGAAAATGAGAGACAATGTGATGGTGGACGATTTGGTCAAGCTAAGGGTAAACCACGTGGGTGGGTTGCGTGAGAGGTACCAGGTTAGAAAAAGGGGTTCCGTGATGAAAAAGTTCCAAGCTTTCGAAACGGAGCGGAAACGGGAGAGGATTTTTGCGGGTAAACGAGTTAGAATATCCATTATGATTTGGTCTGGGAAGAGATCCGAGAGTGTTGTAGCTATTTGGTCCGACATTTTGTTGTTAACAATGAGAGACAATGTGATTGTTTTTTTTTTTTTTCTAGAGGGTATTGGGAAGAAGAAAGTTACCGTACAAAATAATGAGCGAATGTTCCAGAGGAAGTGAAGGCATACTGGAGAAAATACAACAAAAAGACAGAAAACTGTAAAATTGAAGCAATTGTGCACAGAGCTATTTTCACCGGTAAAAAAGTTCATTAAAGAGTTACTTTGATCTGTTGGCTAATGTCTAAGATGACAGTAAAAGAAAAGGAATGATCAAGGGTCATTCAAGTTTTATTCATATAGTTTACATGATGGTGGATATTCAAATGAAATATTACAGTGAAGTTGAAAATATTCTAAACTAGTACTTTCAATTCTTTTATCATGAACATTCGATTTGTCGACCATATCATATATCTCCTTACTTTTTAGGAGTATGAGCCATTTCTTTCAGGTATTTGGTCATACGTTGAGCTTCCTCAATGGCGGACCATACCTCATATTCCAAAGTGATTGGGTTTTTCACCTTGATAGAGGAATCCCATCCATATAGAATATTCATCTCACCTAATTCTTCCAAAATCTCAGCTTTCATGCGATTGAAAGTGGCTATACGCTTAGCCTTGTTGGTGATGTACTTGGCCTTGTTGGTCTTCCTTGCCATTTGCTTGAAGTTGCTAAAGAGTTGAAAGATTGTGAAATTGTTTATTTGTTTTTGAAGCAATGATCATATCTTGTAAAATGTGGTTCTATTTATACAGTTAATTAAACACATATATGGAAGTAAATCGTAATCTTCCTACTATAACACGTATCCTTTCAGATTTTTTTTTTTTATTTTTTCATCTTTTATGATGTTTTA
Source organism: Spergularia marina (assembly GCA_963680865.1). Lineage (NCBI taxonomy): Eukaryota > Viridiplantae > Streptophyta > Magnoliopsida > Caryophyllales > Caryophyllaceae > Spergularia > Spergularia marina. The sequence continues at coordinate 22,288,331 of OY804549.1, forward strand.
TGATTTTCTTACAAGTATAGCAGATCTGTAACTGTTTTTGAAAATACTACCATGTAATTTAATCTGAATAATTTAATGTTTTCTCATTGCATTAAAAAGACAATATTTTCTTGAAGCAATATCTATAGTATGATATGTCTCATCAAATTATGTTGTTATAAAATCAATGTCTATACTACATCTCATCAAATTATCCTATAACATTACTCATGATGTAATTAGACTTCTAGTACTAGTAGTGAGGGAAAAACAGGCATTTTAAGACATGTTATACTCATGATTTAATAACACTACTATTTTGAAGTTGCAATGCAATCAACTTAATAAATAATTGTGGAGAAATTATGTGCAAGTAGATAATTCTATGAACAATATGTGTTCACACAATCTATGAGGAAATATGTTAAGTTGTTAATATATAGTGACAATGCATTTGAGTTTGGCAATTGACTCCTTAACATTTTCCTGCACGGATAGTCGAATAGAGTAATTCACAAGCTAATTACGACAAGGGAGTCAGAGTGTCGAAGGCCCCGTTGTTCTTTAGTCCCATCTAATGTGCAGTGGCAAGTCCAACCATCGCCAAGGGACAATGTTAGCTGCGTTCTATTTCTCGCTCAGCAAACAAGATCAGAGGAACTCAACATGCATGTTAGATTCGGACTCCGGGATGATATTGTAGTGTCTGCGACAATAAGAGTAAAGCCACGAGGACTACGACAATATTTGTAGACACTAATGTCGAATATCCTACAGATTGAGCTTAGAAGCCTACGAACCACCGTATCTACCGAGTACTTATCAAGTACCGATGATACCAATCATCATATATGATTATATGGTGAGTTGGTTATGGCCAGCCCTTCTGGCCCTCTCTAACACTTTTGTACATTAATACGAACAGGATATGTCTGTTAACATCATCGCGCCTTCATTAATGACACTTTTGTTATCGATAAAATCAGAGGAATGGTGGACTTGTAGTTATACCTATAATTTCTCGAGTCTCACTATTGGGAGTGTCGTGAACTTGTGACACTAGGATCCTTTATTATCGGCCATACATGTCTACACAAACACACACAAAAAGCATTACTACTTACACAAACACATACAACATAAAAACTAGAATTCTTTGTCATAGAAATGATATCCCAATCTAGTCGAACAAGATACAATGAACAATATAACATTTCATACGAAGATGGTTTATTTCTGTGACTTACAGAGACGAGGAGGAAGCGATGATGGCCAACTTGGCACCAGGCAAGGTAGAGGACAAGTATGACAAACGAAGCTCTGACTATCTTTCACCACTCCATTCCTGACATCTAACGAGATAAGCACACACTTTGAATAGATTATAACAACATCAGGATTCAAAGGGTCAACAAAAGAAGGTCCAAAATCCGTTTTACCACCAAAATAAGGCACCAACGCAATCCTAGGCACTTTGTATACCAACTGCCACTTGGCTTCCTTCTAACTCTTCTTACCACACTATTTCAACCTCCACACCTCCACCACTCTAGACAACAACTCACAGTACTGAATCCACTCCCCTACGCTGCCTATACACCTCTTTATCATCGAATCAGACGTGTATATCGCCAAAGTGTGGCCCTGTGGTAGCAGTATAAACCTACAATCAGCCTTCTTCTCATTCAAGCTACCCACAAAAGGGTCCTCCTCCCATATTATAACAGCACAACTGGTATCACTCCAACATATTTTACCCTGAAATTCAAACCTACTGAAAGACATCCCACTCTGCGAACCTAGCATATTACCCATTTCCTTTTTGACCCATTTACCCGTTTCCGACCCGTAACAACTCAGGACCCACCCACCTGAAACACGGTCAAGCTCCAACGACCCGATCACAAACTCACTGACCGGGCCGGGTCGAGTTACGAGCATGAGACCGTAGTGCCAGTAGGGGTTGGTTGGCGACCGTGGGAGGCGGGCCCATTGCCGGGTCATCGGATTTATGACGAAGAGGACGTCATACACCGCGGACCTGGACAAGGCCATCAATCCCTCCCGCTCCAGTCCGCCTCCTCGGGTTTTCAACTGGCCCGGGTTCACATTCAGGGCAAACAAGATGAACCCGTTATTGGACTGGATGATTTCACCCGGAGTAGCCACATCGGTGGATCCCGGGTTAGATAGAGGTTCGTCGGGTTTGAGCACCAGTTGCGGATTAACATGGAGATCGAACACGCCGGAGTGTGCGGATGGGACGAAAAATCGGGAGGGTCTACGATGGGTATGTAACACCCCGGCTCATCGCCTGAGTCGGAAGTAGTCACCTATGGCAGCTTGCTAGGCTGTGTGCTGACCTCGTAGACCAACACGGGTCCTTCCGGCACACTTTCACCTCACTCGTGCACTACCTAGGAAACTTTCCAAGAGGTCAGCAATTTTGAAATTACTCCCAGTCAAGCACGCTTAACTGTGGAGTTCTTATCACATGACCTACCTAAAAGGAAAGTCGACTTTGTTGGTATGAGTAGCACTATCAATCCTTTTAAGCACCTCATATGAGCCCTTAATCTCTTATAAACTTCCTTTGAAATGTGGGGTATTACACTTACCTCATCTTAAGAAAGCAACGTCCTCGTTGCTACTGGCAGCCAACCATAGATTAACTCCAGGAACTTTCCCCCGCTAAGCGTGCTTGACTAGGAGTAATTTCAAGATGGATGACCTCTTGGGAAGTTTCCTAGGGTGTGCACGAGTGAGGTTAAAGTGCGCCGGAAGGACCCGTGTTGGTATGTGAGGTCAGTCCACAGCCTGGCAAGCTGCCATAGGTGACTACTTCCGACTCAGGCGATGAGCCGGGGTGTTACAGGGTCACCGCAACACCGGGCGATAAAGTCAAGGATGAACCAGATGGCGAGAGAGGTAAGAAGTAAAGAAATGGGGTTGGGTGAGGAAAGAGTTTCAAGTTTTCGAAACGGAGCGGAAACGGGAGAGGGGTTTTGCGGGTAAAAGGGCCAGAATGTCAAGTATTATTTGGTCCGGAAATAAATCCGAAAGGGTTGTTAGTACTTGATATGACATTCTTGCATTGTCAACACTCAACAATGGTGGAATTTTTTTCGTCTTTCCTTTTTTAGAAGGTTTCTGGGGATCAGGGTTTTGGGGAAGAAAGTTACCGTACAGAATGAATGTTGCTAGAGACAGTCAAAAGTGGAGAGGGGACTGAGGAGTGGAGGCAAATGTGATTGACTATGACACCCTCTGGACCGGACAACTCTCCGTTGTCCGTATAGTCTCACGATCCCAAGCTCGACACGATCACATGACTCACGCGATACGAACCTGATTCGAATTAATTTGGTAAAATTTTCGTTACAATTTTTCTGTATAACATGAAATTGACACAATGTCTACACAAACACGACCATTCATCTAAGTTCTGATCTCCAATTCATTGATTGAAGGAATTTGACAAACATTTGACCAGACAAAGTTAGTTTTTTTTTTTTTTTTTTTGAAGTCAACAAGACAAAGTCAGTTAGCATTGACTCTTGAAGTCATAATTCACATAAAAAAAAAAAAAAAAGAACAGAAATTTTCACAGCGCCACTTTCCACTTAACAAATACTGTAATTTGCCCTAAGATAGCTCTTGAATTTTCACAAGATATCGACCACAAAACATTACTACATTGGCATAGATAGAAAATAAACATCGCATTAGTTTCTGCAAGATCCAGAAATCTATGCAAATGTTCTAACAGATATAAAGCTAAGACATTCCCTCTCCACCGAATCCCATCGCTCATGACTCGTTTTACCAGATATGCCATGTAACAATTCCATCATCTAAATAACGCAACTCTTTCCTTCAAAACACCAATATCTTAACAAAAGCCATCATCTTTAAACCTAATTAATCAATAATCCTTGTTTCCATCATTCATTAAAAACCACTGATCAAGCAGCCTAGAGTAATTGAAGACCTAAATTCCATCATTCATTCAAGTTTCAAACCTGAAATTTTACAAATTAATGATCAAATAATACTAGCGAAACAACTTATCTTACAAGCTACAACAACTAAAATCACCCAGGCTAAGAAACTTCATCTGTACACCTCAATATAAGATATTACCAAAAGATCGATTATAGCAAGGAAACAACTACAACAACAATTTAGATGAGACAGTTTACAATACAAAGCCATGAGCATTTTACTAACAGTGAAGTCCTACCTGGTCAACCAAGCATTTCAGTTCAGCATATCGCTCCTTCAGGCTGCAGCTTCACGACAAATTTTACATCCTCCAAGGCTCCTTTAAGGTTACCAAGTTTCTCTCTAGCTATTGCACATCGTCCATAGGTTTTGAAGAACTTGTGATCTAACTTCAAAGCCTCAGTACAATCTTCTTTTGCCTCGCAGAATCTGCCAAGTACAAGATATGTCATTGCTCTGTTTGCATAAGCTACAACACTTGGTGACAAAGCAATGCTTTTGGAGTAGCAGTTGATAGCTTCAATGAAGTCCTGCCCCTTGAAACATGCATTGCCCTATTCCTTTATGTACTCTGCATCTGCAAGTCACACCCAACCATAAAGATACATGTTCAGGTGTTTGTCGTAGGAACCTGGCCGATATTAAGAGGGCAGGGAGGGGACGGAGGGACACATGAAATGGGGGATTACAGCAGTCTCAACTCTCAATTCAACAAGAACCGCAACACATTCAGGTTAGACAACACAGTAATCCATTCGAAATTTCGGGCAAAAATTAAGAGAAGGTGCAACCGTGCAAGTTATATAAACTTAAAAGTGGCAAAAAACTCATTTCTGAAATTCAAAAACCGGTAGTCACTCCTAGGTCCTAACTGCACTTCTTTTCCCCAAGTGGTATTTACTGTAATTTCCAGTATACACAATGCACCTCCTCATGTACACAAAATTGAAGGTGCTCCTTATATTTTCTCCGAGCATTTTATTTCAGCTCTGAGCTCAAAGCTCCTTATCGTAAGGTACATACATGTCTTACAATACCCACAGAGATAACATACAAACACACATGGAATCATAACTTGCATACTTATATTTTTATGACTTGACAAACATATAAAATGGGGGACAAGTGTAGTCACTATTCACAAATTAACATGAGGCGCAGCAAATACAAGTCAGGTAGAATCACGAATTCACTCACATTTCACATATAGCAGAGGAGGGGAAGAAATACATGGTTTCGGGATAAAAGCAGTCTTAATACTTAATTAAACATAATGCACATCAAAGGCAAAACAAGAAATTCATTCAAAACTTTGCGTAGAATGACAAAGATGGAGGAAATCTCAAATTCAGACAGGGCTAAAAGCTTAATTTTGGAATTCAAAATTGCTAGTTAGCAGTTAGCCACATATTCTATCTCCAAAGGGTATCAAATCAAGGGTTGCTGAGTGCACATTGCACTTCATAATGTACAAAATTTAAGGTGCTCCCATTATTCTCGACTTCTGAACCACACATAAAGCTCTTAGCTTAATACTCCCTCCGTCCCAGCTCAAACGCCCCATATTCCATTTCGGGATGTCCCACCTCAAACACCCCATCTATTTTGGGACATATTTCTCTGTCATACTTTTATTAAATTATCACATTCTGTCTCACATATCTCTCTTACTTTAATTAATCCCCACATTCTCTCTCCTCCTTTTTCCTAATATTACCTCACTCAACTTACAATATCAATTTTTTTTATTCCACTACAAAAAACACCCGGGGCATTTGACCTGGGACGGAGGGAGTACATCCCTACCAAACGTCTAAACCCACAAATATCACAAACAACCACACATAAAAGCATCACTTGCGCATTCCTTTTTTCTAACTTATACAACACAAAACATACAAACTAGGGGCAAATTTTGGGGGTGCACGATCCTCCCTTACTTCTTAATAACATGTATTTTCGTGTGCAATGAATTTTTTTTATCTTTGTGCTAGACATACTATACCCTAATCTTACGGAACTAGATTCACCCATGATTACGAACACATAGATACATTTGCATACTTTAAATTCACAAACACACAATCATATAGTGATAACATTATATGCAAAGATGGTTTCTTTGTGTGACTTACAAAGACGAGGAGGAAGCGAACTCGGCACCACGCAAGGCATAACACAAGTATGAGAAACAAAGCTCCGACTACTCTTCATCACACGAGTTCGAACATCAAACGATAAGAGCGTACCGTCTCCAGTGATTATAACAACATCCATATCCAAAGGATCAACAAAAGAAACTCCACAACGAGTTCACCTTCCATGTAACACTACGAAATTTGGAAAGTGGATTATGGAGTTGGTTTGTCCCACATTGGTAAATTAAGGCTCATATGATAAGTTTATAATAGATTCCTACCATCATACTAACAACAAAGTCTTCACCTTTTAGAGCCCACGAGAGGATATTCGGGCCTAATAGGTGACTACCCATCTTATTGGGTTGTGTTGCGACGTATGATGGATCGGTCTGTTACATTCCCACGTCCCATATAAGGCTCTAGCACAACCCTTGGCACTTTGTACACCAATTGCCACTTACCCTCCTTCTTACCTTCCTTCTTAGTCTTCTTACTATACCCCTTAAATTAAACCTCCACACCTCCCCTGCGACTTTGCCTTCCGCACACAACTACGTATATTGAATCGACTCCCCCACCCCCACGTATACTTAGGGTTGTTACACATGATCGATTCCGCCATGTTTGTCGACGGAGCGCAGTCTGGAGGGAGCGGAAGAAACCTACAATCGATCAGCCTTCTTCTCATTCAAGCAACCCACAAAAGGATCCTCCTCCCATATTACAACACCAGCATTACTGTTACTCCAACACATTTTCCCCTAATATTCAAACTTACTGAAACTCAGCCAACTCCGTCCCCCCAACGGGTTACCCACATTCTTCATAACCCATTTACCCGTTTCCGACCCGTAACAGGTTAAGGTACACACGCGTGACCTAGGCTCCCGCTCAAACGCCCTAACCACAAACTCACTAACGGGGCCAAGCCGGGTTAGTAGCATAATCCTGTAGCGGAAGTGGAGGTTGTAGGGTTGATACAACTCACTTTAGAGTGAGTTTTGTGATGTTTTATTTGAGTTTTCACTTCATTTTCGGACAATCTGAATGCATTATTCTACTTATCATGTTTTGTAAGCTTAATGGAAGAATATGCAAGTTTTGATGCCTAAATGCAAGCTCGGGGATTAATGACGTGCGCTATGAAAATCCGAGGATGTTAGAGTTCCGAAAGGTGAAAAAACCAACAAGTTGGAGCTTTGGAAGAAGGCCCCGGATCAGAAGGGCTTCAGACGACTCGTCCAGGATGTGAGACGAGTCGTCCGAAGGACGCAGTCGGGTAGAATCCACTTAAGAAGACTCGTCCCTCTGTCAGACGAGTCGTCCCTCTGTCAGACGACTCGTCCCAGGTGCAGACGAGTCGTCCAGCTGCTGTATCGACTTATTAGACGGGTTTCCTAATCCCGTTTTGTAATATTTTAGTATAAATACCTAAAATTCGTTTATTATTATTCATTCAGTTTTCTCAAGACCTAAAGTAGTATTTTGAAGAATTATGCAAGGCTAAAGACCTTTTAGTCTCAGATTATTAATCGAAGCTATTATTCACCGACAATTGTGAGTTTGATTTGTAATTCTTAATTTCGTTTGAGTATTGTTTATTCTCTTGCTATCGTTGTTATTATTGATTGATTTATCGTTAATTAGGTGTACAACTAATTAGCCATAGGTTAAATCATATTGCTAGATTCTCAATTAAAGGATTAATTGTTTGATTGTTGAATCGATTAGTAGAAACTAGGTCTAATTGCATGCTGATCATCGTGATTAGATTTAGGGGAGAATAAACATATTAATTGAAGATTGAAACCGTGTGTGTCTAGATCTTATTAATCTTAGTTGATATCGTTTAATTGCTTTATGCTTTCGCTGGATTGAATTTAGGCGCGCGTCTTTGTTATCCACCGATTAGCTAGGGCTATTAGGTAGGGCTGATCTCTCCTCTTAGCTACAATTAATAAATGATAAGAAACTATATTTCTACAACTAAGTACTCAACGGATTAGGATTAGTTGATAACTAGGACCAATTAGGTGAATGATAGTGGGTATTAATTGTCCGAGATCTTTTCCTCAATTGATTTACAAATTATTCTTTTGCGTCTAGATTACTTGATCACTTACACTCAAAACCCCCCATTTGTTACTCTACATACATTGATAATTACCGTTCTCTGTGGATACGATCCCACTTGCCCATTTACTACGTTTATAGGTTTGTGTGGTAATTTATATTTGTTAGGCATATGACTTTAGCCTGTCAAGGGCGGCTTTGGGAGGCGGGCCCACTCTAGGGTTGTCAGCTTGGTGACGAAGAGTGCATCATACGCCACGACCTTCTTCAGCCGGCGATAGGTTTGGACCGGGTCCGGGTTGACATTCACGCCAAACAAAACCAGCTCGTTACTGGAGTGGAAAACCTTAGTCGGAGTAACCACAGCGGTGGAGCCTTGTTCGGATACTGGCTCGTCGGGCTTAAGCACCAAATGCAGGTTAACGATGACATCGACGACGCCAGAGTGTGCGGATGGGATGAAATCATCAGGTCGGTTTCGGACGGGTCACCGGCGAGCTAGATGACCCGTTGAGGGGTGAACCAAGTGGGTGGGTTGGTTGAGAGGTAAGTGGTCAAGAAATGGGGTTCCGTGATGAAGAAGTTCCAGGTTTTTGAAACGCAACAAAAACGGGAGATGGTTTTTGCGGGTAAACGGGTCCGGATATCCAGATTTGGTTAGGGAATAGATCCGAGAGTTGATCCGACATTGTTGTTAACAATGATGGGTTTTTTTCTTTCCTTTTTTAGAAGGTTTTTTTTTTGGGAGCAGGGTTTTCAAGAAGAAGAAAGTTACCGTATAGGATGAGTGAATGTTCCAAATCGACTGTGTGGGGAAATGGAGTGGTGGAGGCGGATATATTTTCAAATTTTAAATAGGAGGATGAAATATATATATATATATATATATATATATATATATATATATATATATATATATATATATATATATATATATATATATATATATAGGGGGCCTATCCAGTGAGAAGTGGTAATTTGGTGAGAAGTGAGAAGTAATCTCAGCCATTGATTTTGCATAACTGCAGTAACTAATCTGCATAACTCCAGTCGTAACTCCACTAACTAAAACTCTTAACTCCAGTCACTTAACTCTACTAACTAAATTGCCTAACTCCAGTAAACTAACTCCATAAAGTAAATTGTCTAACTCTAATATTATTAGTAACTCCACCAAATTCAACGAAAATTTATTAACTCTAACGTAACTCCAATAACTCCACTACCTAAATCACGTAACTCCGACTTAACTCCATCAACTAAAACACATAACTCCAACTTAATTTCATTAAATAAAACATGTAACTCTAATAACTCCACTACCTAAATCACGTAACTCCGACTTAACTCCATTAACTAAATCACATAACTCCAACTTAATTTCATTAAATAAATCACGTAACTCTAATAACTCCACTACCTAAATCACGTAACTCCGACTTAACTCCATTAACTAAATCACATAACTCCAAATTAACTCCACTAACTAAAACACGTAACTCCAACTTAACTCCACCAACTAAAACACGTAACTCCAACTTGACTCCACCAACTAAAACCCGTAACTCCATCTTAACTCCACCATATAAAATACGTAACTCCAAATAACTTTAATAAATAAAATACGTAACTCCAAATAACTCCAATGATTAAAACACGTAACTTCAAAAAATGTAACTCCACAAATTAAAAATCATTACTCCAAAAACGAAAAAAATAATTAAAAAAAAAAAAAAACTGAAAACACCTTTCCCCATTTTATCTCTCCTCTGCACCACCCAAACCCCACCCAGCCACCCTCCCCCGCAACTGCCACGCTCCGCCTCACCTCCGCCACCACCTCACGGATCACCACCCACGTCGCCGGAAAAATAACGATCCAGGGGCGGCGACGCAAGCCCAGACCTCCGACCACCGACTCTACCATCACCACCCCCTCATTTCCACTTCTTCTCCAATTTCACTCATTTCGATGCGCTTCACCACGGCGAGACTAAGAGGCGGCGTCGGGAATGTGTGCTGTAACGTCGGAGAAGGCCGGAAAATGTGACAATCGACAGCCGCAATTCAAGCCAGCGGCCAGATCTGACGAACTCAGCGCGAAACGAGGGAGGGAGAAGGAGTTTATTGCGGTGGTTTAAAGGGTGATGAAGCCGGTGTCCTCGCCGAAGCCTAGGGAGTCTTCCGGTGGCGTCGGAGATGGCGTTGGTGGCCTCCCGTGCACGTCGCCGGCGACTGTGTGACGGGACAGGGGTGGGGGCGTAGGGTGCGAAAAGAGGGAAGGCGAGGAGAGAGAAAATGGGAAGGATCGGGAGTGGGGGTATTTTTTAATTTCTTTTTCTTTTCTTTTTTTAATTTTGTTTTGATACCACTAAACCCACTCTTATCATACTATATTCATAATACCTAAACAAAACATTATTATAGATAAGAAAACGGTCAAATGTATAACCGGTGTCTTTGTCCACTACAATCTAAAGTTGTACTCTATTCTACGCAACTAACGTACGGCAATTCACTAATTAACACATAATTCCATTCAACTAACGGCAATTCACTAACTAACACATCAAAAAATAATAGCGGCGACAAACCTAATTGAATACAAAATTGAATAGCGGCGATTAAACCTTCAATTTTGGCGAACAATAATTGAACGAAAAAACAAAAACACAAAATTGAATGAAAAACAGTTTTTGGCGACAAACCTAATTGAGTGAAAGAGACACCAAGACAAAGCGGCGACACGAGCGGCGAACCAAAGAGGGGCGACACAAAATGACGGCGAACAATAGCGGCGAGCAGCGAGCAACGAGCGGCGAGCGGAGACAATGGAGCAAGAACGGCGACGTTAAACGGAGACGGCGAATTAGAATTTTATTTTTCTGGGTTTCGGGTTTTTGGGGGTTATAGTTTTTTTTATTAAGTGCCAAATTAACATCGACGACAAAAGAAAAATACCATTTTTCTGGGATAACATCAAAACCGGTGTCGTAAGTCTTTTTTTTTTTTTTTCTGTAATAAGATAAATTTTTTAATGTTTTTTTCGCTGGGGTAACGTGTGAAAACCGGTGTCGCGCATAAGTCCATTATATTTTTTTTTCTGTAATAAGATAAAATTTTTAATTTTTTTTTCGCCGAGTGGATTAATGCCCTTTTCTGGGGTAACATATGACACCGGTTTTCTTATAACCGGTGTCGTATGTCCAATTTTTTATTCTTTATTATTTTTTGCTAAGTGAGGAATTGCGCGCAAATCGACTGGGGAAGCATTTGACACCGGTTGATTGAAAACCGGTGTCTTATGTTTTTCAGACACCGGTTCTAAGCCTACCGGTGTCATATTTACCGGTGTTAATTGCCGTTTTTGGCGTTGTGAATGGCTGGGGATTAACCTAAGCCGTGAACACGAGACGATTTTTTTGACGGACGGATCATCTCGTGTTCAAAATTACGAGATCATAATAGCAGGTATATAATATGAATCCAATTTTAAAGTAATAGGAGAAATGTGAATTGACATGATATGAATTGGTTAACTTTATTTTGATGCGATTTCACTATACTAATTGGTATTTTACGTAATGTATTTTCACCTCTTTGACAATCGGTATCTCTTATTGACATAAAGTCTAACACAACACGTTTCAATAACTTAGAATGGTTAACTCCATCCTAGAGGTATGACAATTATTATAGTCAACTGCAATTGTAGCTAGTAAGTAAAACTTTAGAACTTTTGTGGTTGAGCCATACTCTTTTATAGCATAACTTGTCAAAAACATGGATTTATCCTAAAAAAAAAAACAAAATCTAGACGGATATAGACTTTCGTAGGCATAACATTGATTGAATCATATAATATACTTGTGTTTTTCGTAATTTTTAAGTTACTGTATAAATATGACGAGATCTCACAAAATACTGCCACTGCCGCAGTCTCCAAGATAAATAAACACTAATTTACTAACTTCAAAAGTTCAAACTGTTGTCTAATCAAAACATGGAACCCAAACGCATCATTGACAATTTGACACGGCTAATCTTTTAGCCATTGTCAATTACTCGAAAGCGAGGCTTTTAATTTTTTAAGGATCCAAATAAATTACAATTAGCTTTTCATATTTCTATATTAAGCCTCTCCTTTTCTATAATCCCTCAAGTAAGTTAAACTAATTCCTTGTAATTTTATTTCCCCTGCCACTCCAATTGTTGAATATGTATCTCAACACACATCCACCATGAAGAACAAACTTATTATCCCATTTTAACAACCTAATAAAACATGGAGTAGTATCAATTACTAAAACGGTAATCACTATCCCCAACAACCATCATCTAGATTACTAATCAAACAACTACGAATACATTAATTGAACCCACGCTTACGCCAAATACCACTCCAACTCAAGCACTTCCAATAGTTAGCCACTTAGTTTTTGCCGTACATACTAACGACTAAATCACCATCCCCGAATACGGATTAAACTAGACGTTAAGATGATGGGTGCAAACCATCTACTCACCCAAAGAAAAAAAAAAAACCGAAGTCATGGTCAAGGTTCATCTTGCCAAAAAAGCGAGTTTCGCCCATTTTTCTTCCGCGTAGCCAATATCCCAGCAGCAGAAATGAGAAAACAGCAACAAATCTTCTTCCTTACACTTTCCCATCTCTCTCTCTTCTCATCTAAATTATAGCAGTAGACTTAGCAGCAGCAGTATTCCATCACTCCCACTAATTCGGAGGGAGGAGAGAGAAACTCAAAACACCACCAACAAGCGCAACAATTACCACCAAGTCAAAGAGAGGAAACTTCAAAATGAAGCACATTTTCAAGAAACTCCACAAAAATCACGACCCGAATCGAGCTCAACTCAACGAAACCCTAACATCATCATCATCATCATCATCATCAACGACTACATCAACAGCAGCGGTAACATCGAGTGTTGAATCGCAGTCGCAATTACAGTCGCAGCCCGATCAATCACCGTCTCCGGCGGCGGGAGATGGTGGAGCGACGACAACAACGGGGGGTGTGGCGGCGGCGGAGACGGTGGTGGGGAATTATAATCGAGGAGGAGGAGGAGGGGATTTTATAATGTCGGAGGAGGAGTTTCAGATGCAGCTGGCGTTGGCGATAAGCGCGTCGAATAATGAATTTAGGGGTTTTCCTGAAGATGATCAGATACGCGCTGCTACTTTGTTGAGCTTAGAGAGGAATAATTCTGTTGGTCGTTCTAATGACGCTGATGTTTCCGGCCAGTCTTTGTCCAAGCGTTACTGGGTGAGCTCTTTTATGTTTCTTTCTTCTTTTTCGTCGTATGAGACCGTCTCATTGTATAACACGACCTTAATTACATTGTGACGGGGCGTAAATTAACAATTGGAGTGTCGTATGGTTATTTATTGACTTATTGTTAACGTTTTTGAGTGTGGCAATGGGGTATTTCTTGAATTAGTGTGGTATTTGGTTATTTTTGGTTGTCATTTTCATGATTAATTTGGTTGGCAAATGGATGTGAAGTGGGATTTTGTTGTCGGAAACGAGCATTATTGATTAATTAGGCTGAAAGATGGTTGCTTTTGTTAAGATATTGGTGGTTTCAAGGAAAGAATTATGTTGTTTAGATGGTGGAATCGTGGATTGAGGGTTTATGCTGAATTTTGATGATGGAATTGTTAGTTTGGCATATCTTGTAAGATGAGTGGTGAGCGATGAGATTCGGTGTTGCAGCTTTTGATGAAGGAGAGGGAATGTCTTAGCTTTATATGTTTTTTAAAACATTTGCATAGACTTCTGGATCTTGCAGAAACTCATGCGATGTTTATTTTCTATCTATACCAATATAGTAATGTTTTGTGGTGGATTGCTTTTGAAAATTCAAGAGCATCTCAGGGTAAAGTACTGTATTTGGTAAGTAGAAAGGATATCTTAGTTTTTACAGTTAGACATTCAACTTCTTGCCCTTGATAGGTTTGGTATTTAGATATTTACTGAGTGAGGGAGTTTAACCCATTCGAGAGGCAATTCATGTTCTAGTAGAAGTAATAGTTTTGATACTTTGCTGCAAGTAGACACTACTATTTGACCTTTTTGTATTCAACTAGTGTCACCCGATGATGACGAGCATTTTAGTGGTTCTATTCAAGCCCCAGTAATTAAACAAGGGTCCGTTGTTTGTTCGTGGTAATTATTAGCAACTCGACAATGTGGCTATGGGAAAAGGGCCGAACCGCCGAACATTGACAGGCAGAGGAAGTTTTTGTTTTTAAGTTTTCTTACACTTCTTATCTGGGTACTAGTTGTGGACCCTTTTTTTTTTTTTTATGGACCTGGTATTTCGATTAGTGTTTAAATTAGGGTTAAGCACATCTAGTTCCTTATGACAATATTTTGTGTTACTTCTTTGCATATCCTCTTCTGAGTTTGGACTTTATTTTGCCAGGATTATAGTGTCCTTGATTATCAGGAGAGAGTTATTGATGGTTTTTATGATGTATTCGGTCTTTCCACTGATCCTGCGCTCCAAGGGAAGATGCCTTCACTTGGTGATCTTGAGACTAGTGCAGGTGATTCTGGATTTGAGGCTGTGATTGTCAATAGGACAATTGACCCTACACTTGTGGAGTTAGAGCAAGTAGCCCGCTGTATTGCTCTTGACAGTTCTGCATCTGAGGTTGGCCTTTTGGTTGAAAGGCTTGCTGAACTCGTAATGGAACATATGGGAGGACCAGTTAGGGACGCAAATGTTGTGCTGGCAAGGTGGACGGAAATCAGCACAGAATTGAAAAGCTCACTGCACACAAGTGTTTTTCCTATTGGCTCTTTAAAAGTTGGTGTGTCTCGCCATCGAGCTTTACTTTTTAAGGTTAGCTGCTGGGTACTTTCTTTATTTCTGTGAATGTGTGTGCTAGCTATAGGAATTAACTAATGTGTTGTTATTGTTTACTCGTGATGTCAAAGACTAGGAAAAAGAAAAAAGAAAAGAGATTTCTACTGCTTTATCATGACCTGAGCCGATCACTCGTGTTTTTGTTTAATCTCAATGCTTAAAATTCTGTCTTCACATCGCCTTCAAAATCTTTTTTTTTTTTTTTTTTTTTTTTTTTTTTTCGCGAATACTACTTTTCTTTTTTGGTGTTAGGTGCTAACTTAAGCCATATTCCAGCCACACTCTGCATTTGTCTCATGTACCCATATTTAGTTACCCTCAAATAAGAACCCTATCCCGCCCCGGAACTCCACCCTCTCAGTTCACCATATGGAGATGATCTACTTTTTTTCGCCTAACTCGTTCCGTTATTTTGAGTCGGAGACTGTTTAAGTTGACCATTGTAATGGTTCTAACCCTGATACTGAGTTTTGGTACTTCACTGATTTGTTCGAACCTGGGGAGGAGAAAATAAGGAGAGAGAAGACCTTGGGGGGTAATTGGGTAAACATTAAAGAAGTTGGGAGTATGAAGGGCAAACCCGTCAAAAAGCCTAGGCAGCCCCAGCAGGGCCCTCGCTTTCTTTGGGCACAATAGCGGAAAGGCGCAAATTATACCATGCTCCTAGGAGCACAAGGAGCATGGTATAAGGACTCACGGAAAGGTTTGTATATGAATATAATCACTGAAATTATATACACATAACTGTTGCTTGGCCTTGTGGTAGCAAGCATGTCTTCAGTTTAGTGCTCCTCTTTGCCTAGCTTCATTTTGGCCCTTCTAAAAGGTAAAAGGCCCCTTTGGCTTAAAAACTCATGTAAGGTAGTGTTTTACAAATAAGAACTTTGGACGAATATGTTTATATTCGGTAGTGTCACGTTGGAAAGTTTTTTTTTTTGAATTTGAAAACGCAGTCTTCTGATCTCGACATTATGCAACTCTTTCTGATAACACATTATGTAGAAGGAAGGTCTGAACTTTCCTGGTGGTTACGTAAGAAAAGGTTTTGACTTCAAATGCTATCCTAGATCCTAGGAGAATTCATTTTTTCTTTTTAAATTGGAATTGTATAATTTATTTAGTTAGACTTCTAAGAAGTTAACGAATAAACTTTGTATGTTGACCTTTTTACATGTTAGTTCTGTTGCCTAGTGCCAAAAATCATCCGACTTTTCTTTCTTTATGTGCTGTAAGAATGTTTTTCAATTGTAGGTTTTAGCTGATAAAGTTGGGATTACATGTAGACTTGTTAAAGGGAGTCATTACACTGGCGTAGAAGATGATGCTGTTAATATTATAAAGATGGCTGACGAAAGGTAAATGTTTTTTCCAGATTTTATTATAGTTGTATTCTATAGCATTTAAGTCCCAATTCCATCTTAAAACCTGCCTGCTTGTACTGAGACTGACTGGCCTTCATCCTTTAACTTCTGTCGTATTTAGCTTTTTAACTTACCCGACTTCAATTCTTTAGGTTTCCTAATTATAGTATTATACCAAAGAAATAGAATCATCCTCCTACTTTATGTTGATTTTTGACTGAAGTAGCATGTTCCTTGGACAAGCTTCCTGCTTATCCAAGACATACATCTCTTAATTATTAAAAAACAGTGACCTTGAATGTTGTGAAGTTGGAATTTTGATTACTAAGTTAAGATATCTCGACTTTTTATTAATTATTATAAAAAGACAGTGATCGATTTAGTTATCTATTTGTTTTTTGGTTTGATAGACATATGTAATATTAATCTCAGTCAGGACTCAGGAATAAAAGTAGTATCAAAGGATTGAAAGGTCTTATGGCTAGAAAATGGCACCAGAATCCAAGAATGGACACCACTTAAGATAATATTGGGATTCCTCATCTCATCCAAATGCACCCTAAAATATAAACTAGCAACAACAACAACCAAGCCTTATTCCCGAAATGTGTTGGGGGTCGGCTAACATGAATCGTCATATGTAACTGTCTCGCTCAGGTCACAAAAGTTGAAGATCATTGTGAACAAGTTCATAAGTATTGAAACGTCACAAAAGTTAAAGATCATTGTGAACAAGTTTAAAAGTATTGAAACACGATAAACAAGAGTTTTAAAAAACCATTATAAGAAAAGGAAAACAAAAAATTCTAAAAAAAAATATAGTTGTAAAACAAGTGAAAAAGGTGTGAACTTTATACAAATGATAAGAAGAAAAGGTTTGAGAGAAGATGAAAAAGCTTGAGAGACGAATAAAAGAGAGAAACATTAGAAAGCCAAACATGGAAACCAATAAAAGTCAAATCAAGTCTTCCACATGGATATTGTCTCTCCACACCGCTCTATCCAACACTCTCTTTTCAAGCCCCAAGGCACTCATTACTTCTAATCACCCTCATCCAAATCATCTTGGGTCTTCCCCAACCCCTGACAATATTATCACTTCCCCATGGCGATACCACCTCAATTGGTTCTCCATCATCTTGTCCTCAATGGATGCAATCCCTACTTTCTCTCTAATAACTTCATTTCTTAACCGATCCTTTCTTGTATGTCCACACATCTATCGTAGTATACGCATCTCTGTCACACTTATCTTATGAACGTGACACTGTATCATGACCCTACATTCTGTGCCGATCCTACCTAAACCAATGGGTGAACAATAGAAACAATGGTGTCATGCAGTGTAGATAGAGTGTAAATATGTGCAAACATCTTTTCAAAATCTAACCCTGTTCCCCTTAGGCTCTTACGCGCAAATTGTTGTTGTTAGTTATCAAACTGTTGTCCAAGGCAAAGCATGAGTCTTGGGGCTCGGGTAAGCAATACCAACAATTATTCAAAAGACACATTTGCTTTGATTGACTGAGTGCACTTTTTTTACCTGACTAGCTAACCACCAGCTGAAAGCCTATGCTCACTGATTCAGCATAGGTTTCACTGTTTCTCAACTTCTTTGGGGAGGGAGGGCTGTCAGGTTCCTCAATTCCCAACTGGTGGTGGGCTCCATGAATTTTCATTTTGCATATTAGTTGTATTTCTTTCCTCATATACTTTGTGAATTTTCAAATGTGGAACATCTTGAGACTGTGTTGCTATGTGCTTTTTCATTGTTCACTTTTGTCCTGGTCCTCTGGGATCTTGTTCAGTTTATAGGGAGATGATTTCTCACTATCATGCTTAAACCATTGCCTTTGCTTCTAATTATCTGATGTTTGCTTCAATGCACACAGAGAGTTTCTGGTTGATCTTATGGCAGCCCCTGGGACATTGATACCTGCGGATGTGCTGAATGCCAGCGATTCTTCAGTTCCATCATACCACCATAAATTAAACAAGATCCCCTCTGTTAAGCCATCAAATGATTTTGAATTTCCTTACCGTAGACTGAAACCATCCATTGGTAATGATTCAGGAGGCTGGGTCCCTCCTGTCAACAACGGTGCACGTTTTGATCAGAATTCGATTATTGAAAAGATGGAATCATTGCCTTCATCTTCAAGTGCCAGTAATGATATGGGTGTTGGGCCTTCAAGATTTTCGACTAAACCAAATTCGCCTAGTCAGTTAGATTTGCCCTCTACATCAGCAGTGGGGGCTTCTCTCTTCAAAGCTCATCGTGGTGCCCTTGCAGTTGGTGATGGCTCTAGGTTGAATGTTAATGTAGTACCCTATGGCCAAGGTAACATAGATGATTCAAAGAACCTTTTTGCTGACCTCAACCCATTCCACATACGAGTCTCTGGGCAAACATCCAACCAAACCAAACCTGAATTCAAGATTGAGGAGCGTCAGAGGCTGACAAATGATGCTGTGCCTGGAAAACCTCTAATGTTGTGGAAGAACCATCAGGCAGTTAATAATGATTTGCCCCGGAAGAAAGACCATGATTTTGTTGAAGGACCATTCCAAAGACATAATAATGGGAACAAGGATCCCATTATGCCACTAGAAGCTTCATCCAACTCTGGAGCCTCTCAAAATGTCTATCAAGCTAGTGCCCAGTTCGTGGAGAATAAATTTCAGAATGGTGTGAATGGGAACTCTGGTAGTTCTGCCAATGTTAGTACTTCCGCAGCTCACACCAATGCTCTTAAAGATGATAAGAAGGCGTCCCTTGTGAAGGAAGCAACTTCTTCAGGTGACATCCTTGATCCGGGAAAACAGTACAAGAAAGATGGTGTGCGGGATGGCAAACTATGTGCACGTGAGGGATTTGTAGGGACTGGCTTGATTCTAAATAATCCAGGAAGTCCCAGTCCTGCTGGCTATGTTAGAAGAGCTGTTGACCCCGAACTAGATGATGTGGGTGAATGTGAAATACTGTGGGAAGACCTTGAAATTGGCGAAAGAATTGGTTTAGGTATGAACTTCATCTAGCCTAACTTAATGAATTTATTGGATTTCATAAAAGTCATAGCCTTCTGATGTGTATGCTCTTGTGGTGTGCCTTTTCTTTTGGTATGATTTTGTTCGGTTATTCACGCTTTTATTTATTGATAAGACAAAGAAAGGCGTTGAAAGTTTGGATTCTGTAGACACTTTGTAATCTTGAGGTCTGAAAAGTATTCTCCAAAAGGATCAGGATTTGGCAGGAGATGTGACGCATAGAATTTCATCTTGCTAGTTGAATTGGAAGGGGGCTACTTGTTTTCTTTGTGCTCCCTGCATGCCCCATAGATTGAAGGGAAATTTCTACTGCTAGGCAATATACCTTGCAATGTTTTATCACACTGAATATTAGGTAGATTGTGTCACTCTCAGAAAATGAATCTTGTGGATCTGCGTATGCTATCGTGGATGCGTGACCATTCAAGGAAATCTTGGTTGACTATTAGGTAAGAGGTGAGAGTTGTGGCTGTTGATTGTCTGAGGTGGTTAGACTTTTGAGATGGAGACCAACCGATGTGTTGGATAGGAGACTTGAAGAATCTGGGCGTGATGGAGCTACAAGGGTAGGGGAAGACAGACGAAGAACCCATTAAAGTGATTGAAAACGATTTAGGTCTACTTGGGTTTGAAGAGCATATGGTGTTGGAGAGGACAAAGTGGAGGGAAAGAATTGCGAGGATGATAGGATCTGACTAACTTATACTCTTGGTAGTATTATTCTTTTCCTTCCATCTTTTTTTCCCATTGTCTACTAATGTTGACATTGCCAAACACATCCACCGACCCTAAATCATCATCGGACAAGGGTGTTGTCTTACATCTTCATTTCATTGATGTGGTTACTGGTTAGTGGGTAATCATCAGTCATTTATTGGCATTGCTAACACTTATCTTTTCGGAGTATCTTACTGACTTCTTTTGTGTAGTAATGTGCTTGAGGTTTAGTAGTGGAGAGAAGTTAGCGTAGAGCGTTTTTCTTTAAAACCTTCGACTTCTTCTTTATTTTAAGGAAACTTGGCTTTTCAATCGTCAAGCTCAAGTTGCTTTGTCTCATAGTTTGATTAATTCTTATTTATCTTTGCTGAACAGGATCATACGGCGAGGTCTATCATGCAGACTGGAATGGGACCGTAAGTTTCATCATGTCAGAATTTACTATGAATGATGTACTAGGCAATTTTAGAATATCTTTATTCTTTAGAGGATATCTGCTTTCTTTTATTATTGATTTTTTTTTTTTTTTTGGAGATGAGCATTAGCTGTTCTTATGATGTCTGAATAAAAATAAATATTATTTTCAAATGTTTGATATTTGTTTGCCATGTATGTTAGATATTGCAATAAGGTTTCCATTAGTCTTATATAGTTTCTTGTCTGGCTATGAGAGACCAGATTTCTACCTTTTTGCACTTTTATAGCTGTCCCAGATCATATGTCTTAAGACCTTGTTGGCCTATCACGTTTGACTGAAATTTGAAATGCTAACTTTTATGTGCGAGAATGGTAAGATTACTGTTCTGGGAAATAGTGACTCCGGTTCTCTCTGTACAAATTGGTTCGAGTTTTCTCTTTTGCTTGTCCATGTCTTTGCTCCGAAAGAGGTTTCGTGTCATGTTTGTTGACTTGCTATGAGCTTCTGTGATGCAGGAGGTTGCCGTTAAGAAGTTCCTGGATCAGGATTTCTCTGGTGCTGCTTTGGAAGAATTCAAAAGAGAGGTAAGTGTGTTGTGGCTTCCTGTGGAAAGTAGTATGTCATCTGGCTGCTTAAAATGAAACTTTCACCTCTCTTATGCTTCAGCTAGTGTCATTCTACCATTCCCCTTTCAATGGAGTGAGTGATTGACCATTCTTATTAATATGAGCCAAAGTATATGATTGTTTCAGATTTTCATTTTCCTAATAGTTGATTGGTTTCCATGGTTGGCTCTTGCTATTACAGGTCCGTATCATGCGCAGATTGCGCCATCCGAATATTGTCTTGTTTATGGGTGCAGTTACTCGACCTCCACATCTGTCAATTGTAACTGAATTCCTTCCGAGGTATATATATGCTCATAAGTATATGGGTAAATATTGCTCAAATTTCTGCTCTGAAGTGTTTATCTATGGTATACTGAATTTCTCTTCGAGGTATATGTGTAATTATTACTATGAGCCTATAGCCTATACCTTGCATATGTTAATCATATGGAAGTTGAAAGGTTCAAATGGTGCTGCACAGAAAACCTTCCTCTAGCTGCAAATGCTTCTCTTTTTCACGCTAGATTTTTGGTATTCCATAGCATCCCCTACATATCAGTTTGTATGCCTTTTCTTTTGAAGATAGTTTGGCGCTCCTCCCGATTCGTATCTTGATAGAATTTAGTTCTAAAAATATTACACTGTATTATTGTTTAACCATGAACCATTTCATTTTCTGTCTTGTAGTTGCCTATAGGCCTTGCAGCTAGCCATATGCCTATATCTGTATTGAGGTCAAGGGAGTTGACTTCTCTGACTTTGTTTTGCAGAGGAAGCTTGTACCGGATCCTTCATCGTCCCAACTTTCAAATTGATGAGAAGCGTCGAATAAAAATGGCCCTGGATGTGGTATGATCTTGTCCTTCTTTTTAAGTTGTGTTAAATGAACATACATGTGCAACACCCTACTTAATTTGCAGGCAAGGGGTATGAATTGCTTGCATACAAGTACACCAACAATTGTGCACCGTGATTTGAAGTCGCCCAACTTGCTTGTTGACAAGAACTGGAATGTGAAGGTAATGTGAAAATTTCATTGGAAAAAGTTGATGTTTTGGCCTTTACCATCAACTGGTCTTACGCTCCTGCTTATTCTAGGAATCAAAATTACAAAATCTATGGATTCCATACAATAATACATCATTGTTTATTTACTGGTCCTCAAAGTAGAATTGTATGTTCATCATTGTCTATTACTTCTTTTTTTTATTTAATAGAGCCGAAGACTCTTTGTTCTTTGACATTGGAATATAATAGAACAATGTAAAATGACTCGTTGTGCCTTTTATATTTTGAAGTATAACTCGGTCAATGCAGTTCGTTATGGGTCATTTGAAATATCCTCCCTTACCTTACCTTGACCTATGCAATTCTCAACGCTTTCATTATGCCCTGATGTTACTTTCGACTTATGCCGGAGTCTTCGAGGACTTGGGTTATGATGATGACGATGATGAATATGATGATATTATCCGCGCACTTTTTTCTCCCTTCTTCTATCAGGAAGGGTTTTGATTTACTGGGCTGCAGATTTCCTTACCTTGAACTGCATATTATTATAGTACTGGAGCTCTAGTTCCTGAACTTGAAGAGCCATATTGTTGTATGCAGGTCGGAGATTTTGGGCTGTCGAGGCTTAAGCATAACACATTTTTGTCATCTAAATCAACGGCAGGCACGGTGAGAATGCTATATCTATCTGATTAAAGATTACATCCTTGTTTAGCTGAGAGGCCTTATCTTTGTCTATGCTATTACTAACATATATACTGTTTTTGTAATAGCCTGAGTGGATGGCTCCTGAAGTACTTCGTAATGAACCATCAAATGAAAAGTGAGTGCTGAGTTTTCTTTCCTACTGCATTAATTTTTGTCGATGGTTTGTGGCTGCAGGTGCCTACTGGTTTTTTGTGATGCCTACATATCTGGCTCATAGCTAAATGTTAGGTTCTATTTAGATTTCCTATTCCACGAATATGAGAACATGGATCTTTTGGGCAGTGGGGACTGATAATCTAACAATCATTACCAGGACATCTGATGTCATTGCCCTTTTCTTCTGTTATCTCTTTTCGGTTTTCATGTGATTTTCTTCTCGTGTGCAAGTTGGTAGAACCAATCAAGGGACACTTAAAAGATAAATTTACCGTAAGAAACTATCTTTTTGGTGAGCAGTGATAGAGGACAGGCCTGTAGGGGTTATTCAGGAAAACATTCAATGTATAGCTTCTAATTAGTTAACTTCCCTTCTTTTTGCCCCCTCCCTTGTCAGTGTTACTGCAAAACTCCTAATGGCAAACATTTAACTTCTGGTTGCATGTTCGTTAACCTGAGCATATGTTTCTTAACCAAGGTTGTTGCTGGATAAGTCCGATAGAAAGATAGTTTACTACAGCTGATGAGCTGCTTAAGTCTCATATCTGTGGTTTGTCTGACTGTATCTTCTACGGCAATTGATTTGGATAAAAAATTGTTATGGCTGGGTGTACAGATGTGATGTTTATAGCTTTGGAGTGATCTTATGGGAGCTGGCAACTATGAGACTGCCTTGGAGTGGCATGAACCCCATGCAAGTTGTGGGGGCAGTAGGTTTTCAGAATCGGAGGCTTGATATCTCCAAGGAACTCGACCCTCTTGTTGGCCGGATCATATGGGAGTGTTGGCAGACGTATGTTTTGTTACTTCTTAACTCTTATTCTGCGTCTTTTCCCCCCTATGACTTCTATTTCTCGATCCAATTGATGAGTGAGAAATGTATCTAACTCATGTTGTCTTAATTTGCCAGTGACCCCAACCTCCGACCTTCATTTGCACAGCTCTGTGTAGCTCTGAAGTCTTTACAACATCTCGCAGCCCAACCACAAATCGACCAGCAAAGTTCACCAATGCCACCAGAGATATCTGTGAACTCCAGCCCTTGATTCCCAAGTGTGAATATTTGCCTCGTTTCTGGGATATTCGAGGTAGTACATAATTTTACTAGTTAAAAAAAAAAAAAAGAAATCATACCTAGAAATAGAAGAGAATTGGATATATTTGTACGTAAAAAATGAATCACATGAAGTTAGAAAGCGTTCCTGGGCAGTTCTCGGTAGTGGTTGGTTTTTTTACGACTGCTGCGACTGCTGAAGGGACGTCGACTGCAAATCTTGTACAGTAAGGTGTGTGACTGTAATTTTTTTCATCCTAAACTGGAATGTGTGCCGTTTCTCTTTCATTCTATGAAAATTGAGGTGCAATTTTAACCCATTTCCATGTATCTGGTGAGTACAAATTTGATCCGTCACATATTTTTAAAGAGGTTTGCCACTGGCGCTAATCATTCTAGACTTTGTAAATTCGGTTTCCACGGGCCTATTTAGTTATTAGTCGTATACTCGTAGTGACGTTATTCCTCTGTTTTTCTCTTTTATAGATGTCATTACATTTTTTCAAGATGTCTCGATCACTTTACGATTTCATTAAAATTAAGAATAAATTAGGAAAATTTGCGAAACCGCACCTTTAAAAAGTTTTTTGCGAGATCACACCTTTTACGTTAAATTTTGCGAAACTGCACCTTTTAAATTCTATTCTTTTGTGAAACTGCACCCCTTTTCATTTCTGACTAATTTTGACCAGTTTCTCGCGTTGATCCGACCTTACTCTCCTCTCCTTCAATTTTCCCCCCAAAATTTCAATTTTGACCAGTTTCCGACGTTTTCCCGGCCCGACGGGGAAAAAAAAAGGGAAATTTTTGAGGGAAAATCAAATGAGAGGAGAGCAAGGTCGGGTCAACGCCAAATATTGGTCAAAATTAGCCAAAATTGAAAAGAGGTTCAGTTTTGCAAATAAATCGAACTTAAAAGGTGTTGTTTTGCAAAAACTAACATAAAAGGTGCGGTCTCGCAAAAAATTGATTTTAAAAGGTGCGGTCTTGCAAAAAAAATACTTTTAAAAGGTGTGGTCTTGCAAATTTTTCAATAAATTATTATAAAACTCTTCGATGAATTATTAAAAACTCTAGAATAACTGACGGGTATTGCCGATTACACAAGGAAATAAAATCTCAGCCATTTATTATTTCAGAAACAATCTAGACCATACAAATAAACTAAAACTCTAGAATAACTTATGGGTATCGCCTTTACCACGAGGAAATAACTGGCGTAGCATCATTGGATTAATGGATGAATTTTATATTTCGACAAGTCATAGATTTAACAATTATTTGGAGTGTTTCTTTTGTTAAATCTAAAGCTTATTCGTTGATACCGTATTCCAATACATGCCAATCGTGTGGTGCTTATTAATTTTTTTCAACATTTACGGTTAGAACAAAATAAAAAATGTAATCATCATGTCAAGCAATACAATTAAAACAAAAAAATAATCGCCGCCAAACAACAAAACCACAAAATATAATGTATCTATGATACTTTAGTAAAAGAAGAACACATGATCAAGGGTCATTCAATTTTTATTCATATTGTTTACATCATGACGGATATTCAAATAAGACATTACAAAGACGTTGAAAATATTCTGAATAAAGTGCTTTCAATTCTTTTACCATAAAGGTCCAATTTGCTGATCATATTAAAGATCTTCATACTTTTTAAGAGTTTGAGCCATCTCTTTCAGGTATTTGGTCGCACGTTGAATTTCCTCATTGTCTGACCATACCTCATCTTCCAAAGTGCTTGGATTTTGCACCTTGATAAAACTGTCACACCCATATCGGATCTTCATCTCAGCCATTTCTTCCAAAATCTCAGCTTTCATGCGATTGAAAGTGGCTATACGCTTCGCCTTGTCGGTGATTAACTTGGCCTTCATGTTGGTCTTCCTTCCCATTTGCTTGAAGTTGGTAAATAGCTGAAAGGTTGTGAAAATGTTTATTTGTTTTTGAAGCAATGATAATATCTTGTAAAATATGGTGTTATTTATACAGTCTAATGAAAACACAAATATGTAAGTAAATCAATAATCTACCAACTATAGTGCGTATCCTTTCAGATTTTTTTCTTTTTTATTTTTTGGGTTGATTTCTGATTTTCTTACAAGTATGGCAGATTTGTAACTGATTTTGAAAATACTGCCTTGTAGTCTCTGTGTAATTTAATGTTTGCTTTTTCAAAACACAAAAAAAAAAAAAAAAAAAAAAAAAACCTATATTTTCTTGAGGCAATGTCTATAGTATAGTATGTCTCATCAAATTATGTTGCTTTTAGAAGCAATGCCTATAGGCTATAGTCATCTCATCAAATTAGATTCTAACACATTACTCATGATGTAATAATGTTATACCCCGTGGCCTAGCCGATCAACCCTCTAGATGTGGCATAAACTACTACGGCCTTGTTCGACGGTACATGAAGAAGTAGAAAGTATTATTTTGACCGAGTTAAACTACCAGTGTATCTGTTTGACTGACATAATTTAATAAGCAATTAGAATTTTATCTAATCTAGTATCTAGCATTTGGAAATGCTACTCAAATTAACATTCCTTGTAAAAAAAACTAACATTTATAATTTATTTTTGGGTTTTTTGCGAAACCCTATCTTTAAAAGTTCAAATTTTGTGAAACCCTACTTTTATAATATTGGCAAAAGACTACAACAACAACATCCAAACCTTATTCCCAAAATGATTTGGGGTCGGCTAACATGAATCGTCATCCAATAATCGTCTTGTGTGCGCCATAAAATTTCAAAAACGTTGTGAAATTTAGGAATATTGAAACAATTTCAAAAGAAGTTTAGAAAGTCACAAAAACAAATAAAGAGTTTGAAAATTAGTGAAAAACATATGAACTTTGAAACCAAGTGAGGAAAAGTTTTCAAGTTAGGAAAACCAAACAAATGAACCAGAAAAAGTCAAATTAAGTCCTCCGCATGAATAACGTCTCTTCACGTCTCCCTATCCAACACCATACACTCTTCATGCCCTATGAAGCTCATATCACTTCTAATTACCCTCATTCAAGTCATCTTGGGTCTTCCCCGACCCCTACTAATATTATCACTTCCCCACCCTTCTACTCTTCTAACCGGCGCGTCACTAGGCCTCCTCCTCACATGGCCATACCACCTCAGTTGGTTCTCCATCATCTTGTCCACCTTAAGAAAAATTAAACTTTGCAAAACCCTACCTTAACTATTTTATTCCGTCAGATTTAACCCCAACCCCCATTTGACTGTCAGTTGACCTCATCTTCCACTAATATTCACTATGTTATTTCAATTTATCGATAGTACTCGTATTTCACTATAGACGTATCGATGTTTTTTATTTTTCATTTTTCGAGACGCCTTATACTATGTTATTATGTGTGATACCAATTTTTTTTTTTTTGAATAATTTGTTTTAGAACAAAACAGAGTAGAAGCACCACATCAATTCAAGATTGACGAAATATTATTCATGTTGTTTTTAGTGATGACAATTAAAATTAGACAAAATTTATGGGGACCATCTTATAAAATACAAGTTTTGTGAAAACCCACTTTATTAAAATTTTTTTTTTTTTTGGTGAAGAACCACCTTACTACGTTTTCCGACCAATTAAGTGTTGACTTTACCTAATTAATCTCCAAATAAAGATATTATCAATTCGTTATCATCTATCCTCGTTGACTTGTCGTACAAGTAAATCACGTAATGCTTATAATTCTTTTTTAAGGTAAGCGATACCGAGAAAGTAATTGGGCTCCCAACTATCCAGTATGACATCTAATGCTGGTAGGGAAAGCATAGGAAATAGCTCTAATCCAAGCCTCGTAACAACATCACCTCACCCTAAACCTAATTCGAGATAAGGTCAAAAAAACTCGACCAGAACCAAACAAAAGAAACCCTAACAAACAAATAAGCCCTAAAACTTGAGCGGAACAACTGCCAATCATTAGCTCCGGCCGCTATAAACAGCGCGCATCCACCGCGAGATGTCTCGACTATAGGAAAGGTGTCTCGACCACCTGAAGAACCGCAACATCTTCAGTCAATATCATAACAAAAAGAGAGAGAGCTAGACCCAAAAAACGATGATGGATTACCGAGAGAATGAAAAACCTTTTGAAAGAGAACGTAGATGGCATAGGAGAAGAAAGATTGGATTGCACGAGGACGAAAACGTAATTCTGACGAAGATCTCTGGTTCCCTTTTCTGGAGATCTTATGGACGGGTTCTATAGAGCAGAGAGAGAAGCTCTATCTACATTCTCAACCCTTCTCTTTAATCTAATACTATATATTAAGACCTGAAACCAAGTCTTTCCCAGGAGGACACTTGGCATTCATTAATTGGATAGAACTTAAAAATAGCATTAAATACAATTATCAGTTAGGATATGGTAATAAATTATCATATATTAGTATCGTATTAGCTAATTTATGGGAAATAATCATCATGGTAATCTATTAGAACAAAGATAAGTCAACACTTTTCTTATAAAACGTGTACAAACAAAATAAATACATAGCCCGTGCGTGGCACATGCATGCAAACTAGTTACTCCGTATTAGGTGATGCATATTTGACCGTCATCACACGAGACAACAAAGACGCGGCATATTATTGTATCGAACACAAACCGGTTAGAGAAATGATCAAGGACCATTAACTTTTATTCATATTTTTTTTAACGATGACAAATGAAATATTACAAAAAAGTTGAAGACATTCCAAATAGAATAATTCAATCCTTTCATCATGAATTTCAGATTTGTCGATCATATCATAGATCTGATTACAATTCAATTTTTTGGCTTGACATTTGCCATCCATGCCTGGTATCGAGCGACCACACGTTGAGCTTCCTCCATGCTTGGCCATACCTCATACTCCATAGTGCTTGGATTTTGCACCATGAAAAAATACTCTGATCCGTAAAGGGTCTTCATCTCATCAAAATATCCTAGAATCTCAGCTTTCAGACGATTGAAAGTGGCTATACGCTTAGCCTTATCGGTGATGAACTTGGCGTTCATGTTGCTTTGCTTTGCCATTTGCTTGAAGTTTGGTCAATTGTTGAAAGGTTGTGAAAGTGTTTCTTTGTTTCTCAAGCAATGATAATATTTTGTAAAATATTGTTATATTTATAACTGGTTACTTAACACACAGATTTGTAAGTAAATTAATAATCTACCTAGTATAACGCGTATCCTTCTAGATTTTTTTCTTTATCATTTTAGGGATGATTTAATTTCAGATTTGGTTTTACAAATATATACAAATCTGTAGCTGTTAATGAAAATATTACCTTGTTATAGTTAGTTCATTTTGAGTAGGGGTAAGCAAAAATACCCGACCCGGTTTAGCACGCGGTACCCGAATTGTTATACCCGATTTTTTCGGATATATATTAACCAGGCCGGGTACCCGACCGCTTTATTTTACCTTATTGGAACGATCGACTACGTCAAGATACCAGAGAAGGCTAATTATAACACTCTGGCTCATCGCAAGACCTATGACAGCTTGTCAGGCTGTAACTGACACCAAAGACAAACACGGGTCCTCTCGGCGCACTTTGACCTCACTCGTACGTACCATGGGAAACTTCCAAGGAGGTCACCCATTCTGAAATTACTCCCCATCAAGCACGCTTAACTGTGGAGTTTAATCACATGGGATTTCTAAAAAGGAAAATCGACTTTGTTGGTATGAGTAGCGCTATCAATCCTTTTAATCACCTCATATGAGCCCTTAATCTCTATAAATTTCCTCTGAAATCTAGGGTATTACACTCATCCCCTCTTAAGAAAGCAACGTCCTCGTTACGACTGGCAGCCAACCATAGACTAACTCCAGGATTTTTTCCCCATTAGGTTACTGACCTGTGCACTCCTGATCACATGATCAACACGCGATCGCAGAGTTGCTCTGATACCATTTGTAACACCCCGACTCATCGCCTCACCGGAAGTAGTCATCTATGACAGCTTGGCAGGTTGTATACTGACCCCACATAGTCATGCATTTAATAGAAATCCATCATCCGACCCATAATTGCACAAGCATGCTACTTCATTTGTATGACTTTCAAGTTGTGCGTCATTGAATGTTTACAATTTAAAGCTGCAAACTAAGAGATTTTGGGTATGGGTACCCGAAATATGGGTACCAGGTATCCACTTTTTTTCAGGTCAGATACGGGTATAAATTTTTAGCAATTTTGAAACCGAGTTTTGCTCACCCCTAATTTTGAGTGCTTGCTTTGGAATTAAAAATAAATCTATATTTTTGACATCAAATTATATTCTATCCTCGATGCAGTGTGTACATCTCATCAAGTTAGACTTTCTCACATTATGAAATAAGAAAAGTGGAAAAAGGCCATAGTATAGGAACGATTTTTGAAATAATGCTAAAAAAATGTTAAATAAAATGGGCCGGGGAAAAAACTTGTTCAACAAAATGGAATGCACGTCACTCATGTATAAAACCGCCAAGGACCATGGCAGTTCTATGACTTGTGAACAGTAAGTCATTAACTAGTTTTATTTTTTCTTTGGAAAAAGTATAACCGTCAAGGACTTTGGCGGTTTTGTATAGTGTAGGTCCTTGGCGGTTTTATTGTTCACAAAAAAAAAAAAACAAAAAAAAACAAAAAAACAAAAAAAAAACAAAAAAAAAAAAAACATAAAGCCTCAAAACGGCCAAGAATCTCGGTGGTTTTATATATGGGTGACGTGCACCCCATATCGTTGAACAAGTTTTTTTCCGACCCATTTTATTTAACAATTTTTTCCGAACACTATTTCGGGAGATTGTTCATAATATAGACTAACTTTTTGGGTATGGCTTGCCAAGTTCCAAAGAAGGCTTGACTTTAAGATCTTCATGTAAGACCAGAGAAATTGTTGATAAATTTGTCTTACTTTTGAAGTCTTTGATATCCCAAGACTTAACTTAAGACTCATCTATTAGACGCAAAGTTATTCCACATGTTAGTTTCTATAAGTATTAAAGAGGTCGACTAATAGACTTTAGAATTTTGTGAGTATTGAGGGAGTCTTACAACATTCAAGTTGTAATATTTTGTGAATCTTACAAAAATGTTAGTCTAAGAAATGTTATACTCTATGACCTAACCTTTAGATGTATGCCATGCTACTTCCGTAACAAAAGATATAAAGTACTTTCTGCAAACAAATTATATGCAATTATGAACAATATGAATTCCTTTGTGAGGAAATAATGTTGCGAGTCGTCATATGAGTTTCACTTGAGATTGTGGTCACTAACATCTGCGATTTCAGACAGACTCATTGGAATGCTTGGCGGAGATAGAATCATTAAGAGCCACGGTCAGTCCGAATCCGGGCTCATTCCAAAGCTACAAGAGCTTTCGTGACTCAATAAGAATGAACGAAATAAGAAAATTACAAATGCTGGAGAGTCGAGTGCAACAAAAGCAAACAAAAAATTCTACATATTGCTCCAGAAATGCAGATATTAAGGGATTACAAGAAACTGAGAAGGTGTTGAATATCACTGGAAATATAACAAAGTGAAATTCCGATCAGGGACCATGAACTTCCCTATGAAATACAATACCAACACCAGGGAGTAATGTAGAGGTCCAATCACACTTGCAGATTGCAGCCGGATGGGAAGAGGACGGCCAAAAAAATTTGGACCATTTCTCGATTATGCATGTCGTCCTTTACAAAGCAGGATACATAACACGGTAAGTGCTTCTGCAGTGAGCGCTAAAAAATGATAATTCAGTGAATGTGATTAGTGATCAGAAGCACCAAATGAGTTCTGTTTATGATTTCCATCTCTACGCTGCAACTTCTGAGGAATGATGATAACAGAGCGCTTTTCTTTTGATGTTGAACCGATGGAGCAAACCTTCAGTCCTTGATGATGCATACAGCCACTCATTTTTTATCTTGACCGCAGCACCTTTCAAAAAAACAATTAGATGAAAAAGGTACTGTATCAGCAAGAAATCTATTGGAATACATTAGTACGCATCAAGCAAGAACCCAGTATTCTTATCAGTCTAAAAAACATGGTTCCATCATTTCCATGATAAATCGATTCACTACTCAAATTCATTGCCAACTTTTAATGTGTTCATAGTGATCATTGTAGAACAATTGAAAAGAGTCAGCTTCGACTCAATTGATTAGAATCTAGTACAGGGGAGAAACTATTCCTCCTAAAGAATTTCATAAAATGCCTCAGTCTTTCATTACTTAGAGCAACTAAAAAGGCGGAATTTTACTGCAACGGAAGGCAAGATGTATCGAATCAATGATACCTCAGTCCAAATCAGAAGGGATTTCTTAATCACTCATGTACATGAGGCGTAAATGTAAGATTAAAAGACATCATTTGTACTTCGTGCAAGTGAGATATGAAGACAGTGAATTGAATACTTAAAAAACCATCAGATGGCTGCAACACCAAAAAAAAAGAGAGAACAAAAAAAGACCATTAGATGAGTGGAAACCTTATTAATGAAGATAGTACCTTTTGTATCTCTTCTTGGAACCACAAGGACAGAACGCATTCCTACTAATAGTACCACTCTTAGCCATGTTCGATTGAGCAAGATCCACAGGCGTAGATCCCATTAACTTTTGGATCTGGACAGAATAAACAAGTTTTTTCAGTTTATAAAAACTAAGAGTGCACCTCAATTACTAATTAACATACTAGGGCTGCACTTGTAATTTCATGAGTAGCATCCAACTACAATACGATCTTCCTCATACTAGTTTACATCACACTTTTACCCTGGAGCTAGTACTTGGGCATATGTCTTTAGGTGTGTGTCCATCTAAGTTTTCACCCAGGATATATACACATACAATGACAACACTAGCAACAACAACTAAAACCTTTCAACCAAACTAATTCAGGGAAATCAAAATCAGAAAATGTGACCGCGAAGAGAGTAGCAATTAAGGGATGGAGGGCGGGCAAGTAAAAAGTTATTACATACTCCATATATGAAACCCCAAAATCTACAAAGGAAAGGCCAAAAGCTATGGTATCCCTTACTTCGTACACCCTACTCCTAAAGTTTAGGGTTCCCTGCTTAGCATCTCCCATGTACCAACATCAACCAAAAATTTCTAGATTTATCTTGAAAAAGGCTGATAGTATTCATGTAGTGTTTCATGATTTTATGTTTCTCTAGAAAAAGGCCGTTTCCCAGTCCATTTAGTTTCTCCG
The DNA here is from genome assembly GCA_963680865.1 of Spergularia marina. Classification (NCBI taxonomy): domain Eukaryota; kingdom Viridiplantae; phylum Streptophyta; class Magnoliopsida; order Caryophyllales; family Caryophyllaceae; genus Spergularia; species Spergularia marina. The sequence continues at coordinate 22,321,759 of OY804549.1, forward strand.
TCATGTTTTCTTGCATGTCATTGTCTAGCTTTCTTTCTGTGTCTCATCCCACTATTTTCTTTGGATTATTGTCGCAATTACTTCTTTCTTGTCAGTGGAGGAATCAGACAGCAAAAAGTTAGCAATAAAAAGTTCAAGTTTATGCCTCAGGGGATAGACACAAAATGAAAAGTCAATGTGACCGGCGTATATGAGGATATCACCGAGACATCGTGGTAAGATTCACGGAGCTGATTATAAACAAGATTCAAATTGAACATTACAACAGCTTGGGACCACAAATGCAGATAAAAGACGCTCAATGCATTAACGTATCGTCAGCACAAATTCAAGGGTTCAAGGCAGCATAATTTGTGGAAGAGATTAGTAGAATTCAGGTCGTCATCCAACTCAGATTTTAGAATCAACCATGAACCCCAAGAGCCATAACCGCATCTAAATGACAATTCAGACTGTGGACAAGCCAAAAAAAATGTCAAAAACCCTATCCCCCAACACAATCAATATGAAGGCGAGACAGCTTTGTCACTGACAGATATGGACATCAAGGTCCAAATGAAGTTGCAGCCACGTAGATCACATAAATATGGGTAATATAACAAATAGGGTGGTCAAATAATGCATAAATGACATACATTGTTCAAATAACTCCAGTCTTCGCTTCTATAACAATACTCCCTTAAGCTAACAATGCACTATTAGCATAAGCTACTTTTTCAATTTCAACTTCTCTCATACAAAAGGCTTAATCAAACTAGCAAAATGAACTGTCTTCTTCTTACCATTAATCAAGAGCTCTTAGTGAAAATACAAGCCACTAGTCCGACAGAATGAAGATTGAAGCATAGTAACTTGATTCTTAGGACAGTTCATCAATAAAAAATTTATTATACTGATCCTTGCGAGAAGTTAATGAAATTGATAATTTTAGAAGAAAATGTATATTTTAATACTATAAGGTCATCAAACATTTCACTAAGCCTTTAAGAGAACTGATAAATGCAGAGATCAACCACAGAGAAATGCTAAGATCATTTAACTACCACAACAGGCTTCTGTATATATTAGAGTTCCAATGTCAAAATCTTTGAAAATTAATGAAAATATGTGTTTAACATATACCAATGATTATGGCATTTTTAACCTAGGCAGCTTTCAGCAGCACTACAATAACTTATAGAGGATCTAATGTAGTCCGCGTGGTCTGTTCACAGATACATCACCATGTTTATGTCATCAGCCAACTTCATCATACCGTTCCCTCTTCAACCAGCAAGATCCTAAAACTATATTCTTTCAACTTTGACAGTTTGGCACTATTTATTGCAATAATAAGATTAATAACTATTTCCTAAGCACTCCAAGTTTCGAGACCGAGATTATATCGAGAGCATATCAAATGGAACAGATGAAATAAAAAAAGGTAGTAGTACCTCGGCCATGCTCGTTGGAATTGGTTTCCCTTCCTCCTTTAACTTCAGTAATTTCATCTGTGCTTCTTTTGCCCATACATACTTTGCCAAAGTATTCTCAACATCGGCGATAGTACATTTGCAATGCTTTGCCGCTTCTTGTTTTTGACTGTTTTGTATATTCTACACCATTTCAATCAACACAGCATTGCCAAGTCAACACACCACCCGAGAAACAAGAGTTCAAAGTATTATAGAAGGGAACCAAATAAAATTACTGTGGTTCTTAAATGTCAATTTTAACAATTGCAAATGAGACCACCTGAGCCCCAAAATTCCAAAACTCAGGAAACATAAACAACTGATAAATTATCCATCTCCAACCCCAGGCACAAGGTCAATCATTGCCATCCACAAATTTTTCTTTCCCCAAGGCTCAAATCCACAGAGAGGCAACAATTTACCAGGAAACTACACTTCTTCATGAACAAGTTTGATTTAAAGTGAAGTCCAGGCAACAATGTACTCCACAATAATCTAATTGGAGCATAAGCAAATAGCAAGGAAAATGGTGGCATTGAAGGAAGGTTTCCCATTTCTTTGCTCGAAAACTAGCACATTTGTCTTAGAGCACAACAATCTAATCTTCAAACCAAAATATCGAACCCACTCCAATATGTGGGGGTTTAACAGCAACATCTTACATCAATGCAAGGTGTGCAAAAAAATCAATCCGGATTATAATGCAAACGAAACTTCTATGAACAGCCTATAGAAAGAAACCAACTGACCTTTCCATGTGGATCAAATTTTGAAAGATATCGAAGAAGTGCCTCCTGCTTCTCAAAGGCATCAGCAAATGTTGCCTCACTACTCCTACCCACTATATACTTCTTCAAAGTTCCGAGCTTTTTCGCCTTACCCATCTCATCCGCGAACCCTGTTGTCATAAACTCGTAATGTCAACCTCCATGAAGAAGCACTTTAACTTGTTCACAACACATATTATACATTGAAGTAACATATAATACAATCTAACAACACCCTAAACATGCTTCTACATAAAAAGGTTTTTCTATTGTGTGCCCTTAGTGTATGATAAAAACCCATAACTTGCCTTATTTATGTAATTTCAAAATGTTTAAGTTTCCCCTAACAAAAAGTACTAAAATCAGCACTTAAATTGAGCAAACCTTCATACTGTCATAATATGTTCACTACCAAAAATGGGCAATTCCAGCATAATTAAAACACTCTCTTCGCACGAATAATAAGGGGAAAATTCACTCACTCCAAAAAGATCATTCCCTTTGATTGTTAAGTTTCGGTTTCAATTCCTTTCACGTAATTAAACAAACGTTAACAATCCGAAAGAACGGGGTATTTGTAAGGCTCCTAAAACACTAAAAACAATGAAGCTAAACATCAAAAAATTGTTCGAAATCATGAAATTAAAACTCTAAACTTTGAGAAATCATGGATTTAAAAATAAACCCACATACAAAAATCATTATAAAAAAAAAAAAAAAAAAAAAGGAAATCATACGTTGGAGGGTGAAATACTCCTCATTGGGCGGCTGAGAAGAATCGGAACCGGCAGGTTTCTTGCCGGTGAAGACCCCTTTAATCGAGTCCATCCATGATAAATCAAGGCGTGACGTGGCGAAGATCGAACGGTGCTGTGATGGAATGAGGAGACTGTGAGGGTCACGGTAGCATTGATGCGAAAACAAGGTGGCTTTGTTCTTGTTCAATAAGTTTCCCAGAATTCGACCAGCCATTTTTTTTTTTTTGTCTACTTTTAGTTTGTGTTCTGAAGGGGTTTAGCTGAGGTTTTTTCTAATCTGAAATGCCAAAACGATGTCGCTTAACTGCTACTTGTTCAATTCAGGGGCGAATTTACGACTAGTCTCGGCTGCAACCGTGAAAGAATTAGTGAGCTATCCTTGGCTTTTCCAAAAACATCGAAATGCCTACTAAAAGTTTCAAAAAACTTGTTTTGTATTAGAAATGTTGTTTCGTCTTCGATTTTACTTGTTGGTTTGTGGTAATGTTGTTGCATGGTTGATCATCTTGGATGTCACTTACAAGGTAAAATTTAATTAGATCATCTTGGATGTTACTTACAAGATAAAATTTAATTAGATTATGCGAGCAGTGAATCCGAAACCAGAATGATCCGCTGATCACATATGTGAAGCTGTGTATACGCGCTGTCAAAGGTCAGGCCAACCTGCATGGAAGGTGATGGATGAGTCTTCTTCACCGCGAGAACACACAAACAACCCAGGACTAGTAGCAAAAACGTCGCTCATTACTGAAGGAGACTCGCATATCAGGGAGGCGGTTCCTGAACATCAACAGAGCACCAGCTCCTTACCTGTAAAACAGAAGAACCAGTCGGCCATACTTGATTCCCGGTACAACTCAGTTGCCAGTGACAATCATACATTCCTGTACAAACATGCCGCAATGCTGAAAGCCTGAACCACAGTATCATGATGCCTGTTCCGGTGTGCAATTCTCGCTCGTTAACAAGGGTTTCCTCTATAGCCAGTAGCTCCAATGAAAAGAAATTGAGTAGAGGGCAGTTAAACATGAAACAAACAACTATACCAGAATAAATTAAATTTCAATATATAGGATTGTTTTTCAATGAATAATGTAACTGATTAATCTACAATGAATTACATAGGGCTAGCCACCAGAACCACGAATTCTATTCGATAGCACCATTCACAATTTTCTAGACCAGGATGTCCTTACTGTGGATCTAAAATGACCAAAGTTAGCTACAAAATCGATTTTCTCAGAGTTACAACTGAAGGATAATGCTTTTTCTCCTCAATGAAGACGAACTGAAGTGACAGGATGCCACAAAAATCATTTGGCCCATATGCCTTCGCCTTCCATCTAAGTAAAACGCAATGCATCCCAGACAATGTAGCGCCACAATTTGAGATCCTGAAGTATGACCTGCATTTGAGTTCCTCGGAATTTCAATGACCAAGTAAAAACTTCTACCTTCCTCAAAAGCTAAGCCTTGATGCGCCGGAACTCAAACCAAATTTCATAATGATTAAAGAGTAAACTATCATGTGTGTGTTTTCCCATATACTCGAGCCCAAGGCCGGCCAGCCTCTTTGTACACTCATCTCCTCCCAACCGAGAACAGAACTTTATGTTGTGCGACACAAATATTCGACCATCAAACGGTTTCAGTTTATCAGCTAACCGCTCCAAACCTACCCACACAAGTTTATCTGGCATGTGTAGGAAAACTGCACTCGCATAAATCAGATCATAGACAACACCTGATCGAAATCTGCTAAAGTCCATGTCTTCACCTTTCACAATCAAAGGCCGCTTGTTCAGAAGACCTTGAGACGGAAGCTCATACCTCAGAGCTGCCATTAGAGACAGTTCGTCTCTCTCCAGGCAATTGAAGTGCTCAGGTTTTAAGTATCGAATAAAATGCAAACCAACACGAAGTGTCCCACATCCTATTTCAAGAACCTGAGAATCAGGGGTAAGGTGGCTAGACTCAGCCAAGAATTCAAACACGTCTCTGCCACCAGCCCATGGCTCACCATAGTTGCTATGGTGCTCCTCAACGAGGAGCCCTCCAGGACAGGGCAAAGCAGTATGATTATTGGCTTCATCCCCTTCATAATGTGATATGCCCTTGTACCTGAAGCAAGAGTAGAGAAATGTCTCAATTTACAGTAACTTCGTAGAAAAGCCAAACAAAAAGGGAAAAACCACATCAAGAAAGTGAGTTCTTAAAAAATCGTGAAAAATCTAAACTGAAGTGTTAAATTTGAACATATCTAGAAGTGTGCTACCAAGGGAATTGCATTATGTCCATAAAACTTCAGTAACAATGCAGCATGATGTGATAGGTACATATGTCAAACAAAAAAAATACACAGTACAACAATTGATTCGCTAACAGGCAATGGACAAAAAAGAAAGGAAAAAAACCTCATCAAGAAGGACAAGAACTGTATCATTTGTACTAGCTTTTTCATGAAGGAAATTACGTGTCTTAACAATGTCAAAAATACAGGTAGTAAGGTACAGAACATCGACCATGGATCCATGATTCACCAAAGAGAGCACATATGTAAAGCCACTGGCCCACTGTTACATCGTATAATGTGAGAGAACCTAAACATTGGTAATAATTCTTATTAATTCAATCATCCTATATATAAAGTCATGCTAACTAATCATCAAGCGCTTCCTTGATTGCCCCCTATTATATTACAAACATCAAAAATCACCCCAATTCAACAATTTGAACCTAAGAATCTACAACTAACAATTGACTGGTATTGTCACAAGCGACAGCTAGTACATGGAGAGTTTAAAGCCTTACAGTTTAGACTAAAAGTTGAGAATCCAAAGTCACAACTCACAAGCTACCATTCATCCCATCAAATGGTCTAGTCAGGGCGGAACTGGTCCAATATTGTTATTTACTCTACTATTAGGTTATGTTTGGTTTGAGGGACAAGGATTGACAAGTAATGGAATGAAATGTAGTACAAAAATGTGAAACTTGTGAGGGAGAAAGAGCACTCACAAGAGGGAGAGTGTAATTGATTACCTCTAATGATGTAATGGCAATTACATTGGTTTTAGTTGAACAATGGTGATTACCTTAGCTACATGGAAATCTCAATACATTGTAATGGTGATTATATCCAACTCTCCTCACTCTCCTTTATATTTCTCACTAAAAATGGTTGATTACATTGCAATCATGATCCCTCCAACAAAACAAGCCCTTATAGTCTCAAGCCAAAAAAAAAAAAAAAAAAAAAAACCAAGAAAATCAACAGCCTTCTCAATGTTACAAACTTGAAATCCCTCAAGCAAGATTAAAAACAAAATTAAATTCCATCATTCTTTTAAGTTTCAAAACTAAAATTTCACAAATTAGAGACCAAAGTATACTAGCAAAACAACATATTTATCAAGCTACATCAAATAGAATCACCCAGGTTAAGACATTTCATCCATTACCCTCAACATAAGTAATTACCAAAGGATCAAATATGCGCTAAACAACTGCTCCGACAAGCTACAGCAACTATATTCGCCTAACACTTTGTTATGGCAAAGAGAAATAGAGGGAAATGACAGGGAGGGAAAAGAGGGTGGGGGTTGGGGGGGGGGGGTTGAATCCAGTGTTCGGGTAGAAAATCAGTTTGAATAAGGAAATAGGAGGAAATGTTCGCAAAAAGCAGTTACAAGCAAGAGAACAATTTACGCTTGCTTGGAAAAAGGTCAGTTGAAATTCCCTCACATGGCCTTGTTTAACTTCAGAATTTGCACTCTATCACCTACTTTTTGACAGCTAAAATGAGATCCTAAGTTCTCATGATTTTGCACTTAGGAGACAATTCGCACAAACCAAGTGTCAAATAACTTCTGTCGAGACCAACTCTGTGGAATATACATTAACAAATCATAAGAGAGAGAGCGAACACTTTCCCTCTAAATCTTTCGACTTGCGAAAGGATTTGATTTATTTGATTAGGAGGAAAAATGGCTCCTCCTGATTCCCTCACCCTCCCCCATCCCATTCTCTACCCTACATGATTTCTATCCAAAACAACCATCTATTTGGATCCATCTCTCCTCCCCATACCTTTCCGTCTACTTTTTAAAGTAATTTTTCTCCCTTCCAGCCTCTTCCTTCCCTTTCCCTTCTATTTTGCTATCCAAACAAACTCTTCATGCCCACATATTAATACAGTTAAGTCTCAAACATAAGGAATGTCATCAAATTTTGCAAGCAAACCTACTCGTACAACTACAACATCTTTAACCCCAATGCCTTAAAAGCTCCCGCTATAAGGCGGGGTAAGGGGGGGTCGGATGCACGCAAGCCTTACCCCTATTGAAACATGAAGAGGCTGCACACGGATGACCCAAAATGAAAACTGCTTCGAGAATCGCACCGACTGACTGCTACTTCACAAAATAAGAAGCTTTATGAGCCTTTTTGCTTTATTCCATTACAACCCAAAAACCAAAGAATAAGTAGTCTTTGGAACTCCGCAAAAAAAAAAAAAAAAAAAAAAAAAAAAAGGAAAGAAACCAGGGGATCCCTACTTCAAGCAAAATAACTACTCTAACAAACTACAGCGACTAAATTTGCCCACTTTCGTTAGGATAAAGAGAAACAGAGCAAAGAAGGGGAGGGCAAGCGAGGGGTTTAAATCCATTGTTTGGGTAGAAAATGTACATTGAGGAGAACGAGGGAAAATGTTCATATAAAGCTATCACAAGTGTGAAAACAGTTGACATTGGTTTTGGGAAAACACCAGGTGAACTTTCCTCACATGGTTTTGTGAAACTTCAGGATATGCACTGATCGGCTAATTTTGGAGATGAAATGGGTTTCACATGCACGGTAGTTTGTTATTCGAGAGACAATTAACACAAACCAAGTTTCAAAGGACTTCTGTTCAAACCAGTCATCATATACATTTAGAGAGAGAGGACACACATCTCCTTCAAGTCTTTCCACATGCGAAAGAATTTGTAACATTTGATTAGCAGGGAACATGGTTCCTCCTAATTTACTCAATCTTTTTCCTTACCCTACACGTTTCCTTTTTTTTTTTATTATCCTGGCAACCATTTTTTGATCCATCTCTCCTTACCATACCCTTATGTCTATTTCTATCTTTTTCTTCCTTTCCCCTTCCCTCCAATTCCTCCCCTCCCTTCTCCCTCCTATTTTGCTCCAAACAAACTCTAAATGCTCACATTGTCACACAGTTAAGTCTCGGACTGAAGTATTACTAGCAAAAGATCAAATGTTACGAGCAAAAGATCAAATCTTGCTAGAACGTACTTGTGTGAAACACCCCAGCAACTTAAATCGCCTACACTTTCAATAATCTCATACAGAATTAAGTTTAACAACGTCGACATAACTCCACCTCAGACACACCCAGTGAACACAATCAATAACAATCTAAAACAACCAAAAATCACTCAATTTTTCGACAATCTCAGCAGGTTAAGTCTACCTATAAGAATTTACTTATAAAGATCAAAACTTGCAAGCAAATTTACTAATCTAACAAGCTACAGCAATGAAACCCACCAACATGTCATCAATTACAGTTTCAAATTGATATATTACTAATAAAAAGGTCAAACCTTCCGTAATCCCACAAATTCCCTTCCTTCTATTTTTCCCTTTCTCTTCCTTCCCTTCCCTCCAATTCCTTCCCCTCCTATTTTCCTCCAAACAAACTCTTAATGTCCAGATTGTCCTACAGTTACGTCTCGGATTAAGTATTACTAGCAAAAGATCAAATCTTGGGAAACATACTTGTGTGAAACGCCACAGCAACTTATATCGCCTACACTTTCAATAATCTCACTACGAATAAAATCTAACAACCTCAACATTACTCCAACTTAAACTCACCCAGTGAATAAAATCAATAACATTCTAAATTAACTGAAAATCACTTAATTTTTCGACAATCTCAGCAGTTCAGTCTACCAATTAGTAATTTTACAGACATAAGATGCAAATCAAATTTACTAATCTAACAAGCTAAAGCAACAAAACCCACCAATATTTCACCAATTACAGTCTCAAATTAACACATTACCATCAAAAAGATCAAATCTTTCACAATTCCCACATAAATTACCAACAAACGATCAAATTCTACACTATAAAACAACAAAGCAACACAAACCCAAACCCAAATCCAAAAAAGCTTAAAAAAAACAGTAAAAAATAAAAATGCACAAAAAGAAAGAAGAAGAACATACTGCAAGAGATCCTCGAGTTGTTGAGCGCGGGTACGAGGATTAATCCCTTTACGTAAGACATTATCCTGCATATGCAACCCATTAGCCCGGATCTGATCCTTGACCCACTGAACATCATCAGGGGTGGGGGAAACCCGATCAGTCTGGTGCTGGAAACTTGTAGAAGAAGATTGAGTAAAAGGAGAAGGAGGGCAAGAGCAAGGGGAGGAGAGTGAAGAGAGGAGGAAAAATAGGAAGATTGCGAAGGAAGATAGAACTAGTACTAATACTGGTACTGTTATTACTATCCCCTTTGATGTTGTTGATGATGAAGATGATAACGCCATTCTTTTCCCCCTTAATTTCTTTTTTTTATTTTTTTTCTGGGTTTTTGAGTTAATAATTTAGAAGTGTGTAGTTTTTGAATGTTGATTTTAGTAGAGTTGTACAACACTGTCCACCATTGCCGACCTCCGATAAGTTTTTTTTTTTTTTTTTGGGGTGAAAACTGAAAAGAGTGTGAGTACACCGGGAGTGTCCCTGACACGAATCTTATTGCGGCAACCTGAGTCGGCAAAATTTTACCCCAAGATCCGAAAATGTGCGAGTCGACTCAATCACTCCTATCTGAAATGACTTGTATTATATTGTGATTTGTATATCGGGTTATAGGGTTTGATGTGTTTTTTTGTCAGGCGATTATCGGTTTGAATTGGATTAGTTTGGATCAGGTGTGGTATCTGTTTTGAAAGACTACTCGGAGGATTAGGTTGATTTTGCCATATTTGATCGGATGAGAACATAATCAATATTGATTAAGCCGGATAATGATAAGAGATGGACGATGGGGTCGCCGGCATTCGGCCCAGTTCGTCGCCGGGCGGAGGGGAAAGAGGGTCGGCCCGCCATGTGGCACAGTGGACTTGTCTCGTGCCGCGCCTTTGGAAATGGAATTTTAGGCAAACCCTTTTTCTTAAAAATTGGAAGAAAAAAAAAATATGGCCTAGATACAAACAAAAGCTCGAGCATGGAGCTGGCATGGTGTAGGTGTGTAACTCTTATTGTAGTTATCGAGTTTTTGGATGTAACCATTGATCTCATTCCATAAGTTCACTTAAATGTTACATTGTAATAGTAATAGCCCTTTGAGTCTACTAGTAACTCCTAGTGACATTGTAACCCTTAATTTAATGTTATATTTTGGATGCAACCATTAATCTTTTGATCACTTGATTGCGTTCAAATTAGGTCATGTTCAGTGTGTTAATAATGTCTCATGGCATTGAATATGCCTAGATGGATTATTTTGATATAACAGTAAAAAGCTATCAATATCCTTATATGTCCTAAATCATCAGTAACAAAGTGAGCAAGAGTTTCTTGAGTATTTCAACAGACTATAAGAATCAGAGATCGATGATTAACCAGATGGAGGAAGTAAATGCAGACATAGAGGTTGAGCAACCCTGGTAGCGTACATTGAGAAGTGTGTGTGCTGAAAAAAAAGGCAGAAGTGGTGCATTTCAAAATCAGATTATGAAGAAAGTTAGACATCCCGGTGTCTTGTGTACATATGATATGACTGAGTGTAGAAATAGGCCACTGTAGTATGCCACTACTGTGCAAGAGTCTTAACTCTTGAAATACCTGAGTTGTGTCCTTGAGCTTTGCTTCCAGTGCTCCTACTCTCCTGCAGAATACAATGCAAATGGAATACTATTTACGCAACCTCTTCAGAACAAAGTTCATTCACTGATAGATCTCATACTATATACTCGGCTGCTGGCTTGGCAAGCGACTGCTACTGCAAGCCAGACAGGGATTTACGGGCTACAAAGTTTGTATCGACAGCAGCCAACTGAAGTAATACTGATCCAATACCTTATAGCAATAGGCCAAATGAAAACGGTTTATGCTCAGAAATCAGCAGCCAATGCCACAGATAAATAGCTGTTATGGTGAATTTCATGTTTTAAAATGAACCTCAGTCCCTCACCAAGTCGCATACAAGATTTGATGCTAAAGAATTTTGACAGGTCTGGTGGTTGCATCAGGCTTAACAGCCCAAAATGGTGACTGATGTCATGAACTCAAAACAATACAAGGGTGAAAAAGATATGAAAAGTCGACGCCAGGAGGTAGTTCACAGATATATCAGTATATCACCAAAGTAATTCAAGATTCTCATTGCATCAGTCAAAAATTCTACAAACAATTCAGGATTTCAGGTTACACACATCAAACAAAAACCCACATACAATTATAGACCCGTTTGCTTCCTCTATTTTAGGTCAATAGGAAAATCTAGGGGCTGCATATAAAAAAGCAGGCAGTCCTTCCAATCTCGCTAGAGATATGAATCCAACATTATATAAGCCAAGCTCCGTCTTGAAGCATTGCAAGCTCAATCACCTAAGTATAACCACCACTAACAAATCCACCAAGGCACCAATCATTTCTATAGAAGCACTCAGGCAACAAAATACACTCTGAAGTCTGGATCAGACTGCGGAAACTCATGTCAGGAAAATTATGCAAGAGAAGAAGCAGGTGTTTTCAGATTTGAGCAGACACCCTTCTCCTGTGGCGAGGCACTATAGGTTTGCTCAGATATGAAGGTGTCACGGACTTGCTGCGCGGTGTGGAGCAAGGTTCGATATTCTGGTATTTTTGAGTGTCATTAAGAGCATTCTTCGCCCCTCTGTCCTGGTGATTTCTATTTCCATTTCTGAGAATTGCCTTGAGACGAGGCTCCATAAAACTCAGGGACTGTGAAGCTGTAAGTTGCATAGAGCTTCTAGTCCCAGATCTCAAAACTTTGGCAGTGAAGTGCTCTACAGTGCTCTGCCTTTGGGCGCGGCTGGCTGCAGTGGAGGTCATAAAATGGGGCAAAGACTTTCTCTTTCCAGCTTTCTCAGAATCTACAGGAATGTCTTGAACATCTTTATCAATTTGAGTACTTCCTGGGATGTTCTCTTCATCATCCACGTGCTCATAACTGGCAGAATAAACACGATTGTTTTCTCTTAGAAGGAATTCAGCTTTCTGAAGTTGTTTTCTAATATTTTGATACTCTTCTTCAGCTTCTCGGATTTCTTCATTAAGTTCAGCAACTCTCTTTAGCCTATGTCTCTTTACATCCTAAATTATAATAGAATCAGAGAAAAGTTTATTAGCTCGATGTTAAGAAGTATAAAGTCAAGAAAATGATTTCCATGAAGAAACAAACAAGTACCTCAGGCAATTCCTGACTTGATTCTATGGCTCTGGCCCTTTTCGCGAAACTCATGGAACAGATAGTCTCTCCAAGATCTTCTGCAATCGAGCTTATATGTACAACCATCAATACCTTAGAATCATTTCCTGTATTAAACATGGATTTAGAAACGTTAGCTGTGTTCCATACACTCCGTGCAAATAAGAAATGCCAGTTTCATAATAGAGTTCAGCATCTGAGAACATAAAATCTTGAAGTACACATCAGAAACAAAAGCAAAGCTTACCAAGAGAATCTCTGAGGATCTGTGTAAGTTTGCTGTTCCTGCAGATCAGATAAAACCATAATATTAGGTTATGCATAGCTGAAAAGGCTGCAGTCTTATATTGAAAACTCCCAGAGCTATGACCTCATGAGATCTGAGGATTTGAACTACAATTCATCAAGAAGCAAACAACAGTGATCGTTACTGAACAATTATTGACATGTACCTGTAGGGAACATGAGGACGTCTTCTTCTTAGTGACGCTACAACATCTGCAAGTGCAGAAAGCGAGAGATTTATAGCCCGGCCTTCATCTAAAGTTAGGCCTGTTGCTCCGGTTTTCAGCAATCGCTCACTCCCTCCAAGATCAACCATCCACAATTTGCTTGTTTTAGCTTCACCTTCCGAAGGATCTCCATGATGACAAATAGTGATCCTCGTTAAGCTAGAGATACACAAAACTAAAACAGATAACGTAAATGCCTCACCAAATCAATCAAAGAAATGCAACAGAGATTGGGAGAAGTATACAACTATAATGAGCCTATAAAATCAACTAAAGCTATAAATTATACGGTAGTACAGGGAATAAGCTTATAGAACCCACCAATGGGATCTGCTAGATGCATCATTCACGTTTGTAGAGGAGGTTGCCCGTGCTCTTCTTCCTTTAGCATACCACCATCTAGCCTTAGAAAAATCTGTAATAGGCACCTCAGTAAGGCCTTCTATTTCAACAACTCCTTTCGAATCAGTTTGAATGTTCAGATTGCTGTAATAATGTCAAAACAGATGACAATATGACAATTTTTCTTAACCATGTGTATTGTTCTGAAAAGTTCATAGCAAAGCTGATATGCACTGACCATCTCGTTATCGGTTCATAGACTCTACGAATTGGTCTTGGAGCCAAAAGATCTTTCAAATTCCCCATATAAACTTCCAGCATACTCATAGAGAAAGTTATAGGTGTTGTGGTCTCCAGTGCAGCTTGCTGAAAAAGCTCTTTGAGAGCTCGGGGAACAATGCCGGGTTGGTCACTTGTTCCTTCCTGTAAAAGTCGGGCAAAAAACCATTAGTCACAACAACCAAATACGCAAACAATAGCAAGGAATAAATGTCTCAAGTCTTGGAAGCTCACCATTGTAAAGGTCTTGCCAGTTCCAGTTTGACCATAAGCCAAAATACACACATTGTGCCCATCAAGTGCAGATCTGAGAATCGGTTCAACCTCAACAAATACATCTTCTACAAAGTGTTCAACAACATAACATCTTACTAAATCTGGATGCAAATCGACAAACAACGACACCAAGATCAAAAGAACACAACTTATTGCTATGCTATCGCGCTAACCTTGTGTTGAACTCTGGCAGAAGACCTTGTCAAAATCAAATTCCTTCTTAAGTCCAGCTGATTTGACCAGGACCTTGTCAGAATCAGCCGAAATGGGTTCTTCAATTTTCCTGTTATTGCTCCATGAATATATTGGTCTAATTCGACAAAATACTCGAATGCTTCCTATATATGACAGGAATCCCATTTTCAATATCAATACAAATAAAAGACATCAACAACTAAACCAATTCACAAACATGATTTATTTTAAGACATATCCTTGAATATCAATCAAACCAGCAATTATACCTTTGATGTCCAATAGCTTGTTCAACAAATTTCGTCGTTTTTCATCAAACTGCTTCTTTTTACACCTTAACCCCACAATCTCTTCTGCATTAACATTTAAAACAATATTAATAACAAAGACAAGAACATGATCAAAACATGATCTAAGAAGCCTAATTGTACAAGACATCAAATATTTGGCAAAATACCATATAGTAAAATTTAATTTGATCAAAAGACTTATGTACCTTCTAAATTCGACATTAATTGATCAAGATCGCTCTGTGTGTGTTCAGGGACCACATTTATAGGAGTAATAACAGAGGAAAATTCCATAACTTGAGAAATCCCATTTATACCATCTGAACATTTCAACCCATCCACACCATTTTCTGACTCAAATGACATCTGATCTTTCTCACTAGAAATTAACATGCTTTTTCCAAAATTAAATTAAATTAAAAAAAAAAAAAAAAAAAAAAACCACAAAACTAAGAAAAAACAAAATTGTTCCTTTGTAAGAGACTCAAAGATAAAACAGGAAAAAAATCAATCTTTCAGAAGAATCTATCCAAATCTATATTGATATAAAATCAAAAAAAGAAAAACAACTCAGCAAAAAAAAAATGTAGTGGAAATAAAATACAGGTAAACTTATGACTAATTATAGTTTTATCAAAAACATGGTAAAAGCCATAGAAAATAACTTATGTATCTCAAAGACAACACAACAAGAACATTAAAGCCGTAATCGCAAACTGATTTGGGTTCGACTAACATGAATCGTTATATGAAACCGTCGTATATGAAATAGTTGAAAGTAGTAAGAACACCATATCTCAAAAAAACAATGCAAAGTATAGTTTAGAACAGTTTATACTTTGAAGTGAAATATAAGCAAAATCAAGTACAACTATAACTGTACTGTATGTTTCACAGTTACACAGGAGTTTCAGTAGTCAGAATGAAAAAAAGGAGATCATAACTAACTGCAGAATACAGTCTGGAAATTTGCAGAATCAATGCCAGAATAAACTCTAAAAGAAGAAAGGAATTTACATCAGATGAAGTGAATTTGAAGCAACTGATGCAATTATTTTTTTTTTAAACAATCAGTAAAAATATAAAACCAGAAGAAGATTGATTAACAAGTTTCACACCCAGAGAAATTTTGGTGAAAATCAAGAAGATAAGACTATACGGAGTAAGAGTGTAAAAACAGTAAAAATAATCAAAATGTTGATATGGGTATTTGTGATTTTACAATGATTTGATTTGATCATAACAGAAAACAAGAGTATGTGATTATGATTGGTGACGCTAAAGTTTTGTACTTTTGGTACAGTTTATGGGTAACCAATCAATCAATTAGCGCTGAAATAGATGGACAGTATAAAAACTGCAATTATTATATTTTTAATTATATGTTTAGAAATGATTAAAAAAAAAAGGGGTGAGATTAGATCCAGGGGATTAGGATTAGTTTTATTATTAGCTGATGGAAAGCAAATTTTCAGACAGGAGCGTGGTGGGTTCTGCAAAGAACAGATGAGTACAGGGTAAAAAGTAGAATTAAGGTAATGAAAAAGTTGAACCAATCTTTTTTCTCTTAATTACTCTATTTAATTGAAAAAGTTGAGTATTTGGATTGATATATTAGTAACTCGTAATCATTAAATTGAGTCGGTATGAGATACAATCAGTATACTAAAGACCTGAATCTAAGTAATGAAACTGCAATTTAAATTCACGAGAATACAATTTTTACCCAATAAGAATCCAAAAACAAGGCACAACAAAACTATTTGGGGATCTGTTTGGCAGTTAGTACATACACTGCAATTTTACAAGTTCTTGCAGTCTTGCCAAGTCTTTATGACCACTTGACTAGTATCAGTTGAGATTTGGCAGTGACCAGACCATTTCTCACGTTGGATTTTATCATTTGCATCTATATATTTGAATCCGTGCGATACTTCAACGAAGACACAAATCGATACGTTAAATTAATCTAACTTGATTTTAAATATGACCTGAGCTCAGTACATTTGCACAATATTTATGGAAACAAAAACTATCTTGAATAGTAATGATCGAAGTGGAACGTGATATGACTTTGCTCAAAATCAGCTTATCACAACTCATCATTATGATTTTTGGTATATAGAGTAACTAATGCTTCGATGATGGGGATATTATCATTAGAATTAGGCTGATTAAATTAACCATTAGGCCACCACACGGCTCATTCTGAATAGTGATTATGGTGTAATGAGTGCATAGGGGCAATGGGTCGGGGCATGGCAAGTTTGCCGTCCATTAACATTTTCATCGTGATAACGAAGCCAGGACATATAGGGATATACGGAGTATATTAGTGGTAGTGGACCATTCTCAAATGTTTCCAGCTAAACAAGTCCAATCGATATAACATACACTGATGTAAATGTTCACCAAACATCATTAGGAAGTAGGAAGTGATGAGAATATTAAGAGTGGATTCTTTTGACAAATTTTTCAAACTAATCATGATATTTCGTTTTACCTTCTCATTTAGCTTGCAAGAATAATGATGATGATCATCAAGTAATATGAACCATGTATGTCTAATACGATTTACCTGTGTTATTGTGAAAAGAATAGCATTCGTGATCTATTTGTCAAAGTACTAATTGAACCCATTTCGCGACACTTGGAACACCTTGGTTCACAACGAACATCATATAATAACCCGGTGGTGCGACCATTGAGTTTCTTGGCGCCACACAACTAACTTTGTAACTACCACTTTCAGTTGGGACGGCAGGAGTTATGTTCAACTTCACTAGCCGTTGTCCTTGTGAGAAAGAATGTGTGGCAAACGGTGCACTTCCCAAGTTCACCTCATCAGGTCCTACGATTGGCAGTGTCACGGTTATTTCCACTTCAAATTCTTCCCCGTAACGCAACAATTTAGGGGAATTGATTATTTCGGGCCGGAGATTCGCCCGATCTGAACTCAAATACTCGGGAGAAAATGTCTCAAGTCGTAACTCTGTTGGATAGTCTGATTTATAGGTGTAGAAGTAATGTGGGTTACTACCGGCTAATAAAACCCGTCCATCGGGTAACAAATTAGCCGTGGAGTGGTACATTCTCGGGACAGTACCCGGATTTAGGACCATGAACCGTAAACCAAGGGGTTGGTCCGGACGATAGAGAACCGGGTTGAGGCATGGGTTCGAGGCGAGCTCGAACCCTTGAGTCCCACTTTGGGCTCCATTTATAATCAACACCTCACCCGTAGGCAACATGACCATGTCACCCATGACCCGAGTAAATGGCATATCCTCCATTTCCCAAACCGGATCCTCAGAAGTTGCTACAATGCGCCCACAGCTACCGTGCGCCGGGATGGTAGACTCCATCATAATAAATGCACCATATTGGGCCCCACCACAAACTACAATCACAGCCGTTGAATGATCACCTTCTAAAGCAAGCATCACCGATGATCCGGCAGATGGGTAATTTCTTGGACCACCATCCAACGGTGGATAATTTTTTACCACTAAATTTACCTCATGATCATACAAAATAGCTTTATTATTAGCAAAAATGAATAACTTACCGTTGGGTAAAAGGTGAACATAGGGGTAAAGATTATCACCTTGCCTATCCGACACGTCAGCAAGGAAGGGAAATAGAACTTCACCTTTTTCCCTAGAAGGGTAAAACTCAACTGAATTGGCAACTTTACCCCCAACAATAATTACTGACCCATCCGGTAAAATCTGATTGGTAGCATACCACCTCCCATGAGCCAATTCGACGTCGTTTAACTCCTCCCAGTTACAATGCTCTGTCGTTTCGCACGGGACGAATTTTCTAATCTTTTTCAACCCGTCCATGTCACCACCAGTTTGCAAGAGGGTCCCATCAGGGAGAAACTGACCGGATGAGCACCACGTGTCAGTCTGGATATTCAACGGTCTGATTTGGTTTGTTGAGGGGTCAAAGAGAGCTGAGTGTGCATAACAGTCATGCTTCGAAACGGTGTCGTTTGGGTCGTTCCTACAATGATGCTTAGGCAATAGTAAGCGTGACGGACCTATATTTGTTCGGTCTAGGAGCACTACCGTACCGAAATGTGTCACGGCTGTGTGCATGGACGCAATTCCTGCGTCCGACACCAGTAGCTCCCATGTGCCTGGCAACACAGCTACGGCACATGAAAGCGTAAAGAGGAGAAAGTAGAATAATAGAAGGTTTAAAACGGCGTAACAAGTACTAGTGTTGATCATAGTGATCGTAATGGAGGAAACTCAAGGGGGGGGGGGGGGGATGGAAGAGACAATTGTAGGAAGTAGAGTGATGATTATTGATGAATGAGACTATATAGATGAAATGCAATAATTTGATTAGGCAAGCCATGAGGACGTAGGGACAAAAAGGAGACGTCTTACACGAAGGAAAAGTGAGAGCTCGTACGTATCTGGCTAGGAGTACTTAGTAGAAGAACAAGTCTTATTATGGTGGTGATGATATGCAAATATATACGGAGTATGCATTATGCAATTGTCTTGCACTCCTATTTTTGCAACTTAGCTTGTAATATGCTTGAAGCCCTTTTGGGTTCCATGCATTGGATTTATATCAATCACTTCATCGTACTACAAGTTCATAATTGAGTATCTGGAATTCAACTACGCATAACGGTATAAGTTGTATCTTTGCATTTCACTTTAAACCAAACAAAAAAAAAAAAAAATTAACCATTTTCATACTTATCGTGATACACCTTGTTTACTTTAACAAAAAAAAAAAAAATTAATAATAACTTGTGATGACCTAAAGCAACATAATTGAGAAATTATTAGAAAAAGGTTGGAAAATTCTAAGTGCAAGCTATCAACTTCAAACTTTATACTCTTAAATTATACTTCCATTACATTCCAAAGAATAATAATGATAAATAAAGCCATAAATCTTTGCTTTCGTATTACGACGTCCGTTCATTCGTGTCCAGAGCTTAACTCACCCATTACTAGCTGCTAGAAGTACTAGTATAGTGTATGTTGCTCATTATTAGTAGTTTAGTGCGTACTAATGACGCTAACATCCCTCATGGTTTGTAGTTTTGCATTACCTTTTGGGCCAAGTCAATTTTGACATCAATATATCGTGGGGTGATGCTGTACTTGGGTAACTGTCATCATTAAACACAAAGAGTTGTTAGTTTGTTACTAAAATATCATACGATTAAATCAGTTTTTACGCCATGATATATAATATCATACTCGAACTACTAGTAACATGTTTTAGAGGTCCGTGACCAAAATTACAGTACACGACGTCACGACTGCATGTATAAGTTTCCCAGACTATTGCAAACAATAATATCCTTCTATCATCTATGTGCCTATAGAGTATAGACTACCTAAACTCAAAGTACGTATACTGGACGCTACAAACAAAAACTAAGAAAGATGTACTAGTGTGAATCATTAACACTAGTACATTGTTGGGTATTCACCAGAAGCAGAGAGTTCAAAATCAGAAGACCAGATTTACCAGATTAGTTATGTTTGGGCTGTCGAATTAGTTAACCTGTCTAGGGCCTTCTGGGCCTGTGAAAGCAACAGAGTTTTAATCGTTAGATATAACTTCATCAACGAACAAATGTACCAATTAGTTTATGATTGCAAAAATCACTCACTTGTTTATCCCAGTTTGTACGTAATATTATGATTACGAGCAGCAAAGCTTGGACAAGTAAAGCCACTGTAATTCCCGTCCACAATCCCTAAACCAGTCGGAACATCATTAATCGACAATATATTCAACACGCGTGCCCTGAACTTGTTCACTAGTCAGGCTGTTACAATGCCGGGTTTTTGCAGTTTAGTGACGAGTGACAATTACGTACCTTGCCTCCAAGGTGGCACACAAATGCCAGCAACAAGGCGCAAGGAATGCCTGCTAAGTAGTAAGCTCCTAGATTGACAAAGGCCCCAAGTTTTTGCAAACCACATCCTCTAACACTGCCTATAACAGCAGCCACATAAAAAAAAAAAACTGTTAGGAGTGACAACTACTCACATGTGAGTTGTGGGATAATAATATATCCCACATTGGAAAAATAAAAGACTGGGGACTATTTTATAAGGTGGTGGGTTCTCCTCCTATTGCCAATTGGTTTTAGGATGGAACCCCACCAGTTTGTGAGCTAGTCTTCCACGGAGGGGCCGATATTAGCCATGACGACTCTGACAAAAACCCGAAAACTTCCATGTATGTATACACTAACTTTTACCCTGAATACAAAGTGTGACATGGTCGAAATGAGTTAGATTAACACTACAACGAGCACTTTAACTCAATGGTTTGAGGTTTGGCTAATATGAAACAAGAATATCACCAAAGCTATAGACTCCCCAATATATAAAGTGGTCAAAAGTAAAGGCTCAAATTACCTGAAAGTACAGATTGTATGCCGTCTATAAGATGTGAAATTGCTAAAAGAATCAACATTTGTGCCACATATTTGACAACCTCTTCTTCATTGCTATAGAAGTATCCCCAAACATTGCGACCGAGGATCAACGCAAGAGCAACTGAAATCCCTTCCATTGCAACCATCAATATTGAAATGAATACTGCTGCTTGAGCTAGACGCGGTCGGCCAGCGCCCAGTTCATTGGACACTCTAGTACTGTTAATATCACACATATAGTTATGATAACATGTCAAACATAGACTATACAACTTACAGATAACAAGTTTTGGCCTATTGGTGATCCGCAAATAAAACATTATGTGCAGTAATAATATACCTTACTGCTCCACTTAGTCCTAGAGGCAACATGTAAATCACCATACAAGTATTTAGGCTGCAAAATACAATTAATCACATTTATCAGTTGCTAAACTTATACGGCAAATTAATGTATGTGTTCACCTCTGCATTCTTTTCTCCTACCTGATTGAGAGAACAGATGTTTCGAGCTTTGGATTCGGAAGTAGACCAGCAAGCAGAACCATCATCTCAAATGACCATATTTCTAAGCTGTTTATAACATGAGCATGAAATAGCAAGCGTATATAAGAAGCTTATTGATAGAGGTCTAAACTTTAGACAACAAATTTCTGTCTAAAGATGACATGTCGGTGACATGGACTATAATATGGCATATATGTGGGGTTACTTATATACGGTTAGGGAATTGGTTAGGAGGATGTGTTTGGTTACCAAATCACTAAGCAAGAGGAAAATCCATTGTAGTCAACAAACTAATTTAAGAAAATACTTAAATTAAGCAAAATGAGTAAATAATTGATACTAGTATGTAACTTTATTTATTTTAGGAAGAAAATAAATAATAAACAAACAAACATAAAAAGTAAGGAAACGAAAAAAAAACACTATAATAGAAGTCACGGTTTTTTTTTTCTTCAAAACTAATAGAAGTCACGTTTTAATTACTTATAAGGGATTTAATATAGTAAAAATTAATTAAAAAGAAAAAAAAGAGATAACGTCTTACACTTGGGGACTTGGAGAGTTGTTTTTAAAAAAAAAAATTCCTCTCCTCTTTGATAAATAAGGCGATTTGTTGTGTTTTTTTTTTTTTTTTTTTCATTTCTCTACCATTTTAGGCAAGATCACTTAGCTTAATGCATTATCTTTTAGTTAGTTGGACTATGTTGTTTTTTCATGGTTCTTAAATATTTGTGGTAATCTTTCTAATTTTGAAATGGTTCATGTACAACCATATATAGTAACCTTTCTCATTTCGAAAAA
This sequence comes from Spergularia marina, assembly GCA_963680865.1. NCBI lineage: Eukaryota > Viridiplantae > Streptophyta > Magnoliopsida > Caryophyllales > Caryophyllaceae > Spergularia > Spergularia marina. The sequence goes on from OY804549.1 coordinate 22,343,856, forward strand.
CTTGTGGCCTTTCTAATAATTATATGGTTCATGTACAACCATATATATGTAGTAACCATAATAATTATATGGTTCATGTACAACCATTTATAGTATTTTCTGGACACGAGACGATTTGGTGTAATAAGTGATTAGTGAGTAAAAATAAGTTTCCAAGGCGCATGCGGTGAGGTTACAAACACTTACTTGAGAAATTACTTGAGCTACTACATCGTAAATGAAAACTTTGTACTTCAAATTCTGCTATGTTAGAGAACTAGATTTAAGTAGTGAAGCAAAATGCAAACAAATTAACTTAACTAAACTAATCTAAACTAAACATTACTTTAACAAGGTACATGAGTATACACTCTAACAAGTTTATAGGGTAATAAGTGTGTAGAGGGTAAGCTCAACTTGAGCTAGAATGTTGTCGGAGTAGTAAGTACGTATCTATAACTTTTGAGCTCAACGATTTCTAGTAAATAGAACTTATGTGAGGCGAAATTGATATTAAAAAATATTTGTTTCGAAATCGGTATGAATGAAAAAAATATAGTGCGGGTTGCCTAAGGCTAAGTAGTTCTTTACAAACCATGCATAACAAGCATAAGAACAAGTTAAGAGATAGGAATACTAATTTCATTAAGTCCTATCAAATAAGGCATTAGTTGTCTATTGATCATGTTCAAGACTTAGTTGTCAATTGATCATATGTTAGACTGTTAGAGTCTTAGTTACAATAAGATCGACTATTAATTCGTAGACTGATTGAGACGGATCGGAGACTTAGATATAACTGAAAATTTCGGATTGTATCTTTATTTTTTATTTTATTTTTGTTTCTAATTTGTTAAAAGAAATTTGAATTGGTTTTAAAATTAAATTTTAGATAGGTAGTAAAATTTGACTAGTGGATAGTAAAATCTTACGGATTGTAGTCACATATTGCATATTTTATGTAAATTTTAAATGTCGATACATTATGCGTGCTTAGCTTCTAACATATTTTAAACCAAAGGACATTGAACTAAAATTCAAAATTACTCGACATGTTTACAGAGTTTTAGATTAGCCAAATTAGCCTTGCAGGTAAAATTAAGTGGTATGTAGATTAATCTTTTGAAATATACTTTCATTTTCAAAAATGCACTACCTATACAATACTTACCCATAAAACTATAACATGTCAATTAGCATAATATCATGATATCATACCATAATTAACAGCTAATTAAATGAGGGTGCACCTTTACAAGTGAATTTGACTTGGGTATTTAAAATTACTAGTAGCAAAAACCGGATGAATATAATAATTAAAATTGCCATCAAATTTTACTAATCATAACTTCCTTGACTTTTGCTAGAAGTTTCAAAGAAAAAAAACGGATGAAATCAATTCTAATAATTAGCTACTTAGGCACTTAGCTAGTGCTACTGTGCAAGTTCTGATTGTTTTGTTTTCTTTTTCTTTTTTAGTTTTTAATAATAATATGATATGCTATAAGAAAATTAAATTGGATATTAAAATTTAAATTAGTAAAATTGCATCTTCAGTAGTAAAATTTGACTAGTGAGTAGTAAAATTTTATTGCTTGTAGTCACAATTTATGTGATCTCATATTCTCGTCTCTTTAGCCAACAAGTAGCCGAGTCTAGCTATAAAACATACATTATTTCTTTCAAAAAGAAAAAAACATAACGTATTTCGCCAAAGAGGTGATTTTGGAAAAAAAAAAAAAAAAATAGTCAGACGTTTAATGTTAATACGAGTATTTGACAATTTTTGTTATCATATTTCCTATAATATTCATTTTTATTTTTTATGTTTTCTTAATATTGGGTTGATTGGAGAGAGAATGGGGTGAATATCTATACAAATTAAACTATTATTCACTTTGCTAATATAACTACTCCTTAGCTAGCATCCAATATCCCATTGCTAAAATCTTACCCCAACCCAAAATATTCCTAAGCAATTAATTTTACTACAAATAGCTAATTTTACTACCTAATGTGACACGGCAGATTTTAGACAAGATTGCCTTGTCTAAACTTTAGACCCCTATAACTACTCAAGAAGCTAGCATCCAATATCCCATTGCTAAAATCTTACCCCAACCCAAAATATTCCTAAGCAAATAATTTTACTACAAATAGCTAATTTTACTACCTAATGTGACATGGCAGATTTTAGACAAGATTGTCTTGTCTAAACTTTAGACCCCTATCATCATCCAAGAAAGAATCTATAATAGTTGAGTCTAAAGTAGTGAAGTACATTGAAGTGTCAAAGATCGTCATTAACCATGCATGCAATTTAAGCGTGGTATAGAAATTGAGTACCATAAATGTGACAGCGTACTTTAAGCAAGCTAATTAAGGTAGACTTAGTGAAAGGAGATAAGGTAAATTTACCACAACATAACAGCAGAAGGAACAGCTAGTTTGAGATACTCAGGGACACCATGAAAAGCCTCCTTAGAAAAGCCGGTCCAAGTCTCCTTGCAAGAAGGGGACACCCTCACGTATATAGCCAACAATGACATATTCACCCAATACGAGATTGCATTTGATAAGGCCGCGCCTTTGTGTCCTAATCCGGACTTAAACACCATGAACCAGCAAACAAGGACGTGCAGCAGAGTTGTAAAACCAGTAGCAAGCATCATGGGTACAACATTTCTTTGGGCTTGAAGAAATCGGATTTGGCTTTGGAGAAGACCGTATGCAAGTATGCTCGGGATCATATAACGCGCATAAATTCCTGCTTGGGCTGAAATCTCAGGATCTTGTCCAAGGAACACAAGAATGTAGGATGTGTTATACCAAATAAAAGCAATGGGGATACTGATGCAGAGTACTACTAGCATTGCTCTTTGCTTGTGTATCCCTAGCATCTTGTATTGCTTTGCTCCATAAGCTTGACCACAAAATGTGTCTAGTGAAGAATTCATTCCTGTCTAAATAAATGAAGTGAGTAATCCTAGGGGTGCACATCAGGGTCCAGGATCGAACGAAGACCGATTTACTAAATTTAGTGGACCGACTGAAATAATAACTCATGTAGCAAATTTTACAAGCTTATAGCTAGGAATTAGATTACTAAAAACAACTTATGCTTTTAAACATGTAACATCACGTACAAGTCGACCAATTAAAGCTTTTAAAAAGGGTTTCTTCAAGTTCAAGCCCAACGTTCCCTACATACACTACTAATAAGTGTCACAAATAATAAGTTTTCAACGATTGACAATCTGCAGTTGACGATCTTTCCATCCGTTTTTCTACAAGCAAATTGCTAGAGGTCTACAATGTAGACACAATTAATTTGTCTACAATGTAAAATTGAGTTAGTGGTAATAAAGTTGAGATCGGAGTAGTAAAATTAATTGTAATGGAAAATGCAGGTAGTAAAATTAATTTTGTGAGTAGTAAAATTTTGATAGTGTAGTGAAATTATTGCTGATTGTAGACACTTTTTAGTGTCTATACTGTAGACCTCTAGCATTGTCCTTTCTGCAAACGCAGCCATAGTGTAGGCATATACTTCCACGATGTGAATTTTTTATCATCACTTAAGAACAAAGACCTTACCTTATCAAAATGTCATTAATTTTAAGTTATAGTATATCTATAAATTATAACGAATAAAGACCTAATCACATGACCGTTGGTGTAGGAAAGGAATAAACGAGCTCAAAAACGAGCCGGACTTCTATCATAAAACCAACTCACAACGTAGTAATTATAGTTTTAACACACGTGGGTCATTGTTTATTCCAACGGAACAAAAAACATCCGAATGAACATATGTGCGCAAGGTAAGGTAATAACGGGGCGTACCAGTAAGCTAAGGCCGGTGACGGAGGCGAAAGAAGTGGCCATGGAAGCACCGGAGAGAGGAAGCTCCCCTAGATGCCCAACGAACATAACAGAAACAACTTGTAAAGAAAACAACAAAAAGTTGACGGACATTAGTGGCCCTGCTAGCTTAACATGCATCTTTACTTCCCTCAGTATATCATCTTTGTTTTGTATTGTTGGGATAATGGCTGTCAAAGCCATTGTTGTAGAACTCTTGTTTTCCTTGCTTGTCCCACATCCGTGGTGATAAGAAGATTTAACATTTTTATATACAACTCTCGGAAAATTTGCCAACTAGCACCTTTTAAATTTGCGATTTTAACGGCTAGCATTTTTTATGTTCAATTCTGCTAATTGACAACTTTAAGTTGTAAAATTTTAACACATAGCGCCAAAACTGGCATTTCCGACAAAATTGCGTTGACTCCACCTTTGACCACCGTGACACTCACCGGATTCTTTTTTTTTTTTGTTCATTTTTTTCCTTTTCCCCCCGAAATTTCCCCTGAATTTTTCTATTCTCACATTTTATGTACCCATATTTTGTGGTTCTCTCTCCTTTTGGTAAATGTTGAACCTTAATGTACTTTTAAACTTAATAAGTAGATTTATAGTACTTGATTAGCTTAATTAAAGTAAATTAAAGCTAGATTAAACCATGATTAATTAAATTGTGTAGTGGCTTTGATTAAATTTTAATTTATTTTTATATTGTTCAATGGTTTTGCTTTGTGTGTTTGATAGTAGTTATTTGATTAGTGAATTGATTGTTAGTTTGATTAAATGTGGTAATTTAATTGAATATAATCATTGATATGCGATTGTTACAGATAAGTATAAGACCAGCTATGTGGCGGATGATCTTCAATTGGTGATGAATGTGTATGAATTGGCATACTTTAATATGGTGAAAATTCTGAAAAAAAGATTCGGTATAATTGAGGTTGATTAATTGTGGTTTGGGAGGTATGGGTTAAATTTAAAGAAGGAAAAATGAAAGATGAAGAAGGGATGTTGGAGAGAAGCAGCAACAAGTGAGAAAGAAAACAAAATCATGGGGAAAGTTTGGGGAAAACAGAAAGAAATGAAAAACAAAAAAAAAAAAACAAAAAAAAAATCCGGCTGAGTGGCGCGGTGGTCAATGGCGGAGTCAACGCGATTTGGCCGAAACTACCAATTTTGGTGCTATGTGTTAAAATTTTGCAACTTAAAGGTGTCATTTAGGAGAAATGAACATGTGCTAGTTGTTAAAATCGCAAACTTAAAAGGTGTTAGTGTAGGAGAAATGAACATAAAATGAACAACTCTCTCCTTGGGCATTGATATTTGGGCCTTTAACATGTGTTGAGTTCTATTTTTTGGACCCAGTGCGAGTTTTGTTGGCCCTTAATTGTAATTGATTGCCTTCTGTTTGGGTGATCCTAACGTCTTCCTCTTCCTTTTCTAAGGAGGACATTTTGTTCTTTCAAACACACGGAAAATCTCTCCTCTCTTCTTTGATATTCCTGAGTAATTGTAAAATATGCATTATCTACACTTTTGATCGTGAGTAGTACCGATTAAAAGTTGTTGTGTTAACCTTGGAGAGTGAATGGGCCAAGTAGCGATTACCACCATAGTCGGGCCATATTAGCTTTCAAGGCAGTGTTTCATACCACGTCGCAGTATTGTCACTGTTTGAAATTCCTTGAAAGCCATTGTTATAACTTATTTCTCCAACAATTTTATAATTTAGTTAACTCAGTACCTAACATTTAACCGACACATCATTACTTAATGGAAAAATATAACGGCAGTTACTATTTGGGTACTATGTGCACAAAGTAATAACTTCTGGGGTACCATGTGCACAAACTTGCCAAGTTGGGTACCATGTGCAATCGGTCAAAGTTCGAGGGTACCACGTGAATTTTCCGTAGTATTAATAAGTTTATATAAACAATTTTAAATAAAAACCAGTTCCAATAAAATGGTGTTATAACACCCCGTGCAAGTTTTGCACGGGTAAAAAAACTAGGTTTGGGGTTAATCTATATTCAAATTGATTTAGTTTAAAATTGATTTGATAAGAGTTTTTTTTTTTTTTTTTTTTTTTGGTCCTAGGTTCATAATCTTCAAATTGATGAGATTTTTTCTCGGATAATGGGTTACTCCATATTTCTCATTTCTGGATTGATGAAATGAAGATAGGGGAGGGTTGGGGATAATGAAGGTAAACGGCATAATTAACAGATTTTGGATGGAGACACCAAAATCAAAAGAAAAAGTTCCGGACACCAATTTTAGTCTTTTTGGAAAGTTTAAACACCAATTCGATATATAACTCAACACATGCACATGCATGTGGATCATTGTTTATCCCAACAGAACTAAAAAAATCCGTACGAACATATGTGCGCAAGGTAAGGTAATAACGGGGCTTACCAGTAAGCTAAGGCCGGTGACGGAGGCGAAAGAAGTGGCCATGGAAGCACCGGAGAGAGGAAGCTCGCCTAAATGCCCAACGAACATAACAGAAACAACTTGTAAAGAAAACAGCAAAAAGTTAACAGACATTAGTGGGCCTGCTAACTTAACTTGCATCTTCACTTCCCTCAATATCTCATCTTTGTTTAGTATTAATAATAATCTTGGCTTCGACGTTACGTTTTCATCTTGCCCTCGAGATGGTGATAACAATGGAGTTTCAGGGTCGTCAGGTTGTTGCCTCATTTTGATCTTTTGTGATTATGTTTGTCAGTTTGTGTTTATTTGAGCTTTGTTTTATGATTTCAGATCTATGTGGGTTCTTATATATATAATGGGACAGAGTGGGGAACTTGGTTGCTGTAATTAAAACGCACGATAGTATGTGAACCTTTGGATAATTGGACATTATTTGTGGATTTGAAGTATAATAACATGCTTGATTCACGTTTTAGTCTTTTACTAATTGTAAGAAAACAATGTTTTTGTTGATCGTAGTATGAAAGTATCCGCATTCCTTGAAATAGCAAAAAAGTTCGCTACACGAAGAGTCGAACAGTGTACAGTAGAATTACGACTATTTGATTTAGATCGCATTGAAATTAGGATTTGAATTGGATTGTAACGTCGTCTTCAAAATTAGAGAACACCACACAACTTTAATATATAGTCCTAAATTCTAATAGAGCCGAAGCACACCGCTGTTTTAAGGAGATGAGATTGATGATTCGATCCCCTTTTATCATGGGCCTTCATGATCATGATCTTTTTGCCTAAATCAATAATTGGAAAATCTTAGATTTGAGAATGATTTGAAACGAATTACATACCCTCCATATTATAGGGCAAACTTTTTGTCACGGCCTATATATGTTACGTTTTATATTAAGATCTTAATAACTGGCTAACTCTATATTGATAAAGTCAATGGCTGGACAAATCTTCAATCCCATTTTACGATGCCTTATCGCCTTCGAGTGTGAGTTTGACGCTTGAATTGTGTCCCTAATGAGGTGAGAAATCATTCAGCCTATCCTTGGCCTTCTGTGCCTGTGGAACAAGATTATGTAATAAGATTAATTTTCTTCATTACAGACATCATATATAGGCAAAATAGCTGATTAGTACTTGCTCCGTTTCCTTGGATTGTTGACGTTTCTTTGGATTTCATTTCACGTACTAAAATCAAACATTTACAATCCAAAGGAAAAAAAAAGGAGATAGTAAGTCTTATATACATTTGTCAATTACAACTTACTTCTTTATCCCAGTTGGTGCGTAATGTTAGGATTAGAAGCAACGACGATTGGACGAGCAAAGCCACTATAATCCCCATCCATAAACCCTGCATTAGGTCAAAATTTCATTAGGATGCAACACTAATTGGTAAAACTAGAGCCGATTAACCACATTGTTGTACAACCACGACTTGTGGAACATTATTGTACACTACGTATGTGATGTGTAACACAATAATTAACACTCAAATGTAATACTAACAGATGTTGGAGTGCGTTAACACGTCACTTCATAAAGGCGAACAACACACCATAATAGTAAAAAAAAAATGAATTAATTTTTTCTTCCCGGTAATTGATATTTTTTTTTCTTGAAAAGTATTGCATGTATTCATTTGAGCTTAATGTGGTTTTACCATGATGAAAAGCAACAAGAATAACATTACCCCATAACTACTAAAAAGGGAAAAAAAGATGAAGAAACGAGGGTGATCGATGAAAGTTACCTTGCCTCCGATGTGACACACAAATGCCAGCAACAAGGCACAAGGAATGCCTGCTAAGTAATAAGCTCCCAAATTGACAAAAGCTCCAATTCTTTGCCAACCACATCCTCTAACAATGCCTAAATCAACCAAAAAATTCACATAAAAACCACAACAGTTAACGTCTCACAATAATTCATTACGAGACTGTCTCACAGGAGACTTGCCATTATTAGTTTTACCTGAAAGAACTGTTTGACTGCCTTCAATTAAATGTACAATTGCCACAAGGATCATCATATCTGCAACATATTTCACAACCTCTTCTTCATTACTGTAACAGTAGCCCCATACATTGCGCCCGAAAATCAACAAACAAGCTACTGCAACTGATTCTACGCCAACAATCAACCCTGATACGCATGCTGCCAGTTTAGCCGAATGTGGTCTACCTGCACCAAGCTCATTCGAAACTCTAGTACTGGTAATTGCAAAACCCAACATATCATGTATGTTACTCTATGTTAGTACTCCGTATCAAAGCATAACTAATTAACTGTTATATTCTACAATGCCACTGAACAGCGAATGAACAGGCGAAAATCCAGGAATTACCTCACTGCTGCACTTAATCCTAGTGGCAACATGTAAATCACTGCAGCAGTGTTCAAACTGCAAATTAACACCACACTGATCAGTTAATTCACCAAGGAAAATCATACATTATACATATAAAGTATTGGATTCATGTGTGCAGGACTACTGGTTTCGTGTTTCTTACGTGATTGAGAGAACGGATGTTTCCAGCTTCGGATTTGGAAGAAGGCCAGCAATCAGAACCATCATTTCAAACGACCACCATTCTAAGCTGTCGTGTCAAAACGCAAGAAATGAAGTAGTAAAACGTGTTAGTAAGAATTTTTAACATATGATGCTTAACTTAATGTATACACATACGAAGAAAGGATTACCAGACCATGACAGCAGAAGGAACAGCAAGTCTAAGAAATTCCGGGATGCCATAAAACGCCTTTACAGAGAAGCCGGTCCAAGTCTCGTCACAAGCAGGGGATAATCTCACATAGAGAGCAAACAGAAGAACATTTATCCAGTAAGATATAGCATTTGCCAGTGCCGCGCCTTTGTTCCCTAATCCAGACTTGAAAACCATGAACCAACAGGTGGGTATATGTAACAAAGTTGTTAATCCTGTGAACAGCATCATGGGGATGACATTGTTTTGGGCTTGCAGAAATCGCATTTGGCATTGGAGGATAGCGTAAGCAAAAATACTCGGGATCATGTACCGTGCATAAATTCCTGCCTCGACTGAAATCTCAGGATCTTGGCGTAGGAATGCAAGTATGTGTCCTGTGTTATACCAGATAATTGCTAGGGGTACGCTGATACAGAGGAGAACAAAAATTGCTCTTTGTTTATGTATTCCTAGCATGTTGTACTGCTTTGCTCCGTATGATTGTCCACAAAATGTGTCTAGTGCGAAGCTCATACCACTCTGTTCCATGCACGTAAAAATCAGCAGGAAACAAGTTCGCTATTGATGAACTCGAAACTTTTTTTTTTTTTTTTTACATTTTTTGTACATGGAAGCAGCTAATGCTACGAGGGTAGGGATATGATACCGATTAATTTTACCACAAACTAATCATAACATTTTTTTATTTGTCTACGTATGGACTCATACTAAAAAAAAAAAAAAAAAATTTAATAATTAAAGACATTTTTCGGGAAGTCAATTCTCAATACCACGTGATACACGATGTAGGCACTAGGCAGTAGGCTGAAATATCTCAAATCTGACCCCTGCCAATTTCAATTTTTGTAGCACAGTACAACATGTGCAATTTCACATCCGTAAAACTAGGACAATTGATTACTACTAACTCCTACAAAGTCAAATTTTATGATACGGAGTAATTAATTATGGTAACGTGAATCGTCGTATGAAACCGTCTTAATGAGTACACGATAGTGAAACGAATAAATTAAACGAGCATACATACCAGCAAGCTAAGTCCGGTGACGGAGGCGAAAGAAGTAGCCATAGAAGCGCCGGAGAGAGGGAGCTCACCTAAATGGCCAACAAACATAACAGAAACAACTTGGAAAGAATACAGTAAGAAGTTTACTGACATTAGTGGCCCTGCCAATTTCAGCTGCTTCTTCACTTCCACCAATATTTCACTTCTGTTTGTTACTACTAATAACCTGATTGCACCATCACCACAAGATGATGATGATGATGATGATGATAATAGCAATGGAGCTTCAACGTCACGCTGCGCCATTTCCTTCTTGTTAGTTGTTGAATGCTCTTACAGTCTCACAGTTGAAGTTGAGGGAGTTTTTATACGGAGTATATGTTTGGCATTATGCCATTATTAGTCTTTGGAATCCTATCTATTTCCAGATTTAGAACCGACGGGCCCAATAGGCCAATATATACAATTATACACGGTCCTGTTTTTATATATGTTGGGTTCCAGGTTTTGATGATAACAAATACAATAGTTGTCTAAGGTTAGACATTTGAATATGTACTCTTTGATTGAACTAACCTTATGCCTTCAAGATTGTTCTAGCTTAAGTAAACAGATTCCGCACGTCAAGGGTATGGAACGAGTCAAGGCATGAAACAACTACAAATACAAGAGTGATTTCGATCATGTGGATGATCATGTGTTGTAATGGTTAGAACTCTTGTACGATCTTGTTTGACACACCTTAAGATTGTCTGCCTTGAGGAAACGTAGCTAGGAACAGCGTATGGAACAGTCTCTTGTACTCTGTTCCATACATTGTTCCTATGCAACAGAATTTTGAAAACATCTCTCTTCTGATCTTCCGAGAAAAAAATTATTTTCAATATTTTTGGAAATCATGTTTACACGGACAACATTTCATATTTTCCTATCCTTGGTTAATATTTTCAAAATTAGAAATTACTTCCTTAATTGATTTCATAAGATAATCTTTCCAGAATAAAATCTTTTTATTATGAAAACTGTATCTTCTGAAATATATATTTCTTGATCAAATTAACCCTAATGCTTGATATTTAAGTTTGACGTTATTTTTCTTGGAAGATACACACATTGAGCAAAAGAGCGTTTTGAGCAAAACAGAGTATTTCCTCTAAGGCAGAGAGTTTTTATTAGTGTGTCATCTTGATCTAGGATAAATCGTATCTCACCTGCTTTCAAGAAGCGTATCGAGGTAGCGAGTCTTTGTAATTTCTTTTCTTTTAAGAGTTTTCAGGTAGAGTCACAATATTCGTGGTGGATATTGGGTTAGAGTTCTTGTGGTAAGAACGTCAATTGGTTCTTGTGGTAAGAACGTCAATTGGTGCTTGTATTACTCCTTTGAGAATAGTGAATTATTGAAGATTAGAGTAGGGGTGGACGTAGACCTTGTGTTAGAGGTCGAACCACGGTAAATCCTTGTGTCTGCGTACTGCTTTTGTTCTACTCTCTCAAGGAACAGTGTCTCAGACATTGTTCCACACACTGTTCCGTGTCCTGTTCTCTCATTTGTTCTTCACATAGCGAAAATTAGTCTGTGAATTCGGGTCAATTGCGCGAATTCTCATTATCACTCTATTCACCCCTCTCTAAAGTGTCTGCGTGATACCATCAATATACTCCGTACTCCATTTAACAAGATACGGCCAACTTGTCAATGAATTTATCAAATACAGTATACTATAGGGACTAGTCCCTGGGCGCCACGCCATCATGACGTCATTACCATGTTACCGGTTTGATTCTAAAAACCGGTTTATTTATCAAAGAACCAAGCATATTAAAAAAAGAAACAAACCTCCCACCTTTAATTTTCTGCTCCTCCCTGCGCCACCACTCCACCACTTAGCCGTCGGTGTCAGCCACCACCACATCGTCTACGACGACGCCGGTGACACCTAAACCACCGGTTTTCACGCCAGTGGCCCCCCTCTGCGCGTGAAGCTGCTTCTCCCATTCGTCGGCGGAGATGAACGGCAGATATAGTTGAGGGTGGTGGTTGTGCATGCAAGGTGGTGTAGGGCGGGAGCAGGGGGTGGTAGTCGGGGTGGGGTCGTGGGGGTGGTGATTGATCAAGATACAGAGGAGAGAGAAATGGGAGAAGAGGAATGAGAAAATTGTGGCTGGGAAAATGAGTTTCGTTTTGTTTTCACTTCATTTTTTGTTTTTCTTTTTGGTCAATTTTTTTTTTTTTTTTTTTTTTTTTTTTTTTTTTTTGTGATGTTTTATTTTATAAATTTTTGTTTAGACATTAGTTAAAGTACATAAAAGCATGATAAAGTGCATATTTGATAAGCTAAATTGCATAACCGCTACGATTATAATGTATAACTTAAAAGTGAAATCACATCATTAATACGTTAAAGTTTATAAATTAGATACAACATAAATTTTATAAAATAGAGTACATTAAAATATATTCCACGATACTATAAAGTACGAAATTGATATGTTAAAGTACGTAATTCATATGCTAAAGTATATAAATGATACGCTAAAGTACATACGTGATACGCTAAAGTACTTTATAGGTATGTTAAAATAAATAACTTGTACTCTCAAATACAGTATTGATATGCTGAAATATATAATTAAAATGCTAAAGTACATTATTTATATGTTAAACTACATAATTAATACGCTACATCATTTATATACTAAAATAGTTTATCGAAATGTTAAAGTAAATAACGTATACACTAAAGTACATAATTTATAGGCTAAAGTACATAAGTGAGACTCTAAAGTACATGATTTAGACGTTAAAATATATTTTTTACACGGTAAAGTACACTATTTTTACGTTAAAGTACATAATTTAGAAGATAAAATATATAACAGTTATCAATAACTCAGTAACATATATAGACGTTAAAGTACATACTCGTAACATGTATAAACGCTAAAGTACATAACAAATAAATTAATGTACTCGATTAATATGTTAAAGTACATACGGAGTATTTAATATGTTTTGTACACAATTAAAGTCTCTCTGTACACAATTAGACGGTAAAGTACATGGTTTATAAACTAAAGTACATTAAATTTACATAATACGGAGTAGTTCATTGTCCTTTTTTCTATGTGCGTAGCTTTTGCACACTAAGTACGCTAAACTACATAACTTGTATGCTAAATTACGTAAGAATATACTAAAGTACATAACTTATATCATCATACGCTAATGTAACACTACGGAATATGGAAAGTGGATTATGGAGTTGGTTTGTCCCACATTGAGAAACTAAGGCTCATATGATCAGTTTATAATAGATTACTACCATCATACTAACAATAAGGTCTTCACCTTTTAGAGCCCACGTGAGGATATATGGGCCTAAGGGTGACTACCCATCTTATTGAGTTGTGTTGTGACGGACGGTAGTCCGGGCTGTTACAGATGGTATCTGAGCAACCCTGCGACTGCGTGCTGAGTGATGGGGCAAGGCCCAGGTGAGCCGTCTAGCGGGGGAGATCTTGGACCTGTGTTGGTATGGTTTGGCCGAGGCACAACAGGGACGTTGCGTTCTCTAAGTCGGGAAATTTGTAACACTACGGAATATGGAAAGTGGTTTATGGGCTTAAGGGGTGACTACCCATCTTATTGGGTTGTGTTGTGACGGACGGTGGATCGGGCTGTTACAGCTAAAGTACATAATCAGAACATCAAAGTAAATAATCTATAACGCTAAAGTACATAAGTTACACGCGCTAATATGAATCATCATTTATAACAATATTGCGCATGATCCTTGCGAGTGAGTATTAGAAATAGTGAAAACCCATTTAGCAAATAACGTACACGCTAAAGTACAAAATGCGTATGTTAAAGTACATAACTTATATGCTAAAGTACATAACTCATACGTTGAAGTAGCATAACGTGTTAGTTATGTACTTTACTGTATTAATAATGTACTTTAGCGTCAAATTTATGTACATTAACGCAACATACTAGTTTAGCATATCAATTAATTACTCCACAATTTTTATTTTTTTTATATTTTCGCTTATTCAAATACTCGTAATATGTATTTTAGACAATCAATAATGTACTTTTTGCGTCTAAATTATGTACCTTTATGTGTTAATTGTGCACTCAATGTAACAATCATATGGTGTATAATTTAGTTATCGTATAAAAAAAAAGAATTCTAACATAAAAAAGGAACATTTTCAATTGTTGGGAGTTGGGGTAATATAAAGTCATGTATACCACTATCCCCAAAACAAAAAAACGTTGCACTCAAAAAAGAAAAAAAAGAAAAAAAACATTGACCATTTAAACAAGAATGTAAAGCTCGAACCCACCCAGACCGATTCCACATATTCTCTCCTCCGCGTCCTGCCTTCCCACCCAACTCCGACAGCTGCCCAATCGCCCTCCTTGCACTGGTTTGCCGGCCCAAATCTCAACCGCGATGCCCGAGGTATAGCCGGATCGGATCTACACCGCGTTGGCGAAGCAAAAGCGAAAGCAGAGATTTGAGATGGGAGAGCCTTGGGCGGAGTGAGAGAGGCGATGGCGCGATGATCGGTGGTCGAGGTAAGTCGCCGGCGCGAGGCGTCTTCGTTGGCATCTTCGGGGACGGAGTAGGTGGTTGGTGGTCATGGTGGTAGCTGGGATTCTGGGATTGAGGTGGGGGAGGAGAGAATTTTTTTTTTTAATTATTTTGGGCCGGTTTGTTTTATATTATCTGGTTTTTGTCCACCTCAGCGAGACGTGTCTGCCACATCACCGGGAATACATACTCTCGGGATTACACAATAAATTTCCCTTACTTAGTACTCATTCGTTTCAAATTAAACATATATATATATATATATATATATATATAGAAATAGGATCAAATGAGTCCTTTAGGATTAGATGAGTCAATGAGTCCCAATCACAGCCGTTCATCCAATCTAATCCGACGCTCGAAATTTGGCCAGCCCTTAAGGGTAAAACCGTCAATTGCATGACAGATATAAAACTAAAAAAAACCGTCAATTTCTGTCTCCTCAGTTTTTCTCTCCCATTTTCTCTCTCCTCACCCCGTCCCCCTGGTTTCTCTCTCCTCACCTTCGATTCCATGTTTTCTCTCTCCTCGCCGCCGTCACTCTCCATCGCTGCCGCCGGATCTCCCTCGCCGCCGATCTCCCCGTCGCATACAACCGGCGAGTGTTCTAATCAACTCTTCACCGTCGCTCACTCATCAAAATCGTTGTTTTCCGCCCTCATTTTCTCCGGCTAGTAAAGGTATGTATCCGACTCTCATTTTCATGTGTTTTACGCTTTAATTTGACATCTTTCAATCTCCTTATCTGCATTTTGAGATTGATGTTTCGATTTGATCAATTTTACCTCACTCAAATTCTGGCAAGGTCGCGAACTCCGAGAATTAGCCGCCGCTCGCAATTCCGTAATGCTAAAACTCCGGCGATGATTCGAATGTGCAATAGAGCTGTTCTTCATTCTTATGGAATGATTTAGGTATGATTTCTTATTTTAATTTAATTTTTCTGTTAAAATTCATAATTTAAATTTTTATGTAATTGAATGTTCAGATTTGTTACAAAGAAAACCTGAGTGTTTAATTTGCGACTAAATGTTTGATGATTCCATATAATTTGCATTTTCCTCCTGTTTATGCTCTAATTTCCGATTGATTGAGTTTGAGGTTGGTAATTAGAGGTCCGATTGCATTTGTTTTTGGTTTCGATTGCCTTTTTATTGAATTTCAGTATGAGATGGTGATTTGATTATTCTCTGGTTTTCGTTTGGGTTTGATTGCTTTAATTTGCATCTAATTTGATGCTTATATGTTCTTTTTAGTCGTAATTTGAATCTATCGTTAGCGCTCCTCTAGATGATTTCACAAATCGTCAGTATCTCTAGCTGACATTCGGTTTCGGTTGTTGCTAATTCGCTCATTTCACTAAGAGTCATTCTATTTGTGATTGTGTGTGATTCAATCTGTTAGTGTGTGATTTTTATCTGGTGTCGTGTGTGAATCAATCTATTAGTGTGTGATTTTATTTGGTATCGCGTGTGATTGGATTTGGTATCATGTGTGATTGTATTTGGTATCGTGTGTGTGATTTCAATCTGTTAGTGTGTGATTCAATTTGGTATACTTCTACATCTAATTTAGTTCGTTGTTTTGTGATTTTAAATTAGTGTACTTCTGCATCTAATATCTAATTTAGTAGGGTTTTGGTTTGTGGTTTTGAGATAGTGGATATGTGGATGAGGATATGCGTTTTACTTGGTGAAGAGCTGTTACTTGTTGCTGTTGATTTGAGCATCAGTAGCTCAATTATTGCCTCTAGTGTAGAGGAACAGTAAAGAGAGTTTGAGGAATCATTTGTATAGTGATGCATTTTTCGTTAAATTGGGGGCTTTCTAATGCAGGACTTAGCTTCCCATGAAGCCTGCAGATGCAAAAACATGTAGGTTTGATATGGTTGTGGGTTAGGAATGCCGAATCTGTGCAGGTTGTCGGCCAGTTTTCTGGTTTTGGATATGTAACAGTAGCTTGGTAGCACTAGCCACTAATAGGCAGTGAACGTATATGCACCCATAGTGGTCAGGTCACACATTGTTGGCTTGGTATACTGTCTTTAGACGATGCATGGTGTGTACTGTTTTCTGATGATGCCTTCTTTCTATGACAATCGCTCTGTGTTTGGACTTCAATTTGGAGTTTTAAGATATCTGCTTACATGACTAGAAGCCTAGTTTTGAGCTGTGCAAATTACTACTCTCTTGTTTTGAGCTACCTGCTGAGACATCGAGTAAGATTTGACTAGAAGAAGCTTTGATCACACAATATTGCACTAGAGTCATGTTATGGGAATGTCTACCCCCGATGTTTATTACCTGAAATGATATGTCCTATTGAGGTGGATTTGGTTTAGGCGCAGACGGTGGTAGCGTATTAGTCACTGTTTTTCTACATTAATCCCGTGAAGCTTCTTAATCCCGTAGGGTATGAATTTCTGGCATCGTTGATATGCAATTCCGTAGACATCATTTCTGTGGTATTTTTTTTAGACAGGTCATCACTTAGCTTCACTGTGGGCTAAGGCTGCTGATGCCTTTGATTATTTTGATTCCATGAAGTTGAAGATTCTTGAAACTCTGCCAGTGTGGACTCCTCCTTGAGCTTTGCTCGTCATATGTTATTTGATTATTTTATAGTAATCAACCGTAAACGTGTTTGTTTTATTTCTGCAGTTTCAGATTATTTCAGTTCTGCTCGAATTTAAACTGTCTACGATTATAATTCTACCCTGCAACATTGATGTATATGTATACCACCATGTCCACTCCATCAGATAGTGCTACAAAATAGCCTCATTGCAGAATTTATAGAACGTGTAATCTTTTTGATGTCTAACCTTAGCGTCAAGGAAACTAACATTTTTTGTTGATTAATTGAGCATATTAAAGTTATCCTTATTATTTTTGGTATCCCATTCTCATGTGTAGGCTGTAGAACACTAGTTAAATGTTCTTCTGTCCGAGTTCAGAATCCATCATTTTTGGTGAGCGTGATGTGCTTTTGTGTGATTAAAGACAAGTACTTTTTGTCTTAAAAGCCGATTAGCTCAATGGAAGAGCGTTGTGCAATGCACAAGATGTGGGTTCGACTCCCATGTTGGCTACGAAATCCGTCAGAAATCTATGCCCCACTACGACCAAGCAATAGGCGTAGAGGAAGAGGATAAAGGACCTTGATGTAGAGTTGCAAAATAGGGAGTTTGCTGTAAAGTAGGATGATGGCAAGCCATACATAAAATTTTCAATAGAGAACTTATCCTTGACCCTCATATCTTGACCAACACAATTAGCTTAAGACAGTCATACACCCACATCAGAAAATACAAAGTAAGAATACATGAACAAAGAAAGAAAAATGTGGAAGAAACTATACAGATTCAAGAGGAATTTTAGCATTGATGCTATGGCAGGCAAGATAGTTGCAGCTGTACGCTAAAAGCAAAGGCACAAATTCAGAGTTTTCAATGTCGAAGAAATCACTACTTTGACCATGATCGCAACAACCTGATCAGCCCAAGAACTTGCAAAAAGTCAAGCAACATGTTCGTCAGCCTAAAAAACCACAAAAACAAGTCTAGCTAAGTTACTAATGATGTTCAAGAAGTAGCCTATGTGGGAGTTGAACCCACATTGTTCATGCAATCGCATGATGCTCTACCAATTTGAGCTAATAGGCTTTACTATAATTTTAAAATTAAGAGAAGCAAGCATGTGAAATTCCATAGATTTCAATCATGAGCCCATCTTAATCCCACAATGCTCTATCTTGAGTGAAGTGAAAACAACAAACCAACTTCATGATTAGCATATTAACTTACTTTCGACACTAAGGTTAGACTTAGTAGAATCATACACACTATCGAATGAAATCACACACGCTATCAAATGAAATCATATACATTATCAAATAAAATCACAAACTCCTTTCAAAACAATCACATACTAACTAATAGAATCACTCACTAACAAATAAAATTACACACAATAGTAATAGATAGAATCACTCTTACTAGCAAATTGAACCACTCTCACAAATAATATAATCACAAGAATGTCCCATAGAAACCAAAAACTTGTAGAATCAAACTACCTAAAATTACTGACTCTATGAAGGAAGAGTACTAGTCTGCCAAACATTATCAATATAACGACACTCCTTCAAAATATAACGCTACAATGTTAGAATCACAAAGACCAACAAATAGAATCACAAAGACATACAAATAGAATCGCAAAGACTAACAAATAGAATCACACAGAGTAACAAATAGAACACAAACATTCATATATAGAATCACAAAGACTAACAAATAAAATTACAAAGACTAACAAATAGAATCCCAAAGATAACATATAGAATAAAATCATAATACTGTGAGATTGCAAATTCTATCTAAAAGTAGAATCACACACATTATCGAGTAGAATCACACACACTACCAATTACAATCATACACTACCAAATTACAATGATATCAAAGAACTTCCACATAGACTAACCAATAGAATCATCCACAAATGAAATCTCACTCACTAAAATAATCACTCTTACTAACTAATAGAATCACACACTAACCAATAGAATCATACACATTAGAAATAGAATCACACGCACTCACGAATAGAATCACACGCGCACGAATAGAATCACACACACAAACGAATAGAATCACATACTCACGAATAGAATCACAAACACTAACTTACAAGATACACACCAACAATGAACCCACTGTGATTCTAAACATTCTGAAGTCACAAACGCCTCAATCACACGAGCTGAGTACACATGTTGGTACTTCAATGCTTGAATATATGAACAATAAAAGTAAGTAACCTTATGATTCTAATATTGAAACTATGACTCTAATCAGTAAATAACGAGTCCGTGTGTATCAAAATTCAATATAGTATGATTGCGAATTCAATAATAAAATCAAAATCGGAAGGAGAGTGTATGATTCAATATTCAATACTGTGTCATTGCAAACTACATGATAAAAAATCGAAATCAAAAGAAGAGTTGTGTGATTCAATAACCAATACTGTGTCATTGCAAATTCTATTTAAAAATAGAGCTAGAAGGAAGAACATGTGTGATTAAATAACTAATACTGTGTGATTGCAAATTCTAATCTAAAAATGGGAATCACAAATGTAACACCCTGTATTTTTGGGAAGTTAAATAATTAAGGGTGTTACGTTTTATAATGTAATTGAGGGTTTTATTAAGGTTTAATTGAAATTCGATTGAGTTATTATGAGATTTCTGATTATAGAATTACACAAAAGGATTCGTTAGCCATTCGGATTTGGATCGGGTTTGTGGATCACGCAACCCATCAAATTAGCTAGGTTCAAACCCGAGTCTACCCTAATACCCATTTATGAAAAAAATAAAGAAAACCCTAGCTCCCCTTGACAGTCATTCGGCCCCCCTCTTCTCCATCTCTCTCATTCTCTTAGCCTCCACCCGCATAAGATTTCAGCACAACTGTGTCAACTTCAAATATACACAACTCTCACATACAACCTTTGATTAAGACGTGGTTTATGACGTTAGAACCGTGTTTTCGATACAAATCCATAGACATATAGATCGTGCCAAGATTCCATCGGATGCTCCCTGTAGAGGTGTTTTAGTGGAGCTGTGTCTATTTACCCGAGAACTGTTTCGCTCCCTCGGTATCTTGACGATTCCCATTGACTCATAAAGTATTTTGGGACGATATTTTATGGAGATGTTCATAACTCTAGTTGTAACAACATATCAAAAATTGGTAAGCCCTGTATTTGTATATCAAAAATTATATAATAATTCGTGGGTAAACTCTAATTCGTGTCTATGGTTCAGTGTGAGGTTGATTCCCGTTGATCCGCTTGGAGTTTGTGGACGAAATTTGGAGGGGATGTTCCTGACATAACCTTTTATGACATACTCAAATTTGGTGGTCATCCGATGTCGGAGGTAGAGGTTATTCATGTTTATTTACTACTGTCTCCTTTTGGATTCGTGTTAGATTGATGTTAATTGTGAGAATTATGACTTATGGATTCACCTTGTGAGTTAGGGGATTATCTTTTGAGTTATGAGATTGCATTGGGGGTATTGGGTCAAGTTGATACAACACAAAAGTAATTCTTGTTGGTTATTGTGTAACTTAGATTGTGGATTCAAAGAGATGACCTTTGTGGACTTTGAGAAGTGTAACTAGAGGAAACTTGCCAATTAAAGGTAAGAACGTTGACCCTCATAAGCTTGAGCTTCATTTCATATCATGAGAATCCTTCACGTTCATCTTTGTTTCGATTCTTTGCTCATATTCTCTATTTTGATTATCTATCGCCTATTGATATCAATTATCTATTGTGATCACCTTTTGAGCATCTATGTTGATTCCTACATTGATTATTGTTATTGATCATCTATTGATATTCTTGTTCCGGCTTTGGCCGTTTATAAATCAAGCTACTATGCGCGAATAACGTACTTAAGACGGATTAAAGATGTATCTATTTATACATATATAACTATACGTGTTTTATGATGTTTAAACCACCTAGAGCGATTAACCTCTGATCAAGGTATATGTAGCTAGGCCGGAGATCAGCTACCGGTCTCCTAAATGACTTCCTCTTAGGGACTGTGCGTCCTACCGTCCCCCTAGGAGGGGTGTGCACACTCGTGTTTTTAGGATCGTTTTATTCTCGATGCTCTAGTGTTGGATCGGCTTGGGGTAGGACCCTTGCGCAAATAAATTACTTAAAAAAAGATAAACAAAGATTATTGTGGTGATGAATACCACGTGCGCGCTCTACACGACTCGTGTCTTGGGTACACGAGCCGTGTCCGTTGTTACATTGTATTTTCGAGCTCACTGACTTGAGCACGACTCGTGCCAGGCCCCGTTTCAGGCTCTTACCTCCTTTGCGTAGCTTTGTCTATTCTTTGTTAGCTACGCGCCAGTAAGGCACGTATCTTAATTCTTTTGTATCGCTTAAATGTCTTACTCAGCCTGTGCTGACGTTCTTTGTCTTGGGTTGTCCCTACCCTATTCTGGGGCATGTGTCATCCTTTTGGTGGCGCAGTTGACAGGTTTGCAGATTGAGGTGCATTGTATGGTTGAAGCGTCATTGCATGTTGGGCGTTTTGATGAGTCGTCACATATTTACGTTGGGGACGATTTGTAGTTTATCTTTTGGTTTAATTCCCGATTTGTAGATTCAACTAGAAGTCTTCTGCTGTCATTTGTTCTTCTTGTTTTAAATTAGCCTTGCCGTTGACTTGGCAGTCAATGGTGGCATAACAATCCTTTATTTTTGTATTTAAAGATTGCGAAAATTCAGGGTTGTTACAGTTGGTATCAGAGCCTTAGGCTCTGGTTAGTTGAGTTTGCAAAACGGTTTTAAACCAATTTGATAAAACGTTTTTAAAATTTGGGGAATTTGTTGGGTGCATTCATATGCATGCTATGTGCTACGTGCTATGTGTCTCTTGTACTACACTACGGAGTTTTGCAGCTGACTTATGAGATTATGACTTGAGCTACGTACTAAATACTACGGACGAGTACTACACTAAGCTATGTAGTTGGTGACTCATTTTGAGAGCATCACTTTGGAGATAATATTTGATATGGATTGAATTTAGGGACAAGTTCATACGATTAACTTTTTCTTATTGTAGTCATATTACTTGTTAAGTAATGTTGAGGTGTTGAGGAAAAAAAAAAAAAGAGCTTTATTTGAAAGAAGTTGAGATTAGTACGAGTTAAGTAAGATGGTGATGATCCTTAAGGTTATATTAAAGAATGTATTTGATGATATTAGGGACTTGCTTATTTAATGTCTATTGTTATCCAAGTTTTGCCTTTAAAGATGAGATATAAAATAGAAACGTCGGATAAGTGTGCGCGATATATTATTAAACCAAAGGTTTTTGAAACACCCATTAACTTCCTCTTTTTCCTGACCATAATACCTATGTTATGCTTAACCTTTAGAAATAACCTACACTACTCCATCTAACAATGTCACCCCTTATAGGTGAGAAACCTTGGCTACCTTAAAGGAAAGGTGAAAGTTGAAGAAGGGACTAGTAATGGTGAGTCTATAAGTAAGTTGAGCGTACGAGAGTTTAAAGGATCCTGTATGTCATTCATTCTTTTATTACATGGGTTATATGATAGGAATCATTGAGAGTACACTACTTTGTTTATTGCAATTGGGAATGAGTGAAAGAAATTGATGTATTGAATTGATCAACAACTATTTCAATGGATGATGGGTTAAGAGCAAAAGAAGCCTTATATAACCTTGGTCATAAACTCGACTGTTGGAACTTTGGGTATTGTCTTTCTTGTTGAGTGATATTCTCCAGGCATTATTATGAGGAAACGAATTTTTGGGTTTATTATCCACGTCAATAATTTTAATATATGGTACTGGCGACCTATTTTTGAGGATTGTATGTTTTGTTTACTCACGCTTAGCTTTTAGTTGGAGTCTCGTTATTGCATAGTTTTGAATAGGGGACAATACCCCTAAGTTATATTTGGAATAAAGTCGTTGATGAAACTATATGCTAATTGTGTGTCATTAATGAGTTTCTGGCATAGTCTATTCGATTTCTATTCGTCCTTTTGTGCCGTGGAGCTACTGATCTCGGCACAATTCGTGCACCCCTGGACATGAGTTGTGTGTCTCAAACCGCGTCGCTAGCGCAACCGCACCCGCGGTCAACAACGCAAACGCACGGCAAGTATCCTGCATACTTCCCGCGCCCGTGGCAAACCTGCAGCCCCGCGGAAGACACGGTTTTTCTGAGTGTCTTTTCCACTGCCACTCTCCCGCGACCGCGGCACGAGGGCAGCGCCCGCGGCTAGCCTCGTGGCTCCCCGGGTGACTCCAATGTGAAAGTTTGGAGATTAACTCCAATAATCCAGAAAAGTCAGAACTAAGCGAGACGAATAGCTTATTGGCGTTTGTTTCAATTATTTATCGTTTACTACCTTTTGACCTAAATCGGTTTCAATAGGGGTGCAAGGTACCGTGAACTGTTGATCGATACTGCTAACCTTATTATATGGATTTCTGTTGGACGTCACGTGATCAAAGTGTTGGACATTATTTGATGTATAAAGAGTAATAATGCTCGAATATATCTTCGCGAGTTAGCTAGTAGATACGGAGGATGAAATCCTAAGGTATGGATGGTTTGATTGGAGGAAGAAGCAACTCTAAAGGATCAGACACACTTGCTCTAACGTGCTTACTATGACTTATGGTGTGAAGAAGAATAAAGGAAATAGATTCAACAATTTCTCAATCAACGTGTCCTTGTGCTCGTCGAATATCTACATGCTGAGATCGTGGTATGACTTAAAGGTTGGGAAGACGAAAAATGGAATGTTTTGGGATTCCTAGCACTGGTGTAAAAATAAGGAGGATTATTTTGAGGACAATGATACCCTCACCAAATCTAACTACTAAGAGTACAATGTTGATACTTTATATGATATATGACTCACCATATTTCGGCGGCGGAGTTTATAGATTAAGCACTTGGCATCGATGGTCTTATGGTATGTGTTTGTTAATTATACTTGATGGGTGGATAAGTTGAGCTGGAGAATGGGGTGGTATAGTAATTAGCTGGTTGTATGGTGTTAAGTTGACAACACTTGAAGTACGATGTACGAAATGAAAGAAATGTGCTAATGATGATAAAAGCTTATGGTCTTCGAAGTAATCTTTAGATGGTTGTGCACTTGTATTGGTGAAATTTCTAAGGGACGTGTATCTTGGTTGTAAATGATTTTGGGTCCAAATTACTTATTAAGCTCGAGTTGTGGATGTGCGGTGGTAGGTGCAAGACATTGAATCTATTTTATTAAAGTGTGATTTTGGTCATGGTAAGGTTAAGGAAATTGGTCTGAGTTGATGATGTTTACTCATGGGAGTAAGTTGGTTGAATATAAGCGTATCTCGTGATAAAAACGTTGTTTATTTACTTAGAGTGCCCTGACGCTTGTACTGCAATAACTTGGGATATTAATGGCAGGATGTTATGGTTCTGTCAATGGGCCAAAGAATGTTTATTGGAATGTATTGGGTAAAACGAGTACGAACGAATAAAGATTTCTTGGGTTCTGAATAAGCTGGTTGGAATGGTTGAATAAAGAACTGTACTCTATGATGTTCGTTGATCAAACACGTAATATATGAGGGAAGTGGGAAACTAGAACGTGTTTCACATGGTTCGAAAGGATGTGTGAGGAAGGTTGGCAAGGAGACAACAAATTAAAGGAATACTAAGAATGACCTGGAAGATAATTAAGGGAACCACTCATGAGGTAAAGTTAATGCTAGTTGCTTGACAAGATTGATTCGTGGTATACATTTGTAAGAATGGAGTCCTTTGGATCAAAAAGAGTAACGGCTACGCCGAGTGACTAAGGCAAACGAGTATGACTACATGTTGATGTGTTCTTAGTGCGACTAAGTGTCTTCGACATTACACTAAGGACTTTTCTAGGATTAGAAAATTTGTGGCCAGCTACACCAAATGAAAAGAAGACTTCGTTCACGCGGATTGACAGGTGCGTAGAATTATTATAGTTACGAAGTAATACAGATCAGATAAGTACGGTTGTATTCAAGTGACCTAATAAGTGAGAGGAAAATGCTCTACTGGAGATATTCTTGTTGATATATATGGTCATCGATCGGGGAAAACCACAATTTTAGTACGGGTTCAGTCGAGGAAATTCAAAATATAACATTCTATGGGATTAGTTGAATGCATTGATAATTATGTGATGACAAGTTTCAAGGTCAAATGTCCATATAAGGAGTTTGACTGAAAGTCGTAGCGTCGGACAACGCTAGTTGCTAACATGGGAGGTTAATTGCTTGATGTATGGTCTTCTAGTCCATCAAATGGAGGATAGAACTCTACAATGCCTTATGTGTGATGTAAGAAGAGGTTCTACCTGTTGAGAAGAGACGGTATATACGTGATGTCAAGGTGTGATTATGGTGAATTGTTATTGATAATCAATTACTACGGAGATGAAAATGAAGGCTAAAGGTTTGCAAAATCTAATGTATACTCGCAATGACACTACCAAGGATGATGAATTGAATGTTTGAGATATAGATCGACAAAGTCAAGTCATTCTGTTGAAGTATGCGAATTCATTGAAGCAAAATATGATAGAAAAAAAAAATTGGATAGCTGCACGGATGCATTGAATAGTAAGGTTACGCAAGTTCAATTATCGTGAGTTGAGGATCCAGATACAAATCATAGAGTAATCTGGACACCTATTGGTATATTGAGGAATACGGTGTCTTAGGAAATGAGAACGCTCCAACAAGGGTTGACATGTGAAATGTAAATGAAAAGGTTTGGAGTACAGAAGATCACACTAAAACTCTTTGGTTGTAATGAAAGTGTTTAAAGGATAATAAATGGTTACGAGTTAGAATCGCCTATGGTTGATTTGA
Source organism: Spergularia marina (assembly GCA_963680865.1). Lineage (NCBI taxonomy): Eukaryota > Viridiplantae > Streptophyta > Magnoliopsida > Caryophyllales > Caryophyllaceae > Spergularia > Spergularia marina. Next base: position 22,369,996 of record OY804549.1, read on the forward strand.
GGGCGAGAGAGACAATATGGAATACTGCGCCAAAACCTTGAGATGCATTACCAAGGTGCGAAAATACAAGTGAAAAGTGGCATTGACGATTAGAAAGTTATCCCACGTCTGAATTACATATTTTGGTTCGAGGACGAACCTTTTCTTTAAGGGGGATGAGAACCCCGTGCGTTCCTCCTGCGCTCTAAGTTATAAGACTTATGTTCCTTTTGTGATTATATGATAAAGCATGTTTACCTAATTGGTGCACTTATGGTGCACACGTACTTATTTGGTGCATTGCAGTTGTACACGTAATTTTGTTTGTGCATTAACATTGCACATGTAATATTATTTGGCATCACTTCGTATCAATATTTAAATTTAATATAATTGTGCGATATTCCTTCTTGAAATGCATTGATGGTGCATTTCTAGCTAAACACGGCTCTCTTGTGAGGAAGTGCATTGATGGTGCACTTTCTCCTTCCCTTACTGCAATATCTTTGAACCATTACTTCTCATATCTTTTCTTGCGTTACTTTTCACCTGTGTTGGAAGTTGTGGATGTTAGTTGCCTAATGTAGAACGTTGTGCGGAAACTCTTTAAGGAGGGACTTAAATCTTCGGGACGAAGATTTGTTTTAAGGAGGGAAGTCTGTAACACCCTGTATTTTTGTGAAGTTAAATAATTAAGGGTGTTACGTTTTATAATGTAATTGAGGGTTTTATTAAGATTTAATTGGAATTCGATTGAGTTATTATGAGATTTCTGATTATAGAATTACACAAGAGGATTCGTTAGCCATTCGGATTTGGATCGGGTTTGTGGATCACGCAACCCATCAAATTAGCTAGGTTCAAACCCGAGTCTACCCTAATACCCATTTATGAAAAAAATAAAGAAAACCCTAGCTCCCCTTGACAGTCATTCGGCCCCCCTCTTCTCCATCTCTCTCATTCTCTTAGCCTCCACCCGCATAAGATTTCAGCACAACTGTGTCAACTTCAAATATACACAACTCTCACATACAACCTTTGATTAAGACGTGGTTTATGACGTTAGAACCGTGTTTTCGATACAAATCCATAGACATATAGATCGTGCCAAGATTCCATCGGATGCTCCCTGTAGAGGTGTTTTAGTGGAGCTGTGTCTATTTACCCGAGAACTGTTCCGCTCCCTCGGTATCTTGACGATTCCCATTGACTCATAAAGTATTTTGGGACGATATTTTATGGAGATGTTCATAACTCTAGTTTTAACAATATATCAAAAATTGGTAAGCCCTGTATTTGTATATCAAAAATTATATAATAATTCGTGGGTAAACCCTAATTCGTGTCTATGGTTCAGTGTGAGGTTGATTCCCGTTGATCCTCTTGGAGTTTGTGGACGAAATTTGGAGGGGACGTTCCTGACATAACCTTTTATGACATACTCAAATTTGGTGGTCATCCGATGTCGGAGGTAGACGTTATTCATGTTTATTTACTACTGTCTCCTTTTGGATTCGTGTTAGATTGATGTTAATTGTGAGAATTATGACTTATGGATTCACCTTGTGAGTTAGGGGATTATCTTTTAAGTTATGAGATTGCATTGGGGGTATTGGGTCAAGTTGATACAACACAAAAGTAATTCTTGTTGGTTATTGTGTAACTTAGATTGTGGATTCAAAGAGATGACCTTTGTGGACTTTGAGAAGTGTAACTAGAGGAAACTTGCCAATTAAAGGTAAGAACGTTGACCCTCATAAGCTTGAGCTTCATTTCATATCATGAGAATCCTTCACGTTCATCTTTGTTTCGATTCTTTGCTCATATTCTCTATTTTGATTATCTATCGCCTATTGATATCAATTATCTATTGTGATCACCTTTTGAGCATCTATGTTGATTCCTACATTGATTATTGTTATTGATCATCTATTGATATTCTTGTTCCGGCTTTGGCCTTTTATAAATCAAGCTACTATGCGCGAATAACGTACTTAAGACGGATTAAAGATGTATCTATTTATACATATATAACTATACGTGTTTTATGATGTTTAAACCACCTAGAGCGATTAACCTCTGATCAAGGTATATGTAGCTAGGCCGGAGATCAGCTACCGGTCTCCTAAATGACTTCCTCTTAGGGACTGTGCGTCCTACCGTCCCCCTAGGAGGGGTGTGCACACTCGCGTCTTTAGGATCGTTTTATTCTCGATGCTCTAGTGTTGGATCGGCTTGGGGTAGGACCCTTGCGCAAATAAATTACTTAAAAAAAGATAAACAAAGATTATTGTGGTGATGAATACCACGTGCGCGCTCTACACGACTCGTGTCTTGGGTACACGAGCGGTACACGAGCCGTGTCCGTTGTTACATTGTATTTTCGAGCTCACTGACTTGAGCACGACTCGTGTCAGGCCCCGTTTCAGGCTCTTACCTCCTTTGCGTAGCTTTGTCTATTCTTTGTTAGCTACGCGCCAGTAAGGCGCGTATCTTAATTCTTTTGTATCGCTTAAATGTCTTACTCAGCCTGTGCTGACGTTCTTTGTCTTGGGTTGTGTCTCTACCCTATTCTGGGACCTGTGTCATCCTTTTGGTGGCGCAGTTGACAGGTTTGCAGATTGAGATGCATTGTATGGTTGAAGCGTCATTGCATGTTGGGCGTTTTGATGAGTCGTCACATATTTGCGTTGGGGACGATTTTTAGTTTATCTTTTGGTTTAATTCCCGATTTTTAGATTCAGCTAGAAGTCTTCCGCTGTCATTTGTTCTTCTTGTTTTAAATTAGCCTTGCCGTTGACTTGGCAGTCAATGGTGGCATAACAATCCTTTATTTTTGTATTTAAAGATAGCGAAAATTCAGGGTTGTTACAATAAAGAACTTAAAAAACGATCAAATTTGGGAATTAATCAAAATAAAAAGAAAACCGACCTGATTCAGATTAATTTGAGCTTGAATCGCGCCACCTTTTCTCGATCGATCGTTAAATTGGCAAAATGCTGCGAATTCGCCTGTTTATCGTGATCGAAAATGCTGTTAATTTGCCTTGTGAAATTCGATTGTTTTTTCTAGGTTTTGATTTGGGGAAAAACTGGAAATAAAGAGAGAAGAGAGATAAAGAGCAGAAGAGAGAGAAAGAGCAGAAAAGAAATGCAGGATGAGTTTCGACCCCTGCTCCATCCTTTTAGTCACATTTTTTTTTTTATCGTGGCCATTTATCTGATTGCATCGGACGGCTCAGATGAGCACTCACGGACTCACCAGAATATGCGGACTCATCTGAACCCGCCTATATATATATATATATATATATATAAATAATTAATAGCCGTGATTTTGAGCAATTTTTAGGACGTTCACGTATGCTGCTGATGTCAAATGAAACTTTCTGTTAATAGCACTCACATAGTTACGCTAGGCACATGTACGCATACACATGACACACGCTAAGAAGATAATTATAGTACTGATATATATTGTTGCTATATTTATAGTAATTATGCACTTATTACCACTAAAATCAGCAAAAATATACCATAAAAATCGGCAATAATAATAATATAAAAAAAAAAAAAGCAAGACAGAAACACGGGTCATTTGCACTTTCTATACACTACTATATTTTTATGAATGACATCTATCAAGATGTTTATCATGATAACCACCAAAAAAATCTATCAAGATGATTATTATGTGCCGAGAATCGGTATGTTTGAGCCCTAAAATATTAGGAAAATCAACTACCCTAAAAATAAAAACAAAACGATACAGCAGCCAACAAATTAGTTTAATACAATCGTGAGCCAATGGTTATGCAAGCAAAACATAAGTCTCTACCATACGCCAATCAAATTTGATTGCTTTAATCGGAAATTAAAAAAAAATGAAGATTGAACATATGATACAAAGTTATACGATGAACGAAAATGAACCTTCAATTTGGGTGTCAATCTATTGAAAATCGAATGCAAAAACAAACCTTCATCGATATGATTTGTAACTCTGGTAATATAAGTTAATCAATGTGGGCATATGTTGCTAAAAACAGGTTCTAAGTAAGGAAAAAAATGGGTCAGATTGGGTTAAGTTAAGTTAACGATTAGGTTAAAGGTTTGACATGTATGACTAATTTTGAATATTATGTATTCAATTAAAAAGAAAATTATGCATTGATGAAAAAATAAAATTAGTTTTATTTTTATTATTGAAATTTTACGGTTTCTTGGGGATATGAACAATTTTAAACCAAAACAAATGGAACTTCTTTCTAAGGTTTTTATCTGGTTTTTTAGATATTACATTGAGTTTATTAGATAAAAAAATATAATTATATCTTTTTAATCAACACAAATTTGACTTAATTGGAAATTGAATGAGAATTAGAAAAAATGGTTGAATTGTATTTCAGTGAAAAGAAAATGGGTCAAATTGCTACCATTGAAAGTATACTGGTCAATTGCACAATTAGTTAAAGTCTCGGGGCCAAATTGCTACTTTCGCCATATGATTACACTTGGTACTTTGGAGTAGAACTCAAATCATAAAAAGAGCATTTAACAATTAGGGTCATTTGACGTTCAAATAAAGTAGAGTATCTTATGGTTCAGGTGGAATATGGTCGGATGTATATTGGGGTTTGAGTAAATACATTGCATGTGAGCCGTATACATCGTAAACCGATGAAAACACAACTACAATTTGCCTTGAATAACCCGTAAATTAACCTAAGAAAAATAGTTAAGTAACTTAAATTACTTAACTTTTAGGGTCAAGCGCACTAAGATTAATAGGTATGGATATAAATTAAAAAAAATATAGAATTGATTAGTCTTATAATCTAATGAATAGTATTTACTAATTTCCTATCACCTACGGGTTAACTGACCTAAATTTAAATTACTAAGGAGTTTCTCCAAAACGAAATCAAAATATAGAGTTTTTTTTTAATGGCAATTGAGACCAAAAAAATGGGCCAGAGCAGAAAGGAGGCAAGCCTAAGACAAATGAAATAGAAAAGTTTTAAGAATATATTAAACAAAGTAAAATTATACAGGAAGTACTCTAGACACATACAAGCATACATCAATATAGGTATGGATTTACACAAGTTAATAATAAATGAAATGAACACAGCGAAACAGTGTTTTAACTTTGAGATTTAATTTTCACATAATAACTTGCGTAGTCTAGGCCATTTTAGCCACGTAGAATATACACGGGTGCGGGTAATTATCGATTACTGTACTCAACAAGGTTGTGGTAGTCAGATAATATTAAAGGTACAAATATATCAATTTGTTATTAAGTTAAATACAGGCTGAATTGCACGGGTTCACAATTAGCTAGACATGTCAAATGGGTCATACGAGTTCGATAAAGGTCAAATACGGGTTAACTTGCACTGGCTTTAATCCAGTCAAGGAGCCGAGTCAAAATAGACAAAGTGATATGCACGCCGCAGGTTTGGGCCGTTACAGGTCACGGGTCATATAAATTATAATACATTGTCATTAATTAGTCATTACCTAGTAGAAACGAGTCGGATTGAGTCTGTAACACTACGAAATTTGGAAAGTGGATTATGGAGTTGGTTTGTCCCACATTGGGAAAATAAGGCTCATATGATCAGTTTATATTAGATTCCTACCATCATACTACCAACAAGGCCTTCACCTTTTAGAGCCCGGAGAGGATATATGGGCCTAAAGGGTGACTTCCCATCTTATTGGGTTGTGTTGTGACGGATGGTGGTTCGGGCTGTTACAGATGGTATCAGAGCAACCCTGCGATCGAGTGCTGGGTGCTGGGGCGAGGCCCAGACCAGCCGTCTAGCGGGGGAGATCTTGGACCTGTGTTAATGTTGGTATGGTTTGGTCGAGGCGCAACGGGGACGTTGCGGTCTTTAAGTGGGGGAGTTTGTAACACTACGAAATTTGGAAAGTGGATTATGGAGTTGGTTTGTCCCACATTGGGAAAATAAGGCTCATATGATCAGTTTATATTAGATTCCTACCATCATACTACCAACAAGGCCTTCACCTTTTAGAGCCCGGAGAGGATATATGGGCCTAAAGGGTGACTTCCCATCTTATTGGGTTGTGTTGTGACGGACGGTGGTTCGGGCTGTTACAGAGTCGGTTTACTAGGTTATTTAAGCTTTTAAGTTTTTACAAGTCTAAGAGAATACATGTAATAAGAATATCTTATAACAACCCGTGCACGGGTGATAACAAAATAGATAAATTATTGTAGTTTAACAAAATAGATAAATTATTGTAATTCTTTTGTAACTTTAATTCAGTTGCCTTAATTACGGGTAATCATATATGACACCAATTGTTTTTATGCCAATTTTTTAATATAATTCGGTATGTTCATGGTATTTGATGATGTTACCACATGTTTATCTAAAAAAATTCCAACATCTGGTGCAGTTATCTAATTGAATCTCCACATGTGACATCTTTTTATATTATCGTCCGGTCAACACGGTTGATTTGTCCACTGTATATCCCGTATACCTCTAGTGCGGCAAACACTCAAATTTTTTCTAAAATCCGAACATTCACTATTGTTGTAAATTTGACGTAACAATATCGTATACTTATAGTATTAGTAGGTACTTATGTAAATAATTCAAAAGTTAAAACAATTTACAATAAAATTGTGTTATAACACCCCGTGCAATTTTTGCACGGGTAAAAGAACTAGTCCTACTTTTATTTGAATATGAGAGAGAAATTCAAATGAAATAGAAAGTTTAATTTATATTGGGACGGAGGGAATAACTATGATGTATTCCTTGTTATAGGGTAATGAACTAACGTTGTAGAGTGTGTCCAACTTAAAGGGTTTTACTTATAATGAGATAATTATAGTGGGGCTTAAGAGCAACTCCAATGGGGTTTTTTTTGGAGTAGCCTGAGAAAGTGGGCATGTTGCCCCACCATTGGGGAAAAAAAAAACCTGTCCATCTTGAAGCAAGTAGCTCAATTGAGCAGCCTGCTCACCCGTTGCTTTTTCTGAATTTGACCCACTTTTGTGGGTCTCACGCCTTAGCATTGTCCTTTTTTTTTTTTTTTTTTTTTTTTACTATGTTAATACATTTTAGTGTTGAACGGCTAAAATTATCCAACAGTCGTTTCCAACGGCTAATTTTTTTCTCTTCTAATAATTAAAAAAAAAAATTGTCTATTTTTTCCTATATATATGTGTGACTTGAACATTTTATTTTGCATAATCTCAACTTCAAATATTATTGAACCATAATTTTTTTTAATAAAAATAACGTATTCAACTTATCGTTAAATCATTTTCTGATTTGAAAATAAGTAAATATGCAGTGGGGATAAGAACAGACAGTGGGCCCTATCTAGGCATGTTGAAATCCTGCTTAAACATTGGTTGGAATCTGTCTGACTTACTTTTTTGACATAGCAACTCCAAGCGGGATAAAATCCTGCCTACCATTGGAGTTGCTCTAATATATACGAAGTACGCATCTTACATTCGCCGCTATATTAGATAAATAGAGAGATCACTTTTGAATTAGTCAAATATATTCGATGTTGTTTCATAAATGTAGATAAAGTTCAATATTGGAAAGATAGAGAGATCATTTTCAAATGGGAAATTTTACAATATACCCCTAAGGTTTCCGAAATTTTCAGGTATGCCCTTAGATTATCGAGCTCTCGAGCTTGCCCTTGAGGTTTGCAAAATCGTATTTTTTTTTTTGCGTTTTTTCACTAACTGCATGTAACACCATTAACACATATGTATTTATTTGAAATAATTTCTCATAATTAGCCTTTTATCACATTAATAACTAAAACAAAATCAAAAATTCAAAAATCAATAAACCCACCATTTTTTTTTCTCTCCTATCCATTTCCCCTCTCCTCCCCACCACCAAGCACCACCTTCCCACGGTGGCCACAAGTACGGACCACCATCAACCACAACGACACCACCACCCCCGGACGTGCCCCATTCCGCCGACCACATGGCGACCATCATGCCCAAGCCCCGACCTCCGTTCCTTCATGCCCACGCTTCTTTCTCTATCCCTCCATCCTCCCTTTTAAACCTTCCCCACCTTCATCCTTGCTCCACCACCCCTCCATCATGGTCCACGTCCACCTACATACGTCACCGGATACCTCCAATGTTGCCATATAAGAAGGAAAATGAGGAGAGAGAAAGTTGTGAAAGTAAATAAAAATGAAGATATGTGACCGTGGAGGCCAAAAGAGGCGCGGGTGGTGGTCGATCATAGCCCACGTGGTTTCGGCATAGGGTCGCCGGAGCCCTGGTGGTGGTGTGTGTTGGAGGTGGTGGTGGATTAGGTGGTTGGGGGTTGTGGATGAGAGAGGTGGAAGGAGAGGAAAGAGAATATGGGTTGAGTATTTTTTTTATTTTGTTTTAATTGATGAATTAAGAGTCAATCTGAGTTAAAATAGTCAAGGGCACTAGATAGCTAACGGTGTTACATGCCGTTAGTGAAAAACACAAAAAAACACGATTTTGCAAACCTCAGGGGCACGCTGGAGAGTTCGGTAACTTGAGGGGTATACCTGAAAATTTCGGGAATCTCAGGGGTATATTGGAAAATTTCCCTTTTCAAATGATCAAAAAACGTTCGATATTTTTCATAAATGTAGAAATAATTCACACAAATAATCCATCCAGATATAAAGTTATGAGTCATCTGTCTTAAAAAAAAAAAAAGGAATAAAAAGAGTTTTGGGTCCGTCGTGGTGTTTGCCCAATAAAATAATTTAGAGTGGTTAGTGGTTACTTGCTTGAAAATTAGCTAAAAATAGCATTGCGCACCATATATTCTTACTTGTTGAAAAAAAAAAAAATTAGCGAATAGTGGCCAAGTACTAAAACGACATCTTTGCATATAAATTTGTTGGAAGTATATCTCGTTTTACGCTTTTGAGCTTACAAATCTTATCCGAGGGATTTATTGAACGGTTATGGGTTGAAATTGAAATAATAACTATGTGTTGCGCCTTTGTAGAAGGAAGTATACGCAGTTGCAACTAACCACTCCAACAACCACACACATTTCTTTTTATCGATAATTACCGGTTCCGAAAAACTCAATCTTTGTGTAGTCTATACTACTATTTTAATAGGCTAACTCCAACGCCTACGTGGCACTTGATAAAAATGTTCTCAATGAAAAAAAGTCACGTCATACTTGAGTTGTCGGCCTAGCGCGTGTTTTTTCTCTCTATCTCTCTCTTCCACGTCACTTAGTTTGTTGTCAAAAATAAAAACCACATAGGATCTTATGTGTCACTTCTACAACAACCTTGCTATAATTGAGAAGATGGTATCAATCTTTTGATCTCCCGACTCAACCGTTATTAAAACTTTTCAAATTCTTATAAATAAAGTTTAAGTTCTATTATTATCATAATTATTTATCTTAATGATGATGTTAAATTGTGTTTTTTGACTATTCGTTTGCCAAATTTGGAGGTTATACATTAATTTAAGGTACTATATATATCTTTGTCTTTTGCTTAATTTTATTGAGAAAAAGATATACATGCCACACATGTGCATCAAAAATTTCAAAAAAAAAAAAAAAAATCCTGCAAAAGAAGAGATGTATACTGAAATATTGGTGTAAAGTTTTGATGTTATATATATTTTAACCATAGTTAAGTTGTATATTGTGTGTTTGTGCTTCTAAATTATTATCATTAGTTCTAATGATATTGTAATTTCAAATAGTTATATTTATTAAAGCTGTATATGTAACACCCCACAATTTTTGGGACTTTAATTAATTAGGGTGTTACGTTTATTAATCATTTTGAGGGAATTAATAAGAGTTATTTTGGAAATTTGGTGAATTATGAACTATTTCACCAATTGGGTAGTTCTATTTTGGGAAGTTCTATAATTGGGTTATTGGACTTGGATCGGGTTGGATCACTATTCACACTCCTCTAGTAAAACCCAAACCCGATTCCTTTTTTTTTTTTTTTTTTTTTTTTTGAAAAGGTAAGCGGAGTACAGGAAGACAATTAGGTGCCCCTACTATCCAGGGTTGCACCCAAAACCTGATTCCTTTTTATATCTTATACCTACAACACAAAATTAAGAAACCCTTCCTTTCCCTCAATTTATTCGGCCTCCCTTCATCTCTACATGTCTCTTTCGTTTTTCCTCCACCCGCAGAACATCTCAGCAGGACAACATCAACTTCGAACACACACAATTCTCTCATACGATCTCTGATTAGAACTTGGTTGGTGGCGTTAGAACTGTTCTTTCGATAAGAATCCAGTAACATGTAGATCATGCCAAGATTCCATCGGATGCTACTTGTGGAGGTGTTTTAGTGGAGCTGTGTCTATCTACCCGAAAACTATTCCGCCCCTCGGTATTTTGATGATTCCTGTTGACTCCTAAGGTATTTTAGAACGATATTTTATGAAGATATTCCTAACTCCAGTATTGACAACATATCCAAAATTGGTAAGACCTAGATTTGTGAATCAAAAGTTATATTGGTATTCGTGGGTAAACCCTAATTCGTGTTTATGGTTCAGTCTGAGATCGATTCCCGTTGATCCACTTGTTTTTTGTGGATGAAATTTGGATTAAACGTTCCTGACATTACCCTTTATGTCACACTAAATTTTTGTGGTCATACGATGTCGGAGGTAGGATTTATCTATGTTTCAATACCACTGTCTTCTTTTAGATTCATGATATATTAGTTAATTTGTGAGATTATGGCTTATGGTTATACCTTGTGAATTAGGGGATCATCGATTGAGTTTGTGATTGATTGGGCGTCTAGATTGTGGATTCGAGGAGGTGTAGTTCATTGACTTGGTTATAAGAGTTTAATTTGAGAATTAGCGTTGAAAGGTAAGAACGTTTGATCATTCATCTTTAGACTATTCTATCCTCTCACTTGATTCGCATGTTCACTTGCTCATTGTTCCTACGTTTGATTCATAACCATACACTTAATTCAATTTGCCTACGCTTGTTTCAATGTATATATATTCGTTCATAACCCGTTTGAGTTTGCTCGACCTCGGCCTCTCGGCTTCCTTACTCGGCCTCGGTCTTTTGTGATCCGAGCCTCTCGGCCATTCGGCTAGTCGGCGTCTCGACCGAGTGGTATGTTTTTGTTGATCTTGGCTTGTGTTTTCGATTGTGTTGAATTATTGAATCCGGCTGTGGCCGTTTATAAATTGTATTATCGAATAACGTACCATCAAATAATGAACATAAAACGGATGAAAGAAAATGATGATATGATTACCACCTAGAGTGAATGTGATGCGGCACAGACCGATCACTGTTTATACCTCTGATCAAGGTACTGTTTCGGTCGGAGTAGCTACCGACTGCCTATTAGGCTTTCCTCCTAGAGGTACGCATCCTACTGGATCTCTAGCGAGGGGTGTGCACATTTTAAATCTTTAGGAATCGTTTATATGCACTCTAGCTCGCGTCGGTTCGAGATTGTGGTGGCTGTGGGGTAGGAGCCCAGCCTTGTATTAACGTATGTAACGGGACCTTGCGTTTTCGTTAGCGATATGATGGTTGTCGCACTAATCTTATGACTCTATCTTTACTGATGTAACTTTCGTTTGTTATTTGTTAGCTACGCGCCTTGAGGCGCGTATCTTCTATTTATCTTGTGATTTGTGATATCTTACTTAGCCTGTATGCTGACGTTCTTTCTCTGGTTTGTTCCCTACCTTATTTCTGGGGCCTACGTCATCCTCGATGGCGTAGTTAACAGGTCTTGAAGTGGTTGCTTGCTAGTGAGAATGTCATGCATGCTGGGGACTTTTCATTTCGAACAAGTTGTATTTTGGATTTAAGTTTTGAGAACTGTAGTTCGGCAATTTAAGTCTTCCGCTGTTGTTTAGTTAATTAGCTATTTATTTATGTTAGTTTATTGATTTTAAGCCTAGCAATTGACGCAGTAGTCAATTGCAGCGTAACGACTCTTTATTTTCCGAATTTTATTTTACCGAAAATTTAGGGTTGTTACAGTATAATTTCCATAATCGAATACAATTATTTCGGTCATCGGTATTTTAATTTTGCAATTGATTACGTACGTAACTTTGATTTTACCAAACTAAGTAGTCATTTGGTTGTCACTCAAAATCATGAGAATTTTGAATTCCCATGAATTAAATTTTTTTGGAGTTGTTTGGTTGCCTATGGGAATTTCCAATTCCTACAAAATGGAGGAATTGGCTTACCTAGCCTCCCCTTGGTAATTGGCAATTCATGTGGGAATTCAATTCCTACATGCAACCAAACAGTTTTGAGAAATTCATGTGAATTTCTACAACCTAGAAAGTGGAACTTCATGGGCATTCCGAATTCCCGTATGCAACCAAACGACCACAATTGCTTTTCCTTTTTTTTTTTTTTTCTTTTGCTTTCTACGTTAACCATTCTTGACCACAATTGTACTATTTTGACAAGAATGAGTTAAATCTTTACAACCCTTATAATATTACTTAACTGCTCAAAAAATTGTAAGAATATATATCCTCATATTTTTTTTTCCTCCTTTCGAAAACTGTTTTTGTATTGCCATATTGGTGACTACTTCTAAACTAAATGAAAGACCCGTTTACCTTAAAATCAAGTGGAGTTGATAGAGTGCAATGCAGAATAGAGTATCTACAAATTTTTACAACAAGTGAATGATTCATTTGGTCTAGATATAACTTCCAACATGACTATTCAAAGCAGAAAACGATAATATGGGGAAAAACAATGAACATGAGAAAGTAGCAAATATGATATCAATTGGTGAGGGTTGGGGTGTAGCTGTTTTCAGGGTCATGGGAATCAGATTGGTTAGGACAGGGATGACGATTTACAAAAAGTGTGAGGGGATGAATTCAGAAATGGTATGAGGGTTCCGGGGTTAGGTAACGGTTTTGGGGGTTGATGAATATTGATTAGAATGGCGGCAATGAGGGGCACCATTGAGATCAAAGTTCACATTTGGAAGATACCGTTGAGGAAAGTTTTTTTGATAAATAAATGTTTTTTTTTTATGTAAGAAATTATATTTTTGACAAAAGAACCCGTGAAACACATTAGTTGTTAGTTATTAATTACATTATTTATCGTTCATGATACATTCATCGTCATGTTCATGATTTCCATACTCATTTCTTTTAGCTCTGTGATAATAGATGTTTGTATTTTAAGGGGTACACATCGTAGTATTATTGTAATCAAAGAGTTAATTAATAAATACCAGATAAACTAATTTTTAGCAGTCCCGTGATTTCACGGGGTTAAAAACTAGTTAAGAGGTTATTTACGAGAAGATCTCAACTAAACAATTGGCAATCAAACATGAAGTTTAATAACTAATAAAAACACCCCAACTAAAAAGCGGGAAAACAGGGATAAACTCGACAGGGGGAACCGAGCATAAACCTTCCTCAAACTTTACTAGTTAAGAGAGGTAAAGTCTGATCCCCCTCGGGAGTGGTTGTTCAACCAAGTGAACTTTCACACGACTTTTATAGCCATGCACTATTGGTAGATCATTTTACTTCTCGTTTGAATTTTCAAGATGGGAGTAACCTTTTTTTTTGCAATTTTTTTTTTTACTCTCACTAATAACCCCAACAAATTCGAAAAACTTCGGGTCTGTTTGGAATCCTGTTTTTTTTTTTTTAAAACCAAAGCCCCGTTTTTTGAAAAACTGAGGGTCTGTTTGGTATCGTTTTCAGTTTTCAGTTTGCTGTTTTTTTTTTTAAACCAAAGTCCGTTTTTGAAAACTAGAAAAAGTGGTTTTCAGTTTTCAGTTGTCAGTTTTCATTTTCTGTATGACTTTTATAGAAACACACAATTTAATTTTAATTTTGCAACTTATTTAACTAAATTTTTTACGCAAAAAAACCAAAAACTAAAAAACGGCAGTGATATCGAACGGGCCCTGAAAAAGTGATTTTCAGTTTTCAGTTGTAAAAAACGACAGTGATACCGAACAGACCCTTCAATTTCCAAAAATAGTCTACATTCCACTTAGTCTCTGTTTGATAGGACTTAAAAAATAGTATATTCAGATCAATCAGATGCATTCAAATAAGAACAGATCATGTTAGACGCATTCTAATCAGTTTAGTTCAGTTCATAATGATGAAATAACGATTAATGAATTTGGGCCATTTATTGGTAAAATCGTCGAAATTCAAATTATATCCAATCAATTGCATTCAAATCATATAAAAAAATGAGAAATTTTCCAATATACCCCTGAGGTTCCCGAAATTTTCAGGTATACCCCTCTGGTTACCGAGCTGTCCAGCGTACCTTCCGAGGTTTGCAAAATGAGATTTTTTTGTGTTTTTCACTAACGGACTCTAACACCGTTAGACAGTCAGCTAATCGACCCATTTTTGGCAATTTTCAGCTTACCTGAAAATTTCGGCAATCTTATCAGAGAGGATGTTACCAATTCTCGAACAAATAATGTATGACAGAAATAAGAAACCATAATCCACTCGAACACAAGCACTAACGGAACTAAAATAAATCTCAAAATACAATTAAAAAATGTACACTCCTACAACCTATTGACCCAAAAAGATCCAACATATTGTCGTGCCTAATATTTTCCCGAATTTTTGATCCTCATCTCTCCGTGAAAAAAATATTAAAAATAACAAAATAATCCAAGAACTCTCCTTCTACGCCGTCGCTGTCCCGCCGCCGCGGTGTCCGTCGCCGTCGCCATCTCCGCCGCCTCTTCCTCTTCCGACGACACTATAGATTCTCTCTCCTCGATTCTCTGACCGACTGATCTGCTCCTGGTAAATTCCCCCCCTCTCTCTCTCATCTCCGTTGAATTTGCATACGCCGTAAAATTAGGGTTTAATTCGTTCCAATTATTTTGATTCGAATTTCGCAATATCATCAATTGATCGTTTCGTCTTATTTAGTGGACTTTTAGAGATTGAAGATTATCCGATTATTTTGTCGCTGGTTTTCTGTGAGGTTGAATAATTTGTAGTATGGTTGGTGTTGTTAGTAGAGTAATTAATACGCCGTGATTGAAATTAGGGATTTTCGGCGATGCATCGCGTCGGTAGCGCGGGGAATGCATCTGGTTCTAGTCGACCTCGCAAGGAGAAGAGGTTTACGTATGTGCTCAGTGGTTCTGATGACACGAAGGTTCGTATGTTGCTGTTATTTTCATTATCTCGTTAATTCGTTCTCGGTTTTGTTTCCTTTTCAATGTCGCATTATTGACTGTCTCGCGTTACAGTATTATCTATAGATGACCTGACCTGAATGGCACGTTGTTTTGCTGAAATCTTGGATTCGGTTAGTGTAATTTTCTTGACTAAGTAAAGTGTTTGAGAAGAGTTATGATGCATTACGTAGTTATCGTCCATGGATGACGATGTTTTGCGTAATTATTTACGTACCCACACACAAAAAGTCACCCTGCCTTACCTTTTCCTAGCTAGGGTTTGAATATTAATTAATTCCTCCTCCCCAATTTTTTTTTTCTTATGTGTTTTTTGGTTAATTTAATTTGTTAGGGTTAACGAAATTAGTTGTACCGTGGGGTTATGATTTAGGAACGGCTGGTTTGCTGGTTGTTTTTTTGGGGGCATTGTTTTGTGATTTTGTGTGTTATGGTGGTTGTTTTGAGTGTTGTTGCTGAATCCAATTCGTGGATTGGGTGGTAGTTCATTTCATCTTTTGGGAATTCCCTAAACTTCATCCATCGTTCGGAGTCCGATCAGCATGCTGGTCAGCTGTATAATTCCTGTGTTGCAATATTATTAAGGCTTTGGGATTGAAAGAGGCGTTCAATGTCAGAGAGAATGAGAGGGAATATTAACGAATTTGGGCACTATTCAATTTTTTTCCGTTGACCGCACAGTTACCCATTGCAATGCTAGATGTACTGAGATGCTTAGAGTTGTGACTTGTTATGACAATATGCCAAGGCATTCCTGCATTCTAATTGCACTAATATTTGTTTGGTAGATCATAGATATAGTTTGCACTGCATGTGGTATAACAGATCCTTGAAGAAAGGTATCTTTTACCGTTGATATACAATAAGGGGCCTTTTTTACCAATCCCATGATACAATACAATTAGTTGAAAAGAATATTGGGTTGCTGGCATGAACTGTCAAAATCTAACGGAAGTAGAAACGGCTAGGTAAAAGATAGAAAAGAATTGAGTCAAAGACAAGTAAATGGATGAAAAACTAAAATATATCTGGTCTTTTTACATTGTCTTGTTGTTCAGCACAGGGTGTCTCTGTAGTAGGAGTTATGATGGTTAGAAGCCCCTTCTTCTTACCTTTTTTTTGGGATACTTCTTAGTAGTTGGAGGATGTGGTGAAGTTTAGGTGGTCAGAATAAGATGTCACGCATTGACGCATACAATTGATTCTGCCCCCCATTTCTTTAAATTGTTTATGTTTGCTTTGCATATATGAGAAGAATTTAAATCAAACATCAACAACCTGAAATAACAAGGGTAATTACTATTTCAGAGAGAACCTATAAGCTTGATTCGTATGGGACTTGTCTAATATGTAAGGGATTATATACGGAGCAAATTCTGTATCATGAAATGTGGGGCACCATATGAGTTGACTCCCTCAGATATCATTTGTCAAAATGTTTTCTACTTAGTATAGTGGACTGTTGATTGTGATTTATTTATGGTGGACCTTTTATATCTAACTTAAGTAATGTGAACATCTAGGAGGGAACTGATAAGGTTCCCTATCTATTGGATATGTCTGCAGTTATTTATGACCGAACTTGATGAGATGTTGAGTTATACCTCTTTGTCCTCTATAACGGCATTTGAACTGTGCAAAATTACATTAGAGTCAAGAGTAGTGTAATTGTATTAAGAGGTGTAATTGAGCACTTTTTACCTTGACCCACTCTTTTAGTTTCTTATTCCCAGCTGAATGAGGCGTCTGGTAAGGTTTGGGTTTATACTGCAACCTACATAGATTTCTTATGGAGTGAGTTTGTCAGTTGTGGTTGGAAGCAGCATAGTCACTTAGGAATTTATTGTTTAGTATCAGTTATTGACTTGTTTTGTGGAGCTTAATGCTTTGCGTTTTAAGGATGAAACTATTGTTGCAGTTATTGGTGTAGAGTTTTCTTAAGTCTGGGGTTATAGTTGGAAGAAGAATTGTTATTTAGGAACTTTAATTGTTTGTCGTCAGTTCGTGTTTGCTTTTAAATCTTTGTTTTTGAGGGTGAAATTTTTTGTTTTTTTAAAATCAGTTAATGTTACTGACGTCTCTGCTGTCATCAAGTGTTACATTCTCATCGACACTTGACTTTCCTTCTTTTTGTGGATGAATTTTCTTAAGATATTCCAACAGCTTAATTAGCTTTCTGTTGTATATGGGAGTCACCCCCTTGGCGTCTTCTTGAATATATTGTTCTCCTAAGTCCTAAATTATAAAAAAAAAATCTCTCTGCTGTTATTGCGGTAGAGTTTTCTGTTCCTTCGTCCTGAATCCTGTCTATTGACAATAATCCTGTCTTCTCTTTCGTCATTTTTCTATGCAAGGGCTGGTGAGCCTCTTTATTGCTCTGATCTGATGAATAAAATCCTTTATATTCAATACTTATAACTTCACTTGCAGCTAAGGCTCAGTGTGTGCTTCCATCTGTGCCTGAACTACTCCTTAGATAGCAGGGTGACGTGGTTTGAGGTGTAGAGCCTTGAATCTTTAGCTAGGATGATGTTTACAAACAGTGAGTAGCATGTAGTGGGAAATTTTAAGAGGAAATTGGCGATATTTTGGTTGTTAATCATGGTGCTCAAGGCATTGAAATCTTGATCATTTTGATAAGTGATGCTCTTGCTTATCTTCATGAATGTTCTTTGAATATGATGTGGGAAGCACAAGAATTGAATCTTAAATAAAGTTAGCTACTCAATCGGGGCATGATTGGTGTTACGATATGATGTTTGGTACTGGAAATAGTTACTGGATCTTCTGTTTTTAAGATTATTTGTTGGTTTTAGCTACTATATTGTCGCTGAATGTAAATTATCTGTAGCTGGAATAGGCTCTTGTGGATGTGGTCATGTGGAATTTTTCAAAAGCTCTTGAGATTACATTTCTTGTCTGAAACTTTGTCTGTAATTTTGACTGTAAATGGCTTATGTATATGTATACCCATACAGCCATAACAATAATTGCCCTTGCGTAGATTGGTGGCTGTCTTTGGATTGCTTAAGTTGTTCAGTATAGTGTACCATCTTCAAGCTTCCTTTGTTTGTTATTATATTTTTTTTTTTCTAAACTGGTTTGCTATGTTGCTTTTTCCTTCTCAGCATTGTGCTGGTATAAATTGCTTGGCTGCTTTGAAGTCAAATGGCTCTGACAGAAGTGATTATCTTTTCACTGGATGCCGTGATGGAACATTGAAAAGATGGGCAATAGATGAAGAATCTGCTACCTGCTCGGCTACCTTTGAGTCGCATGTGGATTGGGTACATATTTTTTTTTTGGCCATTTAGTGTGAGATTTTTGTATGTTATTTTGAGATTATTCTGTTCTTCTCTGTTATTTCTGCCACTTACCCTGTTTCGGTCGAGTTATTATGTTAAAACTCTTGCATCTGGTCTTTTTGTGGCAGGTAAATGATGCGGTTGTTTTAGGTGATCAGACGCTTGTTTCCTGCTCTTCAGACACGACACTTAAGGTGACAATAGTGAACAGCTATATTGTTGTAGTCTTATGTGCATTTATGTTTATCTTCCCCAGTTGAAATTATAGTGTGCACTTTTCGTTATCATGTTGCAGACATGGAATTGCTTGTCGGATGGCGTTTGTACAAAGACTTTGCGTCAGCACTCTGACTACGTGACCTGTCTTGCTGCTGCTGAGAAAAATGTAATTTCCTAGTTGATATTTTTAAAGCAAGTAAATTTTGAGTACTGGTCAACAGGCATTTATTGCCTCAAGGACATATCTAGTGAATATCCTCATAGTGTTGTGTTCTGTTGTTGTAAGTTCATCATTTCCTGATTCTTTAATAGTGTTTTTTCTTTTTAGAGCAACGTTGTTGCATCCGGTGGCCTTGGTGGAGAGGTATTTGTGTGGGATATTGAAGCTGCACTTGCTCCAGTTTCTAAGTCAAATGATCGTACAGATGAAGAGTCTTCAAACGGAATCAATGGTGGAGCAGGCTCTGTTCCAATGACCAGTTTACGTAGTATAAACTCCAGTAATAACATATCTGCACATTCTACCCCGAGTCATGGTTATAATCCGACTGCTGCCAAAGGCCACAAGGAGTCAGTTTATGCATTGGCGATGAATGATTGCGGAAGCATACTTGTTTCTGGTGGAACAGAAAAGGTAAATCAATGCCTTTACCAGCTCAATCATTTAACCTCTGCAATATGCGTATTAAAGATTTGATGGCGCTGCTTATTTGGTAGGAATGTAGTGGACAAGGAAGAATTGATGTCAACCACCTACTGAATCTTCATAACGACTATGTTACGGGGGCAATTGTGTCTTATAATTAGTTCCTTAACTAACTTCCTGGCTTAAAATGATTACTTCATTGCATAAAAGATTACGAGTATATATGAAAGGATTTTATGATTATTTTGTTTGTTTAAATGATCAAGGTATTTCACAATTTAATGATTAGTGATGAATGCAAAGAGTCAAATTAGGGAGATGTTGAAGTCCTAAGCGCACTTGAATGGATAGCATAGGTGGGATATATGATTTATGGCCATCGTTAGCACTCAGCTTTCCAGACCACCAGACTAAGAATGAAGTTATCACCCTGAAGAGGCAACCTTAAATTTCATTCAAAGTGGCGCAGAGCTTTCTGGTTGTCATCCATTCCTCACACTCTTTAGGCAGCCCAATTATGGGAAATCAGTAAAGTACGTGAATATCAGGCTTTTGACACTTTGAAGATAACATTGGTGACTGGAAAAGGGACTGGCTTCCCAAAGGTCAATTAAAGAAATATGGGTCATACTGGTTTTGGTTTCCAGACTGATTAAAACCTGTTTTAATTAAGGGTAGTGCTAGAGTTGGTATAATGAGAGAAAACCTCCATTTTGGAAGGATATTGAAAAGGAGTAATTGAATTTGCGGAAGTTCGTTCTAACTTTGAATTATCGAAGGTCTTTTAGGGGGTAGTTTGAACTTTGTTAGGCGTATTTAAATGTGCCGTTGGTATTAAAATGCACTCAAAGTTAGGTAAGTGCTACTAGTGAACAGCCCAGCCAATCCGCTGAAGAAGCAAAGCAATGAGCTAGAGCTTATATCACCACTTTGATATTAAAAAGATTTAGAGGAGCTGATTGTTTTGTTTCGGTTGACATTTTAGAAGCTTGATTGTATAATCATCTGCTTTTCTTCCCTGAATTGATTGTAATGTATATTCTTGGTTTCATGTGGTCTTTTTAGGTTGTACGGGTTTGGGATCCTAGATCTGGTTCGAAAACCATGAAGTTGAGAGGACACACTGATAATGTGAGGGCATTGCTATTGGATTCTACTGGCAGGTTTGAATATACTGTTGTATTCTTGCTCAATAATTCATAGTTGCATCAATTGTTAATCCTTCATGATATATTATCTTTGAGATTCACCTTTGTTTAATACACCTATTTTGGTTAAAACATGAGCTGTAATAGTGTCTTCCTGAGTGACATTTGTCCTTGCTTTCAGTCTCTGGATAAAAATATGCATGTTAGTTGAAAGGCCTCGACGTTTTTGTTTTGACATATTTTGTAACTGGGTTGCTCTATTTTTGAGGCGGCTTTTCTGTCGTTATAGTTTATGATCGGGACATCATCTTCTTGCTGTTACTTCAATGTTTGTCTTTGATACTCTTTATAATGAAAAACATGAACTGTAGTCTGTGCGGAATCTTGTTTGTTTTTTCTTCAACACAGATTTGTTTTCACTCCAGTCAAATACTGAAGTGAGTTAATGTTTTGATGTCTTTACAGGTACTGCATATCTGGTTCTTCTGACTCAATGATAAGGTATGATTACATGTCTTCGGTTGTTGTACACTTACACTTTACAATCCTACAATCCTAATTGTGTTGCTTAATGCTGTTGCGGTGTTGTCTCAGCAACACTTTTAAAAGTTCTTTTCTTTTTCTTTTTTTTTTTTTGGTGGAAAAATTAATCACGATAGTTTGAGAACTTAATGAACTCTCTGTTTGTGTATGGATGTCACCTCCATGGTTTCTTTTTTGTAATTGGGCGTCATCGTGTTGGTATTGTTTTGACGTCCTCTTGTGCTTGAAAAAAACAACTGATGTGGAGCTCTGAGATTCCATTCTAGACCCTGCTCGAGTCTTCTTTTGCAGTATGGTATTGTAGGTTTAGTTTCTGTATATATGCTTTTCAGCAGTCTCTTCTGTGAAAATACTTCTATGTTCATGCATGCCCTTTTCCTGTTGGAGGATGTGTGGACTAGGTTAAACAGAGTTACCTCTTCTCACATTATAGCTTCTACTCATATAACTGGGTATGTTCTGCTAAAGATGTTTCCTGTAAGATCTATAATTCCACTGTCATGGCTCAATGTTTTCATAATTGCCTTCATATCCTTTTGATGTGATGTATGTCATTTAACCTTTAGCAGTTCTGTGTTACTTGGGTCTAGCTCATAACGATGAGGGTTTTTGCTTGCATGTGTCATTCACGGATGTAAAGCTACAATAGGATCCCTTGAAATGCATTAAGTGGGAGTCTGATGATTTTTAATATTTGGCAAATCAAATATCAGTGATTTTGCTCAGTTGTTTTGAATGTTGATAGTGCGGATACAGATGTTGTGAAAGGAAGATTTCTGGGGCTTTGAACATTTGTCATTTCTTCAACGATGTTTGTTGTTGTATACATGTACATTCTTGACCATAGTTCTTATTTTCTTGTAGACTATGGGATCTTGGGCAGCAACGCTGTGTGCATTCATATGCTGTTCATACGGATTCTGTGTGGGCTCTTGCAAGCACAGCAGCATTTAGCCATGTTTATAGTGGTGGCCGAGACCAATCGGTGAGCAGTCAATCAATAGGGTCTATTAGAAAAGCCTGGATTGTATTGCATCTGTTGTTTGCAGCTGCCTCGCAGATTTCATGTTTTCATGATTTCAACATTTTACATTGCAGCTGTATTTGACAGACTTGTCAACCAGAGAGAGCATCTTGGTCTGTGCTGAAGAGCATCCTATTCTTCAGTTGGCATTAAACGATGAAAGCATATGGGTTAGCACCACGGATTCATCTGTTCATAGATGGCCAGCTGAAGTACGTAGTCCCCAAAAAGTCTTCCAAAAAGGAGGGTCATTCCTGGCTGGAAATTTGTCCTTCTCAAGGGCCAGGGCTTCCCTTGAGGGATCTACCCCTGTAAGATTTTAGTTCACTACCAGTTGTAAAGTTATTCTCATGTGTCATAGTATTTCATATTCATTTATGTTATGTACTTATGTTTAAGTTTTGGAGTCGCATCTTTATTTTGGCCGCTTGAGATTGATTTTTATGTGGCAATTGATGGTGTAAAATGTTTTCTCTTATGATACACTACTCTTTTCCAGCCCTTTCCCTGAATTTTTTTATTGTACTGGGGATGAAATTTAGTGCTATTGAGTCTGATGCATGGAAGCATTTAGGCTGCTGGTGTTTTGGTCACGATAGGGAGTTTCTTCGCTCTCTGATGAGAAATTTTGATTCTTATTATGATTGAAATTGTGTACACGTAACATAAGATTTACCTTTTCAACTTACCCTTGTTAATGTCGTTTGGAGGATGTCTACACGTTTGTCAAAGTTTTCGCCTGTGGATCTGTGATGCCTGTTGTGTAACTTCCTGTGCATGTAATTTATAGGTTGCTGTTCACCGGCAGCCAACTTTAACAATCCCTGGAACTCCAGCACTTGTGCAGCATGAAATATTGAATAACCGGAGGCATATTCTTACCAAGGTATATGATCCGTGGTTTCCTCCATGCAAACATTCACTTTATTTTACCTTGTCTCCAGCATCTGGTTTTCATTGAATCAGATGCCTAAAGATTTTGTGTTTCTTCATGGTAGGATACCTCTGGTGCTGTAAAGTTATGGGAGATTACGAAGGGCATCATTCTCGAAGATTATGGCGAGGTGGTATTTAAAATCTTAGACATGTGGTGAATCTAATGCTAGTTGCAAATGTAGTACTATACTTGTTAGTTAGAAACGTAGTACCGATGTTGTCCATTGGTTACAGGATGAACTTAAATTTGGGGCATTGATTTTCCTGAAATCTTTCTTGTACCAGTTCTCATGGCTCATTTTGCATGGTACCTTTTCAGGTTGACTTTGATGAAAAGAAGAAAGAGCTATTTGAAATGGTAGGACTTTACTGTTTAGTGGATGCTTATCTAGTTGTTGATGCTTGCTTTGTTGATCCCTTTCCTTTTGAATCTCCAGGTAAGCGTACCTGCTTGGTTCACAGTGGACACCAGGCTTGGTAGTTTGTCAATTCACTTGGACACACCACAATGCTTTTCTGCAGAGATGTATTCTGCAGAACTTAAGATACCAGGGAGGCTTGAAGATGATAAGGTATTACTACTGTACTCAATCTACTCATTTCCTATACATCTTTGTTATAATTGCTGTATAGTTCATGATAAAATTTGACATCAACACATCACAATTGTATGCTACCAGAGAATTTGTTATCTTATGTGGCTGGACTTAGAAGCTTTGAAACTTGAGTCATGTAGAATAATTTGCCATATTGCGATTTGTGGCTTGAAAATTATCTTGAGGTTGGTACATTGGTCATCATCCGAGATCCACATTAGAGAACATTGTACCGCTAGAAAACAAGAAATGCTGGCAACCTTGTAAAGTACTGTTTTTTTTTTTTTTTTTTTTTTTTGGTCTGACTCTACCTTTTATGACAGTTTTTATGTTTGATAGTGTATAGTGTATATAATTGTATCTATGTTTTTAGTATAGTTTTTTTTTATTTTATTTTATTTTTTTATTTTTTTTATTTTTTTTATTACATCAAGAATCTGCTTGACCAAGTATATAAGGTAAAAAGATCATTTTGGGAAGTCACTCTCTAAAGTTGGGACTATTTTAGGCAAAGTTGGGGGGAGTGAAACACTTCTTAAAGTTTTTGTTTTTCAGCTACAGAAGTTATATTTTCGAGCCGTTGGCTATTGAAAGCACGCAAATTTGTTTCCTTCCATTTTCTAGGTCATGTCTTAGATAAGTATTAAGCTGCTCGTGTGAATGAAAGGATTTTAAGTGTATCCTAAGCTGTATTTTTCCTTCTGCTCCCTGTTGGACTTCTATCTGATAGCGCTGTGGACTAAATAATGATGTTTGCAGGTTAACCTGGCTCGAGAAACGCTAAAGGGTTTGTTAACCCATTGGTTGGCAAAACGAAAACAGAGATCAGGATCGGAAACATTGGCTAATGGTGAAGCTCAATCTGTGAAAGATATCTCTGCCAGGAGCGGGCCCCATTCACGCGTCGAGGTCAGCAGTAGTGCGGAAAATGATTCGATGGTGTATCCTCCTTTTGAGTTTTCTACTCTTTGTCCTCCTTCCATTATCACTGAGGGTGCCCAAGGTGGTGCGTGGCGGAAGAAAATAACTGACTTGGACGGCAATGAAGATGACAAATACTTCCCCTTTTGGGTTTTGGATTGTGTTTTGAACAACCGCCTACCTCCAAGAGAGAATACAAAGTAATTTCTGTGCCTTGGTTTTGCTGTTTTTTTTCGTTTTCCTTTTTAATTTCGTAACGAATAAGACCGAAGTATTTGACATCAACATATTTAATTGATCTTCTGATTATGTGTCTTTGGACTCTAGTTGTGTCTTTCAGTTAAATATCCCTTTTTGTTTTCCTTCTGTGTCAATTACTCAGTGGATCACTGTTGGAGACGTGAAATTCTAGTGACTTATTTGATTATGTGGCTAGATCCCTGTTCCAGTGTTAACATCCTTGTAGTTGCTTGCAGTCAAAGAAAATATTGAGCAGCATAAGAAATCTAAATGAGAATGCTGAGGGCTTCAGTTCGGTAAAAATTCTGAGCTTGTAAATGAATTTAAGAAAGTAAATACAAACAAAGATGGGAATGGGACTTTTATGTTTTCTGGGGATACTATTATGAATGTCACTGGAGGGAAGTGGTGAACCAATATTGGTCAATCCATCTCAGTTCCGGTGTTCATTTTGGTTGACACTTTTTCTCCATTCCTTGTTGCTTTTGTGATGATTCCCCTGGTAGTATATTGCATAAAGTATGTGATGCGCTTTATTTAAAGGTTCGGAATGAAAATTCGAGGTCTTATGTAATGGTGGTAGAATAACTATATTTAAGAGTACCATTTCTTGCTTGCCTAGGTACATTCTGTTGTTGTCAGTATTCCTGCAAGCGTGGCTAGCAGGCTTGAGAAATTTGAACAAGGTTTCTTGTGGGGGTACTAGAGAGTTTGATAAAGGGCTTTTATTGGGGAAGTTGGGAGGAGAGGGTGTTTCTTGTTCTATGTAGGTTAAGGATTTGGAATCATGTTGCTCTGTATGATGAATGAAGCTTTGAAGTGGGCTTTCAGATTTGCTGATGAGGAGGGTTGTAGAAATATGTTATTCTGCATAAATACAGGACTTGATGCTGGGATGGTGAAGTAAGGCTCCTCATAGTGTAGGTATAGATCTTTTAAGTCACAAGTTACTTCTCAAGGTTAATAGTTCCGTAAGGTTATCTTTTTGGCGTGAAGATCAACCGTCAAAAACCTGATCTCCATGTCTGTAGAGTTTCCTCTTTAAGAGCAGTCATTGTTGAAGACATGCTTGGAATGGTAGCCATTTGCACTAAGATATCTGCTTACTCTCTAATGACAGAGGAGACTAATTTGAGGATATTGTTTCTAGAAAGGAGATAGAACAACATGGTGATGATATAGTGTTGCGCTTCAAGGATAAGAATGAGACTTTTTTGGTCAAAATGTTTTGGTAATTATTTCGAAGGGGATCAAGATTTTGATTTGCTTTTTATGGCTTGTTTTGCGGTGCAGGCTGCTTCGAAGAACATGATCCCTTGTCATGTAATGTTGAATAGAAGATAATTTTATTTTGCATGTTGGTGTAGCGTTTGCTTCCAAAAGGAAGAAATGATTGATCGTATTTGTCCATTGGTGTGCCTTTGTGGCATTTAGACCTTTTTGTGTTTGGTATGATTGGTTCCAACATCTAAGAGTGAAAGATGTGTTTGTAGCTTGGAAATGATGGTTGAAAAAGTCTTGGACTAGGTTGGTATAGAAGATGGCACTACTGGCTAAGTGGCTCTTTGGTGATGCATTTGGAGGGAGAGAAATCAACAAATTTTTGAAAGGAAAGTATCGATAATAGAAAGAATGAGGCTTAATTTTTGTTGCCATCACATGTGTATATTGGATTTGGATTGATGCATATCTTTTATGGATTTTGTAGAAGAGATGCTTTCTGATGGGGTAGTGATTGTTCTTTTTGGTACATGGCCTTTTTGTACATGGATGACATTCCTTAGTCTCTTCCTACCATGGATTATCTTTACCTTGAGACATTTTTTTCTTAATTGAATTGTTATTGTTGATTATTTTATAATGTTCCCGTTGGAGGTTTATTTTTATTTTTATTTTACTGATGGTATATGATTCATTTGACTGTATATCTGTAGGTGCAGCTTTTACCTACATCCATCTGAAGGGACTTTAATCCAAATTTTAACACAAGGGAAGCTGAGTGCTCCTCGCATATTAAGAATACAAAAGGTTAGAGCTGCTGGCTCCCGTTACTTGAAAACAATGTCTTTGCATGCATCACTGCATTGCATATAATGATGCAGGCTTTTTTGTCCCGTGAACCTTTCATGTTATTTATGGGGGTAATTTTGTGTTAAAAAATTTGAATATGTGTCTAGAGCCCTTATATATTTTTCACTTTAACGGTAATGTTATTGATTTGTGAAAAAAAGGCATATATTCGTATGCACAGTACGTGTAGTTGAATTATAAGAACTATGATTTAGAGGGATCCACCCTTGTAAAGAAGAGTGGCATCTAAATTGTTAGGTCTTTTGCCTATGCTTTTCACTTAGCATTGATTATACATCTCTATGGACTATGGACACCCGAATAATCTCTTATGTGGATGATCCACTCGGCATCTAGGTCAACCCAACCTCTAGAAAACACAAATCTGTCCTTATACCAATGTGCTTCTAGAAAAAAGGGTGATCCACTTTAGGAGGAGATTTCTCAACTTTTTCTGCAGCTGATTTTTGTAACCCTGATGCAGAAGATCTATATACTGATATCTTGAATTTGAAGCATATAAGTTGTGGCCCATACGAACCATCAGACTGTATTTGCTCAGATGACACTGCTTGACTGTTGAATTACTGCGTTTGTTACACATTCTTCTTTGTTACATGATTGAGTTTGTTCCTGTTTAGGGTTCTGCTCAGCACCATTTTGTGCAGTTTTTAATCCATTGGGAGGGGGGAGAAATACCTTACAATGGTGGGGGGGGGGGGGGTTCTTGAATTTTTTTGGTTGGATAACAAATAATAGGGTAGAGAAAGGGAGGAAAGGGGATTGAGAGGATCTCATTTCCCTCTTTTAAATTGAATCCTGTTGTAGTTTGAGATATATGGAAGGAAAAGAGATATATTTGAATGTCATCAAAACATAGTTGTAGCAATTATATCCGATGTGTGGATATTCATCTTATTTTGTTGCAGCATGCCTTGACCACAATTGTATAAGGCTTGCAAAGATTGCATAGCTTAATTGATCACTTCAGAAATTCACAACCACCAAAGGGGTCTACATGGGTCATGTGTGAAGATGGCGATATTGAAAAGGCTTCCCTCCCTACCCTGTATACCCCCTTACACCCCACCCCCTTTTCCCTACTTCGAAACAATGTTTTCATCAAATTACTCGATAAATGGTTTTATACTGGTTGTGAATTTGCTCATAGCTACTGAACTCTGGCTAGTTTCTCTGCGTCATTATGAGTTTTAATAGAAGAATGTCTACCACTCTCACTCACTGCACACACACAGCAGAAGCGAGAGTGATCTTGTGTTGTGTCGATGTGGAAACAGCACTCTTATTTGTCCTGTGCCTCTTGAGAAATGTCCTTTGTTTGTTGTGCATATACTTATCCATTAGGACAACTCATTTACTTGTTTCAAATGGAACATGTGCATGGATTTGTTGTTTGAATCGTTGATCAGGAATAATTGATAAGTAATTAGAGTTGCAACTGGATGATGTTTTGGATCTGCCTTAAACTGTTAATTGGTGATGTTTTTAGGTCATCACCTACGTCCTCGAAAAGATGGTCCTGGACAAATCGTTAGAGGGTGTTGCTGGAGAACAGACGTTGGTTGGAGGACCACTACAAAACTCGGGATCCGTGGGAGATGGCTCTCTTAGAACTAGTTTGAGACCTTTATCGCGGTCAAAACCTTCTATTGAGATCTTGTGCAATAATCAGGTAAATTAAATATGGTAACTTGATCTTGAGTCTTTTTAGTTTATAGCCTGTTCTAGGCTCACTATGAGAGGGCTCCTACACTATTGTGTAAAAGGTCCTGGAAAGACATGTTTCAAATGTATATGGGATGTGTCTTTCAACAGTCATGCATTCCTTGTTTTTCCTCTTCACAGATTTTTTGGATCTGTATGGATGCATTACTGTGTAAAGACACTTCTTTGCACGTCTAATTTGAAGTAAAGATGAGGACAAAACTTTTAATTTCACTGAGACATGCTGTTGCATAGCTAATTGAATATCTTTTTGTATCCCTTTATGCATGATTGATAATGGCTTGGATGGCTGTGTTTGGAGCTCAGCTTCGCATGTGCTATGAATTAGAGTTACCCTTTCCGTTTTCCAGCCAGTGAAGGTGGCGAAATGACCTTAATGAGAAGCTTCTGTCTCAATTTGAATTCTGGATTTGTTTCAGGTGCTAACCCCTGATATGAGCTTGGCAACTGTTCGGGCGTACGTTTGGAAGAAACCCGAAGACTTGATACTTCATTATCGTGTGATGCAGGGGAGGTGACTTTATTAAAGGAGCAAGGTTTGTCATTGCTGGATTTTGATTTCTTTTGACTCAGCTCAAAGAAAATTCTTGACTTGATGCCTTAATCTTGTTCAGCTGTTGCCGTGCATTTTATCCGTTTTGGACTAATGGTTGTGTTGACAGTATGAAGAGAGATCTATGTTTTGTATGTTAATTGTTTTGGGCTGCTGAAGTCTAAAAGTATAGCGACTGGGGCGTGAAGACTATTCCCAGAGCTTCACTTTTCTGTTTTTGCCTGTCTGATGTTGTTTGCTGTTCTTAATAGTAGAGTACAGCTAAGTAGCTAATGATGACTACTTTTCTGTTGATAACTATGAAATCTCTTATCTCTTGGCTTTGCCTTGCAGGGTAGGACTGTAGCTAATGGATTTGGAGCGTGTAGCTCTTAGGGCATGGTTAATATTTCATGGGTCGCTATATTATTCAGATCTAGCCGATTGCTTCCTTGTAAATGGAGAAAGGAAATGGGTTGCTGAATGAGCAAGACTTTCTGGGTTTCTTGATCGGCTCAGTCAAATTATCTTTGTCACGCAAGCTTATGTGGGCACCGGTGTTCCTTCCCGAGGGGCATCCTTGCAAGTATTGAAGGTATTCTGTCCCTTGGAGAGAGCCGATACATTGAAATGGAATATCCTAAAGACCGGAATCAGAACTATGATGTTGAAAAGCCTGTGTAGATTTGTAACCTAAAAGGAGTTCCAATCATAGGAGATAGAGAAAGTAAAGCACCTGTGGTATTAAGAAACTTTATTATTTTTGGGGGAAATAAATTGGTGCCCTTTTGTCTGGACAGTTATTGGTAAATATTGGTTTTTCTTTACTTTTTGTCCAGCTTGTGTATACACACTCTTTGGACCTCTTAGTCCAGATTTGATGCCCAACATTCTCCATGAAATGTTGCCAGTCCTGGCGTGAATAATTTCTTGCGTATAAATTTTCTTCGTCAGCCAATCAATTTTGTATTTGTTTTCATAAACAGTAAGTCTCCTGTGAGACTTACTACTACTATTTATTGTAATAATGTCTGAACATACCTAGCTGCTTGACATCGTCAAGTGCAATTTGTCTTCAAACACTGGTCGATATCCTGTCTTCCACCGTTGCGTTCACGTAAGCTAGCCCCTCACCACGAAGTCCTCGTCTAGAACTATCTTCGAGCTCGTGCAAGGTGTAAGGCCACCAAAGGTTTGAGAAAATGACTGATGTTTTATTAGGAATGATCATGATGGTAACGTCAACAAAGAACGATCATACTTTCGAGCTCTTGTAATCTAAAAAACCATTCTGTGAAATTACGAGTTAAATCTAATCTCTATTTGGTTGTTTTGGTGGCAATAGTAGACCATACTGGTCTATATGGGATTGGAGAAGCTCTTTGAGATCGTGGACGATGTCAAGATCATACCTCGCAAAGTGAAATCATATTGTTCATAAAATTGTCTACCTGAAAATTTTATTGAAGAAATGTGGACATACATAATGTGCAAAGTTGATTGCAAAAGTAGTGCTACATTTTGCATATTATGGAAGCTTTCGCCTATATCTAAAGGATTGGACCATAGAGATGTAATATAGCATTTTTCTTAAACGATTAATTCAAATAATGTTTAAAAAATAAAAAATTATCAAAATGGGGTTCCAAAAAAATTATTTGTTAAAGTAGGGTGCACGTAGGCTCGGCTTTAGGCCCACAAAAGACTCGCCATGGCGCATGGCGTGTTTGGTGAAATCGCCATGGCGTGCGGCGTGTTTGTCAAGTTTTCTTGTTTTTTCTTTTCCCCTGATTGCTTCTTCTCTTTATCTTCTTCACAACCTTCTCTCTCCTCAGCCTCGCTAAATCGGCCATTGCTCACCCTGCTACCCATCTTTGTCGTCGCTACTCGACAGCTGATGTCAAGTTCACCACCGTGGTTGCCATCCGTCGTTATAGCTACCGCGCTCTTCCTCGACGCCTCACCACAACCGCCTTATTCTCTCTCTGGAATAAAATTAAACAAAACAACTCAAATCAAATCATCCTAACTTTTGTGCCGTTTGATTTGAGTTGTATTAATGTTATAAGACTTGATTTTAAGTTATGTCATGGAAGTTTTGCATCTGGTGCATGATTGGGGATACAAATTGATCGGAACATATTTGCCTGAAATGCTTCTAGAGAAATATATGGGGACTCGTGGGTGTTGTGGTGGTTGTGGGGTCGCCGGCCCAATATGCCTCCGGTGGTGGCGCCGACGCCCAGTTCGATGGTGGTTTGTGTATGGCGTCGGGGGCGGTAAAAGGGTAGTCTAATGGTTGCTGTAGGGGGGTGGGAGAGAGGTGAGTTTTTTTTTTTTTTTTTTTTTTTTTTTTTTTTTTTTTTAGGGCAGGGGTGAATTAGTATGAAAGAGTTTTTTTTTAGAGAATCAAAATTCTCAACCATAGGATCAAGTGAGATAAACGGTCTAGATTTAAAGCTTAGGTTTGGATATTTTCAATCCTATTTGGACCCTATTTTGACAAATAGTTTTTTTTAAACCCCACTTTGACAAATTTTTATTTTTTTTAGCATTATTTGAATTATCGTTCATTTTTCTTAGATTGGCTCTTTCCTCACTCGTACTCTTATTAAATTATGTGTATGTGGTATACAAGATGCATCTAGAAGACTAGAACAATATAATTTGAAGGTAAATATATAGATTTATTTTATTGAAAAGTAAACATTAAATTTTACATACGGTATTACAAGGGAGTAATTTCAGAACCAGTTACAGATCTACTATACTGGTAATGATTTGAAATCACCCAAAAATGGAAAATAAATAAAAATCTAGAAGGATATGCGCTGTAGTTGGTAATTTATTGATTGCTGTGTTTTCCTTAACCAGTATATATATAAAATCAAATTTACAAAATATTATCATTGCTTCAAAAAAAAAAAAAAAAAAAAAAAAAAGAAAAACAACTTCACAACCTTTCATTTTTATTAACTTCAAGCAAATCGCAAACCAAACCAACATGAAGGCCAAGTTCATCACTGACAATGCTAAGTGTGACCATCCAAGTCTTCCACGTCTTGTAACTTAGTTATTTTTTGTACTATCTTTCATATTATGTCTTTAGCATGTCTTTACGAATCTTGTAACTTAGTTTATTTTCATGAAAGTAAATGTATCCCTCTGCTGCACACTTAATGTGTTCTGGCAAGAGATGTGTAGAAGTGAATTTCCCTCTTTAGAGGAAACTAGTCAATGAAATCAATCTTCTCTTATTTCCAACTTTACCTTTGTTGATGCATGCTTGATATTTAATGTCGTGGTTGTGATATTTGATCTTCGTTAATATCGAACGTGTGGGTTGTGCTCAGTCCTGAGACTAGTCGTCCCGAGATTCACTCAACTCACAGTCCCGAGTTTAGGCTTGCACGAGTGGATGATCCCCCAGGAGTGCTTGTCCGCAATCGATAATTGCTTGCTTCCTTGTCATGAGAACCGACGAGGGGGCGCATCACGGTCACTCCAAATTTGGGACCGTGACACTTGGCGTCAAAGCCTAGGTTGTACGACGCTTACTGTTCCGCTATTGCTTGATCCATTAGTCCCACGGTGACCGATAAGATGGCTACGATCAAAACAAAGGATAGGGTGACCAAGCTCGAAAACCTACTGTCGGAGAAGATCCCGTATCTTGAGAATCTCATTGTGGGTCAGGATGCGAGGATCGATAGGTTGGAGAAATCAACTCGATGAGTACACTGTCCAGGAGGAACTTCACTTCCTACACCGGAAGTGTGAGGAACTCCAGAACACCTGCGCCACGCTAATGAAAGCGGTGAATGGTAAGGGAGGAATACTGGGGGCTCGGAAGGTGAAACCACCCCCACCTCGTTCCTACGGAGGAGCGAGGGATTCGAAGGAAGTTGATAACTTCACCTTCGACCTCGAGCAGTACTATCGGGTCGTCCAGTTGGGTGATGACTTGAAAGTCGATACTGCGAGCATGTACTTGGTGGACGACGCCAAGCTGTGGTGGCGCTCCATGTGCACTGAGATGTATTGTACTACATCGGTAAAAATAAGGAGATTGGTTTATAAGCTAGTGGGTTACTTCTCCGATTGTCAAATAATTTTTAAGATATAATCACACAAGGCTTGTGGCTTGTCTTCTTAGTCTCCTTTAACGATCCTACTACACTAGTCCAATAATAAGTGGTATCAGAGCCGATAATTTGATTCAGGGCAATCGATGTGCGATGTGGTGATGTGCCAACCTTGATTAATGTGTCATGGTACGGAGGGGCATTGGTGCAAAGTTGTATCAGGTCACACATGGTGTCGAGGAGCACTAGATAAGGAAGAGTGTGATGATTGTACAATAGAACCTTAGATGAACATTCATGGTATGGTGCCCTGGTGGGGCTCAGATGCGGAGTAGATATAGCAAAATTGACCCAGATTTGAATATCACCCGAATTGTTTCACTCAGATCTCCTTATGTAACAAGAAATTAATAATTGACACAGTCCGATCTGAAAATGACTCGAATTTTGTTCGACCAGATGCTGGACATGAATATGCTCGATCCAATCTGAATAATCAGACGTTTAAATTTCTCAGTTGATCAAATCACTTGAATAAACTGTACCACAATTTCAAAAACTCAAATTACTAATAAAATTCCAATTTAAGATATTATATGCCAAACTTTTACGAGATCCGACATTCATATGACTGAAATAAAACAACTTGATTGACCCGATCCCATCTCAATTAGATCCGAAAGGTGAGCAAATCCGAATCGACCTGAACCAATCCCGAAATTAACTTGAAATATAGTGATCCAAAAGATGACTTGATCATAATGACCCGTTTTTCAGGTCTACTGCGGAGTAGCACCGGTCATTCATATTGCAGATTAGCATTAGTCAATAACAACATTGTTCATTCATGGTGCAGAAATGAGCTAGTCAAGGGGGAGTTGCAACCGCACACATGTGAAAAGAGGAGATTAATGAGGTATGTAACACCCCATATTTTTGGGACTTCTAAATTATTAAAGTCGTCAAGAGAAATTCATTTTAGAGTTACGAGTTTCTATTTTTTGGGAATTTAGAGTCACTTTCCTTTTTGGGTCGTTTTCCTAATTAGGAATTTAGTTAGCAAAATTATCGATTTGCCCTTGCTAACCCTCCCTCACCTACATAAAAACAAAAGACAAAAAAAAAAAAAAACACAAACAAAGCATCAGCCGCACGAAAGAAAAGAAAAGAAATAAAAAAAGAAAGAAGACGAGAAGAACAAGGGAGCGCGCGCGCGACCCCTTCCCCGCGACCTCGCCGTGCCGCCGCCTTCGCCGCCACACAGCCGCCCTCGTCGCCGACCTCTACCGTCCTCTCTCTCTTGATTTTAATCAAGAGTAGTAAGTCTCTTAAACTAATCTACCATTGAATTAATTGAGTTTTCGAAATTGTGTTCAATTGTTGGTCTAGAACACGATTGGGGTTAATTAGATTGTTGTTTTGAAGTTATAATCGTGTTTGTGATAATTATAATTCGTGGGTGGTGATTTTCGAAATTTGGGGTTTTGTTAATTAGGGTTTATGTTAATTTATGATTGATTTTGTGTGTGGAATGGTTTGATTTTTGGTGGAGTGATTTGTTATGTATTTGGGGATATTGTGTTATTGGTTTGGGAGATTTTTACGATGATTTGAATGACGAACGAACCTTCTGCCGATTCTGAATTTTGGGTTATTTGGGTGTTGTTGTTGTTATTTTGATGATTAATTGATGGAATTGTGTAATTATTAAGATGGGAAGGATGTGATATTAATTTGGTGTGACTGTTGGAAGGATTGGTTGTCGAATTCATGATTTTTGTGGCCTTGTTGTAGTTAGTTGATTGTTTTTGTGTTGGGTTTGTGATGGTGATCATGTGGTAATTCAATCTCGTTATTTTGGTGATTAGGGTGTGTGTTTGAAGAAGTTCCTTTCTAGTTGGAGCAGTTAGCCTTTGTTCAGAGTAAGGTAAGACATTGATCGCCGCTTGAGCCTACGCATTATCCTGCTATTTGACAATTCAGTTTGATGTCCCTTAATTGCACCTCTGTTTGATCTTGTATTCTCACCTTTGAGCTCTATTCGTATTCACAAGAATTATACGTCCTGCACTAACTCTTGCCGCACCCTTTCTGCTCTCGGCTCCTCTGTGACTCGGCCTTATGGCCTAGCTTCCTCTCGGCCACTCGGCCATCCGGTCGAGTGGACCGCATGTGCTCTTGTTTCGTAATGTTTAAATTGTTTTGTTTTGGCTTGTTGAGATTCCGGTCTCGGCCGTTTATAAATTGTATTATCGAATAACGTACCATCGAATAATCAATGTAAAACGGATGAAAGAAAAGAATGACAAATGTTTACCACCTAGAGTGATTGTGATGCGGCCCTGACCGATCACCGTTATACCTCTGATCAAGGTATTGTTTCGGTCGGAGTAGCTACCGACTGCCTATTAGGTTTTCCTCATAGAGGTACGCATTCTACTGGATCTCTACCCGATCACCGGGGTGTGCACATTTTAAGTCTTTAGGATCTGGTTATTCGTACTCTAGCTCGCGTCGGAACGAGATTGTGGTGGCTGCGGGGTAGGAGCCCAGCCGTGTATGATTGACAAGACCGTTTGTCTCGTCAGCGATACGTGACTATCGCACCGCCGTGTCCCGATGGTACTCTGTAATCGTTGTTATATCCTGTGCTTATTATTTGTTAGCTACGCGCCTCGAGGCGCGTATCTTTGTTTCTCTGCTTTATGTTTTTTACTCAGCCTGTGCTGACGTTCTGCTTTATGGTTTGTTCCCTACCGTGTTCTGGGGCCTATGTCATTCTTCGATGGCATAGTTGTCAGGTCTTGATGATGTGGATGCTTGCTAGAGGGATTCGTTTCCATGACGGGAGCTTTTCATAAACATTATTTAGACATGGATTTTATTTGGTTTTGTAATTTAAATTTTAGTTTTGAGAACTGTAGTTCGACATTCTAAGTCTTCCGTTGTCGACTTTTCGGTTGTTTGGATTTATTGAGTTGTATTTGAATTTTAAGCCTAGCAGTTGACTTGGTAGTCAACTGCGGCGTAACAATTCTATAGTATTTCCTTATTTATTATTGCGAAAATTTAGGGTTGTTACAGTTGGTATCAGAGCAACCCTGCGACCGCGTGCTGGGGCGAGGCCCAGACCAGCCGTCTAGCGGGGGAGATCTTGGACCTGTGCTGATGTTGGTATGGTTTGATTTAGGCGCAACGGGGACGTTGCGTTCTTTAAGTGGGGGAGTTTGTAACACTACTGAATATGAAGGATTATGGAGTTGGTTTGTCTCACATTGGAAAACTAAAGCTCATATGATCAGTTTATAATAGATTTTTACCATCATACTAACAACAAGACCTTCACCTTTTAGAGCTCGGAGAGGATATATGGGCCTAATAGGTGACTACCCATCTTATTGGGTTGTGTTACGACGGACGGTGGATCGGGCTGTTACAAGGTATCCTGAGTGTAATTACAAAGTATTGTTGCACACCGTTGGAAGTAAGTTAAGGATAATGGTATATAGCTACTACTTTTCATATTGCTAATGGGTTTTAGATTAAATCTCATTGGGTTTGTGGCTTGTCTTCTTGGTGTACTCCTATAGGCCTTAAGCTTCTGCGCTGGTCCAATATAATGTTACATTTTGCCAAGTGTTGATTTACTTCAGGATCAAGGTTGGCCTAGTGGTTAAGAAACCTACCTGCTTAGTGATCGTCTCGAGTTCAAATTCTCCTATCCCCACCCTCGGCAACATTAGTTGTTCCTGTGTACCAAAAAAAAAAAAAAAAAAGAGTATAACATGCATCTTAATGGTTTTTGTTATTTGCTCTTTAATTGGATCACGATGTTAATGATCCTAACTTGATGAAATGTACACGTGGCTTCTAGAACAATATAATTTGATGTCAAAAATATAGATTACATTTATTTTTAACTGAAGAGAAACATTAAAATATCTAGACCGAAAACTTCTTATGAACAAATATAAATTTATAGTACATACATGGAATAAATAAGAAATCATCCCAAAAATATATAAAGAAAAAGATCCGGAAGGATACACATTATACTAGGTATATTGTTGATTTTTTTTTAAAATTAAGGGATATAGTTGATTTACTTACATATATGTGCTTTCATTAATTGGTATAAATGTGACGAAAGCTTACAAAATATAATAATTACAATAAAATGAAAAAGCTTCACAATCCTCCAACTCTTATCAACTATCATGGCTAAGTTGAACAAAAACAAGAAGGCCAAGTTCATCACTGATAAGGCTAAGCGTATAGCGACTTTCAATCGCTTAAAAGCAGAGATTTTGAATGACATGGCTGAGTTGAAAATCATATATGGGTCAGAATGTTTATTCACGGTGCAAGATCCAAACACTTTAGAGCATGTGGTATGGCCAAGCATTGAGGAAGCTGATCGTGTGAGCGCTCGTTACCTAGAAGAGAACGCAAATATTGAGCCAAAATATGAAAAATCATGGAGATCTATGACATGATCGACAAATCTATACTTTATGATGAAAGGGTTGAAAATATTCTTTTCGAAATGTGTTCAACTTTTCGCAATATTTTATTTGTCATTGTCATCATTATAATTATATAAATAAAACTTCATTGGCCCTTAATTAGTTGTCTTGTCAGTTTGTATTCGATACATCATATGTCATATGTCTGTTGTTTTGTGTGATGGTCAAATAATAAATTACATTTTGATATTAACAAGCGCCACATGATTTTCTTGTACGGCGAGGGTGGGTGAGAAAGAATTTATGAGCTCCATTTATTTGATTTAGGCTTTATAATAACAAGACGAATAAAATGTAGAATAACAAAAGTTGGGAGGGAGGCCAAACCCAGTGAATGACGCTTTTAGGCTGAATTCAATAATCAATATCAATATATATATTATTAAAGTAGGCTTTTTTCGAGCTCTCACAACGATTGAAACATTATAGAATGTCCAAATTTCCATAATATGTATTAAAAAATTATATTTAAAATCCTATATATGGTAAGTGATCAGAGAACTTAATGTGAATTTTACATGATATGGTAATTAAAAAGGATTAAATAAGAATGGAACATTTTAGAAACTCTATATTATATAAAAACTCTATATCGTAATTTTGAGTTCCCACAACTCTTGGAACATTCTAGATGGCCATATAATATGTTCAACTTCGGGTATAGATGTCACGCCCCAAGACTAGCATTGGAACATAACAGGCGACAACCCACGAACGTAGGCTAAGCCTTTCTTAATATTCAAATGTCAAAGGTACAAGGGAAATATTACATAATATCAAACGTGCGAAAAATACGGTACAAACGGTAAATAAGGCAATTTATTTAAGTTACAGGGCTAGACTGGTCAGGTATCTCACTCAAATTCCCCACTCCAAGCTAGTGACGGTCACCTGAAAAGAGTTTATTATCGAAAGGGTAAGCTCAACAGTTCAGTAAAAGATAGTCTCTAATTTAACTGGATCAAGAAGTGCTGAAACAGTAAAACAGGTAAATAATATTAAATCGTAGAAGTACAACAGTTCTCAATAGAAGGTAGTAATAGTTCTGATTAGTTCAAAAATTCTCAGTCAGTGCCAGTTTAATCCCTTGGCAGGGCCAGACGGATATCCTCAGTTCACTGTTAGCCAGAACATTAACTAACCCACAATTCAAAAGTAGTTTATAAAATATTCATATTTCACAGTACTTGATCCTTTTTCAAAAACAAGCATTTATAGAGTATACAAAAAAATAATAGTATAAGCTAAATCAGAAAGAGTCCCTTACTTGATTCCTGAATTGCCGTAAGGTTACTTCATTGCGTTCGCTCGCTCTAAGTAATAAAAATCGCGTAAGTTATTACTTAAGATTATTTTGTTATTCCAATTATACAGTTGATTAGTCTGGTAATTTACTGTCCAAGGGTCCAACGACGTCCGAATTCTAAAAGTGGTGATTATCTAGTCAAATTGTTAATATACGATTTATCGTCCTTCAGCGAAAATTATTCACTCTAAGATTATTTTCACCACTAGGGTAATTCCGCCGGGTTACTTTTTAATCATGGAGTTACTATTTACCACTAGCATATTAACATTTAATCTCAGGTTAGTGGTTAATACGGTGATGTTCACAAACTGGGGTAATTCCGCCGAGTTACTTGTACCGTAGTAACTATTCGCCACAAGATTAATCACTTATCGAAAACGTGTAAGAAATATTAACGGCATTGTCTAGCGATAATTGTTCAATAACAGTTTAAAAAATTATACCTTGGTTACGCTAAGTGATGATACTATTTTGACAGAGCCTTGCTAATAAAATATTACTTTTCCCACTTACGCAACGACTACTTATTTCGTAAATTATCTTCACGAAATCTTATAACACTCGTAACTTACTTTATATGTGGTGTGCTTATGGTCTGAAGCACTTCAGTTTGTTGTAACACTTCGAGCGTTTTCGGTGCCAAAAGCTATCAAATGGTAGAGCTATTTATAGGGGAAATTTTCTGCTACGAAACAATGTGATACTGTGAAGGATAGATGTAGTATATGGTGTTCCTAGTTTTTAGGGAAGGAAAAGCCAAAACATGGAAGAATTCCTACGCAAAACCAAGCTTTCCTCTTTTCCCTTTGTCTCCTTCCCCTTGTCCATACTACCCAACATCCCACTACTGTGCTTGCTTTGCAGAAGTTAAATAGAAAAGAGGGTCATTACATCCTATCCTCCTAAAAGAAAGTTTCGTCTCGAAACTTACCAAGATCATGATTCGAACAGGTATGGATGGCTCTCCCTCATGTTTGCTTCCTTCTCCCAAGTGGCTTCCCTTTCGTCGTGATTGTACCAATGCACCTTGACAAACGGTATAGTCTTTTTTCTTAGGACCTTGACTTCATGACCCAAAATCTTTAGTGGTCGTTCGTCGTAACCTAAGTCAGGTTTAAGTTGGATTGGTCTAAGTTCGACTATCTGCTCGTCTGGTTGAACAAACCTCTTGAGCATAGAAATATGAAACACATTGTGGACTCCTGACAAGATTGGCGGTAGAGCCAATCGATAAGAAACCTTCCCAACCCTTTCGAGTATTTCATATGGGCTAATAAATCGTGGACTCAATATCCCTCGAACTCCAAATTTGTACACCCCTCTAGTTGGAGAGACCTTAAGATACACCTTATCTCCTTCCTTGAAATTTGTGTCTCATCTCTTCCTATGAGCATAACTCTTCTGTCGGCTTTGGGCAGCTCTCATACGTCCTCTTATGACATGTATCTTCTCAGCCGTCTGTTGGATTAACTCAGGACCTAGAAGCTGTCTTTCGCCCACGTCGTCCCAACATAGCGGGGATCTGCACTTCCGTCCGTACAAGGCCTCGAATGGTGTGACACCAATACTGGAATGATAACTGTTATTATAAGCGAACTCCACAAGATGTAACCATTCTTCCCATGAACCTCCGAAATCTAGTACGCATGCTCTCAGCATGTCTTCCAAGGTTTGAATGATCCTTTCCGTTTGTCCATCGGTTTGAGGATGATATGCAGTAATGAAGTTTAGTTTCGTCCCCATTGCTTCATGTAAGCTTTGCCAAAACCGTGCGACGTATTTTGAGTCCCTATCCGACACAATAGATACAGGGACCCCATGAAGTCTTACAATTTCTCGAACATACAGCTCAACCAACGATTCTGCTGTATAGCCTGCTCTAAGTGGTAGAAAATGAACTGACTTTGTTAATCGATCTACAATTACCCAAATGGACTCATATCCACTTTGAGTTCTCGGTAGACCGCCCACAAAGTCCATTGAAATTTGTTCCCACTTCCAGGTAGGTACAAGTAAGGACTATAATTTCCCTGCAGATCTTTGGTGGTCTACTTTAATCTGTTGACATGTTAAGCAACGCGAGACATACTCCGCGATGTCTCTCTTCATGTTCCTCCACCAAAAATGTTCCTTTAAATCCTTGTACATTTTGGTACCTCCTGGATGAACCGTATATCCACTGCTATGAGCTTCTCTCAAGATTTCCTTCTTGAGTTCCGCATTATCTGGAACACAAATTCGGTTCTGAAACCGTAAAGAGCCATCTGGATGTATTTGAATATGCCAATACAGAGAATCTTCCTTGAATGGTCTGATTACCATACGTTCCTTGATCTTGACCAAAATTCATTTTGTATCTGAGCGTCCTTTAGTCTCTCAATTAAGGATGACCATACAGTTATAGCAGCTATGTTGCCCTGCAACTCACAGGTTTGACTGCTTCTGACCCAAAGATTCATCCTTCTCATTTCCTCAATTAAAGGTTTCTGTTCAGTAATCAAAGTGGCTAAATTATCATGGTTTTTCCTGCTCAAGGCATCAGCCACAACGTTCGCTTTACCAGCATGATACATGATTGTCAGGTCGTAATCTTTGAGCAATTTCATCCACCTTCTTTATCTCATATTTAAGTTTCTTTGTGTAAAGATATATTTCAAACTTTTGTGCTCCAAGTATACCGCACACTTTTCACCATAAAGGTAATGTCTCCGAATTTTGAGTGTAAAGATTACCACTGCAAGTTCCAAATCATGGGTGGGATAATTCTGCTCGTGGGGTTTTAGTTGCCTCGAAGCATAGGCCACGACCTTCTCATTTTGCATAAGAACGACCCCTAATCCTAATTTTGAGGCATCACAATACAAGGTATACCGTCCGCTTCCAGATGGGAGAGTAAGTACAGGGGCTCTTGTCAACCTTTTCTTGAGCTCGTTAAAGCTTTGCTCACACCCAATCGTCCAAAAAAAATTTAACACCCTTGTGTGTCAATTTGGTGAGTGGTACTGCAATTTTGGAGAAATCTTTAACAAATTTTCTGTAATACCCAGCAAGACCTAAGAAACTTCTCACTTCCGTTACATTGTTGTCCTCTTCCACTCGTCGATAGCCTTAATCTTTTGAGGATCTACAGAAACTCCACTCGCTGAAACTATGTGTCCAAGAAACGCTACTTTCTCAAGCCAGATCTCACATTTCTTAAGTTTAGCATATATTTTTTGATCTCTCAACGTCTATAAAACAATACTCAAGTGTTGTTCATGCTCTTCTCTACTCTTCGAGTACACCAAGATATCGTCGATAAAGACGATGAAAAATTTATCCAAGAAAGGTCTAAACACTCTATTCATCAAATCCATAAATGCTGCAGGAGCATTAGTTAACCCAAATGGCATCACCAAAAACTCATAATGACCATAACGAGTCCTAAATGCGGTTTTCGCAACATCTTCTGGCTTAATTTTCAACTGATGATATCCTGACCGTAGGTCTATTTTGGAAAACACAGTAGCTCCTTTCAATTGATCAAACAATTCGTCGATACGGGGTAGAAGGTATTTATTACGGATAGTTACTTTATTTAACTCCCTATAATCAATACAAAGCCTCATGCTCCCATCTTTCTTTTTCACAAATAAGACAGGAGTGCCCCAAGGAGAAACACTATGTCTAATAAACCCAAGGTCCTCCAACTCTTGTAGTTGTTTCCTCAACTCAGCCAATGCCGTTGGTGCCAT
The DNA here is from genome assembly GCA_963680865.1 of Spergularia marina. Classification (NCBI taxonomy): domain Eukaryota; kingdom Viridiplantae; phylum Streptophyta; class Magnoliopsida; order Caryophyllales; family Caryophyllaceae; genus Spergularia; species Spergularia marina. The sequence continues at coordinate 22,412,806 of OY804549.1, forward strand.
TCTATACGGGGCTTTAGAAATAAGAGCGGTACCAGGTATTAGGTCAATGGTGAATTCAATTTCTCTATCGGGAGGTAATCCAGGTAAATCCTCAGAAAAACATCTACAAACTCCCTTATAATCCCAACATCATCTGGTATAGGTTCATAGTTCTCACCACTAACCAATATGTTTGCTAAAATTGTTTGTTCCTCTTTCTTAAACACAAACGGTTGTTGTCCCGGGGTTTGGAATTGAACAAGTTTTCTATGACAGTCAATGCTTGCAAAATGAGCAGATAACTAATCCATCCCTAAAATTACGTCAAAGCAAGACATGTCTAAAAGGACAAGGTCTGCAAGTAATTCCCTTTGCCCTATCCCAACAGTGCAGTTTCTAGATACCGAAGTAGCTACATAAACATGTCTTGACGGAGTACTTACTTCTAGATGTGCACTTAACGACTCAAATTGCAAGTTACACTTCCCAGCAAAATCATGAGAAACAAAAGAATGTGTGGTTCCAGAATCAAACAAGACATATCCAGGGGTATGTGAAATGGGAATAATACCTGAAAGCACATCACTGGAGGATGGACCACCTTCCTCTAAGATAGCAAAGACTTTTCCAGAAACACTCACTTTTTGGCCACTCTGACGGAAATCACTTGAGATCTTCTTGCCTGTTGAAACAGGGGTCCTCTAGGGCTGTGGGTTTGACGGTGTCTGACTTGTCTCCGCTTTGGACAGTTGGCGATCATGTGACCCTTCTCACCACACCGAAAACACTTTCCTGAACACCACCTGCATTCATTTCCTTTCATCATTCTACAACACTTCTGACAAGTTCTCACAGTTCACTGACTCCCTCGTGGTCCAGGAAAAGCCACACTTGCCACAGAAGGTTGGATTCTAGATAATGGTCTACTCCCTTGAGGGAAAGGATGAGTCGCTCTTGGTTCAAAGGCTTGGGTTTGTTGTTTCTTAATGCTGACTCCAGAAGTTTGGATTATTCCGTAATCTCTTTTCTTGCTCTTCTCCTTCTTTACCTCCCTCGGACTCAATTCTACTATCTTTGCTTTCTCCACCACAACAACATATTCTTGTAACTAAAAAACACTAACACCTTGCTTAATCTTTGGTTCTAACCCGTACACAAACCTAGAAGCCTTATCTGCGCCCGTGGAAATGAATTGAGGGGCAAACTTACATAGTCCCTCGAACCTATCCTGGTAGTCACTCACTGTCATATTCTCTTTTTGCCTTAACTCCAAGAAATCCTCCATAGCCTTGTCTCTCAGACTTTTTGGAAAGTACTTCTTGTTAAAAGCATCCTTAAATATATCCCAAGTGAGAACCCTAATTTGGTAACCTCGGTTGACCACCCCGCCCCCTTCAACAGGTTTTCTTCTGAAAGCCACCAATCATAAGCTTTCCCTTTAAGTTGGTATACTGCATAGTTCACCTTATCCTCTTCATAACACTTAAAAACCCTAAACACCTTCTCCATGGCCAATAGCCACCCTTCGGCTTCCGCCGGGTTGGTGGTGCCAGAAAAAACTGGCAGATTTAACCCCTTAAAATCCCTCATCGGATTTCTAGACTCTGTCATTTCGCTGGGTCTAGGCAATAGGCGATTCACCAGCTCTTGGCTCAACCTTTGCAAATCTTGTTGTTCCTTCAATCTTTGAAGAAAATCATGATAAAAGTCAGCAGGACCCTGGACAGTCGGTGCGGAGTTACCGGCGTCGCTGCTTTCTTCGTTGGCATCATGATTGTCTCCATCGACCTCCTCCATCTCTTCCTCAACCATAACTACATCCTCTTGGTCTTCAGCCATCAGCTCCTTAGGTAAAATAAAATAAAATAATTGTACAGGTTAATTAACACATTTCTTACGAAATCCTTGAATATAGGCATAAAACAAAACCCATTCTATGTTCTGATTAGTTCAGAATTTCTCAATCAGTGCCAGTTTAATCCCTTGGCAGGGCCAGACGGATATCCTCAGTTCAATGTTAGCCAGAACATTAACTAACCCACAATTCAAAAGTAGTTTAGAAAATATTCATATTTCACAGTACTTGATCCTTTTTTAAAAACAAGCATTTATAGAGTATACGAAAAAATAATAGTATAAGCTAAATCAGAAAGAGTCCCTTAGTTGATTCCTGGATTGTCGTGAGGTTACTTCGTTGCGTTCGCTCGCTCTAAGTAATAAAAATCGCGTAAGTTATTACTTAAGATTATTTTGTTATTCCAATTATACAGTTGATTAGTCTGGTAATTTACTGTCCAAGGGTCCAACGACGTCCAAATTCTAAAAGTGGTGATTATCTAGTCAAATTGTTAATATACGATTTATCGTCCTTTAGCGGAAATTATTCACTCTAAGATTATTTTCACCACTAGGGTAATTCCGCCGGGTTACTTTTTAATCATGGAGTTACTATTTACCACTAGCATATTAACATTTAATCTCAGGTTAGTGGTTAATACGGTGACGTTCACAAACTGGGGTAATTCCGCCGAGTTACTTGTACCGTAATAACTATTCGCCACAAGATTAATCACTTATCGAAAACGTGTAAGAAATATTAACGGCATTGTCTAGCGATAATAGTTCTATAACAGTTTAAGAAATTATACATTGGTTACGTTAAGTGATGATACTATTTCGACAGAGCCTCGGTAATAAAATATTACTTTTTCCACTTACTCAACGACTACTTATTTCGTAAATTATCTTCACGAAATCTTATAACACTCGTAACTCACTTTATATGTGGTGTGCTTATGGTCTGAAGCACTTCAGTTTGTTGTAACACTTCGAGCGTTTTCGGTGCCAAAAGCTATCAAATGGTAGAGCTATTTATAGGGGAAGTTTTCTGCTATGAAACAATGTGATACTGTGAAGGATAGATGTAGTATATGGTGTTCCTAGTTTTTAGGGAAGGAAAAGCCAAAACATGGAAGAATTCCTACGCAAAACCAAGCTTTCCTCTTTTCCCTTTGTCTCCTTTCCCTTGTCCATACTACCCAACATCCCACTACTGTGCTTGCTTTGCAGAAGTTAAATAGAAAAGAGGGTCATTACAATAGCCAATTTTCAACGTCTACATTAACCATCCCACGTACATACTCCAACGCAATCTCACATACATGAATAAGTAATACGTACCTATAGCTAACCTTAGCTTAACTAATTCTCCTACGTACACAAAGTCATATTAATCCAATCCCACGTAAAGAGCTACAGTTTAAGACATTTTACATTAAACTGTACTTATGTATTTCAATTGTGCTAAATTTATTGAAAAGTATATTTAAGAGCCTACAATACTGAAAAATATGCAAAGCCATTTGGGTTTATCCATCCATCACTAATATATCTCTCTTATGCATTTCTGATTTTTCTTCTGATTTATTTATAATATTATTTTGATATTTGACCACACGTGCTTATAATTGTCAAACAGAAATTTCAATTTCAATATTCTCAAGAGTAATAGACTCAACATTAATCCGAAATCTTTGTTCCAGTTCCCACGAGTACAATGCTTCTATTATTCAGAATTGAATTCGAATTGATCACAAAATTTCATTCCAATGTTAATTCGAAAGGCAAACGAGTAAATGGCCGGCACAGCTACCGTCATCACAAAAGTTGTTTTCGATCTTAGGGAGGGTTGTCGCAGCAAAATGCGATTTATTGCTGGAGTTCTTTAGACGAACTCCTCGCTGAAAGTCAATCACGGGGTAATTTTGCTTCTCTTTTACAAATATTTCAAACGCTGTCCGCTGACCATATTTATACCTTGGATGTTAATCTTGACATGGGTTTACATTCAGGAGAATTGAAAACGTATTATTTCAACGTGCAACGACATGTTAATCTTGGCATATAACTAGATACACTACACAAAGTAAGTAATACCTGCTTTGATTTTTTTGTTTTTTTCATGATCACTCCATAAGAAATCTTAGATGATGGTGTTGTGTTTGAACTCATATTTTTAATTGTCACTCTATTATGTGTTGATGGTTGTGATATATATTTATATGTATGTAGCTATCACGCCATAATAAATGGGTGACAGTAAAACGATTTGAATTTTTACTCAATAATTTGAGTATTTTTTCATACATAGCCTAAGAAGAATGGGAGGATAAGAAAATGGGGGTATTATGCATTTATGCATGGTGTTGAACGATAGTTTTTAAGTGGCTATGCATGGTGTTGAGAGTTAAGCATGTGTTTGGGGTCTCAATTTTGCTTTTGTTTTGAGATTAGGGTCTGCAAACTTTTTTGCTTGAAGTTGGGGTCTGGACTAACTTCCGTCCACCTCCGTCTATTATGCGTGGGTTGGGTGATGAGCTGGCAGCTTTGAATTCAAATTGGAGGAAAATTTACCAAATTTTTTATCTTCCACCTCAAATTATCTGTCCCGAATTCAATTTTCAACCTTTTGATGCAGTACAACTCAATTTGAATCATCATCTTCAACAGCCGCCGATCAATCATCACACAGCCACCGATCAATCTCGATCAATCATCACCACCGCTGATCAAAATCATGATCATCATAATCATTGAAAACAATAACTGCCGCCGATCAAGACCCGCACTCCACCGTTGATCAAACCCAGAAAAAATATCAAACCCAAAAAAATCCCTATTTAAACCCAGAAAACCCAATAAATCCCAAAAAAATCCCCAAATCAAACCCTAAAAAACTCACCTCCGAATTAATGTAATGGAGAATCGAATTCAGAAATCAAACAAAAACTCACCTTCGAATTGCTTGAAGATTGAAGATGCTGATGGAGAATCTCTCATATAGGATCAAAATTAATTATTGATCCAATTTAATTCCACCTCACATTAAAACCCCCCATCAAAGGAGCCCACCTCAATTTCTCACCATCTTCCCCAAAATTGTACCCCAAAAAAATTAAATAACTTAAAAAAAACCCAGAAAAATTATAGTATTGAATTGTACAAAAAAATGAATTATTAGGTATGTTTTGATTGTTTAATTTACAATTAAAAGGGGGAAAATTGAGGGGAGAGAATTTGAAAAGGGTGGGGATGAATGGATTAGTGACAGAATTATAGAAAATGGGATGGAGATGAATGTTCTTATGTCGAATAGTAGGAAGATGAAGATGAGATGGAGATGAAGATTGAATCATGAAGATGATGAATATGGTGATGGTGGGAGAGGCTTACAAGGCAGTGGGTACGGAGAGGGAGAAAGAAAAGAATAACAAATAAACAAAGTTTAGGCCCTTAGTACGTACACGTCATACTTAACTGACGGTACTTGACGGAAATTGAGCCAGACCCTAATTTCACCCAAAAAAGTTATGAGACCCTTATCTCAAAAAAAAGTGAAAGTTGAGACCCCAAACACATGCTTAACTCATGGTGTTGACCCTTTGTTTTAGTTGTTCTACACTTTCGTGATTTAGTCTTTTTTTTTTTTTTTTTTTTTTTTTTTTTTTTTTTTTTTTTTTTTACTTCATTAGTCTCGAAAATAATTTTCTTTCAAACTTTTTTATTTTACAAAACAATAAATGCTTCATGGATGTTTATGTTTCAGGGTTTTTGCATAATGAAGTTGGGGGTTATGCTTTGTGATAGTAAGGGCTGATGGTACATTTTTACAAATATGAAACTGAACATTACGAATAGATTATCTAATTACAATCTTGAAATGATTACTAATTTTTGTAATGTTTTTTTGCATTGTTGAATTGACTACAATATTTGATGTTTCTTTATGAGTTCAAAGATCTTAGGCCACCGTAGCCACTGTGGCACATAAGGTGAAGGCGGATTGGGACGTGGTGGGAGTGGCTGCTATCACTTTACTTTTGATGAGGATGATTGTTGTATTTACATTAGTTGACCTTCATATATAGCTGCGTAATATTATCAAAAATGCATATTTTTGCAATAGGTTATAGACATAACTTTCACCCAAGAGTTTTATGTTGGGTCATCTAACAATTTGCAATTTTATACTTATGATTGGAAAAACAAATAATTTTTGCATAGCAATTCTGTGACTTATCTATTTGTCACATACACTCCTCTATATAACGCGAGGTCATTATCTTATGGTACTCCAATTATTAGTTCGAAATATCATATAACACTTTCGCACGCATCGCGTGCATGTCAAAACTTTATGATCTTTATTATCTTCTGATGTACACCGTAAGTTGTGAGTTGTGACATGGATGAGTGATTTATGATCTTTACAATGTTTTTTTTTTTTTTTTTTTTCTTTTTTTTGAAATTTCTATATGTACAAGGCTTTTGATTTCTTCTCATACTTTTGTTCTCGGATGTCATTGAGAAGTTGTGCAAATTAGCAGATATGTGATGGCATTTGGTTGAAGAAGCATATTCGTACTCTTTTCCAATTTTACTTTTTTGGATTGTTGTTTATTTTTATAGCATATTCGTACTCTTTATGATTTGGTTTAAAAGTCACTCGCTAATCTCCATTGTGTCGAAAGTTACTCTTTTTTACTCATATGTTTGGTACTTAAAACTCTCATAAAAGTCACCACGGTATGTGTTTTTATTTTTTCAAACTTATTAGAAACTTCTCATAGTTATGCTTTACGTCCGTGTCTACCAAATTTCAATGTTTATTTCAACTCCGTTGTATTTCTTACTTTTTGCGGCGCACGCATCGCGGGCGTGTTATAGCTTGTGAACATAAACTCGACACTTAAAATGTAGTACGACACCCCAAAACAAAGAATAAGACGGGATAACCTGACATCATATTACTCTACGAAGATATTACTCTACGAAGGAGAACAAAATCAAAACTTTGAGAATTTGATGACGCTAATGAGTACTGACCGTTAGAAATCAGTTCAAAAGAAATGGGAACAAACAAATCATGTGGCTAATCTTGCTAATAATTTGGGGAATTACACCAAACAAATCATCAGAAACTTCAACTTGAAGTTCCAACAGTAGGGTGTTTGCTCAGGGCTATCAAGCAGCCATGTCTCTATCTTCTTCACCACATGCTCTTTTCCAGATTTTACCCAATTTTCCCACTTTCATACTTTACCGACCAAAGAACGAAAAAAAGGAAGAAACTTCGATAAAGTTTCCATCTTTTCTTGTCCATATTCGATTGCCCATCAAAAATTCAATAATATCTGAGTCTTATATTCAAGACCCATCAATTTATTTCATCATTAGTGTCCAAATTATACATCTTTTTCTACCAAATTATTGGGTTTCCTTAAATTTGCTCTTCTGGGTTCTTTTCATAGTAACTTTTTGTGTGGAACCCATATTAGAAACTTGTTGAATACGAGTAAATGTCATTTTTGTAGCTTTGAACTTTGCTTGAATCATTAGAATTGAAGTCACATTTGTTGTGTTTTCCTTGTTGTGCGCTAGAAGTTGGAAAGTGTGATACTTTTTCTGTTAGAATGGTTTATGGGACTCTACTACTGAAAATAACTGTTGATGTTTGCTTCTTTTTTTTTTTTTGTTAGATAGGAGGAGTTTTCGTGCATTTTATAGTTGTGAATTGAATTTTGTTTCCTGGGTTTTGTGCTGTTTGATTGAGTAAAGTCATGGCTTCAGTGCTTTCTGTCAGGGTATTCCCTTGTTTCCCTAGAAATTTAGGTTATAAATCGGGGTTTCGAGGTCGAATTATGTGTAATTTAGATGGGGAGGATTCAGCAGCTGTATATTCTGATAGGGTTAGTGTAAATGGTGCTCCTTTTGTTAAGGGAAGTGTGAAAATAGGGTCTGGAATTGGTGGGGAAAATGGGAATTTAGGGAGCATAGTTGGGATGGAACAAAAGGGTAGGCAATTTGCTTCAGAGGAATTAGAAGCTCTTTGGGATGATGGGTTTGGAAGTGCAAGTATGGAGGATTACCTTGATATTGCTAGAGAGATGATTAGGCCGGATGGTGGTCCGCCTAGGTGGTTTTCTCCTGTCGAATGTGGGCGCCCATTGGAGGGTTCGCCATTGCTTCTATTTTTGCCGGGTAATTTCCTTGATATTGTGCACATGTGAGGGTAGTATTAAGTTTTGTGTTTGTTGATTCATGAGTATTTAGCTAGTCCTGATAATTTTACCTGATGCCTGTAGGTATGGATGGTGTTGGATTGGGTCTCATTATGCATCATAAGCCCCTCGGGAAGTAAGTCTGGTCCGTCTTCTGGAATTACTTAAGTTATATGTTTTCTTTTAGTTATTGGCACAATAGTATGCTTAGTCGCGGAAAGTAGACCATGAAATGCAAATTGTCCTTGGAATGAATCTGCTTTTTGCTGTATGTACTATACTCCCTCCTACCCAAAATGATTTCCTCTCTTCGTTTTGTTGTTTTGACTGGTCATGTTCAGGGCTATTTCTAGACTAAATGAAAAACCCGATTGCCATAAAATCAAGCGAGTTTGGTAGAATGCAATGCAGAATAAAATATGTATTAATTTTTACAACAAGTGATCGGGTCATTTGTTCTACAAGTAACTCCCAACGTGGTCCGACAAAACAGTTAAATGAAAGGGGGATATCTTAGTGGGTAGGAGGGAGTATCTATCTAGCAGCCTTTGTTTTACGGTTTTACCACCCCTTGTTCTTTCTTTTGATATCTATGGTCATGTTTTTGGATAGTGAAGCAATACCGGAATCTTGCTCTGCTGTCTTTTCGGCTCAAAGGGGGCTTCTTATGATGCATGTAACATATATAATATTCTGTTTGCCTGCAGGGTGTTTGAAGTTCGATGCCTGCACATTCCTGTTTATGACAGAACACCATTTAAAGGTGCATATCATTCTTGATATATATCTTTTCTAAACATCATATTGTTGTGAGTCATCACTACAAGTTGGGCAAACATTTTGGTACTGTAGTAGTCATAAAATGACAAATTGAGGTGAATGGTACCTCCTGCTGGTTTATATTATTCGCTTTTCTGTACTGAGGGGCCTTGCTTCATATTACTTGCTACTTCATATTGTTTTAGTGGCATATTACTTGTTACTTCATATTGTTTGAGTGGCATATTACTTGTTACTTCATATTGTTTTAGTGGCATATTACTTGTTACTTCATATTGTTTTAGTGGCAAGTTCATACGTTGGGTCTTTTTCTCTTTTAAGTGACTAGAATAGGAGAAAACGTGACAAAATCGTAAATTTTCTTTGTTGTTCAGTTCTCTATTGTTATGGCTTTGTCATATGGGTCTCCGCTGGTTACTTTCTTAGGGTGTTTGTGGTGTTACTGGCCATACTTTTGAACGTACAGATTCCCCATCCCCTCCCTTTGTGATGTCTGTCAATGATGCACTAGCGGTGTATCTTGGGAAACAGTAATGACTGAATTTTTCCATATCTTGGCGCGAAGGGCTGGTGGAATTTGTAATAAAAGCAGTTAAGGAGCAACATTCGTCATCTCCAAATAAGCCAATTTATCTGGTTGGGGATTCCTTTGGAGGATGTCTAGCGCTTGCTGTTGCAGCTCTTTGTCCTACTATTGACTTGGTGCTGATACTTGTTAACCCTGGTAAGTTTTAGAAACATAGGAGTATAGTTTTTTTAAAACCAGTTTGTGCATTCGCTTTTTACACAACAGTGGTTGACATTTTTTTCTTGGTACTTCATAGCAACATCACTGAGCAGGAGCCAGCTTAAACCATTCTTTCCTATCTTGGAGGACTTGCCGGATGAGCTTCACAGCACAGTCCCTTTTCTCCTTAGCTTTATAATGGGTATGCTCTAGTCCTGTTGGTTCTCTAAATTATTGTCAATGGCATTTCATCATAGGTTTGTGTGAATTGTGAATCAACCTAACCTGTCATGGAAGTATAGAACTTCATCATTTCCGGGATAGTCTTTGATTGTGTTCTTAGTCATTGCCATGCGAGTTCTGTTTTTCATCTAAGGCGATCTATAAAGATGGATTTGTTGAAGAGTTTAACTCTTTTCAATGCTTTATTATTTTTGAAAACTCGCCATTTCGAACCAACTTAGCTAGTTTCCTCTCCATCAAAAGTCCCTTTAAATCAGGAACTATGGTTTGCTCAATATTGTTCTACTCGGCGTAAGTCTTAATATGTTTTATCTAATACGCATTATTATTTACCTTCTTTTCTTTGTATTTTGTACACTAATTCAGGTGAGCCAGTGAAGATGGCAATGGTGAATGTTGACACAAAGCTCCCCCCTAATCCAATGCTTCAGCAGTTGGCTGAAAACCTAACTTCTTTGCTGCCACGCCTCCCTGTAAGAAGCTTGTGCTTAAACACTCCTTTTTTCTTTCACATACTTTGTTTTGTTCTCCTTTGCCTATTTTCTGAGTAGTACTTCCAACACCTAAGCTAGAACTTCAGTGATGATCTAGTAGATGCTTGAGGCCTTCAACTGACCAACACATACAGACCAACAAGAACCATGTTTCTTGTAAATGTGAATCTTCTGTAGGATTGCCATAACAGAGCCATTCAACAAGATCACAAGTCGTTTTATATCCAGTATCGAGTAGCTAGCTTCCAGAGTTACCCAAGTTTATTAGAAGTCACTGTTTAAAGCAAGAATCTCTCCACCTTCAAATTACATTTTACAATGTTGCAAGCTTGGAGCCTTTTATTGTGTGCCCATCTATCATGAGGAATATTACTTTCAACTGTGATGTTATGAGAGGCAAGGTAATGGCGTGATGCATCACTATGGAGTAAGGAAGCAGGTTATCATTCAGAATGATGCTTGCTTTTCATGGAGCTGAGTCCGTCATAGCGATAGATCTGAGGTGGGTCTGAAGTTCATTCCAGGAAAACCATCCGCATTTAAGAGTTAAATAACTTAAAATGCCATGATGATTATGAGGGTGGACGCCTTCGGAGAATTCTCCAGAATGCTTAGACTTATGCTTTTGAGTTGGGATTTCTCAAGCCTGGGTTGTTTGTTATTTATTTTTTATTTCTTCAAATATTAATTTTGTCATCTCAAAATTGATTGAAATAAATGCTACGACACATGCTTCAAAAGAGTAACCCTTTCAAACCAATGCATTAAAAAGGGTAATCTCACACCTGCTCAGAAAGATTTATTTGTGCCCAAAAGTTGTTCGAGCCTCCTTTTCTTTAGAAGCAGAAATTGTCTGTCATCAACAAGTTCATATTCAATAATGTAATTTCACTTTTGTTTTAGGTTATATCAGACATCATACCCAAGGATACTCTACTTTGGAAATTGAAGCTGCTGAAATCAGCTGCTGATTACACAAATTCTCGTCTGCATGCTGTCAATGCCGAAGTACTTGTGCTTGCCAGGTTGTTGCAGAGTGCTGATTCACTCTATCTGTCTTCATTGATAGTGACTTCAATACTTGTGTTGATATTGATATACATCCACATTTATTTTTCTGATAATTTTTTATTTTATTTTATTTTATTTTATTTTATTTTTTTAGAGAAATAGTGTTTCTATGTTGAGTTGAGCAAAGATCCACCAATGGGTTTACGAATATACTGGAATAAATCAAATTGACTCACAAAACTGTGTATTTCCTGTACTGTGAAGTAGCAATCAGTTAGTCTTTGCAATTCTCAATGCAATGCTCATTATTGGTCATTCGGAAACAATCTCCCTATATTTTGGACATAGGGGTTAGTCTGCGTAGGCGGTAGCTTAATACTTTTACATCGTTGAGCTATTTTATCAGCTCTTTCAAATCTAACTGTGTCTAAGATGATGCTCTTTTATCTCTAATATATAAACTTGGAAGCTCTTATTACATACTAAGAGCTGTTTTTATCCAACTATGTTGTGTATTTTCATTTCAGTGGAAAGGATAACATGCTTCCGAGTAAAGATGAAGCAAAAAGGCTTTCAAGTTTACTGAAGAATTGTGATGTTCGAACCTTCAAAGACAATGGGCACACGCTTTTGCTGGTAGGTCTTATTATCTGGTCAGTACTGTAAATATGTTTCTTTGTTGAGACCATGCTCAAGTGACTTGAAAATGGTTTGGAACCTTGAGTCTGGGATCGATACATTTGGTGTATCTATTCAATTATGATTGCCTTGGTGCCTTTCAAGTAGCTTGGGGGGGGGGGGGGGGGGTGTACACTTATATAACCTTTCCCCTCTGATAATCATATTGAGTTCAGGATCTTACAATTGGATGAACTATCTGTGATGGTTTGGAGAATTGCTGCTTGAAATTACCTGATTTCTTATATTTAACTTCTTCATTATTGTGGCGTATGCATTATGATTACCCAGTGCGTTCAAGGAAGGAGTCCCCCACTCCAAGCAAGTATGGGTGAGGGACGAGACGTACATAACCTTTTCCCATTGGTATATAAGCCAGTTGACCATTAGCTTAAAAACGGGACGACCATCCTTTACATCCCAAATAAAGTATTGAAAAGGGTTTTAGGACTATTTTTGTTTAGTCCAGTATCATAAAATCAAAACAGCCTCTTAGGCTTTACTGGATTGGATGGATCACTAATCACTGTATCTTTGTTAAATTTAATGTTTCAAAGTCTCTAAGTGAAATCCTCATTCTAAACTGTGAAAGTTGAATTATTTTTCGTGTGTTGGCAAGACATGAAAGCAAAAGAAGAAAGGAGTTTCGATAATTGGGAGTAATCCACATATTAAGTTGAATGTAGAATCTTCTAGTTACTTGGGATACGATATTTTCATCAATAATATGTTCCTCATCCAAGATTTATCTGAGACTGAGACATGCTGCCTTCTTAGATGCTTACTTTTTTTTACTGTGCTGTCTTTCTTCTTTTATAGTTAAATTAACTTATAGTGAGTCTGACGGCTCTGACCTCAAAAAAAAAAAAAAAAAAAAAAAAAAACTTAATTAGTGAGTCTGATCCTATTATTTCCATTTACAATGGAGCCTAAGACTTACTATTCTTAACCTTTGGAACATTATGGAATATAAGCAATATTTCCAATATCACGAAGAAGTAGTCGGTAGGTGCAATTCTAGATGGAACTTTTTTCTTCGGGCATCTGCAAACATGGCTGCATACATCCGATGCTCCCTATCTTGGCATAGGCATGGAGCCGTTGAGGCACTGGGATAAAAGTTGTTCTTGTAGTGAGCCTTGTCGTACAAAAATGTAGCAATATTTTATTTACAAAGCTGGTTACTTTGTTACTTGATATCTTGTTGTATAACTTACCGGCTTACCGCAATTAGTAAAGGTAACTTATAATCTACTCATTGTCATACGGTGTTAATTGACACATAAAGGAACGTTTTTTTATCCTACCCCTAGCTTCAATCAAGTGCATGCATATTCTATTATTGAATTTGAAGAGGCATCAGAGGACAAGGAGTGCTCTTAGCATTTAGAATGCGCTTCAGATTATGTTAAACTACTGTTAATACCTGATGTAGTGAAGAACAGTGAGTCAGCTGTACAATCTTTAGGATGATAATGAGTTATGATGACGTGGTGTGTATTATGGATCAGGAAGATGGCATTAATCTACTTACGGTCATCAAAGCCACCAGCAAATATCGTTGTTCAAGGAGGCTGGATTATGTTATGGACTTTGTTCCTCCAAGTCAGCACGAATTCAGTGGTTTATTTAAAAACTTTACTGGGTAAAGATCAAACTTACTTTTTTATATATGCTTTGAAATACGACAATATGTGATCTTGTACCAAAACTTGTTAGACTTCTGAGGTTTTAAATGAAAGTGTGACGTATTTTTATTTGTTTTCTGTCCATTTTGCATTACGGATGATCTTGTAGCTATGTATGTGACCCTATTTTTTCATTACTTTTTTAAAGCTTCACTATGTACTCCCTTTGTGGAAAAGTCACTTTTAGTATTGCATGCTGAAAACCTAGTTTTACTACTTTCTGAGAAATATGTCGTATGATGCAGGCTGCTTCAGTCTTGTACCAGTCCTGTAATGTTCTCAACCTTAAGAGACGGGAAAATAGTGCGTGGCCTTGCTGGGGTTCCAAGTGAGGGCCCTGTTTTGTTAGTTGGTTATCATATGCTAGTTGGTCTTGAACTTCCTGGCTTGATAGCAGGATTTTTGGATGAGAAGAAAATAATGGTTCGAGGTTTAGCTCATCCACAACTATTTGTAAAAAGCTCATCGGAGGAACTGTCATTTTTTGATTTGACCAGAGTTTTCGGTGCAACACCTGTGACAGCAAAGAACTTTTTCAAATTACTTTCAGCAAAGTCACACATACTTCTTTATCCAGGCGGTGCACGAGAGGCTCTCCATCGAAAGGTGAGACGAATTGTGGTCTGGGTGTTTAACTTCTGAGTTTGAGAAATATGACCCTCATAGCCTGTGTTTTTCTTCACTGATAAATTTTATCTTAGGAGTTCGTTACGTGTTTTCCTATTTCACTGATAAAATTTGATTTAAGGAGTCGGATGCAGAGAATTGTGAGCTCAGATAGATTCGGACTTTTGAGGGCAGCCTTTTTGTACTTAACTACTAGTATATTAAAGCATACTAATGTTTGCAATGTGAAAAATATGGTTTACTAGAATACCATATAATTGGAAGCACGATTGACTGGTTCCATGAGGTTACTATGATACTTCACGAATTTTATAATTTGTGCTCTGAAAGAATATAGCATCAAGCTGGCTGTTTCTTTACATGGCAGGGTGAAGCATACAAGTTAATTTGGCCCGAACGGCAAGAGTTTGTTCGCATGGCTGCAAAATTTGGGGCGACCATTGTACCGTTTGGAGTTGTGGGACAGGATGACTTGCTAGAGGTAACTTCTATTTTTGTATTCATTTGGATGATCATTTTTTTATAAGATTCCTTCAGTGAATGTGGCTACGTTCCGTTCACTTTAGGATCCATATGACTAATTGAAGGCTAAATTTGATTTGGGAGGTTTAGTAAGATCCGAGAACCCTTTTTGTATTAGATTTACTAGTCATCATTTGGATCTTTGCCTCCTCAATCATATGGCTACTGGGAGACGTGGTTGTCTTCACTTTGTTTAGTTTCCCAGGCTTAAGATAATTCCACCAAGTTTTTTTGTTCAAAATTGTTTATCAGAGAGCTTTGGGCCGTTGTAAACCAAAAGACTCCAATGGACAGAACCTTAACCCTAAAATGTGGGTGAACAGCAGAGAAGGTTTCTTTATCGAATCACCTTCTGATACACGAGGCTCTATTATGCATTTTCTTTCTACCTTTTCTCTTTTGCTAACAAGATATCATATCTTCTCAATCTTTAGAAAGTGAGTGTGTGGCTCTATTGAAAATGGAAATAATCTGTTAGGCTGAATGGGGAGAAAAATTCAAGGGGAAAGAAAGAAATAATTTGAATTGATATGGAACAATAGTGAACTAATTTATGCATTTTGGATTTGGCAGTTGGTCCTGGACTATGATGATTATATGAGAGTCCCTGTGCTGAATGATTTTATAAGGCAAAGTTCTAATCAATTGGCAAGAGTGAGGTGCGTAGTCTTTTGTATAAATACTTGTAGTTGATGTGACATTTTCTTACAGACAAGTTCTCGAATAATTTCGAATACCCTTTTAGATTTTTGCTGTACTGCCTGTAACACTGTTTAGCTACCTTACTACCAGATAGAAGTGAAAGATTTATTTGTTTTCCTTTTTTTTCTTCTTCTAAACAGAATGATGCCTGGGTTTCTCTCTCCCTTTTTTTTTTTTTTTTTTTTTTGGTGAGGCTTCTTCTCTTTTACATATCACAAAAGATACATATGCATGGTCTATCGAAGTGATATTTCGTGTTTTATCTTTCAACTTTTTTTCTGGATGGGGCTTGAGCACAATAGCTATTACTATTCCATATGTCACACTTTTAAGCTTTACAAAAGTAGAAACTGCATCAATTATGAACTGTCTTCCTAAATGCTAATGGTGTCGCTGTACAAATTTCATATGAAATGTTAATAGTTTTGCTGATTGATTATGTAACGTGTTCTGGTATAGAAATGACACCGATGGGGAAGTTGGCAACGAAAACCTCTTCCTTCCAGGGGTTGCTCCCAAACCAGTACCTGGTCGCTTCTACTATCTCTTTGGGAAGCCGATTGAAACTCGAGGGAAACAAGAGATACTTACAGATAGAGAGAGTGCAGGAGAATTGTATGCTGAGATAAAATCTGAAGTTGAATCAAGAATAGCGTATCTACTCAAGAAAAGAGAAGAGGATCCTTACAGAAGTGCTATCGACAGGGCATTTTACGATTTCTTATCTAAGGGTACACTGGATATTCCGACTTTTACCCCATAAGTTTAGTGACTGAAAGGTACGCAGTTTTTGGCTGTATCAAATCTGTAAATGTATGCATTCAATATCTGTCCATTGTACAATACTATAACGTCTATATCACTTGGCCTACTGGGTATACTTTTAACTGGCTATCAGATTGTGAACCTCAGAGTTTAGTCTTGGCCTTCTTGCATAATGCTGAACTCATAACATGGAGTACTTCTGTTTGGCGTGACTGCATACCTGTTCACTGGTGATCTAAATATTGCGTCACAGTCCTCAGCTTTGACTTGAGTTTATGCCACTTCCTTTTTTTCCGGCATCTTATCTTAAGCTTAAATGGTTTGATTCCAATCTCTATATGAGCTTTAAGATCAATCTTTTAGCAGACACTATCTTCTTTGGACCTAACATCAATTACAGCACTTATTTGCATAATGTTGGTCGATTTCGACGAACATGTTCTTCTATGCCTTTATTGGCAGAAACTCTCAGCAGGTGTCAAGTGATGTGCAGAAGCGGCCGAATCTATGGCTATGTTTGGTAAATCTAGCTGAAATAGTAGCTGAACGCTGAAATAGTAGCTGAAAGCTGAAATAACAGCTGCAAAGTTTTTAGCTCTTAGTATTAGGAGTGTTTGGCAGAATTAGCTGATATAGGAGCGAATATATATAAAATTACATAAAATGCATTATTTATTTTTAATCTTATTTTAGTTTAGTAAATAATTGAGGGTAAATTAGAAATAAAATTATGATAAACTAGCTTATTGTAAATAAGTTACATGGGGTAACTTCTTAAATAAGCTAGCTTGTTATTTAAGCTAGTGGTGTTACCAAACCAACTTATTTGGTCAACGAGTTTATAAGCTAGTTTGGCCAAATAAGCTTAGCTTATTGTGCATACGAAACATTAGCTTAACTTTATGCGTCTCAAGATCTTACAGTTGCAGATTTTATTAGGCATATATCCTGCATAGATGGAGTCTTCTTCAACAAGCATTACCTACTTTTATTCTTTCAGGGCCTGCACTGTAAACAGAATTTGTACCTAACAAGCAACAGCTGGCTCTTCAGTAAGCCTGAAATACTCTCCTAACTTCAATCGTTGTCGTTGCCGAATCATCTGTCATTTCTGTTAAAAGGTGAATAAGTTCCTGTCTTCCTGACTTCTGTCTATTTAAGCAACTAACTTAACTACTTACACTACACAACTTGAAAACCAAAGAAAACCTCCCAAGTAAGAGAAAATCTTTCCACATATGTCAGGGTATGGTTATGCTAGTAGATCATCCACTGGCAAGCCTGTGTCCATCATCAGCTATGACCCTAGTCGTGGCACAAATACCTATGCCACAGGAATCGAAGAGCGGGTTTATGAGGTTCGCAGACCTTCCACCATTGGGTACACATACACCCCTGCTATGAAGCGAGAGAAGGAAAATCGGCCTAAAGAGGTTGACGACTTCATTACAAAAATCCTTGATGAAGTTAATGGACCACCCGTTTCAGTCACAAGACTGAGTACGGATCCTAAGAGTACCTATGGAGGTTACCACAACTATGGTGCTAGCTATCCAAAAAAAGTCGGCACCAGGCCGGGTTATTACGAAGTTGAGTACATGTACTATGGGTCTCCTGTGAATTCTCAGGTTTCTAGGGACTATGGAGATCCTAACGGCCACCGGGAGAGGACGTCACTTCCTGTTTACGACCCCTCAAATTATCATCTGTCTTCGGTGTACAGACAGTCCGAAATGCCCAAAAGCTATGACGTTCCCAAGGACCGATGGCCAATCAACTCTTCTATAAAGCCTGGATCGTCTGAGCCTTACGAAGGCTCTCGTGAGGAATGGCGTAGGTCATCAAAGCCCATCTACAATCACCCTCAGTCGCCTAAGCCTTACGAAGGCTCTCGTGACCACTGGCGTAAGTCATCAAACCCCATCTACGATAAGACACAAACATATAACACCGGTGACAGAGTTTCAGATAGCCAATTGAGCAACTCACCTGTAAAACCTCAAACTTCTAAGGGTGTGACTTATGAGCATCCGGAAACCCAATGGAATAGGCTGTCGAAACCCGACTACGATCATGCACTACCTAGTAATAGATTAGTAGACGCTCAACCAGGCAACAGGCCACCAGTAGTGAATCCTGAGTATAATTATCCACCCCGAAATGAGATTGTTAATGGTGGAGTTCCGAACAACAAATGGGGAAACTCTTCTCTGAAACCTACATATGATCAGGTAATACCTAGTAATATATCAGTAGACATTCAACAGAGGCCACCAGCAGTGAAGCCTGAATATGATCATCCACCGCGAAATGAGACTGTTGTTGGTGGAGTTCCAAACAACAGGTGGGGCAACTCTTCTCTAAAACCTACATATGATCAGACACCACCAAATGAGACTAACAATGGAGCTAAGCATCAATCTCCTAAGAGCACTTATGGAGTTTCCGTGAACCAAGGAGCTAAGCCTCAACCTCTCGAAGGTCATAGAGTTCCCGGAAACCAAAAGGTCAGGTCTACTAGCCCTGGCTATGAATATCCACCCCGGAATGGGCTTATTGGTGAAGTTTCCAGTAACCCTCCTACGAGGACTCGAAGTCCTCAAGGTCATGTAAGTCCTAGCAATTTGGGGAGCAGGTCATCAGGTTATAACTCTGATTCCCCACTGTCAAATGAAGATGTTCAAGCTCCTGTCAAAACTCGGGGTGATGAAGCTCCCGATAACCAAAAGGGAAGGTCTACAAGCCCTGTCTATGAACATCCACCGCGAAATAACATTAATTTTAGTCGAGTTCCTAGCAATCGCGAGTCATCTGGTTATGACTCCCCTCCACCACATCCATATGAAAATGTCCAACCAGTTGCAGATAACCGTAATTTTACCAGCAATAATGCCTATGATCCTAAGCCGAATAAGCCCATCAGTCATTATAATGATCAACTGAAAGATGTTCAGCCAAGAGATTATGGAGCGAGCAATCAGATTAAGCCTACTGATTATCGCACTAGTCCTTCAAATTGAGCAAACTCTCTATTCAGCAGGGTAAGTGACAATGCAGGACACAGCTGAGGCAGCAGAAGGTTGGTCCAGAGCTCAAATATTCAGTATATTCGGCTCCTGCATCAGAAGTCATTATGCTAAGGCCGAGAATTATAACTAGTAGGGATGTTGTTCAGAAGTACTACTATAATGGATCCATCGTGTAAGCAACACTGCATCTAGTGTCTAATAGAAATAACACTGCATCTTAATGTTGATGAGACTTTTTTTTTTTTTTTTTAAATGTAATTTTATTAATAAAAAAAAGTAATTACAAAACTGTTGTTGATGTAACACCAGCGGGAACCAAAAACCAACCCAGTTTCAAATGTTGATAAGATTGAGGTGTTTTGGCTTGACGGTATATTCCCTCCGAATGTTGCGCGGCCTCTTCTTGGAGTTAAACTGTTAGGTGGGCCGGTTAGTGCAGATCTTAGCTTCTGCAGCTCTCTTGTTATGCAGCGAGTGGCCAAAACTAGTGTTCTTGTGGATGCGGTTGCAAAAGTTGGTCCTATACCTCAATTTTAAACCCAAGGAAAGCCTCTCCTGCCTCACTTTTAGTTTTGAGAAGATAGACTCTTGTAAACCTCGAATAATCATTAACAAAGGTAATATACCCCAATTTTTCACCTCTACTTCTAGTGTTATGAAAGTCAGCTAAATCAGTCTGAATCAATTCTAGAAGTTAAGTGTCTCGATGAGCAACAAGTTTACATGGTATTCTCGTGAATTTGACTTCTACACAAACTGGGCACTTAGACGGTTCGGTTGAACTAAGGTTCGGAATCAAGACTAAGTGTTTGAGACGTTTGATAGATGCAACATTCACATGACCTAGTCTACCATGCCGTAAATCCAAAGACTCAGCAATATAAGCAGAAGAAGAAACATTCTCATTAATCATTTTTGGAACAACATTCAAAACAAATAAACCTCCACTAAGATATCATTTCCCCACAAATTCCCCAATGTTGGTACCTATTTTGTAAATGGGCCCAGCCGTTTTGAAAGTGCTCATTGGAAAAGGCACATGTGGTACTCTCAAAGTCCAAAGAATATTGATCATCGGATTTTGAAGAAATGAAGGGTATGGATTGATTAGGGGTACCTTGGTTTATTCCTTGGACTCTTGGCATTCCCTATATACCCCCTCATTTTCCATAATGAAGGAGGACTTCAGACACAAGTATATTTTCTCTATACTCTATTACTATCTTATTTTGTGATTACCCCATCTTTTCGTACTCAATTGACTTGAGCGTCGGAGGGGCGTCGCCTGGCAAAAGTCGGGCCCCCTTAACCGTGTGTTTGTGCGCGCAGGAAACCAAGATTAATCCCGGTCTATCCTAAAATCGAACTCACCCCAACATCCACCCCTAGTCATTACAACCTTGTCAGCCTCATAAACAATTTTCAAGCCAGCTTTGTTTAGCAAGGCACCAGACACTAAGTTGCGACGCATCGAGGGGACATACAACACATTGGAAAGGGATAGGGATTTTCCAGGAGTTTGAGGGTGATCTTTCCTTTGCCAAGAACTCATCAGTATGAGCATTGCCCATGTAGATGCGCTCTCCTTCAACAACATGCTCAAAATCATAGAACATCTCCTTGTTGGCATAGAATTGCTTTGAAGCCCCGGTGTCCACAACCCAGTCGGTTGTGTTCACCAGATTAGCTTCAACGACCACTGCGGGTCTGCAACAATCACCTCATCCGCCTCAACAAGGTTGTCTTGAATCTTATTTGGACCTTGTCGCTGGGGACAGTGGTAAGCCTTGCTACCAAGCTTCCCACAAACATAGCACACGACCTCATTCTTCTGGTTCTTGCTCTCCGGCTTCACAGACTTGGCTCCTTACTTCTTATTCTTCTTGTTGTTCTGGCCTCTCTTGCCATTGCTCTTGAACCTGTCTCGAATCTGAATAGCACCAGTTTCCACCAGGTTAGTATTCGAGAAATTAAGAGGGGGAGAGAGAGAGAGAGAGAGAGAGAGAGAGAGAGAGAGAGAGAGTCCAACTTATCCTTGAGGCGATTAGCCTCTTTAGTTTTCATATGGCTGATTAAATCCTGGAGGGATAAGTCCTTGTGCTTGAGTTGGTTTCGAAAATCAGCCCAGGACGATGAAAATTTCTCAAGCAACACATTGGCCTGGAAATTCTTGCACATTATCTTCTCCTTGTTAAGAACCTCAGCGCACAGATTCTCGTACTCATGAACCTGCTCCATGACAGACTTGTCATCAACCATCTTGAAAGCCAGCCACTTCCTCGCAACATACTTCTTCTTCCCAGCATCATCACTCCATATTTCTTGGCTAGGGTATTCCAAATCATTTTGGCCGAATCATGTTTCATGAACAAATCGAAAAGGGAATTGATCATATGATTAAGAAGGTGACACCTAACAGTTTTGTTATCCTTTTCGTACTTCTTAATCTCAGCCTCATTAGTCCTAATAACAGCAGCAGCATGGGGAGTAGCAGTAATAGGTTTACGACATTCATTAAGCAAAACATAATCGATTTCTAATTGCTAAACAAATATTAGCAATTTTTTGTGACCATCTTATGTAATTTTTTCCGTCAAGAGGTGTAACAACCCTAAATTTTCGACAATGTTAAATAAGAAAATTAAGGACCGTTATGCCGCCGTGGACTACCAAGTCAACGACAAGGCTTATTAAATCGAAATTCATAAAAGAAACAACAAAATGTCAGCGGAAGACTTATAGCTAAGTTTACAAACCAAAATCAAACCAAATAAAATAAATTACAATCGTACATAAAATCCAAATGTATGACGAAATTATTGTGGAAAATCCCATGTCATGCAGTCGAAATCCAAGCAGACAAGCAATCACCTTCAAGACCTGTCAACTACGCCATCGAGAATGACGTAGGCACCAGAATAGGGTAGGGAACAAACCCAAACATAGAGAACGTCAGCACAGGCTGAGTAAGAAAATAAACATCAAAAGAGTAAGATACGCGCCTTAATGGCGCGTAACTGACAAGAATTCGACAGAAACGAGAGGCACGACTCGCGTGCTTAAAGCACGAGTCGTGTAGAGCGCGCACGGTGGTATTCATCACCACCTTAATCTTATTTAGCATTCTTTATATAATTTATTGCGCAAGGGTCCTACCCCAAGCCGATCCAACACTAGAGCATCGAGAATAAGACGATCCTAAAGACCCGAGTGTGCACACCCCTCCTAGGGGGACGGTAGGACGCACAGTCCCTAAGTGGAAGTCATTTAGGAGACCGGCAGCTGATCTCCGGCCTAGCTACATATACCTTGATCAGAGGCTAATCGCTCTAGGTGGTTTAAACATCACAATACGCGTATAGTTGTATATATTTAGATACATCTTTAATCCGTCTTAAGTACGTTATTCGCGCATAGTAGCTTGATTTATAAACGGCCAAAGCCGGAACAAGAATATCAATAGATGATCAACAAGATAGTCAATGTAGGGAATCAATAGATGCTCAATAGATGGTCAAATAGATAATCGATATCAATAGTCAGAAGATAGTCAAAATAGAGGATATGAGCAATGAATCGAAACAAGGATGAACGTAAAAGATTACCATGTTACGAAATGAAGCACAAGCTTATGAGGGTCAACGTTCTTACCTTCAACACTCAACAACACTAGCAATGAAGTCAAAAGTCCACGAAAGGTACTTCCTCAAAACCACCACCTAAACAATTGTCGAACACAATGGAATTACTACAAATTACAAGGTAGTTATCCTCAAGTGACTTACCATAGTTATAACCCATACTCCAAACATCCCACAAAACACACACAAGACAACCCCAAAACAAATATGATCATAAGATAACCAAACGAACTCCAATTCGCACCAAACTTTCACCACAACTCCACAAACATACTAACAACATTTTCAATCATTTAAACACTTAAAATATCAACAATAACACCCAACAATAAGACAAAACCAGATCTGGACAGAAGCTATTTAACTTAATCAAACCATTATAAAACCTTCCCAAATTTATACTACATGTTACCCAAATCATAACAAGCCACCCTTTCAAATTTCATGCGATTCTAACCATAAAATCATCATCAATTGTAAACCCCAATTAGTAGTCCCTTTTGTCGGAGTCGGGTTCCTATAAGTGTTGCTAGACCCAACATAGTTACTCTGTGCTTTCTGACCTTGGAACCTAAAGGGCGTAACTGAAGCTACCGTAGCCGGCATCGGCGGCTTTCCCGCAATTTTTGAATAGCAATCATTTGCCTTATGCCCAGGCTTTCGGCAATGGAAGCATGTGATCTTATCCCCAATACAATTCGCTCCTGGGTGGGCTCGGTCACATCTCTTACACTTATTGGTTTGCTCATTCCCCAGGCTCCTAGCTTTGTTTGGCTGATAACCTTTGTAGTTTGAGTTTCCCGTGTTGGCTGATTGAGCTCTTCCTCTATTTCCTCCAAAATTTCCCTTCTTATTAGATATCTCCAAGAGATCGAGCGGGCTGTCCTTCCTTTTTAGTCCAATGTCCGATTCCATCTTAGCTACCATCCTTTCAGTATTATTAGCTTTAGCATACAGCGCTTTGACCGTCGGAAACTCCTCCCCAACAAACCAGCCCTTAACCTTCCAGTGAAGCTTCTCCAAGTATCCGTTGACTTGTGCTTCATCCGTGGCTACGAGGTCCCCACCAAATCGGCTCAAGTCCATGAATTTTTCATGGAAATCTCTAACACTCATCTTCTCTGTTTGCTTGAATTCCTCGAACTCATCCTTTTTCTGTTTCCTCAAGTGCTCAGGGAAGAATTCAGTATCCAGATACTTCTTAAGGTAGAGCCAGGTCCTCTCATAAGAAGTTACGGTACCATCAGCTGCTCTTTCCACTATTGGCTTGAAGAATTCGTCACGAATTCCCTGCCACCAACGTCCAGCCAAGTCCCTCAAATAATAGGCCCCGATTCGTACTTTATACGTATCTGGGCAGCCCACTGAGAAGAAGATCCTCTCCATATCCTCAATCTATTTATCTAATTCTACAGGGTCACCTCTTCCAAAATAATTTGGGGGATTCTTCTTTTGCACAGCGTTAGACATCTTTGCCACAGTCATCTCCTTATCATTTGGCGTAGCAGTAGCCTGATTAGCAGCAGTATTGTTATTATTCTATTGGTTAGCAGCTTGATTTGCCAGAAGTTGGGTCATAAAATTGGTCATAGCTGCCATGTGTTGGTTCGAGGCTGCCAACTGTTGGTTTGAGGCCTCTTGTCCTGCA
This sequence comes from Spergularia marina, assembly GCA_963680865.1. NCBI lineage: Eukaryota > Viridiplantae > Streptophyta > Magnoliopsida > Caryophyllales > Caryophyllaceae > Spergularia > Spergularia marina. The sequence continues at coordinate 22,437,400 of OY804549.1, forward strand.
GCCAATTGCTGTAGGATAGCTGTCAACTCTGGGTTACCCTGATTAGTAGAACTGTTTCCGCGTGCCATATTCTATATGATAGTAATGGATTAAATTAACAGTATAGAACAATATATAAGGCATCTTACAGCCTAACGTAAACAACAAGGAGTAGTAAGGTAGAAAACGATAAATAGTTAAAACAGATGCCTATAAGTTATTTGTCTCGCTTAGTTCTGACTTTTCTGGAACTTTTTTTTTCCGGGTACGGCACACGACTCGTGTCCAGGGGGCACGAGTCGTGCCGAGATCAGTAGCTTCACGGCACAATGAGGACGATTTGGAGACAATTGAACTATAGCACAAGTTCATTAACAACACACAATTAGCATGTAATACTATTCATGACTTTTATTTAAGCAAAGTAGTACGTCTTAGGGGTGTTGTCCCCTAATTAAGGTACCAAAACGAAATAACAATCATAAAAGTAAAGAGTACGCATAACATCCAACTCCAAAGTGAATAAAAATAAAACTTAACAACTCTATAGATATCTAGTTGGCCTTATGCCTTTATTTGTATTCATCTTCTAGTTCGATCCATCCTATGCATCTTCATTCAGATCATAATCTTCGTCACCTTGAACTTCTCCTCCATCGCCCGTGTAAGAGTCTTCTTCCTCCTCATCCGAGCTAATATCAATTACTCTGGGGTTGTTAGTCCCTCCATTGTTATCCTCCTCGCCACTCGTAGGGTGTTCTATGGAGTCTTCCTCTTGCTCTTGCTCGGGATTGTTTGGTTGCTCCTCATCCTCACTACTACCATAATAATAGTTTTAGTCCACATATCCTCCATACACATTGTTGCCCACATTGTTAGTCCCTCCATTAACAACATCATTGTTCTCCCCATTATCATCACCATTGTCCCCAGTATTGTCGTTGACATTGTCATCAGCTTCATCACCACTATTATTTCCCTCGATATTTATTGGTATGTCCTTCGACTCAGTGGGGAAGGGTGGTGGATTGGATTGATGGTGTTCCTCTTCAAGTTTAGGCTTCTTTTGGTTTAGATTTTCAGCTGTTCCGTCCTCCTGTGGTTGGGCTCTCTTCACCCCCATCCTGTATGCTTCATAAGGATCCAAGTTGAGGTTATTGGGGTTAGGGGGCGTGTAGAACCCGTAACTCGGAGGGTCCTTATACATGGTTATCGGACCATAGGATAGCTCATCCTCCCAACCCAAAATTACCTCCAGTCTGTCAAGATTTATCATTTCACCTGATTCGTCCCTCAGAGACCGCATATTTCCTGTGCGACATGCGTTAAAGGCATCCCTCTCTAATCTAGCTTGAACTCTCGCCCAACGGTGCTATTTCCTCAGATTGATTAAAGTCACAAAAACTTGTACCTCAGGCCTAACCGCCCATGGGTATCTAGTGGTCGCCCCATTCAGCTTCATCCTAATCCTGGCAACATAGTCTCTAACAGATTCTCCATGTCTCACTGTATCCTGAAATGTTTCTGATGCCAGAGCTATGAGGTCAGGTATTGTCTCTTGTTTAGGAGCTGATTTCACTCCAGAAGGTCCAAATTCCCAAAAATACGCATGAGGGCCTGCCATTCTGTTAGTACATCAAAGAAAATCTCCAAGTAAGTTAATTATCTCATCTAATAACACGAAGCTCCACGTTAGGATTCCTAAAAATTAGTCCTAAGTAGCCTAAACTTAATCGTTAAAACACAAAGCATTTAGCACATAGCATGCGTATGAATGCACCCAACTCATCCCCTAATTTTCAAAACATTAAGATTTTTGGTTTGAAATCCTTTTGTAAACTCAACTAACCAGAGCCTAAGGCTCTGATACCAACTGTAACAACCCTAAATTTTCGACAATTTTAAATAAGAAAATTAAGGACCGTTATGCCGCCGTGGACTACCAAGTCAACGGCAAGACTTATTAAATCGAAATTCATAAAAGAAACAACTAAATGTCAGCGGAAGACTTATAGCCAAGTTTACAAACTAAAATCAAACCAAATGAAATAAATTACAATTGTACATAAAATCCAAATGTATGACGAAATTATTGTGGAAAATCCCATGCCATGTAGTCGAAATCCAAGCAGACAAGCAATCACCTTCAAGACTTGTCAATACGCCATCGAGAATGACGTAGGCCCCAGAATAGGGTAGGGAACAAACCCAAACATAGAGAACGTCAGCACAGGCTGAGTAAGAAAATAAACATCAAAAGAGTAAGATACGCGCCTTAATGGCGCGTAGGTGACAAGAATTCGACAGAAACGAGAGGCACGACTCGCGTGCTTAAAGCACGAGTCGTGTAGAGCGCGCACGGTGGTATTCATCACCACATTAATCTTATTTAGCATTCTTTATATAATTTATTGCGCAAGGGTCCTACCCCAAGCCGATCCAACACTAGAGCATCGAGAATAAGACGATCCTAAAGACTCGTGTGTGCACACCCCTCCTAGGGGGACGGTAGGACGCACAGTCCCTAAGAGGAAGTCATTCAGGAGACCGGTAGCTGATCTCCGGCCTAGCTACATATACCTTGATCAGAGGCTAATCGCTCTAGGTGGTTTAAACATCACAATACATGTATAGTTGTATATATTTAGATACATCTTTAATCCGTCTTAAGTACGTTATTCGCGCATAGTAGCTTGATTTATAAACGGCCAAAGTCGGAACAAGAATATCAATAGATGATCAACAAGATAGTCAATGTAGGGAATCAATAGATGCTCAATAGATGGTCAAAATAGATAATCGATATCAATAGTCAAAAGATAGTCAAAATAGAGGATATGAGCAATGAATCGAAACAAGGATGAACGTAAAAGATTACCTATGAAATGAAGCTCAAGCTTATGAGGGTCAACGTTCTTACCTTCAACACTCAACAACACTAGCAATGAAGTCAAAAGTCCACGAAAGATACTTCCTCAAAACCACCACCTAAACAATTGTCGAACACAATGGAATTACTACAAATTACAAGGTAGTTGTCCTCAAGTGACTTACCATAATTATAACCCATACTCCAAACATCCCACAAAACACACACAAGACAACCCCAAAACAAATATGATCATAAGATAACCAAACGAACTCCAATTCGCACCAAACTTTCACCACAACTCCACAAACATACTAACAACGTTTTCAATCATTTAAACACTTAAAATATCAACAATAACACCCAACAATAAGGCAAAACCAGATCTGGACATAAGCTATTTATCTCAATCAAACCATTATAAAACCTTCCCAAATTTATACTACATGTTACCCAAATTATAACAAGCCACCCTTTCAAATTTCATGCGATTCTAACCATAAAATCATCATCAAACATACATAAACCCTAATTTGTAAACCCCAATTTAGAACTTCATAATATCATGCTTAGATCCTCAAACAACAATGAATAGAACATCAATCACAATACTACAATCATGTTCATGCTTTAAATCATCAATTAAACATGAGTTCAAGAAGCCCTAATTAGGTTTATAAGGAAAAAGGGGTGAGAATCTTACTACACTTGATCAAGGACCAAGTGGGTGAAAGGGGGAATAGGCGTGGGTGGTGGCTGACGGGGGTGGCGCCGCTGCTCCTTCTCTCCTCTTCTTTCTCTTCTTGTCTCTTTCTCTTTCTTTCTCCTCTTCTCTGCGTGCGTGAGGTAGTTTAGGTTTGTTTTCTTCTTTTTTTTCTTTCTTTATATAGTGTGAGGTGAAGGAAAATAAGTAAGGGTATTTTGGTAATTTTGTCAATTAACTGCCCGATTAGGAAAGTGACCCAAAAAGGTAAATATGCCTAAATCCCAAATAGAAACTATACCTTAAAATGAGTCACGAAACGTAACACCCTAATTAAATAATAATCCCAAAATTTATGGGGTGGTACAAGAGGTTCGAGTTTGGGACTAATCAGGGACATTGGTTCGAAGGTTTGCCATAATCACAATAAACGCTTTTAAATTGTAAGATTAAAATATGAAAATTGCTAAGGTAAGAGACAGATACTTATCGAATTTCAAGACTGTGCCATGGTAGGAAACCACTGACTTGAAAGCGTTTACGGCCCGACTCCGATGGTAACCGTCACTGGTCGAAAAAGTTCCCCAAGGCTAACACAGTCACCCTCAACCACTACCACTAGCGGCAAAGGGTTAGAGATTGCACCACTACAATTACCCAGGAACTACATATTGTCTAAGAACGTGTTTATGTGTTTATGATTTCTGTGATGTTTTCGATGATCCAATGAGGAAAAACGACCAGCTTCATAGGCAATATGGGATAATTTCCAATATTGGTAAAAAAAGAAGAGTGTCGTTCGAAAATTACCCACATGGTTGAATGATGACCAAGTAGAATATAACTCCTCTTATAAGACTGTAAACAAAATTGGCGATTAAACTCTGGTTACAATAAATATCCCACATTGCTCATGTGTATACATTAGAGTGTGAGGAACTTATTAATATAGCTTGAAATTTTTTCGATTTTAGGATTTATAGGTTAATTTTCCAGAACAAAAAGGATAGTATTGATGGTAGGATAATGAAACTATCACTTGAAATAAGTAACTGTAGCAGTTACACTTAAATTACTTTGTATGTGTTAATATAAACTAAATAAACCCAAAATTAAGCTTCTTACTACAATGATTGGTTTCTACCCTGATCAACATGTTCAACATGTAGTTTGCTAATTTCATATTTTTCGAAATACTTTAATTATAGTCACTATCCGAACAATATAATATACTTATCGAGAAGTTGGAGATTTTAATTAGACAAAAAAAAAAGAACTTTCACTTAAAAATTCAAACAATTTTATAGAACGTACGAGGAGAAGATAACTACTCCCTCCACTTCTTTACGTTGGAACTGATTTTCCCTCGCAAAATCTGACCCAATGTAAATAAATATGAATGAAATGAAGGGACTACTATGGTACATGAGGTTGATTAGGGGTTAAAAACAACAGATGAAGTTGTACTACGTACATTAAACATTTGGACAATAGTGACCCGGTCATTCGTATATGAAATATAGTCCCCCTAACTCAAAGTTCAATAAGCTCCGATGTTTGACTCTAGAAGTATATACAAAACTCGTCTTAGCCTCAAAAGTTGTATGCAACTAACATTGATAATTACGATAGAATAGTTTTAGTCCCAAATTGATTTACATATCGCATTCAATCGTCAATTAGCCACATTTTGCGTCATTGAAAGATCTGTCCTAGTTCAATTCAACTACAATAAATTTATCTATCTAATATATATATATGTAATTTTGAACCCGCTCAATTCTTACGCTGACATGTGGCATATAATAATATTATTATATTATAAATAATGTTTATCTAAAATAGGATATGGTAGTACATGGTAATATTATTCTAATCAAATAACATTATTACTTGATTTATGGAAAATAGTTATGCAATATAGTAATTACTTGATTTATGTCAATTTGATCAAATATCTCACGGTCGGCGCGTATACCCTAGTCCCGGGACTAGGTAAACCCGGACTCCACGTCATGATGACATCATTGCTTCTCCAGCGGTTTGATTTTAAAAACCGGCTTATTTATTAAAAGAACCACATATTCAAAAAAAAAAAAAAAACAAACCTCCCACCTTTTCTACTCCACCCGGCGCCACCACTCCACCGCCCCCAGCCGCTGGCCTGTCATAGCAGTAGCTACCACCACATCGTCTCCGACGACGCTCCTACAATGGCATCACGCGTCAGTAACACCCGGACCACCGCTTCTCACGCGGCCGTGGCACCCCCTTTGCGCGTGAAGCATCTTCTCTCACTCGTCGGTGGCGATGAACGCCAGATCTGGTTGAGGATGGTGGTGGTGGTGGTGCATGCAAGGTGGTGTAAGGCGGGAGTAGGGGGTGGTAGTCGGGTGGGGTCGTGGGGATGGTGCTGGTGAAGATATGGTCATGTGCAGGAGAGAAATAGGAGGGAAGAGAAATGAGAGAATTGAGGAGGAGTGAGAAACGTGGTATATGAAAATTCTATAAATGGACAAATAGGACTGGGAAATTGAGGATTTTACTTGAAGGAAAATTATAATATAATTGATACGTTAAAGTTTATATTACATTATTTACATGTTAAAATCCATTATTTATACATTAAATCATATAATTGACATGCTAAAATACATAATTTAGTAGTAAAAATACATAACAGTTACGCTAAGATACATAATATATATAGACTTTAAAGTACATAACTGGTAAGTTAAAAAACACAATTAATATGCTAAAGTACATATTTCAAATATTTTGTACACGATCAATACGATAAAGTACTAAATACTTTAAGGGTGCGTTTGGTTTATGAAGGTGGGATGGAAACGGATTGGATACGGAAATGGAGTGGAATGGATATAAGTATCATTTCTTATTAAAGTTGTTTGGTTCCATTAAAAGAAGTTATCAATCCATTAGTAGGGTTAAAACTGTAATTTACCATTTAAATTTTAGATATTACATAAATCGTCATCTTTTCTCTCTCCTCCCCTACTAACGCCTTTGACCGCCCATCGCCGGCGTTGACCACCACCAACCACCACTTCTCCGATAAAAAGCACCACCAATTTAACCAAAATTAGATACTCAATATGGTTGTACAATTAGTTTTCCTAGATTTCATTTTAAATCTAGGATTAAAAATTCAATTTTTTTTTTTTTTTTTTTTCCTAGGTGGTAAGGACGGTGGGCGGGGGGTGTTAGGTCGGGGTTGTGGGTGGAGGAGGCGACGTTAGGGCATGGGCTTTGGACCGTCGTTGCGGTGGTGAGAGGAGGAAGAGGAGAGATGAGGAAGAAAAGAGGAGAGAGAAAACATGAAATAGAGGATGGTGGGGCGGTTTTGGGTCGTCGGCGACCGCGCCGGTGAACTCGCCGGAGCAAGGCCGGTCACTAGGCAGTGTCTCTGGTGACGTACGTGGTGCGGCATGTCGCCGGCGGTGGAGGCGTGGTGGTTGGTGAAGGGTGGGGTTGCTGTGTGGGAGGGGAGGGAGAGGAGGGAGAGGAAGGGAGGAGAGAGAAAATGAATATGGGGGATTCAATTTTGTAACCTTAGGTTTTTTGTGGGATTCATTTTGAGGGATTGGAAAGGGAGTGGGAAAGGATTAAAAAAACAAAAAATATGAAAACAAACACAATGTAATGTAATGGTAGTCGAATCCGTTTCCAATCCCACCAAAAATGATGAACCGAACGCACTCTAAGGTTGATAAGTTGTTTTATGACCAAATCGGTAACTTAATAAGGTTTTTTGTGCATGTAGAGAAAAGTTGCGTACTCGGGTAATTTACATAGAATTTTTGTTTGTAAATATTTGTATGGATTTCAAGGACGCCTAAATCATACAACTAGTAAGTTTTATTTAAATAATTTCTTGGGACGCTTTGAAAATTTAAATAAATCTTAAATTTGAAAAAATCGGTCATAAACGAAATTTCACATAAAATTGTGAAAATGAATGCTTGTGTAACGGTAAGAGTACTAGATACCCCCATCATAGAACGTGACCGTTAATGTGTATCTCTCTAGCGCTGTCACATATACTATGCACAATTTTGTGAAAACATGTCGGATCCGTTAACAAAGTTTTGTAGAGAGATAATTAAACTAGGGAATGGATTTTAGGCCTGTCAAAAAAGTCAGTATAGCGGTAACTCTACCTTGTTGATTGGAGATCCCATGATCTAGGTTCAAAGAGAAAACTAAGTTACGATTGACAAGGGACACACTGTCAAATTTATCCAATCCTGACTAAACAGTGTCCAGTTCAGGTTAAGCTTTAAAATGCTTTTAATAATTTCTAAAAAATCGGATGAATTCGGATGGGAAGATGCATGGTTTATCCCTGTAGAAATTACCTATGTGAGTGTGAAGTGTGGGCCGCTTCAATAAGAATCTCGGAGGCCTAATTCTCTAAACAATCATGAGACCAGGCGGTGTCCATGGCCAAAATGGACACAACAGTGAGAACCAACTATGCTCAGAAATGAATTGTGTGACTTCTATTGTCTTGGTTTACATTAAAGGTCAACGGTTCAAGGCTCAGTTGTCCACCGATTGACCAAGTAAATCCGATAGATTTCACTAGGGAAAGTTCAAAGGGTAAAACCTACTTATGTCGATGCAATTTTTCTTCATCTGTACTATACCATGCTTCGGGGAGTACTAGGAGCATGGTGGTCCTCCTCAAAATAGAGGAGTAGGGACCACACTTAAATAGATTTTAAATTATTTTAAGTGTGGTCCCCACTCCTCAATTGTGAGAAGGACCACCATGCTCATTGTGCTCCCGCGAGCATGGTATAATTTGCGGTTGTCGTGTTTGTATTTGTGTTTTGAAGTGAAAAGTAAAAATCGTTAATTCCTCATTCATGTGGGGGGAAAGTGGTGAATTTTGACCTTTGGAAAATTTTGCGGTGAATAAGGAATTTCTCATTCATATGGGGGATTGTTGGAAATTTTATTTAATAAAATAAAATAACTTATGAACGATAAATTCACGATACATTGTACCTTGACGGTTGTTCAAATTTACTTAATTTTCCAAAAGATGTGTCCATTCGTCATCAATTCATTGCCTATATAAAGGTGTTTATGTGGGTCTCTTATGTGATGGAATCAATTGCGTAAATGTTCCATAAACAGAAACTTTTTATTCTTTTTTGAATTAGAAAGAACGGGGCCTTACTTAATAAGCAACCCAACAATAAGCTCAATTCTTCCATAACATAAGGGGGCGAGGTTGCGCGCGAGCCAAGTGACGTAAGTGCACAAGAGTACTTCGCGCTACAACCATCTCTTTTTTATAGGTTCTACGGACCGATGCCTGTTGCTTCATCTGAGAGAAAAGAATCATAGATATGCCGGTCATTAGAAGGAAAAACCGCCATAAAATGATTCCTCGTGTATCATCTGTAGCAAAACTATGAACGGGAGCTAGCAATCTGGACCGTATTGAAAAGGTTCCTAAGACACAGCATAGAAAAGTCACAATATTAAGAAACAAAGTCCAAGAATGAAGAAGGGGTAAAATGACTGAATGAATACGAGCTGTGGCTAATACCCGAGGCATAAAAGAAGCATTTTCTACGGGATCCCGAAACCACCAGCCACCCCGACCTAATTCATGATGAGCCCACCAACTTTCTGCCAAGATGCCTACGGTTAAAAAGCATCGACATGTCAAGATCCAAATTCTAATAGCTTCTTGGTCCTGGTCAAAGACCACTGTGTTCGCGCCGGCGGTCCAACAAAGACGCAAAGTAGGGGTCTCTTTTTTCCATTACGAAAGAAAGGCTTCGCCCGCCCCCCCCCCCCCCCCCCGGTGTCCACTAGCGCTCTGGACGCTTTTGTCGCGGGATCCGTAATAGTGAGCATTGTAACTGATACCGGGAGTTTAATATCTAGTTTTATTCTGCTTACGAAATGCTTACGCTTACCAAAAGGACTAGGGCATCTTGTCAAAAGTAAAAGCGAGCGGTGACTCTACCGGAATCTATAAAACTCGACTGGAGGCGGGTGTAACCCACAATTAAATATGTCCTGTCTAGAGGTCTATGCCCTCAACCACTGCGTGTTTACTGACAAACTATCCTACCTTAGGGTAGTACCCCTTATTTCAAATAGAATACCCATCCTATTAGCTCTGAATAGCTCTGAATAGCTCTGAAGCAGGAAAGGTTCTTTGCTTTTCTACACTACATTCTGGACGGAAAGGAGATGGTTGTTGAACATCTTCCTAGGCCCCTTCCATTGTACTCTTCCCCTCTTCTTCCCCTCCGACCTGTGCTATCCATTCTGCATGCAGTATTATAATATTAGTCGGTCTTGGGTCTAGGAAATGCCAACATAGAAGCAAGCCGAGCCACCATATGCGGATCCTGAGCATGAGTCAGTACGTCAACAATAAAAAAAAACCCTATAGCACATTCTTAATTCTCATCGAAGAGTGCTTAATTTTATTCTGAGTCAGTCGGGGGAGGCATCTTCCTCAGCACAAGAATGTCGCTCCCCAGTCCGGAGGCCCTGCATCAGGCGCTTTCACTGGCCGAAGGGAGCAAAACCGGGGGTACTACTTCCTATCAGGTGGCGGCAGCCGGCCAAGCCGGACCATCACATCAATATGCTGTCGTCCCACGGTTTCTTCCAAATACCACTTGGGAGGCGTCTTTAAAAGAACGCATCGATCGCCTGGAGAAGGCGGAAAGCCCTTTTCTTCCCCAAGACGCGAAAGGCTTGTTTTGGAAACAAGTGGAATCTTCCCGTAATCAGGCTTCTGATCAGTGGGAGTATAACCGATTCCTCCAATTCGAAAATCGAGATATTATTATCCGAGAGCACAAAGACAATTGCTTCCGGCTGCTTGAACATATTTTTCAAGAGCATCCTGAATTGAAAGCCGATTTTCGCCCGGGCGAGGCTCTTCGGGAGTTTTTTTCGGAGATTGAAGACCGGTTGGCAGCCGAAAGCGGAGGGTCGCTCCTGAATGATGGGGATTTTTTAGAAAGAATCAAGGAAGTTGAATGGGATCTCAGGCAATGGGGGGTCAATTCGAAGTTTTTTTGGAAAATTTGGGGCTAATAAATCATATTTAGGTGTTAGAAGGTGCAAATCAATCGGTGCCGGAGCTGCTACAACAATTGCTTCAGCGGGAGCTGCTGTCGGTATAGGAAACGTCTGTAGTTCTTTGATTCATTCAACAGGTGTGGCCTCTCGAAGTGAGAGGGTAAGGGGAAAGGGCGGGCGGCCCCTTACGCTTTAGGAGGGTTGGTTCTAGTCGTAAATCAAAGTTGACAATCTGACTTTGGCAAGATCGAGGTTTTTTTCTAACAAGCTCCCTTCGTCACCCTCACCCGTCATCCAACATGGTTCGCACCATCGTTATTTAACTCGTTTAGTCCATCGCTCCTTGGCTCTACTTCAACCACTACAACCTGACGGATCCCTCTTGCAGTCAGACCGAACCAGATAAATCATTTAATCTTTCTAGCTGGGCCCTCGTTCTGCGATTAACAATGCCACATATCCGAATTCTATTTATTTGGAGACATCATAGGCGCATCTGCAACATCTCTGGGATTGAAACCCGCAAGAAGAAGAATCAAGGTCGACTCAACTTGAGCTATCGAGTCAGTAGCTGCCTTTAGACCTGGGATAAGTAGGACAGGGCTCCGTCACTTAAATGAAGAAAGGCTTTATTAAAGCTATTCCCCACTGCTTCGGAATCTTACTCTTCACAGGTGGTCCTACTAAAAGCTGGGGAAATCCTCTTGCAAAGGTCCAAAACTAAGGTTCTTCATGAACGACTTGCCTGTCTTAAGCATATATTTATTACTTTAAATATGGGACACCTACTGTGAAAGAAGGTTCCCCGGATGATTGCTTCTATCGACTGTCCTTCTCTATGTTGACTGGGGAAGCCTCTCAATGTGCAACCTTACTTTGCTTAGCTAGTGCTACTCTTTATTTTGGCCTGCTCTCGTAAAGAAAGGAAGGCTCATGAATGACCAATCCCTGGAGGCACACTATGATTCTGCTTCTGTCTGCTCGTACTAGGCCATTAAAGTCTCACTACTTTCTATGTGAATCTTTGTATCCGAAAGGAAATCCCATGCATTGAGCTAGCAGGTTGGATCATCATCAAACACAGGAATGGGTGCTCAATCAATGGAATGTTTGCTTTTAGATCTCTTTCAGTGCTTATCAAATTTGAATATCAGGTTGAGGTCGAAACAAGGGATCAACCTGTAGACATGTTGCGCTGAACCTGTCTTCCTACCGCTAGGAGTGAAAGTTAAATACATTGCGTGGCTGCCACCCGATCATGACGTAGTCAGAAGATAGAAGATTGAGAAAAGCAGGGCAAGTGGGAGCTACTTGTTTGAAGTCTTTTTCCATATAGGGCCAAAGCGTGAACCTTCACTTACTGCCTTTAGAATAGAAAGGAACAAGCTTAATTGAGGCACCTACCACCTTGCATTGTAGCTCTGTTCTTTGCTCCCCGTAAAAGAGTTCCACTCATAACCCCTATCACTTGACAACCCAACCTTTTCATTCATAATAGTAATGTGATTCCATGTCTATGATGATTCGGCGGGATCAGATTCAATGGCTTTTGGCCAAGGGTTCTTGTCTTTTTCTTCGTTATCGGTAACTATACAAATCAATATACCTACTCACTACCATACTTTCCTTGCTTTAGACTTCCATTCCAGCACTAGAAATCTCCAACTTCTGACTTCCTCGCAGCCTCTACCATATCTGTTGAAGGGACTAGATCCTGCCTTTAGAGTGGCTCTTATTCCTTACGGTTTTTTCCAATATGGGTTTCTGTATAAATAGAATACGGGGGTTACTAGTCAATGTACTAGTCACACTTACGGCATAAGCGATGTTCCGGGCGAGTGCACGTCATTGCATACATTAGGCTTCCAACCAAAAAGGCATCAAGCAGTTAATCAGGGGGCTTAATAAGCTCTGATTAAGATAGTTAGCGATTGCCAATAGCCTCCTCAAGTTCAAGGGCCCACGTCAACAAAGATCCTAGTTTCCTTCTCTGAGGAGGAATCCCCTGGTAGGCTCGCCTAAAAGACAGACTCTGGAGCTGGTAAAAGGAGGGTGTTTGCAATTGGAAATTTTGTCTTTCAAAGGCTTAGAGCTCTTCATGATTTTCTCATGAAAGTCTTAACCCTATGGATGGGACCTTTTACCTGTAAACCAACCCCCTAAAGCGAAATAAGCACACGGAAAGATCAATAGACCAGACCAACCTACAAAAACGTAACGGTCTCTACGTAACCAGTCATCCATAATATCAAATAAATCTTTTTCGTCTTTGGTAAATTTACCAACTGTAACACCCCGTATTTTTGGGTAATTATTTAATAAGGGTGTTACTTTTTAAATCGATTATTGGAAGATAAAATGAGTTCCTATAATTGAGTTTGGGTCGGGTTTATGGATCACTCATCTCACCCAACGAATAAAGGTCAAACCCGAGTCTACCCTCATACCTATATATACATATAATAAAGAAAACCCTTGCTTTATTTCATAACCATTCGGCCTCCTCTCTCTCTCTCTTCTTTTCGTATCCTCCACCCGCATAAGATCTCAGCACAACTGTGTCAACTCCAAACACACATAACTTTCTCATACGACCTTTGCTTAAGTCGTGGTTGGTGGTGTTAGAACCATGATTTCGATACGAATCTAACACCATGTAGATCATGTCAAGATTCCATGGGATGCTCACTGTAGAGGTGTTTTAGTAGAGCTGTATCTATCTACCCGGAAACTGTGTCGCCGCCTCGGTATTCTGATGATTCCCGTCGACTCAGAAGATATTTTAAGACGATATTTTTTGGGGATTTTCCTAACTATATCTTTGAAAACATATCCAACATGGTAAGTCCTAGACTTCTGTATCAAAAGTTACATTGGTTTTCGTGAATAAACCCTAACTGTTATTCGTGGTTCATTGTGAAGTTGATTCCTGTTGATCCGCTTGGAGTTTGTGGACGAAAGTTTGAGGAGAGGTTTCTGACATACCCTTATACAACATATTAAAATTTGGTGGTCATCCAATATCGGAGGTAGACGTTATTTGTGTTTCTTTACCACTGTCCCTTTGTGGATCCGTTTCATATTAGTGATAGTTGTGAGTTGTAAGACTTATGGCTACATCTTTTTGATTAGGGAATTGTGGATTGAGTTTATAATTGGATGATTAAGGATTAGCGTTGTAAGGTAAGAACGTTGATCACAAACCTCTCACTAGCCATTATCTTGTTTGATACACCTTGCTTGATCATCGTATGTTCTTGTTTTACACATTCATTCTTGTTACCCGTTTCGCTTGTGCCTAATTATATCATTGAACATATTTTCCTTCCGTCTTATCAATGTTCGTTTGCGGTCTTTCGACCACCATACTCCCCACGGCCTTCGGCCCTCTTGCCTTCCTCGGCCCTTCGGCCTCTAGCCGAGACCACCACTCGGCCACTCGGTCGAGTGGTGTGTTTGCTTGTTGCTTGTGTTTTTGTTTCGCTTCAAGTATCTATCGATTATGATCATTGTAATTTGTATCGTCAAATAATGCACGCGTGAACAATGTATATAAAACGGATGAAAGAAAATAAATGACTCCACCTAGAGTACGATGGATTCGGCTCGGCCGATCATCGTTTGATATACCTCTAATCAAGGTACGTAGGGTCGGATTAGCTACCGACTTCCTAATAGTCTTCCTCCTAGATGGGAACTCGTCCTACCGGCCTATCTTGCGAGGGGTGTGCACACTCGGGATTATTAGGGCGATAATTACAACTCTAGCTCGAACAAAGTTCGTTAAGTGGGGCTATGGGGTAGGACCCTGGCCGAATAATTAAGCAATGTATATATATTGAGCGACGATGCTCTTTTGATAATGCACTCTGTTGCTATTGTTAATCATATGTTATAACGTCAATTCGTTTTTTTTAGCTACGCGCCTCAAGGCGCGTATCTTATTTGTTCTTTATGCTTGTTATTTCTTACTCAGCCTGTGCTGACGTTCTGTTTTCTGGTTCGTCCCTACCGTGTTCTGGGGCCTATGTCAATCTTCGATGGCATAGTTGACAGGTCTTGATGATATGGCTGCATGCTTACGAAGTTGATCATGTTGGGAATTTTCGAAAGACTTTGTTTTTGTCTCAGACTTCATTTCGTTCTGATTATGTAATTTGGATTTCGTTTTGAGAACTATAGCTCGACATTTAAAGACTTCCGCTGTTTTATTTTCCGTTGGTTAATTGTAGTTGAATTTCCAGCCTATCAATTGACTTGGTAGTCAATTGCGGCGTGACAATTCTAAATTTATTTCTATTTATAGCTGGTCAAAATTTAGGGTTGTTACAGTTGCTATCAGAGCTATAGGTTCTGATTCGTCGAGTCTACAAAAGTTTTCAAAACAAATTTTGAAAGTTTTAAAATGGGGGCGAGTCGGGTGCATTCATTCACATGCTAGTTGTTACGTGCTACTTGTTTCTTGTACTACACCATGGAGTTCTTGGATTGATTTTTGGGTGTTCTAAAAGTGAATATTTTACACCGACCCACTTTGGAGATTATGTTTGGTGCTAACAGTAATTGATGATGTATTGATTTATGAGTTTCGAAATTTAGTTTATTGTTTCGAATGTGATATTGAAATGCTTAAGGCGACTAGGGTATTGGAATAGATCGACAGTATTGCAAGTTAAATAGAGGCATTAAGCACCTTTTGGGTTTATATTAGGGATGAGTTGAAGATGATGATAGTATGATTGTATTTGAGCACTGAATGTTTATAGTTATCGAGGATTTGGCCATTTTAGGTGAGATATGAGACAGAACATACCCTTGGGTTTGTGTATGTGAGATGGTGGTAAACCACAAATTTGGAAGCAATCGTCTACTTCCTCTTTTCCTAACCATAAAACTCTATTCATGGTATTGAATCAAATAAGATCGTTGGGAAAAATGAATCGAGACGAACCAATGCTTATTCCTGTAGAAACAGCCGACACTACTCAATCTAACTTTGCTCCACCAATTGAAACTAGTACAACGATTATTTTAAGGGAAAGTGAAAAGTCGAAGAAGGGACTAGTAATGGTGAGTCTATGAAGGAGCTAAGCTTATGCGTGGTAGGTTCTTGTATACTCGACCTTACGTCATTCAAATGCCATCGACGCGGATTTTAAGTAACGTTAAGAGAACTGAGAAATTGGGAATGCCAAGTAACGTTAAGAGAACTGAGAAATTTTATTGAGGATATCAGGCATATGATTGTTTTCGACATTTTGGGGTTAGATGACAAGGATTTGTTATGCAATTTACGGTACTGGAAGCACCTAAATTTTGAAGGAACTCTCGAAATGAATCAAATTCTGTTGGGACAAATTGAAGGTCTATATATATTTCTGCAAGAGTTGTGAGGTTTTAAAGTAGTGCAAGCTAGAAGTGACACGATTTTGGGTTCGATACTTTAAAATTGAGGATTTCTGTGATTTCCCTTGCTTTGTTTTCTTTGCATTTTGACTAAGTGTCTTGTAATCATTTTAGAAAAAGGAGACAATGCCCCTATAAATATGTTCAGGTCAATGTTATTTGATTGAGATCATGCGCTATCTGAAAACTTATATGTCTGTGTGTTTTGTGTCCTCGACTCACCCGTTCTAAATGGCCGGACTCGGTTTGACCGATGGCTCACGTTGGCACCAGGGAGAGTGTCCACCGGTCTTGGCCAAGGCGCAGCCTGCACTACTTTCCGTCTTTCTCCTTACAGAATTTGAATCGAATCAGTAATTGATAAATCATATGGACGAGTTAAACAGGAAAGCACTACTCTAATTTCGTATGATCAAATAAAACATTCGAATAATACGGTTGGTTGATTATTAGTATTACATGGGATTTCATACTTGGTTCATTTGAAAGTCGTACCATAAAGGTAAACTATTTACCTCGGGACCCATAACAAGATTCTTCAAGTTAGGGCCGTTTGGGTAAAGGTTGGTGCTTATGGGTTTTAAGTGAGTAATCAAATTTGATTTGGGACTATATTGTATGAATTACGGCTAGCGTTGGTAATTACTGCCTATGCATGATTGTAGTATTATGGAATATAAATGAGCAAAGGGACACATTCATGAGTTCTCGAATCATCGATATATCTGTATGAGTTTTCTTTCGGTAAATCATATGATAGAAGTGTTGGGCGCCTAATATATAATGGGAAGTGAAATTTTGAGGTTATCATGAGGATTGATCAATTAAATTTGGGTATTAAAATTTTAGAGGTACAATTAGATGGTTTGGGGACAAAGATTCAACGTTCAAGGTCAGTTACACCTATTGGTACGTGATTGGTATAATTAATAAAATGGAAGAGATAACATGGTTATGACTTCAACAATTGTTCGAAAACCGAAGTGGTGAAGGAGATTCAACTAGTCGCGTACATGCAAGACTCGAAGGAAATGAGACACATTTGTTTGTTACAAGGTTTGAACCTCCAACCTACAAGTCAAACATAACACAACAGAACCACTAGGACAATATTTGTTTCATAAGTTGCTTCTGGACTTTCAACAATGGAGTGTAGACGTAAGTAGAAAAGGAACGTCGCTGTGCTACAACAATATCGAGGTCATAAGTTAGTAGGACTGATGTACCATATAATGTGTAGGGCAAAGTCGACATAAAGATATTGTTTGAATCCACTACTGCAAGGTTAATTTTGAGACTTCATATGCATGGAATGCTATTATTCATGAGTGGTGTTTGTACACTATGCCCTTGACATCGGTCTTTCTGAAGGCATTGTAGATCATGTTTTGGTGGATAAATTAAGATTGAGATGGGGCGTGCTTAGTGATTGACACCAAAGTCTAATGGAAAAGATAACGTATGGGGCGCTACATCTAATTTGGTTAAATTTACATTCTTGACGTTGTGGCTTGCGACAAATGAACTTAGTCGATATGGATTGATAGTGTTTACCCTGACAAACAAGTTAATGGAATGTGAAGTAATTTCGAGGTGGTAGCAATGTTGCGCCCTTTGAGTTCAAGGCACTTTGAGCATCATATCTCGAGATTTGAAGTCGTTGGAGGCTTTGATTTTTAATTTCAAGTTAAAGGATGACTCCGAGTACATTTTGGTTTAAATAACTAGGAAAGGAATGAGAACTTCGAAGATGTAGAGTTATGGGATTGGAATTGTCGTGGAAGAAATTTAAAAGTGTTAGATAATCGAAAAGGACTTTGTATAGAGGATCTAGCGATTGTTATTATGATCAGAGTTGATACTACCTACATAACGCCTATGGTATTGAGTTACTGAAAATAAAATTAAACCCCTTTTTGAGAAGTTACAGTTGTATTGCATTAGTTCAGGCGGCTTTGGTGTTATGAAACAGATGAGAAGACAACAAAAGAGAACTAAGGATAATCATATCAATTTTAGCTTGACAAGTTTGAGACTTGAGGCTACATGTTTACAAGGACGAAGTTTCTTCAAGTCAATTTAGGATGATGGTCTTAATGACTAAGGCTAAAAGTGCGTCAACACTTGGGAACTTTGGATACGAATATGTGTTTGATCAAGTCTCGAAAGGATTTCCTTGCAGTTGCATAAAGCTTGTGTATTGCTTTAAGGTCTACACCTGTGAGACATGGATTCAAGAAGACTCCAATGTGCAAGAAACAGAGAAAAGTGACTCCGAGGCCTGTACAATATGTTTTGAGGATCAAGTGAGAACTGGATATGGAAGGAAAACTCCTAGCTAACGGGTGATACTCTTACCACATTAAGGTCATATGATTATATGATTAAACTTGTTCGCACAACCAAAGAAGTTGACTCTAAGTATTACTTAAGGGTTGATGTGAGTCATGAACGGATAAAATTTGGAGAACTACAGCAGGCATGTTCAGGAAACCCAATGAGTATGAGGAGAATGACCTACTTGAATTGAGGTTAAAGTGATGATTATAGTCTTAAACTTTAGAGACATTCTAGTTTAGGCCATCACGAAAAGGGTGAAATAGGTGTATAATTCAAGGATCTAACATCAGACATTCAGCGAGATTACTGAAACTTAATGAGTAGTATGAGACGACAAGTTAACGATGAGGTGGAAACTCAAAAGTTGTGGTCAACAACTTAAGGAGTTATGGAACCATCGTGAATGGCATAGAGAATATAAAAATCCCGGACACACCAAGCAAGCATAAAGGTCTATGTAAAGTCATTAGCAAAAAAAAAAAAAAAAGAGTCTACTCAGTGCGATAAAACAATTATTAGATGACGACAATATCTTGCCGGGGTAAAACGACACTAGATGACAACAATTATGGAGATGAAAGTTTAGCTTAAAAGGTTACAACGTCTTTTATGAGCTCACAACAATATAACGAGGATGACGACTTGAGTGGCTCACAATAGAGGGACGATCGATGTCAATTCACTTTGTCGAACAAGAATGTGAAGGATACATGGAATGTTAAGATATTGTTTAGCCAGCTGCCTATATGCATTAAGAAATATGACTGTGGAAGTTCAACTTACATGTGAGTTGAGATTTTAGATACAAGTTCTACGACGGTGGTCTTGATACTAGTACTCTGAGGTTTAAATGACAATACCTTGTGTAGATGGGAACACTCCAATAAAGGTTTGACATGGAAGTGGCAACGAAGATATTCAAATGGACATAAATATTTCAGTAAAACTTCTAAGGATCGAGATATGGTACAAGTTTGAATTGTCGGCCGGCTTCAGGAAAGGTTCTATTTTAGTAATGTGTTCCATGTCTATCAACGACAATCACGAGGAAATACGACAAAGCATGGTCGACCTGGGGATGAGAAAGAGACAATGAAATATTAATTTGGGAAACACAAGTGAAAAGTGGCATTTATCGATGGTCAGATAATTTCCTCGCATGATACATAAAGTACATTGGTTCGAGGACGAACCTTTTCTTCAAGGGGGATGAGAACGTCGCATGTTCGTCCTTGGCTCTGAATTATGTGAATTACGTGATTTCACTTGTTATTATATGAATCGTGTTGCATCTTATCGAATTATTCTGATAAATTGACATACTTACTACATGCACTGACGATGCATGTATACCTCAACTATGCACTAATGATGCACACGTACTCGTTTTGTGCACTGACGATGCACACGTATTGACATACCATTTCTCACTCCTTTCCTTTCATACATGCAATTATGTAGTTGAGTCACTACTTATTCTCATCGTATATGGTGTCCTAGTACCATGTATATTATCAAACACATATAAGCCTATTTACTTTCATCTCCCTCTCTTTGCTCGAATGCTCAAGCGGTTGTAAAGGGAGTTGTGTGACTGAACAAGTGTTTGGAGAACTATAAACTTGGAAGGACGGTAATTGAGGACACTTTGGAGAATGAATTTAAGATTCGGGACGAATCTTTGTTTTAAGGGGGGAAGACTGTAACACCCCGTATTTTTGGGTAATTATTTAATAAGGGTGTTACTTTTTAAATCGATTATTGGAAGATAAAATGAGTTCCTATAATTGAGTTTGGGTCGGGTTTATGGATCACTCATCTCACCCAACGAATAAAGCCCAAACCCGAGTCTACCCTCATACCTATATATACATATAATAAAGAAAACCCTTGCTTTATTTCATAACCATTCGGCCTCCTTCTCTCCCTCTCTCTTCTTTTCGTAGCCTCCACCCTAAGATCTCAGCACAACTGTGTCAACTCCAAACACACATAACTTTCTCATACGACCTTTTATTAAGTCGTGGTTGGTGGCGTTAGAACCGTGATTTCAATACCAATCTAAAAACATGTAAATCATGCCAAGATTCCATGGGATGCTCACTGTAGAGGTGTTTTAGTAGAGCTGTATCTATCTACCCGGAAACTGTGTCGCCGCCTCGGTATTCTGATGATTCCCGTCGACTCAGAAGATATTTAAAGACAATATTTTGTGGGGATGTTCCTAACTATATCTTTGAAAACATATCCAAAATTGGTAAGGCCTAGACTTCTGTATTAAAAGTTACATTGGTTTTCGTGAGTAAACCGTAATTGTTATTCGTGGTTCATTGTGAAGTTGATTCCCGTTGATCCGCTTGGAGTTTGTGGACGAAAGTTTGAGGAGAGGTTTATGAAATACCCTTATACAACATATTAAAATTTGGTGGTCATCCAATATCGGAGGTAGACGTTATTTGTGTTTCTTTACTACTGTCCCTTTGTGGATCCGTTTCATATTAGTGATAGTTGTGAGTTGTAAGACTTACGGTTACATCTTTTTGATTAGGGAATTGTGGATTGAGTTTATAATTGGATGATTAAGGATTAGCGTTGTAAGGTAAGAACGTTGATCACAAACCTCTCACTAGCCATTATCTTGTTTGATACACCTTGCTTGATCATCGTATGTTCTTGTTTTACACATTCATTCTTGTTACCCGTTTCGCTTGTGCCTAATTATATCATTGAACATATTTTCCTTCCGTCTTATCAATGTTCGTTTGCGGTCTTTCGACCACCATACTCCCCACGGCCTTCGGCCCTCTTGCCTTCCTCGGCCCTTCGGCCTCTAGCCGAGACCACCACTCGGCCACTCGGTCGAGTGGTGTGTTTGCTTGTTGCTTGTGTTTTTGTTTCGCTTCAAGTATCTATCGATTATGATCATTGTAATTTGTATCGTCAAATAATGCACGCGTGAACAATGTATATAAAACGGATGAAAGAAAATAAATGACTCCACCTAGAGTACGATGGATTCGGCTCGGCCGATCATCGTTTGATATACCTCTAATCAAGGTACGTAGGGTCGGATTAGCTACCGACTTCCTAATAGTCTTCCTCCTAGATGGGAACTCGTCCTACCGGCCTGTCTTGCGAGGGGTGTGCACACTCGGAATTATTAGGGCGATAATTACAACTCTAGCTCGAACAAAGTTCGTTAAGTGGGGCTATGGGGTAGTACCCTGGCCGAATAATTAAGCAATGTATATATATTGAGCGACGATGCTCTTTTGATAATGCACTCTGTTGCTATTGTTAATCCTATGTTATAACGTCAATTCGTTCTTATTAGCTACGCGCCTCAAGGAGCGTATCTTATTTGTTCTTTATGCTTGTTACTTCTTACTCAGCCTGTGCTGACGTTCTGTTTTCTGGTTCGTCCCTACCGTGTTCTGGGGCCTATGTCAATCTTCGATGGCATAGTTGACAGGTCTTGATGATATGGCTGCATGCTTACGAAGTTGATCATGTTGGGAATTTTCGAAAGACTTTGTTTTTGTCTCAGACTTCATTTCGTTCTGATTATGTAATTTGGATTTCGTTTTGAGAACTATAGCTCGACATTTAAAGACTTCCGCTGTTTTATTTTCCGTAGGTTAATTGTAGTTGAATTTCTAGCCTAGCAATTGACTTGGTAGTCAATTGCGGCGTGACAATTCTAAATTTATTTCTATTTATAGTTGGTCAAAATTTAGGGTTGTTAAACCAACGGCTATAGTCATAGTGATCCTCCTATTCAACTACTTCAACCATTTCCGAGCACCTTATAGCATTTTTTGGAATTCGAGAATTTTTTTTATTTCTCGTACATTGACCCTTAGTTTAGCGATAGGGTTTCAAAAAAAAAAATCCTTTAGTGGTTCATAAATTAACTTCGGTTAAACTAAATTCAATTTTTTATTCATTTTAAAAATTAATTTTAACCAACTCTGAAGTTTTTGAAGAAAGAACTGTTCAAGGAACAGCCGAATTTCCCCCCTCATTGCCCTTGATCTTCACTGCTAATCTCCCCTTTTTTTCGCAACGAATTAAGCCGATTCTTCCAGTTTGTTTGTAAAGTGAAGCCAAAGAAATAATATCTTCTTTTTTTTTAATATGATTATGATATATTTATTTTCTGTCTGTTTATAGTTAGTTATTTTTCCTTCAGATCAATCGGAAATTTCGGAGTCTATCTTTTCATTTTCTCCGGTCAAAGTAAGAAGGGTACTTCGAATATTTTTTATTTACTTTTTTTATGTAAAAAAATCGAGAATTCCCATTTTTGACTTAATTTAATTAAAATTAAATACAAAAAGGCTTTTCTCCCCAACCGAGGTGATAGACCCCCTTATGGCCGATGTAATTTCCTGCCAAAGGAGAAAAAGACTTTCCGGCGTGTAGACTCTAAAAAGGCGGCGGCGTAAAAATAAAATTAAAAAATAAAAAATGACTCTCAAAATAAGTAGTGTTATGGTGATTAGTTTGTTAGCAGTGGTATGTGCGCGCATTGTAGGAGAAGCGGGAAAGAATCTATTGACCACAGAATTTTCTCTTAGTATCTTCGGAATCTTGGTATTACTAATTTGGATTAGTCGAAGAAAAAAAGGTAATTTATATTATTTTATAATAGCTAGGTTTCTTATTGTTTTTTTGACTTCCCCTTTGGGAAATATTTCCATATTTATGATCGGGGTGGGAATCTCTCATGCAATAGGGGACCTGCCGCTACCCCTTCCCCCAGCACCCTCGGAAGGTTCAAGCTCTTTCCCTTTCGGCTTACCGAATAGGGAGTCCGAGGAAATGGAATTCGAGCCAAGCCTGGGTTCTAATTCCATAGCGGAGGCGATGGGTCTCCCAGAAAACGAGGCCATCCCCGCGGCTAACAACATCCCGCCAAATGAGGCGCCCCTGGCTGGTATTCCAGTAGATCCATTAGCCGGTGTAAGGCAAATCTACTTACAACAGGAGACAGAGCTCCTGACTAGGATACGCGTTCTCGAGGGACGACTTATCAATGGCGTTCCACCCCAACTGAACGAAGGGGAATACTCAACCTTGGTAAGAGGATTTCTTGCTGAAAGCTTTTCAGCACGAAATTATCTCAATACGCTTCAACGCGAGCTCTTTGAGATATCTCTTTACGAGTATAAAGCTAATCTCATCGAACGACTCTTTGATCTCTTGATCCATGAGCCAGAGATTGAGACTCTTCTCAACACAGGAGCTTTTCGAGAAAATGAGATTCAGGGAGAGGCTAAAAGTTTCATAGAGGAACAGCTGTCTAGGTTCGGCCTTTCAGAACCCGTCTCTCCGCTTGATCGGATCGCATCCGAAGCTTTCCTTCGGTCCTATGAACAGGACCTGGACGCCCACGGTATAAATTCCGACTTTTATATCCAATTTCGCCAACATATAGGAGGTGAATAGGCCTGCTTAATGCTCAAACTTTAGGAAGAGTGGGTTGGATCGTTCGGCTTGGACTGAAAGAGAACGAACTACAAGGGGCATGATTCCGAGGTTGTTTGTTGAGCCCGGATATGTAGGCACGGTCAATAGAAAACGGCCCTCAGCCCAACAAGTGTATGCTCAGTCGAAAGGCGCATCTATGACTTTATACAGAATTTGCCATAGAAGGGGTCGATCCCAGACCTGGGGCGAGAAATGCTTTTGATTGAACGAAGCCAAGGGGAACAAGCAAGGGCTGATTCGACTAGGTCGAACGTGGGGAACAAATGCTTTAATGTGAACAAATAGCTGCCTCTTGCAAGTTTGTGGCCAGCGTTCACCCTCTAAGCTATGCGCTTGATAACGAACTAAAGGGCTCGAAGCTATAGAAGCTCTACAAATAGCAGTTCTTATGAATTTATGGCACAGTTCTTTAAGTTGGGTAAAGGTAAAGTAAACAGTAAACAGCAAAGACTCCCTATATCGAACCCCATTTTTTGATCTGCCTTAGTATAAAGAGCAGGCTTAGTACATATCCATAAGTCTTTTTGACTGCGGCATAGCTATCCCATAGTGCGTGCCATTCTAGGAGTATTCATTTACTCCGGTATAAAAAGGGTTATATCAAGGTAAATAATTTCTTTCTGGTCCACCAAGAATTTTTTTCAACTAAGGTTTATTTAAGTCCGCCACAGCATGCCTTTTTCCGTCTATAGCGGATAGGTAATTTAGCTACCTCCGCAGCAACAATTGCTTCAGCGGGAGCTTTTGTCGCGGGATCCGTAATAGTGAGTATTGTAACTGATACCGGGAGTTTAATATCTAGTTTTATTCTGCTTACGAAATGCTTACGCTTACCAAAAGGACTAGGGCATCTTGTCAAAAGTAAAAGCGAGTGGTGACTCTACCGGAATCTATAAAACTCGACTGGAGGCGGGTGTAACCCACAATTAAATCTGTCATGTCTAGAGGTCTATGCCCTCAACCACTGCGTGTTTACTGACAAACTATCCTATCTTAGGGTAGTACCCCTTATTTCAAATAGAATACCCATCTTTCTTTGCTAAAAAAGCGATCATCGTGGGCGTGAAGCTAGTCGAATGCCAAGGAATCCACCTAATAGCCATTTTCCAGGGAGTCCTTCTTAGCAGCTAGTCTTATACTCTTACTCTTGTCCACTTTCAGGTAGCCCTCTCAGTCTTGTGCTTTTCTTAGGGAAGGTCAGTCTTAGCAAGGGCAAAGGGTGGAAGTAGATCATAGGAATGAGGCTGTGTACAAAGATCTAGTTAAGTATCAGGCGAGAAAAGAAGATCAATAGCCTATGTTGCACCTGTTGACCGATTATCATTGGGAGATTTTCAAGGGGTTCAGCCGGGTCCATCTCGTCTCGGGCTAGCTGGAGCTCTTAAGCCAGTCGTTATAGGAACATCAATTGCTCGCGTACTATTCTTACGAGATTGGTAGGAAGAAAGGAACTACCATAGGCTTGACATAGTAAAATGAGTTCTGAGCCTTTAGTAGTCATGCTTACTTACCGAGATACGGTCTCTATATCCTAATACTTTTTTAACCCGCTGGAAACTGTAGATACGGTAAGGCTATGGTGGGTTAGTTTCTAAGGTGAGGCAGATAGGCCATGGGATTTTTTTCAGCATTCCTTTAGCAAGGCTAGCGCTATAGGGCTGTGAACGTAAACTCTTTTTAGTCGTAAGTAAGGCCACTTACTAAGGCATTTCATCAGCAAAGGCAAAGCCCTTATTAAATTAAAGGCATCAATGCACTAAACGATGATCCCATAATGGTTCAGCAATCGGATGCTCTTTCCATGCTTCCTTTTTTTATACAGTAATAGTCATATGCCGCAAATTCAATGTTTAAAGCCAGGGGCGAAGAGCTTAATATACTAGACGCCGGGGCGAAGCTCCAAGTTGATAGACTTTTAGGCGAAGATACGTTATACTTGTGGTAGATAGGATTGAAACTCGATAAGCTACTTCCTTTATTAGCTGCATTAGCCTCAATAACTGCATTAGCTACACTAGAAGAAGAAGCATTTTAGAATAGAATATCCAATTCAAACTGCCTTCTTCTCTTACGAGTTATGCTACTTGAAGAAGAAGCGTTTTAGACAGCTTTTCAAACTTCTAGCTTAGTCAACTAGCCTAATAACTATGTAATGTAACTAGTTAAAGAAGAGAAGAGCTAGCTGGAAAATCTGATCTAGCAAGCTTCAGCTTATGCTTCTATTGACCATGTTAAGCGTAAAACTTCTATGGTCGACACTATAGTATATATTTAGCTCTTCTTTCCTTAGTTTATCAACTAAGCTCTTCAAACCTGTGTCTATCAACGCTACTTCAGTCTTTGAATCTGGGTCTATCGACCCAGCTCTACGCCCCGACTCATCTACGAGACTTCGTTCTTCGAACCCTCACCTTAGATTCTCGTCAATAAAGAAAACGACTCCTTTAAAGAATCTAGTAACTAGTCCCGCTAAGAAGAACCCGACTATCGGTACAGCGGCTGTTCGAAGTTCAAGGTTGATAGGGTAAGGGTGAACGGATGAATGGTAAGCCAGCTTGAAAAGAAAGAGAAAGTAGAAAGAAAAGACAATAGAATAGAAGAAAGAAGAGAAGAAAGCTAAAGGCGAGAAGAGACAAGCCGATAGGCGAAGTGAAGTGGTGAAGGAAGCGTCTAGTCGCATGAGGAAGAACTACGCCTTAATGGTTATGGACTCCCCTAACCCTCTTCCCTTGATCAAAAGGAGATTGTACCCTTCTCCAACTAAGCGATAAGCTAATGGAAAGCTTGCACCTTCTCTGACTTGACCCATGTCAAATCCCAGAGAGCTAAAAGTCGGATAGAGAGAGGCTCCCTTTACCTTTCTTATATACTTACTGTGATGAAGGAGTAGTCCCCTTTTGCCTCACCCAAGCACAGGAGACATAAAGCAATAATGTCATTGACAGGGAGAAAGGGCCTCAGAGCGAGGACGCGAACGCTTTAGTGTTTACTGGTTCGTTCCTTAAGGTCAGTCAGCTAAGCAGGTCGTAGGGGAAGAGGAAAAAGAGACCGTACACCCCAGGCGGAGTGTTTCACACGTTAGCTGGGCCCCTAATCCGTGTAGACCAAGGGCGAACACTCATCGTTTACGGCATGGACTACCAGGGTATCTAATCATGTTCGCTCCCCATGCTTTCGCACCCCAGCGTCGGTAGGGACCCAGAGAGCTGCCTTCGCTTTTGGCGTTCCTTCGTAGATTTGCGGATTTCACCCCTACACACGAAATTCCACTCCACCGGCGGTAAGCCAGGAGGAGGAATAGACAATAGGAGGGGAGTTCATGCAGAATGGGATTCTGCTGAGAATGCTCTAAAAAGGCAAATAGCAAAAGAGTTTAAGCGCCTAAAGTCATGTATATGTGCTATTTTTTCCTCCCTTGTCCGTGTCGTCGGTATTTAATTTTATTAGCCTCGCTAGCCTTCAACGCCGCCACGTCAGCTTTGAGACAACCCGCCGAAAGCTCGGATACCCGCTCGTGTAAATAACGGAATTCCGGGTCGTGTCGAAATTGGCGTAACGGCTTCTTGGCCATATTAGTCTTGTTCTTACGGCGGCTCCCTCGCCGCCTCCTTCTCCTCCACCTACCTATCCGCCGCCTCGCGCATACGAAACTCCTTCAGCGCCTTCGATTTCGCCGATTTACGCAACCGCTTTTTCGCCTTTCTTCCTCCTACTTTTTCCCCACCTCTACGACAGCGACCACCGTGTCTCCGCCGACGACCACCGCAACCAACCATCTTTTCCGGGTGGGTATGACCCAAGATTCTGAATAATATATCAGGAAGGTCCTTGAAATACCCGAAATTGGAAAAAGAGGCTAAATTGTAGGCTAGGGTTTTAGGGTGGCGGCGTAAACCCCGTTCTTGTCGAATTTACCGATACTGCGGACCCCAGATGAGCTTAAGGGTGGTCAACCAGTCGTAATCCCAGGCGGCGGTGAGCTTCTTGACTAGAGTTGGTGATGGCGTGTTGGGTACGACATCAAAGAAGAGGTCTAGACATGGGTTGTCACGTCGAATAAGAACGCCGCCGTACCTGCGACCTAGTTGGGCTCACACTCCGAGACGACGAACTATCAAAGCTGTCAGACGACGGACTAGGACAGCGCCGAGATGACGAACGCCCAAGTCGGCGCCCACGTGTTGAGGCGGCGGTATTGTATTTGGAGAGCATGGCGTTTAGGATAGGGTCTCTGGTGGTGGGTGCGGCGGCAATAGGGTTTGTGGGTGGTGGTCTAGCCAGAGTTGAAGCCATTTTTTTTTATTAGAGTTTTTTTTTTTTTTTTTTTTTTTTTTTTTTGAAGTTGTGATGCTGATTTTGTGGTGAAGGAAGTTGATTTGATCGGTGTATATACTACGGCTTTGTTTGATAGGACTGCATCTTTTTGAACTGATCTGATCTGATCTGAACTGAATGATTCTGATTTGATCTGATCTGAACTGAATGATTCTGATCTGATCTGATCTATTCTGAATTATTCTGATCTGATCTGATCTGATTTGATTGGGATTTGTGATTTCTGAACTGAATAAAATTTAACTGAACATATCAATTTAACATATTCTTTAATAGTTTTATAATTATAATTACCATTATTATTATTATTATTATTATTATTATTATTATTATTATTATTATTATTATTATTATTATTATTATTATTATTATTATGGGTAATGGTATATTGAATGAAAATTCAAGAATAATTACAAGAAATTGGTGGGGAGCCCAGATACTATCTGAGCCCCCACACCTTTCGCTATGGAAAAACCAATCCTAGTGAAAATAAAAGTTGCAGTCTGCGCACCGATATCCTGCATTCTGAAGAACTGCTGGATCCGCTTGAGCAGAGCAACAACTACTGGATCCAACTCCCCCATAGAGGAGAAAGAGAGGGGAAGGAAGCCATAACCCCAAACAGCGCACTTAGCCTCATACTTAGCACGCTTACGATTGGCCGCTTCCCGCACCACCTTACCTGGTACAAAGTCAATCAATCCCGTCTGTGTCAAGAGCGAAGACCCAGTCCAATCGACGCAAACGTCACGCCCCTCAGCCCACGAATATAGCAGCATGTCCGCTGGATGAAGAGGTCGATCATCAGCGCCAACCATGCCAATGTCAACCTCCTTTCCCGCGGAGATCCCAGATCGGTAACAGATGTCAACCAGCATGTCACGAACAGCGTTATGCCGATGTTTGACGCCCACAACACCCGTACACGAGACTGCATGATCCCCAAATATATCACCAACAAACACCCGCGAGCAAGCAGAGCACGGGTGTTCTACGGTGTTATTATTATTATTATTATTATTATTATTATCATCATCATCATCATCATCATCATCATCATCATCATCATCATCATCATAATTATTATTATTATTATTATTATTATTATTATTATTATTATTATTATTATTATTATTATTATTATTGCTACTATTATTATTATTATATCCTATTATATTATCACGAAGAATCAATAACAATTTACAAGAATTTTGTGGGAAGACGAAATACTATCTGAGCCCCCACACATTTCTATATGGTAAAACCAATCCTAGTAAAAATGCGAGTTGTAGCCTGCGTACTGATATCATGGATCTTGCAGAACTGCTGGATCCACTTAAGCAGAGTAACAACCGCTGACTTTTGTACTCATTATGGTATAAAAGTCCATTCGAACTGCCAGGGTCGTAAACTCGTCCTAATAAAATGTGAGTTGCTGCTTGCACACTCTTTACTATGAGCCTATGAGGTGTTTAAAGAGATACGGATGGAGTACATAATAGAATGATCCTTTTGCAAGGTGGATAATGATTTGTTGAACCCATCACGAAAGCCTCCATGGATAAGTTACGAGATAAGATAACGCGGAGAATTTGGAGATCACTTCCAGGTTATGTCGAGCAAGAAGATGATACTCAACAAGAAGTTGACGTGGAGCTAAATGATATCAAGATTGATATTGAACATGGGGATGATATGTAATGGGATAATTAACTCTATGACAATCCACTAGATACTTCAATTCGTTTACTTTTTGACTAGTAATTTATAATGATTCTTTTTAAATTAAATTTTCTTGTTTAGTTTTAATTTTGTACTATAATCATAAAAAATAATAACGATATTATTTTGAAAACAATTTATTTCACTGAACTGAACAAAATTTCAATAATCTGATCTGATCTGATCGGAACTGAATGATTCTAATCTGATCTGAATAATTCTGATCTGATCTGAATTCATCTGCGAATAAGTCCTATCAAACAGGGCCTATGCTAAGGTAGGTTTGTAATAATGCTATTTTTGGAAACTTATTATTAGGTACGAGTCCGGGTTGCTACCGATAATTCATTTCAAATTTCTATTTTGATTGGGAACGAGAATTGATCTCAATTAATTAAAATTAATATGATTGATATGAATATATGAATATGGGAAACTTAAGTGGATATATCAACCAATATATAAGATTCATCAAATTTTATGAATCTTGTCTGCTTGGGTCTAAGTGGGTAGCTTGAAATGGACACGATTAATTGACAACGTAATTATGTTGCCTGGTAAGTTAATTACTAGCTTTTTACCCGTGTAAAATTGCACGGACGGCCCGATTACATTACACTTTTTTCTTCTTATTTAAATTAAACTAAATTCTATAGGTGCAAATTAATATAATATGGTTTACTTTGTATAAATTATGGTGCAACTTTTATTGAACGGAATAGAACATGTCAATTGTGCATATTCGCTATGACTGTTAGTAAATGAAATTATATTCACCTCGACGGTACTTGTCCTTAGATTAGTTTTAAAATATTGATCAATTGTCAAATCATGATTAAGAACTCTATTATTTATCGGGTAAATTCAAGAGCATTCACACAAAACAAAAAAAAACCATCAAATTACAGGTGCAAGTAGCAATCGATTAATCTTTCCGTACATAAAATTAGAGTTATTATCTAGTTGGTAACATAAACCAACTTTCGTACTTGCTCTGTATGTAATATCCTCATCATCTTCAATAACCCAACATCAGTAAAAAGTTTAATCAAACTGGTTATTCGAATTGACTTTTGTGAAAAAAATTTAAGTGAACACTATCGACCAGAACCAATTTTGACAACCCACGTTTACGCATACCTAAGATGAGAATAAAACGAAATTAAGATGCATTTTAACCATGACATTCTTTGATTATCAAAATCATTGACCCAATTTTACCCATATTAAGATGAAAGTTAAACAAAATTAAATGTATTTTGACCAGGCCATGATATTCTTAGATCAAATTCTTTGACCAAATTTCACCTATCTTAAAATGACATTAAAACGAAATCAAGATGAATAATATGGAGTATAGTTTATTTGATGAATCAAAAACTAATTTAGTTTATCTAACGCTCTTATGTGTGTCATAAGCCTATTTTTTTATGACACATTACCCGTATTAACTCGCACCCGTTTCAACTCTCATATTTTTACTTTTATTTATATGGCTCGCTTTTATGAGCCATGAACCCACTTTTTTTATACATAATTGGTACTAACTCGCATATTTTTTTATGCTCGTAAAACAGTAATTTAGTTGTATCTGACTATCTGACACCATTTTATGTCATGAACCCGCTTTTTATGACGCATGACACATATTGACTCACACCCGTTTTCACTCCCATATGTTTATTTTTATTTATTTGGCACGCTTTGTGTGTCATGAGCCTATTTGTTTTTATGACACATTACCCGTATTAACCCGCACCCGTTTCAACTCTCATATGTTTAGTTTTATCTATCAGGCTCGCTTTTTATGGGTCATGAACCCACTTTTTAATACACATGATTGGTACTGACTCGCAATTGTTTTGATGCTCGTAAAAAACTAAATTAGTTGTATCCAGACTATCTGACACCATTTTATGTCATGAGCCCGCTTTTTTTTTACGCATGATCCATATTGACTTACACCCGTTTTGACTCCCATATGTTTATTTCCATTTATTTGGCGCACTTTATGTGCCATGAAGCCACATTTTATTAAACATGATCGCTATTGACTCTCGTATGTTTAGTTTTAGTTATCTCCTCTACGCTTGTCAAATCTTACCCGACCCGTAAACCCAATTGACCCTTACTATAAAATAATAAAGATTGTTCTCTAATTTTTTGTTCCACAAAAGAAATGATTATTCTCTAGTTTGATATTAATGGAATATATGCTAATTATATAAATTGCAATTTCGGTCAAAATTGAAGAAATGATCAAATTTTGTTTGCAAATAACTTACCGAAGAATATATGGTAGTACAATTATTGACCGAAATCTTTGATTTTTAATTTGGACGAAATATTAGGGATTAATGTACTTTATATATATTTTTGTTAATAAAATGATCAACAAAATCAATTCACTTAGTGATTGAAATGTTATACGGAGTAATATAACTCTGAAGTAACGTCGGGGCGAGTATTGTGAGGGGAACCCTGACCCAAAGTAAAAAAGAATGAATGAAATTAAGGGTGTAATAGATTCTAAATCGAATATAATTGTAAACTAAAAATTGTTATTACTCTCTCCGTTTCTTTTGTTTCTTTACGTTTCGTTTGAATTCCTCTCACATATTCAAACGAAACGTAAAGAAACAAAAGAAACGGAGGGAGTAACATTCTAGGTTAACTTCACGAATCTAGATGTCACGATCATACTTATGAACTTTTTGTACTAAAGTGAAAAATGATGAATTAAGAAGAGAAGTGAGTGAAAATCAAGTGTTGGTGCAGAAGTAGTCGAATGACGTACACTTCGCAACAACCTTCTTCAACAATTCAACACTCAACTTACTCGATACGATTCTTTTATGGGTTCAACAAATTACATTGACTGCACCGGCAAAAATATCATCTTCAGCTTACTTGCCTCATAATAATCTCTGGGTAATCTCTCTTCCTTCCTCTGTAAGCTTTAATTTTCTGGGTATTTTTCTGACTTTTCTTGCTTCAATTTGCATTTGTTGAATTTGATTTCACTGAACTTGGGTTTGTTTCTGCCTGCAAAATTGGGTTTTTGTTGTAATTTGGTAAATATTGAATGCTGATTATTGTAGAATTTATTGATTTTGGATTTGTTGAATGAAGATTTGGTGTTTTTGTTGGTGAGGAAATGGAGTAAAGATGATTAATGAATTGGTGTCATGATGATTAAATGTATTCCTCCATTTAATCTTTCATTTTTGTTATTTGCTTTGGTGGGTGCCCAAATTGATGAAATTCTTTGATTATATTTCTGGGATTATTACAGTAGGATAGGGGATGGGGGATGGGGGACTGCAGATGGGATTTAATGCTATTTAATCTTGTTCTTTAAGTTGTTTCTTTGCTTTGGCTGCTCAAGTGCTATGGGTTCAAGTTGACGCCGTTCGATTTATTGAGTTGGTTGTCATGAATTGCACCATTGAAAAAAATTGAAGTAGCTTATGCTCAATGAGTTGTTCCATGTTCTCTTTACTAGATTTTTTTTCAGATTGATTGGTTACAATGTTACATATATAAAATCTAGAGGATTCAAAAAGCCTTGGAGACTTGGTAGTATTGATGGAATTGGCTTTGTGTTCTTTGTTAGTCCTTGAAAACTTATAGACTCATGTTGGGGGATTAGGATGCCACGCTTTGGTTCTAGAGATGCCAGGCAAACTAGGGATTGAGATTAGGTGATTTGGTAGGTGAAAACAACGGGATTCGTTCAAACAATTATCATAATGGTAAGTAAAAACTATTATTGAGAAGATGTGACTTCTACGGTGTTTTGGACGCATATCAAACCATGGGATAATGAACGCGAAAGCTTACGAGTATTAAGCAATGCTACCGGAATACTTGAAGCAGACCGGATGAGTAGCTATTGTCTCCATTGTTGTTATCTTTGTCTAAATTCAGTACGTGACAAATGGCAAATTGAGGCCATGTTACGCTATGCACAATGGTGAACATTAATGCAAAAATAACAGACTCTATGTTCTGTACAATGAAATTTTGAAAACAATACTTTTTCTCTTTTATAGTGGGGTTCAGATTCTAATATTCAAGTACGGATAGCTTACAAGTTGTTTATCACGTCAAGGAGTGGTGTTCCTTTTATCGAATCTTTAATGATAATTTAAGTCTTTTGTTGTTATCATGTTAGATGGTAGATTTTGTTACTTATGACTTGTGGGTTAGCTAGACTTTGTAAAACAGTACATGATTTTCATCTTTTCCAGATTGTAAATTTGTGCCTTAGATTAGTGCTATAGTCAATTGCATATGAGAGCGATGGTAAGTGGAACATGGTTGTCATTATTCATACTTAAATGAAGAGGTGGGGGTGGTATATCACTTTTTTCTTTTCTTTTTTTTTTTGATAGGTTTGGGGGGTTGGTGTATCATTCTTAATGGACATAATTATTTACCGCCGCCAACAATAACCAAGCCTTAGTCTCAAATTGATTTCAGGTCTGCTAACCGGATCGTCATCTGTAACCGTCATACCTGAGCAATAATTCTTTGCTATTTTTATGGGTAATAGCTACCAACTCCTAAGTTTTAACAACCAACCTTTCCTACCAACTCCTTTCTATTTGGCTTTATTACTAGATGCTCTTGTACACTCCCCTTTGTGAGAAGAGCTGTGGAGATTGTCAATGGGTTCACACGAATAGGAGTCTTAGTTTCTGCTGGTTAGCATAAAAAAACCTTTTAATCTTATAGTAGGATTTGTGGTTTTTGCTCTGTTACCTGCTGAACTGATTCTCTCTGAGTGCTCTTACATCTGTATATCTAGAGTACGGGGTTTGGTTCATCCTTCCTTGTGGAGAAAATACACCCGAGTTTGTTTTATTCAATTAGACTTAATCCAATGCATCATGTCTTTGAGCTTCACATCATAAATGGCTTTTTTGCTTGCCAATTACTCACTCTCAAGTCCCTGCTTGTGGAGCCATCTGAGGTACTTGTCATGAGAATGTGTATTGTCTATTTTTGGTCTGTACCTCCAATGTTGTATGATTCCTCTACTTGTACAAGAGTATGATTGGATTGTGGCCTTTGGTAGTAGGCCCTTGTGAGATTTTCAGCAGTTAAAGAGCAATAACAACCATTTAGTATAGTTAAATTTATTGTCTTTTGGTCTTTCCATGGCTACCCAACTGAGTTCATCACAGATGTATGTGGCAATACTTCTTGCATTCATATTTGTAAGTAGCCCTTATAGGATTAGGCTTAAAGTCGAGATAGTTGTCTTAGACAATCTCTCCCTTTTTTTTTTTTTTTTTTTTTACATGAGTTGTGTTAGACAATCTTGGTTGCTTTGATTGATTTACCAATGATCATTTCTACTCTAAGATGCTTAGCCTACAATTTACTTGACTGATCTACCTTTTATCAAGTTGTCCTTCAAAGCCACATCTGATCTTTGGTTTAATTGTAATCTTATTGAACTCGTTCTTTTCTTAAGTGTTTTTGCTCCTGTTTCAGTTATCATGGGTCTTCTTTCTTTTCATCTTCACTTCTCATCTCCAATGGAGTGTGACTGTGACATAAGGGCTGTTACTGTTGCTTGTAAATCCTTTTTGCTCGATATCTGATTACTTTGTTGTGTCAGTCCAGGTGGGTTGGTATGTACAAAAACCAGTTACAAGAGTTGGCTCAGCGTAGCTGTTTCAACCTGCCATCTTATGCTTGTATACGTGAAGGACCAGATCATGCCCCACGCTTCAAAGCTACTGTTAACTTCAATGGAGAGATGTTTGAGTGTCCCGCCTTCTTCTCTACTCTGAGGCTAGCTGAACATGCAGCTGCTGAAGTAGCTCTAAACACTCTGTCAAAAAGGGGTCCATCGAGAACACTTGCTGCTAAAGTCTTGGTAAGAGCTAACTGTTTTTCAAATATCTGAAGGCACTGGTTTTATTGGTAGCCTTTTTAACGACGTTAATTGCAAGGGTCAAGAGTTCAAAATCCACTTTTTGAAGTGTTGTGTAATTGGAATCAAGTGCTCAAGTTTGACTTCTCTTCCTTTTGTAAATAAGAACGCTCATGACAGCTTGAAAGCTGTACCCTCTAGCTATCTTATCCCCGTATGTGTGTTATCCCCTTGGTATCCTTTAATAGGCATCCAATATTTTTTATAAAGAAAGAGTGGTAATAATGAAATCTGTTGTGATTATATTAAGCATGAGAACATGGTCCAGCCTTTGTTCTGGAATAATTTGTGGTCAGATAACCAATATGTTATGGGGTTAGAAGTGATATGAGCTTCCTAGGGCTTGAAGAGAGTATGGTGTTGGATAGGGCGGTGTGGAGAGACGCCATCCATGCGGATGACTTAGTTTGACTCTTTTTGGTTTCTTTGTTTGGTTTTCCTAACTTTTTCCCAAAACGTTTCCTTTCTTGGTGTTTAAAGTTCAAACTCCCTCCACTCCTGAATGATCTTCTTGTTTCCTTTTTAAGTCAGTTCTATATGATCTTTTACTTTCCTTATTTGTAATGCCTTTTGTGGTCCTAATAGATTGTGACCCACCCACTTTCATTTTCCTCCACATCTTACTTCCTACAAAAAACTCTGTGCTATTTCATTGTGAAAGATCAAGTAGAACAGGAGTGAGTATGTTTTTCACTAATTTTCAAACTTTTTATTTATTTGATGACTTTCTAAAACTCCTTTTAAAAGTGTTTCAATATTCCTAAATGATTCACAACGTTTTTGAAATTTTATGGCGTGCACAAGACGGTTACTAGCTGACGATTTATGTTAGCCGACCCCAAATCATTTTGGGAATAACGCTTGGTGGTTGTTGTTGTATAACCAATATGTTATGGGATCATAGGAATAATAAACGTAACAATAGGTGGACAAATGAATGAGATTATGCAAGGAAATCACGAAAAGAGAGAGTAATCTTAAAGCAAAGGGCAAAAGAAAAAAGATAAAAGAGATTGGGTGGAACAATTCACATACACAAACCCAGGCACTGTTCTAAATTTCACCCTTCTTCTGAGCCTATCCTAATTCTTACCCTCCTTCATTCCGAGTAGACCCATGTTTCTCCTTGTCACTCTATGAGTCTATTCACCTCGTCATATGGTTTCCACTGCGTTTCAGTCCTGTCACTTCTCTTAACCGGCGCATCACTAGGTCGTCTTTTACTTGTCTGAACCTTGAAAACTAAACTGCGACATTGATGAAAATGGTTGATCATTCCATTTAAATGGTTGAGGTCATGCAGTGAAGTCATTTTTTCAGTTGGATAATATTCCAATGTTATTTTCTAATCTTGTTCCGAGTCTTTTCCCTTCCTAAGCACAATTCTTGTTGGAGATAGTGTGACATTCTTTTGTGGATAAATATCTTAACATCAAAGATTACAAACTTTTGCAGTTAGATGCTTCCCTTAGGAAGCAGAATTTAAACTTTCTAGCCTCTGTGTTTTAAGTCTGACCCTGCATAGGTAGGAACTCTTTTAAAGGCATTGGGCCAATTTCAATGTTGATGTTGGAAAAGTATATCATAACTGTATTCTTTTTGCTCGGATGACTACTATGAAATGCAGTGAGATAGCTATAGCTAGTGGTATTAACTGGGAAGTAATTCTAGACTAAAGCATATGTGATCAATTAATGATAAACCTACCAGTTAGATTATTAAGTTTCCAGCCACATCTTCTGCTGTATGTTTGGTTAATAAACTATGTGCTGGTTCCTAAAGTACTGCTGAAATGTTGTTACCTACGTAAATGTTATCCGACTAATAATTTATTCATCTCATTAAGACCTCCAAACATTCTTGGTTTGTGTTCTATGCTGAGTTTCGTTGTAAACAATATTCTGATCTTCTGGCAAAAACTTCCAATGTTTTTCTCCTCTCTCCTGACATAGACCCTCCCAGATCGAAGGAAAACCATCTGTTTGATTTTTTATTTTCTTTTTTCTTTTACAAGGAGAATCCAAGTGGAGACTTGTTGGATATACTCGAAGAAATATGGGGTTATATGTCAGGGCTTGTGACGTCTTCGCGGCCATAAGGTGCATTTTAGAACTAAGAAGGACTCAGCAACACGGTTCAAGTTATTTCTAGGAAAAAATTGGGGTGTAGAAACACGGTTCAAGTTATTAGAGAACTTAAAAAGTTCAGTTAATTATAATGGGGGAGGGTAGAAAAACTTTCTTCTTAGGTCTTGACTGCCTTATATCACGTAATTTTTATAGAAGCTTTTTTCTACTGTAATTGTGTGAAGGTTTTTTTTTTTTGGAATTTTGGATTAAGCTTCTTATGGGGACAAAAAAAAAAAAAAAAAGCAAATGAACAAATTTTGACAAACTTCAATCTCACAAAGTACAAATTTGATTTTAAATTTTTTGTGAGTACTAGTGTTGTAACTCTTTTAAGTGAACTGGTGTGTTATCCTATCTCAAACCTTACACACATTACACTTTTGTGTGATAAATTACCTAATCTCTCGCAATCTTCAAGGGCTATATTTCTGGTCTTCATCTTCTCTGTTTATTCTCCTGTCCTCCCGGCCTGCATTCAACACATCCATTTCCTTACAAGTTCCTTTCACTTTTTAGCTTCCTATAAGCTCGTTGTGTCTCTGTATTTTGCAGGATGAAACTGGAGTTTATAAGAACTTACTTCAAGAAACGGCTCATAGAGCTGGTATGGACCTTCCTGTTTACACCACTGTGCGTTCTGGTCCGGGACATGTTCCTGTTTTCTCATGCACTGTTGAATTGGGAGGAATGTCTTTCACAGGAGAGC
This sequence comes from Spergularia marina, assembly GCA_963680865.1. NCBI lineage: Eukaryota > Viridiplantae > Streptophyta > Magnoliopsida > Caryophyllales > Caryophyllaceae > Spergularia > Spergularia marina. The sequence continues at coordinate 22,476,118 of OY804549.1, forward strand.
TGGCTAAAACAAAGAAACAGGCTCAGAAAAATGCCGCTATGTCTGCTTGGGGTAACTTGAAAGAGAGTATGCCTGAACACCTTCCTCTTATCACATGTGATTTCGTCTCATGTTTTGTGTGCATTACCTTCTTTAATCTATCTATTGTACTACATAGTGATTTATGAGTCCTTGAAAAATCCATATCGATATTGTCTTCGTGCTTGGATATCCTAGTGGTTATGGTACTTGAGGTGGTGCAACTTCTAAAATAGAATAGATTAGCTGAACTACCTGAGAAATAGTTGTGTGTGAGCTTTTTGTGTCTTCCTATACATATTCTTTCCTTCAAACTCCAGAAAATATAGCATTGGTAAAGAGAAGGAGAACTGGATATACTAGCATGTTTTAGCGGCCTGTCTAGTGACAAACATCTAACCTAGAGAATAACAACCCATGTCCAGTGTTCTGACTTATGGTACTGTATAGGTAAAACAGCAGGTTCATTTGATGACATTTGCGTCTGAATAGCATCTTTAAATATCATTGCCCTATTGCCACATGTGTGTAGTCTATTATGTTCTTTGTGGTTCTGCATCTATATCGAGGAATAACTTGTGCATGGCCATTCTGATTAAATTTCTTTTATCACATTGGAATTCCGTATATCTGAAACCCCTTTTGTTCACTATATTCTTCTTGTAAAAAAACTAATCAGGGGACAGGCTTTGTGACATCATCTTCATGGTGCCTCAATTTTGTATCAACTATAGGAGCATCTAGGTTTTACTGATGAAATGTGAGCATGCATCTAGTAGTATCAACTGCAAGTTTTCCATGCCCGGTCATAACTGGTCGTCTGGTCGATGTTTGGACTTCCAAAAAAAAAATAGAGAACATAAAATGTAGTAAACCTTTCATTTCAAAAAAAAAAAAAAAAAAAAAAAAAAACCTACAGTTGGACTTTACATTGTATCAGTACATTGCCTATGATATAAGGAGACAACCTTCAATTGTATTAAGTTAGCTGTTTGTTGCCTGTGCAGTGTCTCAAAGTGGGTCGTCATCTTCTCTCACGAATTCTAAATGTCTTGAAGAGCAGGAGCAAATAGTTGTTGCTCGGTTTCTTGCCAGCCAAAATATAGCAAACTCGAGTAACCTTCCCAAAAGCATGCAAAAGGGACATCCTAGGCCATCAACAACTGTCAAGGGATCACTTTCGCCTACTTCAGGATCTGTCGATTCATACTACCAGAACTGGGCATCTTCCAATCTTTCCCAGGAAATGGCTATGCATCGCATCTGGCAGGAAGAGTATCAGCGCCGTCTTATAGCACATGGGTTCCCATTTCTGCCAGTTCCTCCACCCAGGCAGGTCGTCCCTTGGATGCATCCTGCATTGCAACCTAGCAACTATCCTCACTGCTTCACCACAGACCAACAACCTTTTTCTGCTACGCCTGGAATCTCAATAGTAAGCTCACCTTTGTGCTTCTCAGACCAACTAGTGCCAGGTCCTATCGAGACAAGATTCATGGTTACAATTCAAGACACACAGAGGGATAACCCAGAAGATAGTTGTAAACTTTCTCCTCCAGAGGTCCCAGTGATCAGCAATAACTCTGATTTTGCGGTAGATGAAAAACTCAAGGACGAGGGAAAAGAAAATAGGTGCGAAAGTACCGGACTTCAGCCTGGTGAGGCCCAGTTGCAAAACTCAATTGGTGTTGAGTCTTCAAGGCCAAGCACTGATATGAGTCGTGCTCCCTCAAGCTACCCTGAGAACATTAGAGTTGCTTTGCCAGTAGCCAGTCCAGCTGCCCCAGTGGTATACAACCAGGGGAATTTCAGACCCCCATACTCTGCTCCAAGAATGCGAAGTGGAATAAATTCATTTTTGAGACGACCCATGCTAGGGAGAATGCAAGCTAGAAGTTTCCATACACCTTATATGGCACCTGCTGTACAAATTAGGTCAGTTGTACCTGTGTGCTCCGCGGCTCCTCCAAGGAAAATGGCGAGCTCTTGTCTGCAGAGACCAACCACTGACAACGTGAGAAACGAAGCTACAGGTGACAATGTTTCAAGGATTAGTTCAAATCTGGAAAATCTTCATGTATAAACGTATATATCATTATAGATGCATGTTAAATTTACTCCTACAGTTTTGGCACAATGGCACTTCAACTGTAATTACGCCAACAAATTATTGTTGAAGCTACAAGGGCTTCAAATGAAGAAAATAAACGGGTGTTACCCATAGTTTTGTACTTCAGTCAGTGTAACAACAGGCTTCTTGTGCTTGAAGATTAGAGTTTGCAGGTATGAGGTATCTGTTTTAACTTTGGTGGTGCTGCTTATTAACCATCTGATTTTCTATTTTTGAGACATTTTCTATAAGCTTTTTGGTCATATTGTGAGTAGCCATCCCCTAATTGCCAATCAACTGAATCAAGTATTGTCTAGATTGAGGAAGAAGGTTCTGGCTCCAGCATATATAGTAGAGGCGTATTTGGTCACCTATCATGGCTATCAGTAGTCGTAGCTGAAGACGATTCTGTGTTGTTGCAAGCGACTGTTCTTGTCAGACAGTGAGCTGCAAGCGCCCAGGGTGTATCGAACACGAGTTTCTGTGTCTATAACACCTTGGTGGCTCTCGGATCTGTGAATACCGAATACTGAAGAAGACTTCATGCGTCGCATGGGAAGAGGATAAAACAAAATGAAGGGAAATGTGAATCTTGTTTGGGAATTTGACCATTATTTACTCCCTCCATAAATTTTTATTTGTCTTTCTCACATTTCAAGACATCAGTTTTATCCATCAATATTTCATAAGATATATTAGTAAAAGATGTGAAAATATACTTGCGTGAAACTATTTTTCGAACGAATTCAACGTCATATGTCTCATAATTTTTCAACATATATAATTCTCTAAAATCGCTAGTTAAACCATCACCACGTACTTCGAAAACATTGTATATTTATCATGGAGGGAGTATAATTTAGCTAATAGTTCTTTATCATCAACTTGGTTGAATGATTGACTGGATTTTATTAATAATTTTGAGATGGAAATATAATTGATAAAAATCAATACGAGTTCCTTCATTTTATCCAGTTCTTTACACTCAGAATGCCTACGCTCAAACCAATGACTCCTAACTTCCATTTCTTTGCACGTGACACTAGACTAAACTCCATGTACGTGCATTATGGGGAAAAAGGCGTTACTAAGATTGATTTAGACATTTAGTCTCTTACTTTTTTTTTTATATGTATTTCAATAAAAGTGAACAAGTTACTATACTCACATGATCTTAAATCTTAAATGTAAAGAGACAACAAACATGAGCTTTCTACTTAATTTTATGACAATTTCAAAAATCTATTCGCGAAGTATGAAATATATTATGAATATGTCAAACACTAGATATTGTTATATTGGGGATTCATTTGGTAAGAAACTAATTTATCATCAGAGTTAAGAAACAATATGAGTCACTCATCCAACCCAAACAAAGGGATGAGATTAAATCAAATAAACAAATATAAAAAAATAAAAAAATCACTAAGGCTGTGTTGGGCGGAATAGAGGGTGGATTTGAGGTCGCGCTCCAGGTGGTAGTTTCTCGGTGTCCCAGGTGGTGGTCGGTGCGCAAGGCCACCGTGGGAGGTGGCAGCAGGGTGGTGCGTGGTGGTGGTTGTGGGAGGGTGAAAAAGGAGAGAGGAAAAAATGGTGGGTTTATTTAGTTTTATTTTTTTTTAATTAAAGTTGTGAATTTTAGTGCGTGGAGTTATTAGAGTTACGTGTTATACTTATTGGAGTTATTATAGTAATGTGTTGTAGTTAGTGAAGTTATATTAAAATACGTCTCTTTAGTTGTTGAAATTAAGTTAAAATTATTTGAGTTTAGCTAAAGTTACTAAAGTTAAGTTGGAGTTACGATGGTGTTAAGTTAAAGTTACGAAGGTATTAGAGTTAGGTGTTATAGTTACTGAAGTTACAGAGAAACTGAAGTTATGAGAGTTGATACAGTATCAAGATGTGTGGTACAGGTTGTTTCTTATTTCTTATTGCATTCCCTCAAAATTTATGAAAAGTTAAAAAAAACTATAACTTATTATGGAATGAGCCAATGGTCTACTTCAAATGTCCATTGTTTTGTGTTCAACCCAAAAGTCCGAAAAATATCCATGCCCAATGATTAGGAAATGTTGAAGCATACAACCTGTGGAATCTTCAATTATAAGTGATGTGGATAAGAGGAGTCCAAAGTGAATCAAAATGGGTTGGATTTGGCTCTCAATGCTTGGCAACTGGCATTACTACACAAGATGCACAATTTACTTCTCACATGAGCAAATTGAGGCTAACATTATGATTGTCCTTTTCTTATCAATTACATACATGGTCTTGTTTTAATTTATCCTACACACCATGGATGATGGGTCCAAGTCTCCCAAGTCCCACCTTATGTGACTCGAACTCTCCGTGACCAATTGCCTCACGATGATCAACACCATTTGACTTATGTTTAGGGTTACAACACTCTAACATGTTCTACCTTATTAGTAATAAACTTTTGTTTTACTGGTAACTATTATGTGTAAATAACGAGCAAAGATTATACCCATAAACCCCGGAACCTCGCTTAGCGGGAACGCCAATGTGCACCGGGCTGCCATTTACATATATTTATAAATCATTGACTAGACCTCAGCCATAGACTTTTGGTAGTAATAGTTTTTATTATCGCATGGTATAAAAACTTCATTGACATTTAGTCATTGAGGTACAATATTCTTGCAACCCCCTCTCTCAAGTATACTCTTACACAAGGCAACGTTACATCTGCATTGTCCACAAGTCCACATTTCAAGCCTAGATGACATTTGCGTGAGAGGCATCATGTTCCGGACAGTTTCTATGTTCAAGAAACTGAAAATTGGTCAAACACTCAAAACTGAAAAATTGTTTCTAGTTTCTTAGAAGCACTTCTGCTGTAAATTTGTTCAGCAGAAGTATAAGCTCTATCTAATCTGGAGCTCCACCTCCAACAACTGTTTCTAAAAAGAGTTATGCAGAAATTAGAGTTTGGCTAAACAAACCTTAATTTAAACTTTTAGTTGAAATTATATTTTTCACATGTTTATTTGTTAACAATTTGGTGACCAATTGCTTCGTTCCGGACAGAATTATTGTGTACGTCCTTCACCTTTGCAGCTTGTATGACAGCATGAGTATGACTACTGAAATGCTGATGCGTCCAATTTCCACATGTACACTAGAATCACTACCCCACCAATATCGAACTTGTGAATGAAGCACAATGGTCCGTAGACCAAAATATCCTAATGATTAGTAGGATGAAAATGTGGATTTTGGTAAGGTTGCATTATGCACGTTAATTATAGTCATATTTACACAATTATAACAAAACTAGTTTTTATACCCGTGCAAATACACGGGAATTACAAATGCTTATATAAAATAGTTTTGTGGCATATTAATTTAAAGATATTAAATAAAAGTATCATAATATTGACAAATATAAAAAAATTTAAAACATAGCATTGGCAAACATAAATTTAAAATTTGTAAAGAGAATTTATAGATGTTGATAGAAAACAACACAAAAATTTATAGATATAATAATTTAAGACCAATGATAATGATTTCGTGTTTTCCGTGTGATCAAATATGTTTAAAAAAGCAAGCATCATATAAGCTATCCTCCCTACCAACTTATTTCGTTTTGAATCTCCTATTGAACGCATAAATAAACAATCGACTTTTAAACTTGACAATAATTATCATCCTGAAACTTTCTTAGTTAATCCCCTCTCCCCCTTAAATTCTCTAAGCGTCCCCACAATTCGTTTTAATTCTTATACAAAGATTCTCAACCGACAATTTCCACCCCCCACCATCAATTTCTATTGCCCACATACACCTCCATGCTAGTATCCCACCCACTTTCCTTACCAACACCCAATCACTTATCAACATGCTACTCGGCACTGTAACAGTCTGATACATCATACGTCGCAACACAACCCAATAAGATTAAATGTCACCCCTTAAGTTCGTAAATCATCGCTTGGGTTTTAAAAGGTGAAAGACTTGTTGGTAATGTATAGTAGAAACCTATTATAAACATATCATAATAAAGGAAATGAAGAGAGAGAAACTCTAATTCTCCAGAATTAGGGTTTCGAATACATTGTACGGATCAATTCAAGCTTCTTAGCTATGGCGAGGGGTAAGAATTCCAGTAACAAAAAACGTAGGAATAATAAGAGTAAGAGAAAATCTAAGCAAAATTCCCACAAAAATGATGAGGATGTAGCCCAATTTCACAAGAAGCACCCGACATCCAGTGATGTGTTGAAGACTAAATCGATGAATGAGATCCAACCTATACCGCCACTGAATATGTCGGATGATGAGAGCTTGCTTGATGAAGAGGATGAAGCTACAGAACCTGGCGGTGGTGATCATGAAGTAAACCCAGAAATGGGTGAAGAGGACAGTAGCAATTGGACTGAAGTGCGAGGATGGAAGCAAGGGTCTGGTACGAAGAAGCAAGATTCTGCAACCAAGCCTATAGTTCAATTAACACCAGAGGACATTGAGGAAGGTATTTCTTATTGGTCTACTACTTTGATTTGTTATGTTCTAGGAACCAATCCCCTCTTTGATGTAATGGAAGGGTTTCTATGGAGAATCTGGGGAAAAAAAGGGTTGGATAACATAGCAATTTTGCCTGGGAATCTGTTTGTAGCGAGATTTAAGTTTATTGAAGAGAAAACTAGGATTTCAAAGGGGGGTTATCATTTGTTTGATAATAAGACTCTGATAATCAAAGAGTGGACTCCGGATATGGACTTGACTAAGGAACAAGTGAAAACTGTACCGATTTGGATTAGATTGTGTAATCTGCAATTGAAATATTGGGGAAAGAACAGTTTACATAAAATGGCTTCGGTTGTAGGGAAAGTGATTAAATGTGATGCAGCAATAGAAAATAAATCCAGATTAGGCTATGCAAGGATTCTGATTGAAGTAGAGGTTAATCAGAAATTCCCTGAGGTGATAGAGATTATGGAGGGGAATAATAAGGTGGATGTTGTGATTGAATATGAGTGGAAACCGGTGGTGTGTGATGTCTGTAAGGGTTTGGGACATGAAACTCAACATTGCAGGAAGAAGCAGCATAGAGATGAAAAGAAAAAATCTATGATGATCTGGGTCCCAAAGCCTAAATAGGTTATGGATAATGAGCCTAAATAGCCTGAGCAGACTATGAATGCAGAGGTTGTTCCTACACCAGTTAATCACACAGTGGCTCCTATGTATACTACTCCTAAAGTTGGGCCAATAGCTAGACCCTCCACTAGCAGACATGTGCACAGGTAATTGGTACTTACTACAGGTATGGCGCATAGAAGTTTTGGATTGTTGGGATGTCAGAGCATTACTGGCTTGGGAATGCCCAGTTTTGCACAGGTGTTACAGGGATCAAACATCATGGATAAGAATGGAGAAAGTGGAGAAATTGGGGAAACTAGCCATGATCATGTTGATCATGGCTAGTTTAGGTTTTTGGAATATTAGGGGGCTTAACAAATCCAGCAAACAAAAAGAAATAAGGAAATTCCTTAACAATAATAAACTGGGTTGGTTTGGCCTTCTGGAAACTAAAGTGAAGCCAGGGAATATTTCCATGGTTCACTTTAGTATGTGTGATGGTTGGTCTGTGGTTACTAATTCTTCCTCACATCCTGGAGGAAGAATCTGGTTGCTTTGGAATCCAGATAGCTTTGAGGTGAATGTGGTGAGAGTTTCTTCACGACTCATCCATAGTATGGTAGAGAATAAGCAAAACAAGGATAGGTTCTGGTTTACAGTTGTGTATGGTTTTAACAATCAGTATGATAAACTTCAGCTTTGGCAGGATTTGAGGAGTATTAGTAAGAGTATGTCTGAGGCTTGGGTAGTAGAGGGTGACTTTAACAGTGTTCTACATCCTAAAGATAGACTAGGGTCAAAAATAAGTATATCTGAAATTGCCCCTTTTCAAAGTTGTGTACAAGACTATGGGTTACATGAGATGAATTTTCAGGGAGCTTATTACACTTGGAATAATAAGCAACTTGGGGATAGTAGGGTCTGCAGCAGGATTGATTGGATGTTACATAATGATGAATGGATCCATAAATATACTAGATGCATGGCATATTTTCTTCCTGAAGGCATTTTTGATCACTGCCCATGCATAGTTCATATATATGGAGAAAGGAAAAAGGGAGCTAGCAGGTTTAAATACTTTAATATGTGGAGCAAGGCCCCTTCCTTCATGGACACAGTCAAAAGGGTGTGGGAGAAGAGCATCACTGGCACCAAAAGCTACCAGTTGGTTAATAAACTCAAGACTCTAAAGACTGAACTTAAGAAAATCAACAGGGAATGTTTTGCTGATATTCAAAATAGAGTGAAAGAGGCTGGGGATGATCTTGAAGATATTCAAATACAGTTAAGCAAAAGCCCTAGAGACCATGGGTTATTGGATAAGGAATATGCAGCAAGAAACAAGTTAAGAAATTTGCAGGAAGCTCAGAACGGCTATTTCAAACAGAAGAGCAAGATTGATTGGCTTCGGGAGGGAGATGAGAATAATGCGTTCTTCCATAGTTCAATCAAAGCCAAGGGTAATTACAATCAGGTGCTGCAGATTAAGGATGCAGAGGGGCAGATGCATTATGATGATACAGGGATCCAAGAGGCGTTTCTCAAATTTTACCAGACTCTCCTAGGCTCTGCTGATAAGGTGGAAAAAGTGCATTATGGTATTGTTCAGAGAGGACAGTGTATTGATGATATGATGAGGGTTGAGCTTCTTAGAACTGTCCAAAAGGAGGAAATTAGACAAGTGATGTTTGAAATCCCCAAAGATAAGGCACCTGGCCCTGATGGGTATACTAGTGGTTTTTTCAGGGATGCATGGGATGAGGTAGGGAAATTAGTAGAGGAAACGGTCATGGATTTCTTCAAAACAGGAAAGCTCCTTAAGCAGATCAATGCCACTAGCATAACTTTAATTCCGAAAGTGAAGAGTCCAAATGCTGTCACAGAGTTTAGGCCAATTGCATGTTGCAATGTGGTCTACAAATGCATCTCTAAACTCTTATGCAAGAGAATTGGAGGTATTCTTCCCAGTATGATCAACAGCAACCAAAGTGCATTTGTTCAGGGAAGAAGTATAGTGGAGAATGTGCTAATTTGCCAAGACATTGTGAGAAAATATGAAAGAAACAATATCTCCCCAAGGTGCTTGATCAAAATGGACCTAAAGAAAGCATATGACTCGATTGAATGGGAGTTCTTGGAAAACATGTTAAAGGCACTGAAGTTTCCTCAGAAGATGGTGCAGTTGATCATGATCTGTGTCAGAACTCCATCTTATACACTGTCCCTCAATGGTGATCACTTTGGATTTTTCCATGCTAAAAGGGGGCTAAGACAAGGGGATCCTCTATCCCCCTTGTTGTTTACTATTCACATGGAATACCTCACAAGGATAATGGATAAAATAGGGGGAGATGATAAGTTCAAATACCATCCAATGTGCAGGAAGGTAAGGCTGAACCATCTATGTTTTGCTGACGACTTGCTCATGTTCAGCAAAGGAGATGTAGGGTCTATTATGCTGATGCTTAGAGCCTTTGCCATCTTCTCAAAAGCCTCAGGTCTACAGGTCAATAACAGTAAGTCTGAAATCTACTTCTCGGGTATGAACAAAGCTGACAGTGACAACATTATTGAGGTTTCAGGCTTTAGAATTGGCACTCTGCCATTCAAATACCTTGGAATCCTAATTGCTGCGAGGAAGCTATCTATTCTGGAGTGTAGTGTTTTGACAGAAAAGATTGTCAACAAAATTCGAGCCCTAGGGACCCGGAAACTCTCTTATGCTGGTAGAGCTACCCTGGTAAATTCAGTTCTCCTTACCCTTCATGCTTATTGGGCCCAAATCTTCATAATTCCGAAAACTGTCTTGAGGAAGGTCAGTGCAATCTGCAGAAACTTCCTTTGGGATGGAAGTGAGAATTATACAAGATCCCCTTTGATTGCCTGGGGAAAAGTTTGTAGGCCTAAAAACCAAGGAGGCCTGGGTTTCTGAGATTGTTTAATCTGGAATGTTGCTGCCATTGACAAATACTGCTGGTGGATCTACAAAAATGAAGATAGGCTTTGGATAAAATAGATCAATGGAGTATACTTAAAAGGACAAAGCTGCGGCAACTACCAGGCTCCTAGTGACATAAGTTAAATATTTGCAGGGTCAAAGAAAAGATGAAAACAGCATTCAACAATGGTCAATGGCTGAATTCAAACAAGGAATACAGTATTGTGGAGGGTTATGAATGGTTGATGCAGCAAGAACCCAAACTAAAGTGGACACAATTGCTATGGAACAGATATAGCATTCCAAAATTCAGTTTCATAGCCTGGATAACTGGATGGCAGAGTCTTCAATTGAAAGAGAAGCTACATAGGCTTGGCATTTGTTCTGATGGTTTATGTATTCTGTGTATGCAGCACACGAAAACACACTCCCACCTATTTTTTGAGTGCACATATAGTAGGAAATGCAGTGATATTGTGATGACAAGGCTGAAATGTCGTATCCCATCAGCTAATGTAGTGGAATGGAGTAGCACAAGAAGGAGTAGATCAAAGGTGCAGAATCAGATTATAGCAGCTTGTGTTTATGGATTGATTTACCACATTTGGTGGGAAAGGAATAGATGTCGCATTGAGATGTGCGTCTCTAGGCCAGAAAATGTTGCTACACATGTTCTTTTTTGTATCAAGAATATGGCAGAAAGGGTAGGATATAAACTGAGTATTAAAGATAAGATGTGGATAGATAGTATTAGTTAGATGCATCTTGATAATAAGTTTAGGGTGTAAAAACGATCTAAGGCGTGGCCTTGAGTTTTGAGATTTATAAAATTCTTACATTTTCTCAAAAAAAAACATATCATAATAAAAACCTTAGTGCCCCAACTTAGGACAAACCAATTCCATAAAACACTTTCCATAATATTAGAGTGTTACAAACACCCTCTCCCCTTATGTCACATGTTCTAGCCAACCCTCAACCCCAGTCGATGCTTACTTGGCCCCTTAACCAACACTTCTTCACTTGTCAGATTTTTTGGGCACTACCACACATGAACTCATTTGAGGCCCCACTCCAAGTGAATTCCTCTACTGGACCCCCACCCGGTCAATTCCTATGCACCCGTTCTCTTTACTCGTGTCGATTCGTATACTCGACCCTCTATAACACACATATTCTCGACTCCTCCACTTGCCTTGATCTGCCTAAGCGACATATGAGGCTCTGCCCCACATGAACTCCTATACTCGACCTCCAACTCGGTCATTTCTTTTACTCCTAGTCCCCTTTACCTATGTCGGTTCTTATTCTCGACCCCTTATAACACACATGTTATCGACTCCTCCACTTGGCACCCCTCATCCCCCTATGCAACATATGAGGCTCCGCCCCACATGAACTCCTCTACTCGACCTCCAACTCAATTCTTGTACCCTATTCTCTTCACCCGTGTCGATTCTTATGCTCGACCCTTTTTCACACACATATTCTCGACTCCTCTAGTTACCACCCCTGATCTTCCTGCGCGATGATCCCACCATTCTCTGAAAAAATTATATCTTACTTTCGGAGTATATGAAATATTTTAAACTCTTCTAATAATATAATTGGTTAGCAATCAATATACTTTGATAACCAATGATATCTATTGTTGTGCATCAACTTATAAGTCAATAAGCATATATTTTCAATGTCGGTCAATAAGCATATATTTTCTAATCCATTTGTTTTCTCTGGTTGTTCACTCTAGTCACTCGCATACTCCATCGTTTGATCTAGTCCTAGCGTCTCTCCTCGAAAGGCCCAGGTTACCATGCAAAAGTGATAGAGCGATCTAGTTGTACATGTAGTCATGTACCGAATCTTCGTTTAAAATTGCTGAAATACCTAGGGTTTTAAATATGTGGTTCTTTTCTCTTTTAATATTTAGTATGTAGAAAAATCTTATCAACATATATTCTTGTTCATATCTTCATTTTGAATTGATGAATTGATTTATGTAAATGTAAATAAAAATTAGTTTATAAATTCTTTCGCTTTTTAAGATTTCTAGATTTGTTTCAATAATTAACGAATCATAATACGAAGGGAATTAATCTTGGGCATTCATTCGCCTAGATCTAATGGCTAACAAAATACTCCCTTTTATTTTCTCTCTCCTCCCTTACCCACCACACCACGCACCACCCATTCGACACCCGCCTGAGATGTTGCCGCCGCCTCCACCATCCACCACCTGAGACATCACCGTTGCCACCACCAGGTGCGTAGACCGGTGGATCTAAGTTGGCTCACTACCTCCCCGTCTCCCCCTCCTATACGCCAATGCCCCTCACTTTTGTTCTCCCTTTCTCCCCGTTTCTCACAACGATTACCCTCCCCACCTGTCTCCTCGCCTCTCTCGCCACGTTCTCGACCCCTTCCTAAAGCGTCGCCGCCAGAAACAACCAAAAATTGTCGTCTATAATGAGTTTTTCGTTTTCCTTCGTGTTGCATAGAGGTGGCTTAAATGGCGGTGTTGTGGGCCTATTGTTGGTGTTGGTCGCGGGAGGTGGCCACATCTGGTGGTGTGGGCCGATTGTTGGTTGGTGGTGGTTGGTGCTAGTGTGTGGAGGTGAGGTGGTGGTGGACGTGGGTGGTTAGGATTGAAGGGAGATGAGAGAGAAAATGTATTTTCTTTTTTTTTTTGTTTTTTTTTCATTTTTTTTTTTTGAAACATTAACAATCTTTTGTTGAACATCAAAAATTGATGAACATGTACTTTACTATTGACGAACATTGACTAATATTGATGAACATGTTTTAATAAATATTGAATTTTATCGTTGTACATTAAAAAATTGATCAACATTAAAAATTTGATGAACATTGAATTTAAAATTGATGAACATTAGTTTTTTTGATGAACTTGCAGCAGGGTGACCCCCTAGGCCCATTGCTTTTTGCTTTGGTGTTGAACCCTTTGGCATGTAAGATTAGAGAAGTTTTGACTTGTGTTTGCAGACTTGGTATTTGGATGATGGCACGATTGTCGGTGATACCTTGGTTGTAGGACAGGTCTTGGAGCTGATTTAGGCAGAGGGTCCTCGTTTGTGTCTCCACCTTAATGTTGATAAAACCGAGATTTTTTGGCCTACGGAGGATCCGCGGAGCCGGCTTGTTGGTGTCTTCCCCCCTAATATTACTAGACCTCTCATCGGGGTCAAATTATTAGGTGGGCCTGTCAGTGTCGATTTTCAGTTTTGTAGTTCTATGGTTTTGGAGAGGGTGACTAAGACCATTGAACTCATGGACGCGGTTGCTCAGCTTAACGATCCTTAGAGCGAGTTATTACTTCTTCGGGCTTGCACTGGGGTCTCTAAGCTATATTTCGCCCTGCGTACTTGTGCGCCACGCATTTTTGAGTCGGCCCAGCTAGCTTTTGATGCGGCCTTACGCTCTTCGTTAGAGCGTATCGTTGTTGCTTCTGGTTCGGGTTTCGGTGATTGGCAGTGGAGGCTCGCTGCTTTGCCTTTTTCGTTCGGAGGGCTTGGTGTCTATTCGGCCGGGGATGTAACACCCCCAAATTTCCTTTCCTTTTCAAAAACCTTTTATCGAGAATCAAAGCACCAATAAGGAAATTCAGAGGTGTCACTCCGCACTCGAGTCAAAGACCCGAATGCAAGGAGATTTCAAAAGCCACAGTATAAAAGTCTAATGATCTAAAATAGTCTATTACAACCCATTAATAAAAATTACAACAGTCCAAAATATGGATTATGAAATAGTCTATGTTTAATAACTACTAGTCTAATTATTGAATCCAACTAATTCTAGTGAGTCGTCGTTCCCGCATGCATCAATCACTCCAAACCTGTGGTGGATTTAAAGCACAAAAACCACAGTTGAAAAATTCAGTGAAATTGAGTAAGCTAACATCTCAACGTGTAGAAAACCAAAACTCTTACCTGAATTTTGAAAACGTTTTTAGTTTTATTTTCAAAAACACACTTAGCACATAAACATATAATCATCCAATAATAATTCCAAACCAGTAGTTAAGAGTCATATATCAGAATCCACCATTCAATTCGTCACACACTCATAGTATAAGAAACATTCCATAATCCATATCCAACAAATCAAAGATTAACGATAAATAAGAAATTCATAAGTCACGAGCCATAATCCACAATTCCTAGTTAACAATCCACAATCCACAATCCATCGAACATTAATTTGATAATGAGTAAGAAGTTATAAGTCACAATTCATAGTCCACAATCCATAATCCATAATCCATAATCCATAATCCTTATTATTTAGAAATGAACTGAATCTTTTGCCAATTCATCCTATCAACCATAATCCATAATCCATAATCCAAGACAACTAGACCTTAAGTGTGCACACCCCCTACTGGGTGTTTTTAACCCAAGTAGAGTAGACTAGAGCCTAACCCTCTTAAAGACCGATGCGGTGGGGTAATTAATAGGAGTCGATGCGACTCAAACATTTGAATAGGAGTTCTTTTGACTCAAACAAATAAATAGGAGCTCTTTTGGCTCAAACAAATAAATAGGAGTTCTTTTGCTCCGTCTAAGTAACCAGTATCTTATTGAGAGAGAGTTGATGATCACAGTTCATATAAAACGATACCAAACCAACATCATAATATAAATTGGTTATGCGCCCACAAACCAAACCAAATCAACCAATTCAATATACATTCAACCTTACCTTTCAAAATAACATATTTGTCACAAGCCATACCATATACCAATATCAATACAATAAATCAACCAAATCAAAATACAACAATCGCATAAACTGAACTGTTCTCCACCTATCATGATACTATGTTTTCATCCAATCACACCATTCACATCTAGCACATAAGTTTGAAAGGTTTCTACAAGTTTAGGAAGGGTTGAGCATGCTAGCTTACCTTTTTAAGCAAACGGAAAACTCAATAGCACAACAATCACTAATACTCCTCGTCTACGAACTCAGGCTCTACAATTACACAAACGACATTCCCAAATTAACACTCAATCATTCTCAACCAACTAACCAACTATATATCTATGTGTTAGTAGGTATGATCCTATATGCAATGTATGATTATGACATTACCAAATTCAAACCAACAGTTACTAATTTTTCATTAATTATAATTCTATTTCAATAATTATCCAATATAACTCAATTAACACCAAAATTATTATAAAAATTCCCAAAGGCCTAAAAATTAGTTTAAAACAGAATCTAACTTATAAAAATCAACCCTTAATAATTATAATTTAATTGGAAATTAATCTAACAATTTAAATCATGTTTTATTTAGCAAAACCAATATTTTAATACATAAAATCCCATAAATCCGAAAATAATAAAATAAATTTTGAAAATCAGAAAAATAAATTCATAACAACCAGATTTTGGAAACCCTAATTAATATTATAATTTGAGCTATTAAAACAATTTTCAACATTAATCTCATAATTAAAACTAATAAAAATTTCTACAAAACATGAACAAATACAACAAAATCCCCAATTATATTAAGAACCCCTAATAAGAAGATTATAATCATACTAAAGTCATAACTTAAGAATTAATTGAACCTAATTCGAGCAATTAAACCAATTAGCCCCAATTTCGAAATTAGAGAAAATCAACCTAAAACAATAATCAAGATCAAATATTTATGCATAAAACTAACTTAAATCGATTACCCACTAATCATAACATCTAGTAGAACCAATTAAACATAATCAAAGCTTGAAAAAAACAAATTGAAACTCACGTTAATTGAAGGGGCGAAAACAGGGGTAAGGAGAAGGGTGGTGGAGGCGTTACCACGGAAGAAGAAGAAGGGAGAGGAACGAGGTGGTCGATCGGCAATCTGGGCAGAGGAAGAAGAGCGGCGTTCGTGCGTGGGCGGTGGCGGTGGCGTGCGTGAGGCGAGAAGCAGGAAGGGGCGTGCGTGAAGAAGGACGAAGAAGGAAGAGAAAACAGAGGAAACTCTGTTTTTTTATAGCGGGAGTTGCGTTTTTTTTTTTTTTTCTGATTTTTTTTTTTTTTTTTTGTTGGGTTAGGATGTGTTTGGTGTTTGGGCCAATTGGTGTGGGCTTGAGTTGTTGTAGTGTTTGGAAGATAGCCCAATTCAGAAATTAGAAAATCGTATATAGAAAATCCGACTCCAAAATTCATTTCCGAACTCGGTTTTGAGAACGACAATTAATAATTAAAATATTTTCATTTCAATAATCTAATTAATAGATCTAAAAATATAATAATAAAATATTTTAAAATTTCGGGATATTACATCCTTCCCCTCTTAAGAAAACGCTTCGTCCCCGAAGCGCAAAGTAACTAGGTGAACTCATGACACAACCACACAACACAAACCAAACTCATATGATGCAAATGTATGAATGCAATGCATGACTTAAGATAAATAAACGAAGTTAGTATCACATTCTTCCCCCCTTAAAGGAGTTACGTCCTCGTAACTCTAGTTAGACTAAAATAAGACATAAGTAAGAGTATTATGGGTTAGGAAGTACCAGTCACCACATCGGTTTCATTTTCGGCTTGGGCTCTATTCATGACATAAATTTGACCCGTTTTGCGCTGGCTATTCCCTCCTTGAGCATTATTGTTGGCATTCCTAGTACCAACTCCGTTGTTGTTATCATTGGCAGCTTGACCATTGTTGTTCCCTTGGAATCTAGCATTGCTCCCTTGGTAGTTATTCTGAAATTGATTTTGGTTTGGATTGTTGCCGTGGTAATTGGGACGAGGGTTGTTGTTGTAGGAAATCTGATTGTAGTTTTGGTTATTGGGGCGAGGATTCGGGTGGTATGTGTTCTGATTGAAGTTTTGATTCTCTCTATTGTTTCCTACGTAATTACCATTTCCCATTTGGTCTGAATTTTTATACCTACACTCATATGCCCTGTGACCCCGTTTCCCACAATTAAGACAATTGACAGGTTGTCCAAAACAGTCAGCTCCCGGATGATCCCCATTACATTTCTTACAGAAGTAGTGACGCTCAGCCCTTTTATTTTGGGTACGGTTCTGAAAGTTATTTCCACCAAAAATTTTATTGTACCCTTGATTCCCCCCAAAAGTGTTTGGTTTTCCCCGCTTTTCATTCTCAGTGTTGGTGTTCAAATTAGTTTCATTCATTATGGAATTTTGAGGTTCAAACTTTCTTTTCTTGTTTCGAGTTTCCTCCTTTAGCTCATGTATTCTCCACCCACTGGCGGCTTTCCCATAGGCCTCATGGACATCAACAAAGTTCATCATGATCATGGTTTCCTGGAGGCTATAGTCAAGTCCCTCAATAAATCTAGAGATCTTGGAGGCATCATCAGGCAAAATTGTGGTTGCAAAGCGAGAAAGTTCAAGAAATTTGGCATAGTAGTCACTCACACTTCCTCGGTTTTGTTTGAATGCAAGGAACTCAGAGAGTTTTCGTTGCCTAACATGCTCAGGGTAGAACCTCTGTCTTAGGGCATCCTTAAGGCTATCCCAATTGAAGTTTGGTTGAGCTTGGAGGGCTGCCCCAGCAGCTGACCACCAAATATCAGCTTCTCCTTTAAAGTAAAAGACAGCCCCATCTACCTTTTGGTTTGCTGGGCAGTTAATGGTGTTAAAAATCTTCTCCATATCCCTTATCCAATTTTCAAGTTCAGTAGGGTCCTCACGCCCATAATAGAATTCAGGTTTCCTTTGGGATATCTTCTTAGCCCAGTCAATTACAGGTGGTTGGTTATTATTTTGAAGCAATTGGACTACAGCAACAGCAAATTGGTGAAATCCATTGTTTTGTTGTTGGTGATTCATGTTTGCGTTGTTTCTTCTTGTGTAGTAGTGGTGAATGGGGACAACCTACACTAGCAAATTATTTATAATTACTTTTACGCTATTGGTAACTTTAAGCTATAATGCAATTAGCATATAATAACACATCACATAACCAATAAGAGGAGTCATATCAAGCTCAATAATAAAGCTTAAAGCATCCATAAGTAATAAAACATATAAATCATCGACGCAACGATGTCCAAACAATAGTCTAAGATGCTAAGTATAGAGCATTTTAACTACCATTAGTCACTAGCCCAAGTTTTAAGGGTAGGGCGGGAGGGCACCTCTATATAAGACATTCTAATCTCGTCCGTAGTTGGGTAATGATTCGTATTAGTCATATACACTAATTATTAATTGTCCTTACTATTTAGGACTCGTAATTAACATTTCAATAATAATGCAACAACATTTCAATAATAATTAACACTACGGAATATGGAAAGTGGTTTATGGAGTTGGTTTGTCCCACATTGGGAAAATAAGGCTCATATGATCAGTTTATTATAGATTCCTACCATCATACTACCAACAAGGCCTTCACCTTTTAGAGCCCGGAGAGGATATATGGGCCTAAGGGGTGACTACCCATCTTATTGGGTTGTGTTGCGACGGACGGTGGTTCGGGCTATTACAGATGGTATCAGAGCAACCCTGCGACCGCGTGCTGGGTGCTAGGGCGAGGCCCAGACCAGCCGTCTAGCGGGGGAGATCTTGGACCTGTGTTGATGTTGGTATGGTTTGACCGAGGCGCAACGGGGACGTTGCGGTCTTTAAGTGGGGGAGTTTGTAACACTACGGAATATGGAAAGTGGTTTATGGAGTTGGTTTGTCCCACATTGGGAAAATAAGGCTCATATGATCAGTTTATAATAGATTCCTACCATCATACTACCAACAAGGCCTTCACCTTTTAGAGCCCGGAGAGGATATATGGGCCTAAGGGGTGACTGCCCATCTTATTGGGTTGTGTTGTGACGGACGGTGGTTCGGGCTATTACAGGGGATGCTGTCCATTGTGCTTTTTTAGCGTTGCGACTTCAGTCTGCTGACCTGCAGTCTAGGCTTCTTCGTCATGATGGTGTTATCTATGGGTTTGCATTTGTTGACGATGTTGGTGTATTTAATCAGATTTTAGAGGTTGATATCTTGGGTAATCCTGGCGAGATCACTGTCCCCAGACTTATGAAAAGATTGGCAGACATGTATTTCACTCGGGTAGCTAGGGATGTCGCTTCTGTTTATTCCTTAACACCGCGTCAGTTGGCTTTGTGGAGTTCTCAACAGGGTGCGCACAATTCTGATTGGCTTAGGGTGGTCCCTATTTTGGGGTTGGGTCATACTATGAATGGTCGCACTCACCGTTGCGTGCTTTGTTACCGTCTGGGGATACCTTTATTCACCATTGGTCACCCGTGCTCTGCTTGCTCGCGGGTCTTTGTGGGTGATATATTCGGGGATCATGATGTATCGTGTACGGGTTTGGTTGGCGTCAAACATTTACATAATGTTGTTCGTGACACGCTGGTTGACATATGTTATTGATCAGGGATCTCAGCTGGAAAGGAGGTCGACATTGGTATGGTTGGTGCTGATGGCCGACCTTTTCGCCCAGCAGACATGCTGCTTTATTCTTGGAATCGAGGGCGTGACGTTTGTGTCGATTTGACTGGGTCGTCGCCCATGAATCAGACGGGATTGATAGATTTTGAACCAGGTAAGGTGGTGCGGGAAGCTGCCAATCGTAAGCGTGCTAAGTATGAGACTTGGTGCGCTGCTTTGGGTTATGGCTTCCTTCCTTTCTCTTTCTCCTCTTTGGGGGAGTTAGAGTCATCAGTTGTTGCTCTGCTAAAGCTGATCCAGCAGTTCTCCAAGACGCAGGATATCGGGGCGCAGGTTGCAGCTTTTATTTTTACTAGGATTGGTTTTTCCATAGCAAAGGGTGTGGGGGCTCAGATCGTATCTCGGCTCCCCACCAACTTCTTGTAAATTATTATTGATTTTTAGTTGATATAATATACTATACTATATATTGAATGTAAACGGAAGATTTAAAATAAAAGATTTGCTCATCTACATTTATTTGGACTGGTTCTTTCCTTTTTATAGAATGAATTGTAAAAATATGCATAAAGTAACAGTTAGTACACTGGTAATGTCATGAAATGTAAGTGAGAGGTCAATGGTTCAAATCCTAACTCACACATTTTTGGTTGATTTACCAATGAGCATTGCTGACATGTTAAATGATTGCTGACGTATTGATGACATGTCAGTTGTACGCATAAGCTCGCCACGTCAGTTTTTCATGCACGCAATTATTAAAAGTAATAGATAGATAGATTATAAAATGAGTTATAACTATACGAGGGAAAGTAAAATACGTAATACATAAAGGTACAAATATGAAAAACGTGTATAAATTTGCAATGGTGATTACATGGGTTTCATTTGGTATCAAATTTCTTAATAGTTCTTAATTAATAAAATTAATAATGCAACATCTTCGACAAAAGCTTTGACTAATTTCATTTTTGCACGTCAACGTCAAGTTAATACATTAACAGAGTGATCACCAATTCACCATGTTGCAAAGGTAAATACCCAGAGAAGTATTTTTTTTAGCCACCAAAGTGATGAGGTTGGGATAAAAAAAACACTAAAGTTGTATTTGGTATTTATAAAACACCAAATTTGAAATACTTGTTTTTAAAACACACTTTAAACTATTTGAGTTTTTATTAAACACCAAAACAAATTAAAAAATAAAATGAAATTATGTTCTTACTTACTGAAATTAAGTAATACTGGGCTCATTTTACAATAGGTAAAGATATGGAGTAAATCCAGTTCATTGATCTAAAAAAAATAAAAAAATAGATCATATAATTCAGGTTATGTCAAAAAAAAAGGTTTACGGACATGATCGAACGGTACCGTAAAGATCAAAATATAGCATAATAACTTGTTTAGAAGTGCCAAAATTCTTGCGCTCTCACTCCATCGGATCCAGGACGGCTCTCATGTAAACTTTCATAATCCTAGGTTGTAATTGTGAAGTTTGTTGGATATGACTTAAGCTTGCACCATGCCTTCGTGGAGAAAATCGATGATGGAGAATTTGAGGAGAAGAAGATGAACAACCAACTACTTAACCTTAGAGGAGGGAAGAACGTCTATCAGTTGATGATTAGTTTTTTTTTTTTTTTTAAACGCGGAATAATAATTTCAGAGGTAAAATAAAATTTAATTTTTTTTAAATTGTTTTGGTGTTTAACAATAAATAAATACCCAAATAGTTTGAAGTATGTTATAAAAACAAGTTTTTCAACTTTGGTGTTTCATACTCCCTCCATTCATATCCAACCTTCCTGATTTCCTTTTAGGGGAATTCACATCCAATCTTCCTGTTTCTTATTTTGGTAACATTTGAACCCCAATGAAATGCTTCCAAAGTGTTATTGTCCTCATTCCCACTCGCTTTTAATAATTTTTAATACACTCCTAAAACCTTGTGCAAAAGTCAATAGGAAGATTGGATATGAATGGAGGGAGTATATAAATCTCAAATACGACTTTGGTGTTTTTTAGATACCACCCTCCTCACTTTGGTAGTTAAAAAATACTTATTTGGGTAAATACTATATAGTCATAATGATCTCATAAATGACACATTTAAATAACTTTGAATTACTTTTATTGTCGTGAAAGTTAGGGGAGATGGACTAAATTAATGAAATTAACTTCCACCAACGAGTACCAATTCTTTTCTTTACCATTTCGTATCATGATCTACTTAATTAGTCTCTTTTAACACATGGAGGGTTATTAATGCACAAGTGAAATAAATAGAAAACACAGTCATACATGAATTGTAAGCTACTGAAATAAAGATGGAGTACAATCTTGTCTAATACTCGTATGTAACAAGCAAGTGAGTTTGTTTCAAAACAAAAACAAAAACAAAAAACAAAAAAAAAAAGGAAAAGAAGGAAAAAAAAAAGCAAGTGAGGAACTACATACTCCATCTTTTGTATAAATAATGCACATCATTTCCTTTTTATCTTCATGTTTCTTTCACTCTTTTGGACCAACAAACAAAAGGTGGCCACATGGCTACACATGATAAGCGGTAACATAGAAAATCAATTATGATTATTTGTTCCTCTCTGCTCCCTTAAATTATTAAGGCTCATTTTTACAATCATCAACAATATAGGAAAAAACTTGAAAAAGTGTTCCTCATTTATAGCCTTGTGTGAAGCACATGAGTTTCACAACAAGAGAACCTATTTCTTCACTTGAATAAGAAGCTTCCTCTTGAAGCTCAACTGATCAGCCAATAGTATCATCAAGTTTTCTTCCCCCATATAAACATAATCTTTCTTAAACTTTGCCCATTTTGTCTCTCTTTTCTTTCTCATTTTCTCTTATAATAAGAGAGACAAGAAACATTAAATTGTTGTGAGTGAATATTATATCATCATGGCTACCCTTATCAACAAGAGTTTCATACTCATTATTATACTAATAAGCTTCTGTATTATGGTGCTTACTGTTCAAGTTACAAAAGCTCATCTTCCAAGGTTTAGGCATCATGCTAAAGATGATGGGTCTCTTAGCTTCCTTGTGATCGGAGATTGGGGAAGAAAAGGTGGTTATAATCAAACTTTGGTTGCTACTCAGGTACGTACATTCATCCGGCCTCCTTCGCTCTTCATAATAATCACCTTTTAATCTCTTTCATTTTCTTCTTACCAAACGATCATATATATGGTCACGACTCACGAGTCATGACCTAGAACATATCCATTCCAAGAAGGGATTTCATCCGATAACATGTAAATATTGTTTAAAAGTATCCATAACGCATACGAAATACTAAACAAAGCTAGCTAACCAGATTCCCGGAGTATATATGTATGATCTTATTCAACTTCACCAGATAAGCTAACTAGTGTTATCTCTATTTGAAAATATCAATTGAGCTAGAACTTTTTATGACTGTTATGAGTCATAGGGTATATTTTGGCTATTAGTGGAAATCAAATTGCTCGAGGTTTAGAGTGCAAATTGTTAGAGGTCTACAATATAAAATTGAGTTAGTAATAGTAAAATTAAGATTGGAGTAGTAAAATTAATTGTAATGAAAAATTCAGGTGGTAAAATTAATCGTATGAGTAGTAAAATTTTGATAATGTAGTAAAATTATTGCTAATTGTAGACAATTTTGGGTGTCTACGCTGCTGAAAGTGTGAAGATTAATGGACATAAATTGGACATTAAGATGTGGTATTGATTGTCTACTATTGATGATGCAAAACCTACCATTTCTTACCTGCCCGGTGATAAAATGGTGATGTTGTCTTTGGAATTTTGAGGGTGAGCATTGTATATGTGCTTTTTTTTGCGTATACGCAGAGGAGAACCAAGAGAAACACGAGATAAGTAGTGTTGCATAGTCTAAACGTTTCGATATGCTATGGAATTGTTGTCTACACTCCACGTTTAAGAGTATAAGACTTAGATTCATGAATACTTTTGCATGCTTTCTAGTTTCTTCTTATAAAAGCGTCTTTGGAATAAAATTATTGCACACAATTTTAGCTGTATAACCACGACCTACATACTAATACTAAGGTCGAGCGAGGTCAAAATTTATCGCCAACAATATAATTCACCAAAGTATACTCCTCATTTGACCTTATAGCCACTGCCCACTAGTCACATGAGAAATGCGATGACAATATTAGTTTAGATTTATGACAATGTAATTTGCAAGTTTTGGACGGACCAATTGGAGAATGATTCTAAGGGAAGATACCAATATGCCATTTTACTAGCGTGGGACAGGCTGACAGCACATATGAGATGAGGTCCACAATTCCGCATGAGGTTTATTTCGACCTGGTAGTGGTTTTTTTAAGCATTTGAGTGATAACAAATGATGTCATTTCCGAACATTTCATTTAAATTATCTCTTGTGATCTTGATTAGGTGTCGTTTGGATACACTCGAGAAGTCGGAATTCCCATGAACTTGTAAATCCTAGGAATTAAGAAAGTATGGGAATTGAGAAATTTGTTTGGATAAACAAGGGAATTCAATTCACATGGGAATTTCTACTTACCTAGCCCCCCAAGGTAATTAAATTCCTACACTTTGGAGGAATTGGAAATGCCTAGAAATTTTCAATTCCTACACTTTATGGCAATCAAACAACTCATGATAATACAATTCCTAGGATAATAAAATTCCTATGGATTTTGAGAGTATCCAAACGATAGTCTTTCCCTCCATTTTCTCAACTTTATTACTACTTTAGTCAATTAGGTATTGAAAAGATATAAATCGCTTGTTTTTTAAGTGTGTAGATATTATGTAGCTACTCGTGTCTCAACATGCTACATACAGAGTAATTAACAATATATGCTACTTTGGTAAAATATCGCTAATATCTACCAACTACTTAAACAGCCTAGTAAAAACTATGTAAACAATTACAATAATCAAACTCACCCTTAAACTTAGATCGACTAAATACCGATTAAAGAAAGCACATTCTTGAATTGGTTAGTTTATTTGACAAGGATACAATTGTCACAATGTCACCAATAAAATCAATTGCGCCAGCCACAAGTTGTGTGGTTAGTAACATAATTAAGCTTAATAGTTTAAATTAACACTTGATTAATTAATGAAATGATTACGACTTGTACAGATGGGAGATGTGGGTGAAGAATTAGACGTGGATTTCATTATATCCACAGGAGACAACTTCTATGATGATGGATTGACCGGAGTTGATGATCCAGCATTTGCTGAGTCATTTACCGACATTTACACTGCCGATAGTTTACAAAAGACGTGGTACAACGGTAATATTTTTCACTTGTTAACAAGTGACGTGCAATTGTTGCGCCTAAATTATATTCATCTAAACGATGGTAATTAGTAGACCAAGATGCGTAACGGATACATCAAATTTTATCACCGATTCTTTATTACTATTACTCATAGAAATATTAAATATACATGAAGTGACAACTTCTAATCTAGGAGTTTTAATAATCTATCACATACTAATATACGATACTACATATTAAATCTCTGTTATTGGCATTATAGTGCTTGGAAATCATGATTACAGAGGAGACGTTCTGGCACAATTAAGCCCTAAACTTACCAAATTGGACCCAAGATGGTTTTGTCGAAGGTCTTACATTGTAAAGACAGGTTTGTTTACTAGTAACTCGCTTTCTTTTTCTTCCTATATACGTACTATTGTGTATTTTTATTTTTATTTTTTCCTTCTAAAGTTTCTTAAATTTTACAATGTCATTTTGAGCAGAGATCGTAGACTTTTTTTTCGTGGATACCACTCCCTTTCAAGACAAATATTTCATACAAGATGAGGATAAACATCATTACGATTGGAGAGGCATATTACCTCGCCAAGAATACCTTTCTAACCTCTTGAAGGTACGCATGACAATTTGCTATTGTCCGAATAGGCGAATACTTAGATGCTCGGATTTTAGTTTGAGGATAAAATTCGATCGACCGGTTTATAGATGAAGTTTAGTCATGTTTAGGTTCGATAAATTTATATAGTAGAGTTTTGAGTATAGTACACTCTAATTGGCAGGATGTGGACGTGGCATTGAAGAAGTCAAAGGCAAAATGGAAGTTTGTCATTGGTCACCATACCCTTATGAGCGCAGGACATCATGGTAACACTCAAGAGCTTGTTGATCAGCTTCTCCCCATACTTGAGGTAACAAGCTTGTCATCTCCACGACCAAAATACACGTTCATGTTAAATTCGTCAATGACCTAGTCGTAGAGTATTTGTGTTAGTGTCCTTTTCCAACAATAATAGGACTTTTTGTACATACTTCATCATGCTGATTTTGATGACCTTTAGATTATTAACAAAGTGGGAGAATTATTTTATATTGCGTTTAATCAAATTCACTCAATTTTCAGGAAAATAAAGTCGACCTTTACGTCAATGGACATGATCATTGCTTAGAGCACATTAGTAGCCCTAACCGTGATAGGTAATGGCATTTTATCATTGTATCGACGAGTTGCTATTTCACAATATGAAATGACGTAGATTGTTTTATCGTTTTCTGATGAGTCCCGTCAATTGAACATCCTTGTATGCAGTGAGCTGCAGTTTTTGACTAGTGGGGGAGGCTCGAAGTCGTGGAGAGGTGATGTAGCAGAGTGGAATCCAGAGGAACTGAAGTTGTATTATGATGGCCAAGGTTTCATGTCAATGCAAGTGACTTCAACGCAGATAAACGTTGTCTTCTACGACGCTTTTGGCAATGTGTTGCACGATTGGAGCAAATCTAAGTCGTCTGATTATTATGCTTCTTCTTGAAGCAACAATTTATCAAGAACAACTCTACGCATGAGAAATCAGAGTCTTGCACTCTTGCCATGAAGTATGAAGATAAGCAGCAAACTATAGAAAGGAACTTCTACATTCGAAGATTATTGTTGTGATTATGTCGACTGTATTCTGATTTGAATCGCTAAATCGTAATTAAGATGCATGCTTGTTGGAAAATATAGGTTGGTTATTGTAGGGGGCGGAATTATAAGAGAATAGGAATTTGTAATCGATGTGTCATGATCAATGATCATTGAATGAGAAACGAAATTCGTCCCGACCACGGCACAATCGCATGGACGTATTTCTCAAGGCCACACAGCACTCCCCTAAGTTGTGTGTTCAATCATGGGGAGTTGAAACTCTTAAGGGCATGCTCAGATTAACGGAGAAACATTGAAGAGGGATATCAGGTGTCTATGAAATGTTTCTCCCACACCCATTTTTATAGCCATAACAACTAGGAGGTTATGAGATAAAATCTCCCCTACTAAATGCTAAATAATGGTGTTAATGGGGTGATATAAAGGCATATTAATAGGATTAATGGGGGGAATCCTAAGAGGAAAAAGTAACCCCCACTAACCTAGGTAACACACCTCACTAAATTAGCATTATATCCAACAATTCCCCACTAATGCTAAGTTAGCAACCAATTCTGAGCATGTAGGAAAGGCTTGACACTTAAGTGTTGGTATCTTTCGATTTGAACCCCAACGTAGTGACACGGAACGATTCTTTCATCTAGTGAGTGAACTTCGTCTTGAACTCCTAGAATTCAGGGTAAATTTCGGACACATCTCTTACCTTATACCCCTTTTAAGTTCCGCGACGATCCTTCATCCACAAGGATCTATAGCTATAAAACAAATTTGGAAAATGGTGACCTTCTCATGAGTGCTTCTAGAAAAACCGCTCAAGTCTTTCATAGAAGGATGCCAATTCTTCTCACTCACGCTGCCTAGTCTATCTCCACATAAACCACCCACAATAGGGCTATAGAATCATTAAGAGCAAAGGCTCAACCTCACAAATTAAAATAAAGCGGTGAATCCAAATCCTTCTCAATATAGGACCATCCAACATATGGATGTAAACTCATTAAGAGATAAATCTCAACCTCCACATACGGTGATCTCATCAAGTCCGTCTCACAAGGACTACCCAAATCAGGGTTATAAGATCATTAAGAACATAGCGTGTTCAACCTCAATCACATTCGGTGAATCCATCAAGTCCGTCTCAATAGGACCACCCGAAGGCTATGGACTCATTAAGAGCTAAGCGCTCAACCTATCAAAGTACACATATCATAGGAATGGAAAGTGTGTACTATGTGAGTCTTTCCATGGCTTCGTTTGACCACCCTTGCGAAAGCAAGTTCGGGTATCAACCATGAATCTCTACCCCATGGGCATTAGCCCCATTCCCCTCTACAACACAGGAACAAGCCTGAAAGGATCAACAAAAACCTCTCACGGTTCTCAATGAAACACACGAGTGTCCATACAATCTCAATCAACAAAACTCAATTAACTATGCACAATGTGCATAGGCCCATTATTCCCACATGAACAATGACTTGAGAAAAATAGGGTAATAGAGAAATAGGTAAACTAGTTTGTAATTACCCCCACAATGGTTTACAATCTAGCAAACCTCTCAACTATTCTCTCAACCATTCTATCTTTGCCAACCAAATCGCGAGTGAAACCGCTAAATAGCGAACCCCCACAACACAAGACTTCAACAAAAAGTACCCCAAGGTAACTCAACAAATAAACGTATAAGAGCGTCTCAAAAGCTCAACGTGAAAGACTATAAAACACAAGAAAAGGGTTCTAGGTAAATCATTTACTTACACTCATATAGTTAGGGATCCGGATCCTCTAGAGTTATTTTTCCTGGAGTTCCCTGGAGTTTACTTGAAATAGAAACATCACTCTACCATGTAGTGTTTTCCCTTATTTAAAAGAAGACATTTATAAATTTATTTTTCTATTTCAAGTAAACTCCAGAGAACTCTAAGAAAAATAACTTCAGAGGATCTTGATCCTATAGTTAGGCAAAGTATATAAAATATATACACACAATTATTTCTCATTGAGCATAAAATATTTCTCTACCAAATATGATTGAGAAAAAGCGAAATCACAAATATTTCGAACCACTCAAAGTGTACAAGAAATTTCTTGCATTAAAAAATTAGTGTATATGAAAATTCCACGAGCCATATCATCTACCGTACCCCACATAGATTATTATCTCAAAACTATTGTCGTGAACATACACACATACGGGCGTTTTAATAGACGAAACTTCTCACACACAACTAGTGTTCTATTGGCCATTAAGACTTCACAACGAACACATAAATAGTTCATGAAGTTTATCTAAATCAAATTTTGCTATATATTAGTAAACTCATATGACTTTAATACATAGACACAAACTAGCCCATACGAGACACACACGAATCTGGCAATTTATAATCAGCACAACTTGAGCTCTTGTGATCATAATAGTCATCACTTGAAAAGAAAACACAATATAGTGTAACACTTCCCCCCACATTTTCATGTGATCAATACCACACCATTAATCACCAAATCAGAGACTATCACTTACTAACTAATTCGCACAGAGATGTATTAGGCAAATTAGTCTACAAAGAACTGTAACTCCCATAATTTTAGTTGCCTTACTCGTTACACGTAACTGATTACGCTATTTTACGGAATCAATGAAAATCAATTGTCCGAAATACATGGCTAACTAACATGAATAGACAATTCACGCATAAAGCCCACGAAATGTCCAAAGAATTTGTGTAAGTTTTCACTTTCCACCTCTCGGGTTTAGAGAGCCCGTGTTCTCATTCTTAAGGCTAACTGATTACTGACCCAGTAACCCCCACAGTCAAGGACTAAATGGGGAAATGGCTTCATGCTATAATTGATCCTCGGATCCTTACTCCAATAATGATCACATATTATTCATCAAACGATTAACGTACAACCCTCATCTCATCCTTCTCAATTATATGAGATAACTTTCATCAGGTAACATAAGCTATTATCAGGGTTCGACCTTCAAAAAATTAGCACAAAAAGCCCATCTAAAATTATTACGTATATACAAATCAAGACAGATGGTTACATGATTCAACCCATCACTTAGTACTACACGTATATACCCATAAACATGAGACAACCTCAATCGCCTTCTCCACAAATATTCTACATAGATACAAACAAGTGATTCAACGATTTCACATGTACCAATAGAGTCCAACAAAAACACAAAACTCTAAGATATTGGTACATCTAAAACGATTATGTCTCATGAACATTGACATATTCATATTTCATAATAAGAAAATTAATATGCACAAAGATGGGTGGTATGTCTCACATGCATCAACAACTAGAGAATTGATCAAACGTGAAATAAATCACAGTATTCTCATATTATAGCCATGTGTAAAGCGGATTAGAAACGACATACCTGGAGTGCTGATAAATGTCATTATATACCTCAAAGACAGACATTAATAAAATAAGATATATTGCTCTATTGAGAAGGTCCAATCCGTGCCTGACCATATCCATAATCTACGCAAATAACAAGCTCCTAAGTACGAGTAAGAATTAAGCTAACATACACTGATGCTCGTCCAAATCACGACCGCCAGTAGCCAAACAACAAGTATGTAAAGTCTAACGACAACAATACTCAAGAGAGGGGTGAATTGAGGACTACTTTTTCGACTTTGTGTGATTTGAGAGAACAGTATGGTGTTCTGTACCACAGGCTAGAGATTATAGCTTGTAGTAGTACACAACACCATGAAATAAAGCGGAAGCAAGAATCACACACACAAATTTTCAGGTGGTTCGACCTCAACCCAAGGTCTACGTCCACACAACTTCACTAGAAATTCCTCCCTACACTCTCAACCCAAGACAAGTAGAGGAATTGCACAATCAACCCAATTGTGCAAAGTCCGAGTACAACCCCGTACCCCAAATTCTCACTCTAAAAGAGAAAGATTACAACAGTGTATCTCAACAAATGCTTCAATGAAAGCGGATAGAGACAACTTTAACCTAGCAATGAGTAACAGAATAAATCTGATAAGCGCTCGGAGTACTGGACGTTTTTCTCAAAAACAATACTTAAGAATTTTTCTCTTGTGAAAACGTCTAAAAATTCTAGGGTAAAACATCACGTTATAAAGCCTGAAAATTTTCAATTAAATCTTGACCAAATCAATTTCTTTAATTGCTAACCAAAAATAAAAGATAATTATCTTAATTATAGAAATTGAGAGTCCTAGTCAAAGGAAACTATATAAAGAATTATCTTTTAACAAAACCATCAGCTTATTTTTATCAAGAATCATTTAGAAGAAAATAAGAAATATTGATAAGAATATCTTTTCTTAACTGTAGCAAACGTGATATTTCTTTTGAAAATTCTAGCAAAATTCGTCCAATACCAAAACATAGAACAGACCATAGTTCTGTTCTCTGCTCTGAACTTATCAAGTAGCAAGAACAGTACCCAGGTCTGTTCCATGTAATAACACAAGCCCTTCAATACAGACTCACCAAGTTACTCACAGTTACAAAAGACTAGAACAAGAATTCTTCTAACTAGTCTTCTCACGAATGATCAATCTCTTCCTTCATTATCACCTGAAACACAAGCTCACTAAAACCGATCATAAGTGGTTAGGGAATAAACAATCATAGCTCTTGCCATCATCAAAACTTACAAGGAAAGATCAACAAAGTACAATAACCCAATTTCGTTTCTCAATTGTTGGAAAATATAGGTTGGTTATTGTAGGGGGCGAAATTATAAGAGAATAGGAATTTGTAATCGATGTGTCATGATCGATGATCATTGAATGAGAAACGAAATTCGCCCCGACCACGGCACAATCGCATGGACGTCGTTCTCAAGGCCACACAGCACTCCCCTAAGTTGTGTGCTCAATCATGGGGAGCTGGAACTCTCAAGGGCATGCTCACATTAACAGAGAAACATTGAGGAGGGATATCAGGTGTCTATAAAATGTTTCTCCCATACCCATTTTTATAGCCATAACAACTAGGAGGTTATGAGATAAAACCTCCCCTACTAAAGGCTAAATAATGGTGTTAATGGGTGATATAAAGGCATATTAATAGGATTAATGGGGGGAATCCTAAGAGGATAAAGTAACCCCCACTAACCTAGCTAACACACCCCACTAAATTAGCATTATATCCAACAATGCTGATATTGAATTATAAGTTAGATTACACGGGGAAATATCTAATCCTCGAAACGATGGGCAGAATGTTCATATTATTGAATCACTCGTACAACGTCAAGTCAGTGATGGAATCATTGTTCATATAATTTCATCAATATTTACTAGCTGCAATTTAGTGTAATGGTACTTTTTTTTTTTTAAAGGTTAAAATGGGGGTTAAACAATCATATTAAAATCCGCGAGGGTTGTAACGCCTCCGGAAAGTCGTTACAATGAAAAGCTCACGACCACTAAGGGGGCCAAACCTAGCTACTAAGTGAGCTACTGTATTACCCTCTCGTTTAAAATAAGAAATAACAAACTCGTGAAAGCTACTACCAAGGTCGCTAATGTCCTCAAGAAGAAGATCGTCCACCCTAAAGCCCGTCTTCCTGGCTATCAACGCTTGTGTTATAACTTGTGCATCACACTCTAGGACCACATCACAGAGCCCCAAACGTACCGCAGTCTATACTCCCAATCTTCCAGCAACAATCTCGACTCGGTGGGGAGTCCAATTCCACTTCAGTCTCATTACTGCCACACCCACAATTTGTCATAACGGGGACCAGAATTACCTTGGATTACATGTGCAAATGGGCTGCAGTTCCAAATCTGTACAGGGATTTTGCATGCCACAAAGGCGTGGAAAACAATTTTGGGCTCACGTCCACACAAGTCACGTACTGAGTTAAGGATACAGTGGCGGTAATGAAGCCTTTCTTTCACAACAAGGCTACCAGCACGTGCCCTCCATATAAAGTGACGCAGCTTTGGGAGGGCATCAATCGACCAAATCTTACACCACAAAGACTGCTCTTCAAAATTGTCATGGAAATCCCTAAACCCATCAGCCCTGAGCATCCCCATCCAGTTACAAGATCGGACCGAGAAGCTCCCGTTAAGAGACGACCACCACATCATTTCATCTTTCGAAAACCGCATGTTCAATGGAGTTTCCACAACCAGCTAGCCCTCATCTGGACTAAACAAAATATCAATAATGTCCTGCCTCCCCTCCCCATTATCAAAATCAATAAGCTCCGCAACAAGGAGGTCCACCGGAGCCAAGGGAGGACGAGAGTATAGGAATATGAGATTAGGGAAGAGTCCTCAAAGAGGCTCGATGACTTTCATCAAATATATATACCGAATATACAGGGATACAACAGGAATTACGTATTAACCTAATTACATAAAATATATATACTATTACACCCCCTCAGACGGGGCGGGAGGAGGACGGACGCTCAGGCTGGACTTAAAGCGTTCAAATAGAGGCCGAGGGAGGCCCTTCGTAAAGATATCAGCGTACTGATAATCAGCAGGGACATGAAGAACCCGAATTTGACCAACCTGCACCTTTTCACGTACAAAATGAATATCCAGCTCAATATGCTTAGTACGTTGGTGCTGAACAGGGTTGTTAGACATGTAGACAGCACTAATGTTGTCACAGTACACAAGAGTAGCACGAGGAACAGGCACCCGAAGCTCAAGCAGCAAATTGCGCAACCAACACGTATCAGCCACAGCATTAGCAACACCCCGATACTCAGCCTCAGCACTAGAGCGAGACGCATTAGGTTGCCGCTTGGACGACCAACTAACCAAATTATCACCTAGAAAGACACAGTAGCCAGACGTCGAACGACGAGTATCCGAACAACCAGCCCAATCAGCATCGGAATAAGCAGTGAGACTAGTAGCTGGACTAGCAGTAAGAACAAGACCCTGATCAACAATGCCACGAATATAGCGCAAAACACGCTTTAAAGAATGGAAATGAAACTCACGAGGGTCATGCATAAATAGACACACTTGCTGAACAGCGTAAGTAATGTCCGGACGAGTGAACGTAAGATACTGATGGGCACAAGCCAAGCTGCGATAAAGACATGGATCCTTCACCGGACGACCAGATGTCGCAGCAAGTTTAGAGCCAGCCTCAACCGGAGTAATGAACGGTTTACAATCGGACATAGAGGCACGACCAAGAATGTCCAATGCATACTGTCGTTGTGACAGAAAAAGACACTTGGAATCGCGAGTCACAGTAATCCCCAAAAAAAGACTCAAGGGACCCAAATCACTCATGGCAATTCAAACTCAGCAGACAAAAGATCAATGAGCCGACGAAGCAAAGCTGGTGTGGAGGCAGTGAGAATGATATCATCAACATAGAGAAGAAGGTATCCACGCTCAGACCCATGATAATACACAAACAATGAGGCATCTGTGGCGCTAGCGATAAAACCAGAGCGAAGAACGAAGGATGCAAAACATTGGAACCAAGCGCGAGGCGCCTGTTTCAGGCCATATAAAGACTTCCGTAGGCGACAGACATGATGAGGCAACTTGGGATCGCGGTAGCCGGGTGGCTGATGCATGAACACCTGCTCCTGAAGGTCACCGTGTAAGAAAGCATTCTTAACATCAAGCTGATGAATAGGCCACTGGCGAGACATAGCTAAGGATAACACAGTGCGAATGGTAGCTGGCTTGACCATAGAGCTAAAAGTCTCATCACAATCCACCCCCTCAACTTGATTAGACCCATTAGCAACCAAACGAGCCTCATAACATTGAAGACTACCATCAGCCTTAAACTTGTGACGATATAACCATAAACACCGAAGAACATTGGCACTCGGAGGATGGGGAACCAATTCCCATGTACCATTATGCATAAGAGCACCATACTCATCATCCATAGCACCCTTCCAATGAGGATCGGACAAAGCTGCAGTCAGATTTTTTGGTATTGGTGACAAATCCGGAGTACGAGTGACATGAAGGTTTAAGGGCTGTTTTGGTTGAAAAACATCATCACACACACGAGTAGACATAGTGTGAGTGGTCGCAGAACCAGGCCGGAACATGGGCGGAACCGGAGGAGCAGTAAAGGGCTGAACAGGCTCGGCGGTCCGCGGTAGGGAATTGGCGGTCCGCGGGGAACCCACGGTTCCGGGTAAATTGTCAAAGGGAGGTCGAGCACGGCGTTGATAGGTAACTCCAAAACGTCGTGGAGGGAAAAGAGTAGGATAGGCATACTCCTGACCCATACCGGGCGGGGCAGTGTCGGAGGGGATATCACTGACCGTGGAAGGGGAAGAACCACGCTGTGAATAAGGGAAAACCATTTCATCGAACGTCACATGCCGTGAAATATGAATTTTACCCGTAACCAAGTCGAGACACCGATAGCCCCGAAAATTTGCCGTAAACCCCAAAAAGATGCACTTAGTAGAACGAGGAGCCAACTTATGGGGAGCTTTGGCGGAGAGGTGGAATAACATAAACACCCAAACGTGCGAATATGATCGTAGGTAGGACGACGACCAAAAAGCACCGAGACCGGAGTTTGGTTGCGAAGCACTTTAGTAGGTAGCACATTGTGAAGATAGGCGGCCATTTCAATAGCTTCGACCCAAAATTTTTCCGGTAAAGAAGCATGGAGAAGCAAAGTACGCTTAATGTCATTAAGGTGACGAAGCATACGCTCAGCCTTACCATTTTGAGGAGATGGCTGAGGACACGCAAAACGGTACACCATGCTAGCAAAAGTACGAAACGGCGTATTATCAAATTCACCCCCTAAGGTCACATTGAAAAGATTTGACAGGACGCTCAAACTGAGTACGAACATATGTAGCAAACTCGAGAAATTTCGCATAGACCTCAGATTTGTATTTGATAGGGAAAACCCATAGGTAATGAGAAAAATCATCAAGTAACACCAAATAATACTTAAAACCATCACGGCTTAACATAGGAGATGTCCATAAATCGCTATGAATAATGTCAAACGGAGCAATAGTGACACTAGTGGAATCAGAAAAAGGTAACTTGACAAGAATGAACATGTTTGCTAACTTGACAAGAATGACATAAGGATGCACGCTGCGCTTTATTACATGAAATAGAAATTGTGTGCTTAAGGGAATCTAAAAAATGATGACCCGGATGACCAAGACGGTTGTGCCACACCGAGGAAGGAAGGACGACGAGGGCAGACGAGTTTGCGGTAGGCAGGTGGGTGGACGTTGTGGATGACGACACTAAGGGTGTGACTAGGTACAACTCGCCCGAACTATTGCTCCTCATTAACAGAGTCCCTGTACGAAGATCCTTCACAGAAAAACCATTAGGGTCAAACTCGACAGACACGTTATTATCAACAGTGAATCGACGAATGGAGATTAAGTTTTTGATGATGTGAGGAATGAAAAGAACATTGTTAAAGGCAAGAGGGGTTGATTTTGTAGGTAAAGTTTGACACCCACTACCAAGGACAGGAATACTATTACTATTACCGACATTAATTGAGGGGATACTACTGGAAGATCGTATACCAGTAAGCATACCTGAATGAGAGGCAAGATGATTGGTAGCACCCGTATCCATAAACCAAGTCGAGTCCGGAGCCTGAAGTGTTAATGCACCCAAGAACTGAGTCAAGTCGGTTGGATGATAACCCGATTCCGGAGTGACAGTGACATTCGCCTGACCATGAGATGAAGCGACCGGCCGATTGCCCAGAACACCGGCTCTCAGGGGGTCGTGGCCACGCCCATCCCGAGGCAGTGGGATACGGGCAGGGTGGAACGACCCAAGGGGAGGGAAACCACTGTGAGTACTGCCACGGTGGAGGAACAGTGGGAGTGGTGAGCACAAGACCGTCGGATACCCCGCCACCATTGACTTGCCGAGAGCCCCTGTTATTTTTGTTCTTGCCCTTGTTCTTCCCACCTTTGGTAGAGGTGACAGAGGAGGACAAGGTGGCCACGTCAGACCGAGGGGATGAGACGACAAGAGCAGTGGATGGGGTCTTGCGAAGTTGACGCATCCGATCACGTTCAAGCTTCGGGCGGGCAGCAATATACGTTGGAATAGGATCACGCTGTTGGTTGATATTGACGGTTGTGTCATATTCATTAGTGAGGCCATTCGTGAGTTGAATAACAAGACGTTGATCCAAAACCGTAGCACTAATACTGTTCAATCGGGAAGCGAGGGATTTGAGTCGAGAACAATAGTCGTCAAGGGAAGACCAGTGTTCAAGGCGAAGAGTGACAAACTCTTGCTCAAGGGCGGCCGCACGGGAACCCTTGTTGTCGTGGAAGCGAGCCTTCAGATGAGACCATACTTCAGAGGCTAAGTCAACATCATTCACCATCTCGAGCACAAGGTCATCGTAGACAGTAGCATAGATCCAATTGAGCACGACATCATCAATGGCTTTCCACGTAGTGTCAGTCGGATTTGGGCCTTTGCCATCAAGATGATCAAGAAGCTGATATTGACCGACGGTAAGACGAAAAAGCTTCGCCCATGTATCATACTTGATCTTCTCATCATCAAGCACGAATCGGACTTATGCTTTGATATTGTGAACGGAGAAGGCGGGGGTGAAGTTTTTCGTTGGGAGGAGGAGGAGGAGGGTTTGCGATCCCACCGTCAGCCATGGTGAAAAGAGGTGACGGCTGGAGAAGCAGAGAAGCAGCGGAAGTTGTTGGTAACCTAGATCGATACCGTATAGGAATATGAGATTAGGAAAGAGTCCTCAATGAGGCTCGATGACTTTCATCATATATATATATATATATATATATATATATATATATATATATATATATATATATATATATATATATATATATATATATATATATATATATATATATATATATATATATATATATATATATACTGAATATACAGGGATACAACAGTTATTATGTATTAACCTAATTACATAAAATATATATACTATTAGAGAGAGGTTATGCTTGCCCAGGAGCCAATCATCTGCCCACACTGTAATGTCGTTGCCATTTTCAACCTGCCACTGCAGCCTTTCCGGGAGCAACAACTTAGCCCCCCAAATGCTGCGCCAAGTATAAATCGGATCAAAACCATGAAAAGCCCCCAGCACATTACCGTCTTTAAAGTATCATGCACTCTGAACACGAAAGACCAATGATTGGGGGCTCCGCATGTAGAAGACGCCTGGACTGCTTAGCTAGAAGGGCCTGGTTGAAAGTTCTCAGGTCGCGAAACCCCATGCCACCCCATTTCTTCGACTGACAGTGAGAGATCCATAATCGCCAATGAATTTTCCGTTCACCGCCTTTCGCACCCCACTGTTGAACCATGTAGTGTGTTTCGATGATGACAAGATGATATGATTTATATGATGATCATTCCCTTGTTATGAGCTAACATCTTATTTAGTCTTGGTAAGCTAACATTCCAGGAAGATTGGATTGACCAACGAGTATGCGGCTATACCAATGGTACTACAAGATGTGAGGCGTTGAAAACTAGATTAGAAGGTTTATACTTTCCTATAGTCTTTATGTGAGTTGAGTTTGCGTGTTGAATTTAAGTGTACCGACGTGCTAAATGGTGCAAGAGACAGATCGGCAATGTGTCCCATGTATTGTGCAAAACTGTTATTACAGATAACGGAACCTAGTACTGTACTCTGCATTGCTGAAACTATTGATTTCGAAATTGGTTTACAGGAAATGTAATTATCTTTTACAAAGGATTTTTAGTGATACCAAATATCTGAAAGATTTATTTTACTTGATTCACATATTTTGGAAAATATTATTTATTAAACAAGAATATATTTTTATATGTGATAATTATGTTTTAGGAAATTTGGAAAAGATTTTATTTGAAATATTATCTTTTAATTCTCCTAAATATTTTAGAAAGATATTTTGGTGTCTTGTTTCAGAATTCATCTAATACTATATATTAAAACCCGAAACCAAGTCTTTCCTAGAACGACACTTGGCATTTATTAATTGGATAGAACATAAAAATAGCATTCAATATAATTATCGGTTAAGATATGGTAATAAATTATCATAGAGTAGTATAATATAGCTAATTTATGGAAAATAATTATTATGTTAATTTATTTGAACAAAGATAAGCCGTAGTATAGTATAACTAATTTATGGAATATAATCATTATGGTAATTTATTAGATTATTAAAGATAAGCCAATATTTTTCTTATAGAGTGAGTATAAACAATATAAATATATAGCTCGGGCGTGTCACGGGCATGCAAACTAGTCATCTTTTAAGTTGATTTTATTTTGAATATATTTGAAGATATTTGATAGGATTTCATTTGAGGTAAAACTCTATATTCTATCCTTAATTGATTTTATCCTATGGTTTTATATGGAATAAACTTTATCTTCTAATTGTTTCCTAAGTAACCAAGAGTCTTTTTACTGCATAAATAGAAGTCTTGGTTTTGATAATCACTCAGACGTTTTTCTACAATAAAGTTTGAGCTTAATTTTCCAAAAAAAACGTCCAGACAGTACAATATTGCATACTGTTTCATGCACTGAAATCCTACACTATACTCATCATAGGATCAAATTGTTACCTCTATCCGCTTGTCTAATAAGCATTATTACGAGGTGATTGGTTTGTACTTTTCTCTTCTAGAGTGAGGTATTTGGGGTACGGGGTTGTACTCGAGTATCCTATTGTCTTGGGTTGAGAGAGTAGGATAGTTTCATAGTTGAAACTAGCACAATTAGAGTTAGTTGTGGGGTTCCTGTACTTGTCTTGGGTTGAGCTAGTAGGGAAGAAAATTCTAGTGGATTTTGTGGACGTAGACCTTGGGTTGAGGCCGAACCACATAAATCTTGTGTGTACTCTTATCATTGTTTCGTGTTTTATTTTATAGTACAGATCTGTGCAATGTACCATCACAAACTACAATCTCTAGTTTATGGTACAGTACACTAGTCTGTCTCTTCTGCTGGTTTACACAAGATAAACTCAAGCAAAATGAAGTCCATACTCAATTCACCCCCCCTTGAGTATATCTCGCGACACGACTCTTCACCCACCAAAATCGAGCTATCAATGAGTGGATGTCATCAATTAGTGTCTCCGAGAGGCGGAAAACACGCATCATCTAAGTTGGTATAGCTTGAATCACAACCTTGATGACGACCTCCTTTCCAGGGGCTGACAAGAACTTTTCCTTCCATCCCTGAAGTTTCTTCCAGATTCTTTCTTTAAGCCCCGGAAAAACTGCTTTCTTCGACCTTCCAATGATAGTAGGCAGACCCAGGTACTTATCATGTCTATTGACCTGGCCTCACGGACACACAATTCCCGAATGATCTCGGATCTCCTTACTTCCGACACCTTTTTGCTAAAAGAAAACTCTGACTTCGCATAGTTAATTTTCTGTCCAGATGCTCTCTCATACTGGCTGATGATTTCAGTTAAAACCGAGCACTCCTCCAGATTGGCTCTAACAAAAAGAATACTATCTTCAGCAAAGAGTTAATGAGATATTCGGGGCGCCCCTCTACAAACCCGAGCCCATGAATCTGACCCAACTCCACTGCTCTACATAGGTCAGTGGAAAAAGCATCAACACACATGATAAAAAGGTACGGTGATATAAAGTCCCCCTGCCTTAAACCCCGTGTTGAAATGACTTGACTTGAGTCTTTCCATTAACGAAGAAAGCAAAGTGAATGCCCCTAACACATCGCATAACCCTGTCAATCCACTCGTCACTGAACCCGAACTTCCGCATAACCCCTTCCTAGAAACTCCACTCAACTCTGTAGTACGCCTTGCTCATATCGAGCTTCAGCGCAAGGGACCCACAGTGTAATGCTACTTCTAGCATCGCAATTTAAGGAATGAGGATTTTTTAAGCACCAACCCGGAACAAAACGTAGTTTAAAAAGGATCACATTATTTATTCATATATATAAAAATCTACATGGGTAAGAAGTAAAAATCCGCTAGGGTAAAGATGATCTAAGGTCTATGGCCACAAAACTACAAAATGCTACGTCAAACTTACTCAAAATTATAAGAATGTGGATTGGGCTTTTACAGCCACCTTCAGATTCCCTCTCCTCTGAAGCTTTAGGGTGTGCGTGATCCAATGAAAACCTTCAAATGAATCGAAGTAGCCAATGAAGAAGAGCGCACTCCTTGCAAGTTGCACCTTTCTCTAGACAACCTCGATCGACTGATGAACAACTAGGTCTCCAAGCTTTCGCAGAATAGTAACGACATCTACGCGTGTCAATTCCTGCAAACCAACCAACACCACGTCCACCTAGTAAGTAAGTCCCTAAGAACACCTTATAGTGAGACTCAAATCAAATACAAATTACTAGATGGAAAATCCGTGCGCTGCACGAGACGCTTTTTTATATTTTTGTAATCAGTTAATCTCAAAATAAATATATTAGGATAACTAATTAAATATTGGTTAGTTATTAAGATATCTCCTAATCTCACTAAATCGTCTACGGAGTATATCAATGTAACGAGTATTGGTTTATCTTTAAATAATACTCTTTTTTTATTATTTTTTAAAATATTTTCACAAAAGTCTTAAACTTGTCGACATATCTCAACCAAAATCATAGTTAAGTTTTCAAATGTATGTGTAAATGGATCTTATATTGAAGTACATTTTGAAACAAATTTAATGATAATGTATCGTAATATTCTGATATACGTAGCCTAAATTATAACAGTTTATATTATATTTGATGTTGATAATTTTAGTACGTAAAAGTTTTACATGCATTGGACTCTCTCTGTGCATTTCTAGATGTGAAAGTTTTGCAAATATTGGACTCTATCCGTGCATTTCTTAACTTTCCGACGCCCTCAATGCGCTCCAAATTATTAGTTTTTATATATATTAGATTTTCAAAAATGTGTTGTCTTGATTTTTTAGATTCATTTTGAAATCTCACAATATTATATTATTTATAAAAAAAAAAAATGGTAAAAATAGGGTATTATTAACAATGAGACAGTCTATGAAGTGCGATGCGCGGTTTGTTACTAATTTTGTAAACCTATTCATTTCCCATGTTTATTATCTAAATTTTGTCTTTATTTTAAAATAGTTGAATACATCTTATGACAATTACAAGGGTTTAAAATGAACAATGGTTATTACCTTAGCTAGTTAAACAATTATTACATCCAACTCTTCTCACACCTTCATTTATTTTCTCGTTAAAAATGGTTGATTACATTGTAATCGTTATCTCTCCAACCAAACAAGTCGTTAATGTGACACTACCTTATGGTAAAATTATCATATCTTTTTCTATTCCCAATGTTAGAGGTTTGGACATTTAAAATTGTCTAATGTTAACATTAATGTTATTTAAGCTAACCAAAATTTACTACCAACATAATTTATTATATTACTCCCTCCATAAAAGGATATAAGTCGTTCTCACTAATCGAGATGACGGTTTGACCATAGATTAAACGAAAATGTATTTGTCCAAAAATTATGAAACTTATATTGTTAATTTGTAACGAAAATAAAATCCTATCACAAAAATATATGTATAATTTTTACACGTATAGATTGAGAGATATAAGGCGGTCAAATCGCTTTCTCGTAAAGTGAACGACTTATATTCTTTTATAGAGGGAGTACCATAGAATTAAATTTCACCGTTAATATTTAGATTATTGTAAATTAATTTTACTACTGCTAACTAAATTTAAATACGGTTAACTCAATATACTACCCCGTATAAAAGACAAATTAATTGTCTCTGTTGTTATAAACCTCTAGGACTCAAATGATCCATTTCATTAATATGCTCTCATATGAAGGCCAGGTGGAGGCAGAATATGCTCTCATGAGGCATGACTCATATGATACTTTGTTTTATACTCCGTACAAATATACAAATCAGTCTTATGGAGTTCATATATGAGGAATCCTTTGACTCCTTTCCATTTCTCACTTATTCACGCTTTCGTTAAAGTCAACAGTTGTATGTCGATTGTCAATAGCTTATTGGTCAATTAATAAAGGTTGTCTAATTACCTCTTGGACGATTAAGGATCAGAATAGAATATAAAATGTCCAGTGTTTTTGGTGAGTATAATTTAGTAAGAGCCCTTTGAACTCCGACCAATTGATCACCAACCAATTCAATCATGATTCATGATAATGTTATTGCGTAAAATTAATTAATTCTATCATTGATGGTAGAAATGTGTGCTGAAACACGCTATGATTGATAGTTCCTTATCTTTATACAGTTTCTCGATAACAAGAAGTATGTTCTACAGAATAAACATAACAGAGCAATGTGGTTGGAGAAAAATGTTTATAATTATCTCCATTATTATGAGAATGAGAAAGTTTAAATTATGCGTCTAAGCATTCGACTGTTAACATTTTACAATTAGTGCTATAATTCTACAATGTATTTTGCCTACATAAAAAAATAAATAAAAAATTGTTTCCTCTAGCTAGCTGAATTACATTAAACAGTTAGATTATTATGTCTAAGCAACCGATGAGGCTTATTAGGTTCTTGTTATACATAAGTCATAATATTTGTTGTCATCGCGGAAGAAAGATGAGGATACGAACCCTAGACAATCTACAAACCGTTAATCTCTTAGACATTTTACGCAATTTTAAATGGTCAAAATGTCTAACATTTAAAAAAATTCCCTTCACATCACATAATAAAAAACCAACATTATGTCATGTGTTCATATTTTCCATCTACACTATATAACATGGAACATGTTAGTTCTACTCAAAACAATTGCCAGCAAGAAGCCTTAACCTATAGTACTTCTTCTTGCAATCTTGTTTTCTTCTAATTTGTATAATTTTGAAGAGTAGTAGTACAATGAGAACCATTTTAAACAAGAAAATGAGTTTGATGCTCATTTTGTTGGGTTTGTGCTTGATGCTTGATGTTCAAGTTACCAAAGCTAGGCTTCCAAGGTTTCAACATCAAACTAAGGATGATGGCTCTCTTAGTTTCCTTGTGGTTGGTGATTGGGGACGTAAAGGTACCTTCAATCAATCTCAAGTCGCTGCTCAGGTATAACCGATAATTTTATAGGTTCCTACTTTCTAGTAAAGACGTAGTTTTGTCTCTCTAATTTTTGTTTATGATTGATTAATGGTGTATAAATTTGGAAAATTTGCCACATAGCACCTTTTATGTTTCCGAATTTAACAATTAGCACCTTTTATGTCCAATTCGACCACATGACACCTTTAAGTTACTCTTTTTTAATACATCACACCAATTTGCTAATTTCCGGCCAAATCTTGATTGACCCCGGCGTTGACCGAGTGTGCCGGTCACGTGAGCTCTCTCTTCCTCTTTTCTTTTCATTTTCCCCCAATTCTAACCCGACACCCTTCTCCTCACTTCATTTCTTCTCTTCTTCTGTTCTTCTTTCTTTTCTCCTTCTTTCTCCCTCTTCCTCTCTTCATCTTGATGGCTAGAAAGAAAACAAGTTTTCTAGTCTTCCCCTTCCCCTTTTCCTGAGCTGCTTTCATTTCACTTAGCTTCATCTTCAATTCATCGACTTCGTTTGACAGCGGCATAACAATGTACTCTTCTATTCGGTCTTTTTCATCACGTAGAGAATTGATGACATCTCTTTGCCAATCGGTGCTCACCTTATCACACCAATCAAAAAAATTACACATACCCCTTTTCTT
This sequence comes from Spergularia marina, assembly GCA_963680865.1. Lineage (NCBI taxonomy): Eukaryota > Viridiplantae > Streptophyta > Magnoliopsida > Caryophyllales > Caryophyllaceae > Spergularia > Spergularia marina. Next base: position 22,520,411 of record OY804549.1, read on the forward strand.
CACATGGTCGTAGAAGTGGCATCCCCAAAACCGCCACCGCAGATTTGCTCTCGTCGTAGCAGTTTGGAGCAACGCAGCCTTTCCACAATGACAATTAGGCCAAGTATTTGTCATTGGACCTGATTCAAGACAAACCCAAACCCTAATTTAAAAATCCCCAATTTAATTGAAATTTTTTACAAACCCAGAAATTTCGATTACAATGAATGAAAGTAAAGCCCAACAAAGAACTTACCTGATTGTTACCTGATTGAAGTCGAAAGAGAAGAAACAAGGACAAAAGAAGAGAAGAATAAGGAGAAAGAAGGAGAACAGAAGAGAAGAAGAGAAGAAATGAAGTGAGGAGAAGGGTGTCGGGTTAGAATTGGGGGAAAATGAAAAGAAAAGAGGGAGAGAGAGCTCACGTGACCGGCACACTCGGTCAACGCCGGGGTCAATCAAGATTTGGCCGGAAATTAGCAAATTGGTGTGATGTATTAAAAAAGAGTAACTTAAAGGTGTCATGTGGTCGAATTGGACATAAAAGGTGCTAGTTGTTAAATTCGGAAACATAAAAGGTGCTATGTGGCAAATTTTCCTATAAATTTTGTATATATATATATATATATATATATATATATATAGGGGCTGCATCCGGTCAGAAGTAATCTTAATGTCAGAAGTCAGAAGTGATAACTGCACTACTGAATTAGCTAACTCTATCCATATAACTGCACTAACTAAATTATAAATTATGTAACTCCAGTAACTCTACTAACTCAATCACTTAACTCAGCTAACTGTGAAAGTCACCACCAGACCACTACCGGACCACCACTGCTGACCACCGCCGGACCACCGTTGACCACTGCCGGACAACCAGTGACGGTGGTTGGTGCGGTGGTTGGGTTGGGGTGGTGGTGGAGTTAGTTGATATAGTTAGTGGAGTTATGAGAGTTAGTTAGTGCAGTTATAAAGCTAGTGGAGTTAGCTGGGGGAGGGGATTTTCGCGCGTTATCTCAGCCGTCAGATGATTAGGATGGACGCTCCAAATTACTTCTGACTTCTAACTTTAAGAGTACTTCTGACCTGATATATATATATATACACACACACATCAAGTGTATATGTATCAACTCTCATGATTTCCGACGACTCAAAAAATCTTCGATCTAGTAGTAATAATGCACGTACTTATTGTTATACTCATGGTACATAGGCTAATTACATAGTGAATACTTGTACACAGTTGGGAAATGTGGGAGATGAACTAGACATGGATTTCATCGTATCGACCGGAGATAACTTTTACGATGATGGATTGACAGGAGTAAATGATACGGCATTTACAGAGTCATTCACTGATATTTACACTGCCCCAAGCTTACAAGAGCAATGGTACACCGGTAATTGCAAATCTTAACTAAACAGAGTAATTTACATGGTTTCAAAACTTGACTCATACGCATTTCCCTGTGGTTTGGCTTGTGGCTCGATCCCTTTAAAGAAAAGCTAACGACCTATCTACGATAAACCAATCGATCGTACAATCAAATAATCAATTACTGTTTGTTGCTTAGTATTGTATGTTAATCACATTTGATTTGTTGATGTTGCAGTTCTAGGAAATCATGACTACAGGGGAGATGCCTTAGCACAAATGGACCTTGCCCTTAGGAAAAAAGATTGCAGATGGTTTTGCCTAAGATCTTACATTGTGAGTGCAGGTTGGATTATAACTTTTGTCCTACTACTTCCTAAACCGTTTCGTCAATTTGTAACATTTAGGGTTTGAATTTTTCACGTATTTTGTATTAAACGTAGATAACTCAAAAAAACGGATAAATTGCTTTGTTTTCGAGAAAGTTGGTATATTACTATTCTTGTTGATGAAGCATTATTAACTATTTTATATGTTATCTATTCATGAACAGAATTTGTAGATTTCTTTTTCGTGGACACGACTCCTTTCGTGGACAAATACTTTACCGATGGTAAGCACACTTACGATTGGAGAGGAGTATTACCTCGGAGAAGCTACATTTCGAACCTTTTAAAGGTATGTTTAGCTTTTAAGGTATCTGCCTCGGTAAGAGGAAAATTTAAGTCCACCAATATTATAGCCAGAGGTTCCGGAGTTCAATTCTTACCCAAAATTCTGGGTGATGTAGACATTTTTAATCTTAATTTATAGTGTAAACAATACCATACATCTACTCTGTGTTACACAGGATGTTGATCGAGCATTGAACCATTTAACTGCCAAGTGGAAGATTGTAATTGGTCACCATACAATGATGAGTGCGGGAAGTCATGGTAACACTACAGAGCTTCAGGAGCAGCTTCTCCCAATACTTGAGGTACGGAGTACGGAGTAATTATTATCGACAACATGTATTATACTATCATCTGTGTGAAAATAATATGTGGAAGGTAAATTTAATTTGATGATTTAAATGAATATTCAGGCAAACAATGTCGATCTCTACATGAATGGGCACGATCATTGTGTGGAACATATTAGTAAACCCGACAGGTAAAGGTTTACATTGTTTTACTAAGCGCTTAATGTATACATGTAGTTGTGAGTCGTAACTAAATCTCTACTCACAAGTCAGAGAATGCACTTACCTGTTACGGCTAGGGGTGTTCACCGGTCCAGACCCGGACCGGACCCCGACTGGACCGCATGGACCGAAGACCGAATATATCGAAAACCCAAGACCGAAGACCGGACCGACCAGGTAAGAACCGGACCCGGACCGGACCGGAAAGTTCGGTCATTACCCGGACCGGACCGGACACCTGGAATAACAGAAGGGCAGAAGGCAGAGGGGGGGGGAGCAGAGGGGTTGAGGCAGTAGCCTGCCTACATTTTTCAACTTCAAAAGAGGGTTTTCAACACTTACAACTTACAAGTTACAAAGTGCACAATTGTCAATTTGTAATCTCTTCAAATAAAATTACATTTCAAAGAGTGATCAAGATTCGAAAGTCTCCGAATCCCTTCAAATCTCAAAGAAAACCTCAAACGAACAAACTCAAATAAACTAGTAATAACAATGTTTTAAGGTGAAAGACATTCTAAATGCCATGTTTTGATCTTCAAACCTCCACGACTTCATCCGGATCGTCCACTATATGTATGTTCTCCAACTCTACAAACATTAGACATCAAATGATTAAGTTATATAACAACTACAAGTATCAAGTTAATAAAACATATGAAATTAATAAAACAAGTGTATAAAACAAGTGTATCAAACCTTTTTCAAGTTGCTCCAACTCTTCTATCTTCTCCTCCATATCAAGCTTTTTCTCTTTATCGGTTCTCGGCCTTATCCAATCTTGCGTACACAAGAGTGTCTCTACCGTCTTTGAGCAATACAAAATTTAAGAATTAAAATGCATTCAAATGTTAAAAGGAAACAAATCTAAAAGAAGGGAATATTAGAAGCATTACCTTAGGAGTTAAAGAACTTCTAAACGGATCAAGGTGGCGACGCCCAGCACTAAAAGCGGACTCCGAAGCTACAGTTGAAATCGGCATTGCTAGAACATCATGAGCTAAGGAGGCCAAGACTGGAAACCGATGACCATTCATCTTCCACCATGTCAATATATCATACTCAAGCTCATGCTCACCCGGTTTCTCTTCTAGATACCTATCCAACTCATTTTTCGAATAACCACTATCACCTTGTGACATACGAACTTGATTCTCAATGGATTTCTTAAGATCCCCAATAACATCATGTGTAAGGCCAGTGGAGGATGATGTGTCATCAGTTCGTGGAGCCAAAGGAGCATAAAACACCCTATAATATTCCACCAAAACACTTGTTTTAAGATACACTTGTTGTATAATTTCTTCATCCTTAGGTGAACCATATCCAACGGTTAATGCTAGCTTTAAACCCATTAACTTCACCTTAGGATTAAGAATGGCACCCACAAAGATCAACACATTCATCTTATTCACATCGCCCCAATACTTATCAATTTTTTTTTTTGTTTTTAAAATTGAAAATGACACTTGTGACTTGTATATCTCGGTCCTCGGGTTTGGCCCGGACCCGCGGATTTTCGACCGGACCGGACCGAACCCGGAAATCAGTAAAATCGAGGACCGAGGACCGGACCGATTGGGTCCGGGTCGGTCCGGGTCTTTTATCGGTCCAGGCTTGTTTATGAACACCCCTAGTTACGGCCATACAATTGGCCTTTATGGCAATTAAAATGCCTAATTGGTCTACATACAATCCCGCTCGAAGGTGGCCTTTATGTGTATGAATTTCGAGTCTTGACGAACATTTTACCAAAGCGTTTGTTCAATTTTCGATCAATTTTAGGATAAAACCTTGGTCATATCATATGTTGTTCCTAATTTGTAGACTGAATTTTTTTGTTTATTTATATATGCAGTGCCCTTCAATTTTTCACTAGTGGAGGAGGATCAAAGGCATGGAAGGGTGACATAAAACCATGGAATCCAGAGGAGTTGAAGTTATATTATGATGGGCAGGGCTTTATGTCGGTCCAAGTAACTCAGGCCCAAGTAGAAGTTGAGGTCTATGACATTTTCGGAAATGTGCTTCATAAATGGGCCACAACCAAGCCCGGTTACTAGCCCATTTATTGAGGAAATTTATGGCCTCCCTAATGATGATTAGTAGTGTCATTACATCAAAATTACCAATGGTTGTTATATGGTATCTTGGGGGTATAACAAGGTCTTGTACCCCTTCTCACAATAAAACATAACTACCCACTGCTCTTTTCCACTTAATTTTTTTTATAATAATTCTACAGTGGCTACCAATGCCGGCCGGGACCCCCCATTATCTTGACCAACAGAAGCCGTCCAACTGCTCCCCCGACACCGCTCCGCCTCCGCAATGTCATGGTGCTGACCGGAAGTCATCAACCCTGCTCCCAGGTCACCGCACTAACAACTGTATGGATAGGGGCCTAACACTAGGGAATGGACAGCGGTTAGCCAGGAGTAGTGGCGGAGCAGGGAGGAGGCGACCCACGGAGGAGAGATTGAAAGATAGTTTTTGTAAAAAAAGGGGGTGGCTTTGTGCCTGATGACGTGCCGATGTAGTCGCCAGCAACAACTGATCATGGTGTTGGCCGGTTGTGTGTTGGTGGTAGTCGGTGCTGTAGGCGTTGGCGAGGGAGTGGTGGGCCGGTGGTTAAACTTTGAAGGGGACAGGAGAGAAAATAAAAAGGATGGAAATTTTTATTTAATAATTAATTTTAAATATATTATGTTGAATTTAATAATTTTTTAAAATTATTTGAAGGTCAAACTTGTAATGGCTACCATGGCTTGATTGTCATTGTAGAATCACTCATTTTTTTATTTTCTTTTTATTTTTTTATTCAAGGTCCCATATATGAACGAGGGGGTATGAAAAACAAATATACCCCCAAGGGTATCTTATAATCTTCCCAAAATTACCCTTAGGGGATAGGCATTTCTCCCGACCACGAGAAAAGAAAAATGTGAGTGTGAGTGAAATAGTTGTATTTTCGAAGGGATTTAATTTTTTCAACACGACAACCGCAGAATTCATAGCCATATACTCATATCCATGTTGTAATAGTACAAGTCATATTTGTTGTGTGTTGCAATAATGGGTTTTTTAATATGATTTGAATTACTCTAAACTGATCAAATATGAAGTTGTTGAAATTTAAATGAAATTCAATTCATATCAAGAGTTGGACTAAGTTCATTGGTCATTAGTTGAATAATTCTGAATTGATTCGATATGAATGGGAAAAAATTCTGATATGATTTGTTTTAATTTGAATGCATCTAATCTCATCTGAATACAAGGTTCATGAAGTCATGTTAAACACAACCTATGTTTAAGAATGCACTGACAAGTTTGTCCAAGTTGACCCCTAATAGTTAAGGTAGTACACTCTATTGCAATTGAATTTAGATTGCTGCTCATCTATCATTCTATTGTAGATGGACATGGATAAGGTTTATTCTACTAGCTACAAATCCAAATACAACACCATGTATATTTTCGTGACTCTTCAGGATATTATACCATGTCTCAAGTACATCGTTCTTAAACTGAACCACTGTTGGAACATTAGTCATTTTTCATACTACAATTAGCAAGCAGATCATGTTGTTGTTGATGGTATCAAGTCTCGAACACCCGACCTATAGCTGGAAAAAAAAACTTTCAACCAACATGTCGTATGGGATTAGCAAGCCAATTACATGTTGTATGATACACTCGAGCACTTCCTAGCGTTCTTGGCGTGCACAACTCAAATGGAAGGGCTGAGCTGCAATATGACAGTGGAACTGCACAGATGGCAGAGTCTGAGAGGAGAATCGTGGGCCAGCCAATCATTGTCCAGGTGCAAGGAATGTCTGAGGTTCTGGAAGAATCACCAAGGACAGCACATCAATTCGGAGCGTCAGCATAATCTACCCGTTATTGTACTTTCCTTCGTTGGAATAGCAAACCATCCTAATCCTTTGTATCTGGGAATACCAGGTAGTGGTATTGACAACTAATCATTGGAAATTCTCTGTATATAAGAAGAAGTAGATGTAATTTACTGAGTATGGAATTATTAATAAAAAAACTCTCATTTATGAGAATCCCCCTTTCTGCAAATTTATCTCTGTTCTTCCATTTCACAATTCCTAGGTGACTCACTAGTACTCACCACAGATTTGTGCTAATTGAGCCTATTAGTTCTTCACTAAACAACTCAAACTTCTATCTTTATCCATTTATAAGTGTTAGATTAATACGAGCCTATCACTGTAGTATTATACTAGTGTTTGCGTATGATCATAGAGAAGAAAATAGCAATCGGTGATTATGACCACCTATCTATAAACGCGTTTGTGAACACATCTACTTCAATTTGAGTCAAATTGGGATCACGACTGCCTGTGGTTCACCATAATTTTGGGTCCCATGTTCCATTGGGTTCAGTTTCAAGTAATCAGAACTAAATTTCTCAAGTTAGCCATTACTAATGTGGTTGAGACTATATAACCTCGTGTTTGAGACTATGTAGTTCTCGAGTCAAAACCTATTGTATTAGTTGACGGTGTGGCTAACGTGTTTGCTTGAGTCTCAAGTCGCAACTTACAATCTATCAACTTTTTACTCGATATTTAACCCACACACACCTACGACCTACGTAGCGGCTGCAAATCCCTCGTGTCGTTAAAAAAAAAAAAGAAAAAAGAAAAAAGAAGAAAAAGCCCAAGACCCATGAGCAGCCTCCATTATGATTCCAATGACCAACCAGCCTTTTAGCCCATGACTCTATAATAACTAACAAAATAAACAAACACCGAGCCCAAAATAATTAGGGTGGGTAAATTAACCCTATAAAAAAAACCCGACCCATGAAACACAAAAAAAAAAAATAACACACAGCCATCTCAGCCGTTTATAAACCGGTTCCCTCTGTTCTTTATATGTTCGCAGTCCCCAATTTGTCTCTCCTCTAAAACCCTCATTCTAAAAACCCTACTTCACCTCTCTCCTCTGCCTCAGCCTCTCTCTGGTAAAAACCTCCCCTTCTTTTTTCAATACTTTCTTAATTTTAGGGTTTAGATTGAATCGTAATTATCAAGCTTCTTGTGTTTTCATGAATTAATCTTTAATTTTCTGGGGTGAAAACAGGTGAAAGTTTCAAACTTTAGAGAGGTAAATGTTGATCTTGTTTGAAACTCCAGCAGGGTTCGCCCTGTTTAAAGTATTAGATGAAGGGAAGCTTACACAAGTTGAGGTGGGTTATTTTTTGTTTGTTTTATTTGATTTTGTTTTACAAAAGACTGCAACTTTATGTTATTATGGTGGTAATAATGTCAAAAGGTTGCAACTTTATGTTATTTTTGGTGTTAATATTGTGTTGGGTATGTGTTAATTTGGTTTGCAGGATTTGTGGAAAGAGTTTTCTTCAACTGAATCATCCAGAAGGGTTCGTTTTCCTGTGTTTTTCTTTGGTTTTTTTGGTTTGTTTTTATGATTTTGTGTCTTTTGAATAGTACCCATATGTTAATTAGGTATTTAGGTGGTGTTGTTAGGGTAAAAGTAGAGAAAATAAATATTTTCATGTGTGGAGGTTATATGTGTTTGAGTATATCAGAAGGTTTTCTTTGGACTTTGGTGTTGTTTTTTCTGTAGACATATGTGATTGATATGAAGATTTTGTCATAAATATTATTGGTGTTGTTTGAATGCATCTCGGTAAGTGGAATCAACAGCTAGAACTCGTGGATTAAGTCGACTTTTCTCGCGGGGTGAAATCGGGTTAATTGATGTTGTGATGGGTAGGGTTTGTTGTGAATTTGTGGCTAAATTTTTTTGTATTGGGTTAATGCGACATTGCTTAGGTATGCTTAGGTCGGATAATTTGTTATGTCTTCGATAAGCTTGAAGGGAACTTGTGTGTCACTACTTGTCTCGTTGTATATTTAGGGCGAAAGTTATGTGTATGTGCTAATGTTTGTTCTGTTCGTGGATAAATATGCTGTAGGCTTAGCCTTGTATGATATATTTTAGTTGACACATTTTCATAGGGATGTATATATGTTTGCGTCTTGTTTTGTGATATGGTGAAATTGATAGTTTAAAATTGCTGCAGGTTGTAAAGCTGAAAGCTTTTGACAAATTTGAGAACACAGCAGAAGCTTTGGCTGCTACCACTCTATTGATTGAAAGCAAACCTACCAAGGGTCTGCGGAAATTCTTGAAAACTCACTGTCTGGGTGAAACACTGGCAGTTGCTGATTCTAAACTTGGAAATGCGATCAAGGAGAAATTGGTTGGTAGACTTTTTTTAGTGTAGGGTATCTATTGGCGCGGTTTCAAGTATCTAATAGTTCTGATTTTGGTTCTTTGTTGCAGCAAATCGATTGTGTACACAATAATACTGTCATGGAGCTGATGAGGGGAATAAGGAGCCAGCTGACTGAACTCATTTCAGGTCTAGGTGCACAAGATTTGGCTCCCATGAGTTTGGGTCTTTCGCATAGTTTATCCAGATACAAGTTGAAGTTCAGTCCTGAAAAGGTTCGTGAGAAAGTTGTCTTGTGTTTTACTTATGTTTGCCGAGATAGTTAACTATATCTCTGTTCTATGCTTTTGTTTCTGAATCTGTTGATGGAACTTTGGAACGTCTTGGCCATGTTTTCATTATACCCTGGTTTCGTCCTTCCACTTCTGCAGGTAGATACCATGATTATTCAAGCTATTGGATTGTTGGATGATCTTGACAAAGAGCTCAACACCTATGCAATGAGGGTTCGGGAATGGTATGGATGGCATTTTCCGGAGCTTGCAAAGATCGTCCAAGATAACATTCTGTATGCTAAGGCTGTTAAGTTGATGGGAGATCGCACTAATGCTGCAAAGTTGGACTTCTCAGAGGTAGATTATTTGGTCTTCTTGTTTTCGTAATCTTTTTTATCTGATTAGATCTATGAGTTCCGCTTTTTATTTCTTCAGAAGCTTTATTGATGGATTTTAGGAATAAGTAGGCAATCTGTGTGGTTTATTTTACCCTTTTCTTGATCCACAGGTCTTGCCTGAGGAGGTTGAAGCTGAACTTAAAGAAGCGTCCGTGATTTCTATGGGAACTGAAGTGAATGAACTTGATCTAGTTAACATCAAGCAACTCTGTGATCAGGTCTTGTCTCTATCAGAATACAGAGCGCAGCTGTACGATTACCTGAAAAGCAGAATGAACACCATTGCACCAAATTTGACTGCCCTAGTTGGTGAGCTCGTTGGTGCTCGTCTTATTTCCCATGGGGGAAGTTTGTTGAACCTGGCTAAGCAACCTGGGAGTACAGTACAAATTCTTGGGGCAGAGAAGGCTCTTTTCAGAGCCCTCAAAACAAAGCATGCCACACCTAAATATGGGCTTATATATCACGCTTCCCTGATTGGGCAGGCTGCTCCAAAATTCAAGGGTAAAGTGTCTCGTTCTCTTGCTGCGAAGTCTGTATTGGCAATTCGCGTTGATGCTCTCGGAGATAACCCAGATAATTTGATTGGTCTTGAAAGCCGAGCTAAGGTAAGAACTTGCAGATTTCAACCCCAAAGTGGCACTCCATTCTCGTCCAAAGTTGTGTTAATGTGTTGTATTATGTGTTCTGTTTCTCATTTGCACTGTTTGGGTTTTTGGTGCCAGCTTGAAGCACGCCTTAGAAACCTTGAAGGCAGAGAATTGGGTAAGTCAGCTGGATCAGCCAAGGGCAAGGCAAACATAGAAGTGTATGATGCAGACCGTAAAAAGGGTGCAGGAGCACTTATCACCCCTGCCAAGGTATTTTTCAATCACTTTTGCTTCCATTTCTATTTGTTAAGTTTGAGTGTGTGACTGTGCCAAGGTATTTTTCAATCACCCCTGCCAAGGTATTTTTCAATCACTTTTCAATCTCTGACTCTCCTCAATTCTCTGTCCGTGCAGACATATAATCCCGCTGCAGATTCCACCCTTGGTAAGAAGGATGACAAGGTGGTGCCAATGGAATCTCTTTCTGATGATGATGACGATTCAAAGAAATCGAAGAAGAAAGAAAAGAAGGAGAAGAAAAAGAAGGGTGTTGTTGCAGATGAGGTTGAAGAAAATGCCGATCATGAGGAGGAGAAATCATCAAAGAAAAAGAAGAAAAAGAAGTCTGAGGATGAGGAGAGTGCCGTAAAGGAAGTCAAGGAATCGAAAAAGAAGAGAAAGCATGCAGAGGCAAGTGAAGATGCAGAACCTTCAAGCGAGAAGAAAGATAAAAAGAAGAAGAAGAAGAAGAAGAGCAGCGATGAATGAGAGAAATCTTCCAACGGGCAAATCTGAAAATTTTGGCTATATCCCAGCAGCAGCAGCATGATGTTCTTCCATCCGTCTGTATAATCTGCTGTTTGTTGGGATTTTGTGATTCTCTCCCTTATGTATCTCGTAGATTTTTTCTTTTAACTTTTAATGTCGTAGATTTGTTAGCCAAAGAACAGCAGAAATTCTTGTTCTCTACTAGTCTATTGCTTAATGTGAGCTTTCCCTGGACCTTCTTCCAACTTTTGGCGAGTGTATTATTCAGTATTTTCCTAGGATGCATCAGCAGTCTGAAGAGAAAGATGTGCCTCTTGTTCTACCAAAGAACCAATGTGGATAGATAATCAATTTGGCATTGACGCTTTTGTCTCCTAATTTGCTTATGATGTTTCGCCTTCTCATACTCTGTAGGGATGCCTTTCTTAAGGCCTGTACGTTAAGCCTGTGTACCACGTTGTGGTTCCTAACACGTCTCTTGGCTCTTGCCTTACAGTTCTGTTACAAACAACGCCGTCAGGTTCGAGTTGTATCGACCACTATTTAAGGAGAATTCGAGTTTATAATAACAACAACAATCAAGCCTTAAACCTAAAAACATCACAAAAATGAATACAGTGAAGATGATAATTATCTTACCATGCGTAATATTGGTATACCAAATGGATTTACCCGACCAGGCCAAGTGTAAACTTTTTTTGTAGCTCGACTGCGTACTTATCACATGCAGTTGAACTTGATGCTGAATGTTGTCCTGTGATTCAGCGAGGCTGAAGGGTTAGGCTACTAATCACAAACTTAACATTATAATTAGTTGTACTAATGTCTGTTTATCTCTCAGCTTGTACATTACCTTGCTTAACCAAGAAAAGAAAATAATTACAAAACTTAAACAGTGTCGAAAATGATTTATGAAGCTACTTTATGATGTAAAACATACACAAAGCTCGATTACGAGTAGCTGGTTTCCTTTATTAGCATGCTACACCGCGTCAACGCGTACATATTCCGTTACAAGGACAATTTTAACGTAAGCAAGTTTCATACCCTGATGATAATAAATAGAAATATACAAGTGTTCACCGATATTTTATCAGCTGACCTAGTTATACAACATAAGTATTCTTTTTAATCAAACATGATGAGCAATTAACCATTATAAAATAGTTTTATTACAAAGTATACCCTTTAAACATTTTATCAGGTGAGTTAGCCAACATTTGCTATATTAGTCGTCTAGGTGTCGTACGGAGTACAAATAGTGAGACATTAGCACAGACGAAAATAGTTTTAGCATCAACATTATTGTTATGGTTATTAATTATTATTTATATGCTTTGATAGTGATACTTCCAAATGAAAATATACGTATGATTATTATTTTAACAAATCACAAATTTATGGTACCAGAAACAAAAATAATGCTATTTTGATGTAATCCAACTACTCCACCTCCCGCCAGAAAAACGACAGCTCTAAGTCTAAGTATTTAAATAATTTTACGAAGAATGAGAATATATAGGCTTAATTCTGATACGTACCCTTCAAACTCGTCACACTGGCTAAGCAATTTGTTCTATCTTGTCTATAATTAAATTTGTTCTTGTCTATAATGAGACGTTATATTAATTTTATTTTTTTTCACTTGCTAGCTTAGTATGTTACTAATTAATTTTTGATTTTGTCTAGTAGTTTGTCATCTTGAGTTTCTAATTAGAGGGAGGATTTTTTTTACATAGTTGCAACTTTGGATGTTTGATCACTGTCAGTAGTACTAGTTGGAAAATGAGTTAGTAACTTCGCGTTTTGTATAACAATTGAGAGCGATTATAGACACTCCACTAGAGTCTTCCAATACTTCCAGCAACATTATTTTATCTCGAAAGAAATTGTATTAGTGGAAGTGTCAGAAGACCAATTTTATATGTCAATAGTCTTCTTCAAGAGAGAAATAAATAGATTTTCGGAACCAAAGTTGAGGATAGACTACTCCCCCTTTAACTAGACCCCGCTTCTTAACATTTTGAAAATTGCGTGCTTTATTTACTCAAATCATTGGAGCATATGAAGACACTTACTCCATTTATTTGAAGGATAATCTATGCTCGAAATGGGGATCATGGGAAGAACGGCTCAATAAAAAACTTCCCTCATCTCAATATTACTGTGGTATATGGAGCCCAAGGTGATCGAACTTGACAATTTTACTCATATTAGTTTCATAGATTGATTAAGACTTGGTCAACCCGATCTAAATTTTAACCATCCAAGCCCTGTAACAAGGGAGGAGAGAGGTAATATTGACTACTCCTTCCGTCCCATCTCAAACGCCGCGGGTGTTTTTTATAGTGGAATAAGAAAAATTGATATAGTAAGTTGAGTGGGGTAATATTAGGAAAAATGAGGAGAGAGAATGGGGTGATTAATGAAAGTAAGAGAGATATGTGAGAGAGGATGTGATAATTTAATAAAAGTATGAGAGATAATTATGTCTCAAAATAAATGGGGCGTTTGAACTGGTACATTCCAAAATGGAATATGTGGCGTTTGAACTGGGACGGAGAGGGTATTGTCTTAATGACTAAATTCCAGCAGTCTCTAACCATTATAGCTCCCAAATCTCATGCTCTCTTATCTTTTTTTTTTTTTTCCTTAGTCATTTGATAACTGGGACGCAAAATTTTAAAAGAATAACTCTATTTTCTATTTAACAAAAGTTTGAAATGACGTCCATAAAAAATAGGTACCGTCAAAATTATTTTTTCGTAGAGTTGAAATAGTATCGCAGTTTAGATTCGAGATCACTTAATAGGAGTACATAGAATGATACAAGTATTGGTCAATAGTCATATCTCCACACCAACACCCCAAAGTCACCCACCCTCTCCCACCCTCTCCCACCCCATCACATAAGATTTTCACCAAGTCATCAACTCTTCTTCTTTTCTACTCCCTTTGTTGTCGGAATTTCTTCCTTAAACATAACTTGGAACAAGAAAAAACACAAAAAAAAAAAAAAAAAAAAAAAAAAACCCAGTCTTTTTAGTTCAGCTGTTCTGCAAGCTTTTCAACTGCCCAACAATCAAGCAACACAAAAGTCAATTTAGTCCAAGGAAAAAGTTGTGTTTTTCTGCTTAATCTTGCTTCTGTAAGTCCTTTTACTCAATACCCATCAAATCTTACTCTTAAAGTTTCAATCTTTTTTGTTTGTGATTTGGTATTTGTGTGTTTCAGTTGCTAAATTGGGGATTTTTGGGGGTTAGGGTTTGTGGGTAATTGTTAGTTCTGGGTTAAATGGAAGAGATCGTCGGATTATGGTGAGATATGAGGGTAATTAGACTGAACAGAAGATGGGTTGTGTGTTTGGGAAAGAGAGCTTAGCTTCAGAGGGAAGAAACAGAAGTGGGGTTGGTGGGGGTGGTGGTGGGAGGAGAGAGAAGGAGAATTTGAGTGTTGAATCTGGTAGGAAGGTTGACTTACCGGTAATAGATGCCGTTTCGGGTTGGGATGTAGGGAAGGAGGGTGAAAATGGTGCTACTGAAGTGAGTGATGGTGTGAAGGAGGAGGATGATAAGAAAGCGGGCGAAAACGGGGATGAAGGCGATGAGGGGGAAGGGAAGGTTGCTAGAAGTCAGAAGCCGAGAGGTGAAAGAAGGCGGTCTAAGGCGAATCCTAGGTTGAGCAATCCCCCTAAAAATATACATGGTGAGCAAGTGGCTGCTGGTTGGCCTTCTTGGCTTTCTGCTGTTGCTGCTGAAGCTATCAATGGTTGGGTTCCTAGACGAGCAGATACGTTCGAGAAGATTGATAAGGTAGGGGATTGTAGTTCGGTTTAGTTGTTGATTTGGTATGCTAGCTAGTGTGGCAATTGTAATTTTGCTGATGCAATTTTGTTTGTAATGATAGATTGGGCAAGGAACGTATAGTAATGTATATAAAGCCAAGGATTCATTAACAGGGAAGATTGTTGCACTTAAAAAGGTTCGGTTTGATAACTTGGAGCCTGAGAGTGTAAAATTCATGGCTCGAGAGATTTTGATCCTACGTAGATTAGACCATCCTAATGTTGTAAAGCTTGAAGGTTTGGTAACGTCAAGGATGTCTTGTAGCTTGTACTTGGTTTTTGAGTACATGGAACATGATCTAGCTGGGCTTGCGGCAAGTCCAGATATTAAGTTTACGGAGCCTCAGGTTAGTGAGGAACTATCTTTTGCATCAAATTATGTAGTTTGACTTTCTTAGTCTATCAGGCCACTCTAGTTCCTAGTTAAAAGGTATCGTCCTGCAGGTAAAATGTTACATGAACCAACTGATCTCTGGACTAGAACATTGCCACAAACGTGGTGTGCTTCACCGTGATATAAAAGGATCAAATCTTCTTCTTGACAATGGAGGTATACTGAAGATAGCTGATTTTGGATTAGCGACTTTCTTTGATCCAAATAAGAAGCACCCTATGACTAGTCGTGTTGTCACTTTATGGTATCGAGCTCCAGAGCTGCTTCTTGGGGCAACTGATTATGGTGTTGGCATTGATCTGTGGAGTGCTGGTTGCATCTTGGCTGAGTTATTGGCTGGGAGGCCCATCATGCCTGGCCGCACTGAGGTAAACTTTTATATTTTCTATTTTGCGAATATGCGGAGATTCGGGAATCGACCAGCTTATTCAATTTGTATACTTTGGCTACTCTTTTGAATATGTCTGAGTTTGTATGCTTTGTGTGCAATTGTATGATATTGTTCCCCTGCTCACTGTTCTCTTCACATTTATTAGAATTTTCCGTAGTTCATTAGTGATTTTAAGCTTCACAAAAGCTTTTGTGCCTTCTACATTTGATATAAGCCTTTGATGGCGTAAAGTTGCGTGATGGTCCTTTACCAGACTCTCAGTGGAATTTAAAGCGTATTTATTGATTATGTGACTGACTGTAGGTGGAACAACTGCATAAGATATATAAGCTTTGTGGGTCACCTTCTGATGAGTACTGGAAGAAATCCAAATTGCCAAATGCAACCATATTCAAGCCACGAGAGCCATACAAAAGATGCATAAGAGAGACTTTCAAAGATTTTCCACCATCGGCATTGTCTTTAATTGATACTATTCTTGCGATTGATCCAGCTGAACGCTTAACTGCAACAGATGCTTTGAATAGTGACGTAAGTCAGACAGCTTTCACTTGGTTTGCCATCTATTCTGACTTGCTTCACTGCTTCAATGATTCGGTCAACTAGTTCTTAATCTTTTAAAAAACGTGACCGAGGACCATTTTGTTGTTGATGATACTGAAAGGGTTGTGTCTGCCAGTTATGCAATACTTTTCCAGACCATATATTACTCTAGGTCAAGATGTAAATTCAAGGACCACAGAAGCATGAACAAACTTCGGAACAAGAATCCTATTTATTAGGTTTCACCTCTTAAGATTGTTGGCCTACTCTTCACCTAGCTTTAGGCTGAGTGTTCATTTAACTCAAATATTATTCCTGATTTTGAACTTTATTTATCAACTGTACTTCTGATTGTGACCTGCGCTAATCATTGGTTAGCACCCTCTTTTAGCAGACATACTTCTATGTTTTAGCTGTTCACTTTCTTGAGCTATGTGTTGGATTCTCTCTTTTGCACTTGTGCTTTTCTTTGTACTTCTTCGATGATTCATTTATGTGTATCTGGTTTGTAATGTTTCAACGTGTGTTGTTCTACTTTCTATTACCTGTGTGATATCTGTTTCACGTGCAGCCTGCCTTATCTTTGTTGAATCTATTATTTTATTGGTAAAGAACAGTCATTTGGATATTGTTTTAGAGACTTGATAGTGTTAATATAGTTTAGGAAACTGAAACCTGTACATGAACTTTCCTCGTTGATGAATGTTTAGCATAAATATTGCAAAGGAATATTAGTTTGTGATGGGGTTGAGTTATATATATTTATTTCTTTTTGGATCGGCGACAGTCATTTGTATTATAATTAATCTAGTTTATCTTGATATTATGCAGTTTTTCAATACTGAGCCTATTGCTTGTGACCCATCGACACTTCCAAAATACCCGCCAAGCAAGGAGATGGATGCAAAACGGCGTGATGACGAGGCTCGGAGGTCAGTGTATATCATTATGATTTATATATTTTTTCTCACTCTTGTTGATTGGGTATGAGACACTGTGTCAGTTCATGTTTTTGTTTACTTAAAGAAAATTTTATCACTTCATTGCCATACTGAATATCAAAGTCAGGTCACTAGATGGACTTCCTGGCCATATAAAGTACTCCTTGGGTTGTGTCTACCTTACACATCAAGTTCGATGCAAACCAACAACAACATTATCTCAGCCTCTAAAGCTCCCACCATAAGGGAGGTGAAAACATTGAGAGGCTGCTTACGGATGACCCATAATGAAAGTTGCTTCGAGAATTGCACGGCTATTTCATATTACAAGTAGTGCATACATTGTTGTGAGCCATTTTGCTTTAATCTGATATCCAAAGCCAGAGAATAGTTAGTTTTTGTTTCCATTGGGAATGGAAACTTGAGCCCTTAGCACATTGGGTGAGGCCTGAGGTTTACAAAAAAAGGGCAGCCTGGTCGCACATTGGCGTCCCTGCAAGGCAAGGGTCCCACCACAAGGGTGTATAGAGGGCAAACCTTCCCTTGTCACCTTGGACAAGAGGCTGTTCCTAGGACTTGAACCCGTGAACTATCGATCACACGGCAACACCTTAACTAGTGCGCCAAGGCTCCCCTTTTGAGGCGTGAGGTTTACAATGAATATAATTTTTTTGAGCTACTCTGTATGAATGGATTTTTTTTTTTTTTTTTAAATCTAAAGATCTCACACATCAACAACAACATCTTTAACCCCAGTGCCTTAAAAGGCTCCCGCCATAAGGCGGGGTAGGGGGGGTCGGATGCACGCAAGCCTTACTCCTATTGAAACATAGAGAGGCTGCACACGGATGACCCAAAATCAAAATTGCTTCGAGAATTGCACCGACCGACTGCTACTTCACAAAATAAGAAGCACAAACAGTTTCATGAGCCATTTTGCTTTATTCCATTATATCCCAAAAACCAAAGATCTCACACGTAGCTACTTTAATTTCAAACATTGTCTCTTCCCCTCTCTTTCGTAGGGGGGTGGGATTTGAACTCAATGAGGCTATAAATATGGTCTTTTTTTTTTTTTTTTTTTTTTTTTTTAGATATAATAAATAAAAATGAGAAATTTTAAAAGGAAGGTCTTTGTAAAGTGGAGATCGTCCTGACAGCCCCTAGAACTCTCAAGTCCCATCCTTACAATCCACTGAAATCATTTATGGAAATACTAACACAGGCCTACGCCTTTGTCAGTCTCATCACTCAACAGCTACCCAGTTGTCAAGTGAATGATAATAGTTCATCTTATTGGACATTTTCTAGAAATGTAGATGTAATGTCGTAGCTGATGTGCTGTTTTTTTGGCTATTGGATTCTATTGGGGCATTGGGCTACCTAATTGAGCAGTCTAGTACAAATGAAGGCTTCTCATACAACAAGTAAACCACTTGGCAGTTATGTGGTATAACATCTGTAACATAGTGAAACTTCTGCCACTTTCCTGAATAATCTTTGCAATCTCCAAAAAGGTTAGACACTTAGACTTTAGAGTGCTCTCTTGTTGAACATAATTAGGATATCCCAGCATCTTCCGGTGAGAGTTAGTAGCAAAAATATATCACAGGTAGTTGCTCACCTGTTGTCCTGTTGATCTTCCTCGTATATATTCTAAACCTGGAGGAAAAGGATAAAGTAAACACAAACAAAAACTAAAACATGAATAATAGGAAAGACAGTGGTGAGTCGCTCAATTATTATGAATCTCGATTAAGTGAGCCATTGACTTAATTTCTGCATTATGCTGGTTCAGTTCACTAATCTCTTTCACCTCAGAGGTATTGCGTTCATAGATATTGCCCGAGAGATGTTTGGAACCTTTTAATTTTCTAAAAATTGGACAAGGCTGGTAGAGATTTTCAGAACTCAGGAAGTGTGCCATTGGAATCATGAAATATGTCTTTGTTCACGCTATGTTGAATGCAAATCTTGATGAAATGTTTGCATGATGCTCACAACTTTGCCACACCACTGTTTCATGGTAGAAGATATCTCTTACAGTCTTACCTATTATTTTGATATTTTGGGATGATTAGCTTTTTCTTTTTTGTTTCTCTGGTCTTAACTTTGGCTTGCCGACATCTTACGGCATGGTGAGGCGGCCTGTGAGGATGTTTTAGGAGATGCGTCATCGACAAATTATAATTATTCAATATGGCGTTTCTAAGTGCTTTTGTTTGGAGATATCCACTTACTCATTTAGCTATAGTTGTGAATGTATTCTATCGTCCAATAATTCATTCCTACTCTGCACCAAAGCTTCCTGGTCTTTTCTCACTCAAAATTGCTTCTGATGGTAAAATGATTTTTTTCCCTGCAGGCTAAGAGCTGCTAACAAAGCACAAGGTGATGGTGCAAAGAAAACTCGGACACGTGAACGTCCCAGGGGTATGCCAGCCCCTGAAGCTAATGCAGAGCTTCAAGCTAATCTTGATGTATGTGTGTCATACTGGTTTTCCCCCTTATTCTATATTGTTTATAAAATTTCAGCCACGGGAAGACAGTGTTACTTTTTGTACTACACTGCATCACAGTTAATTATAGTTAAATTATTTCCTTCATCTGAGAACTGCCTTTCCATGCTGTTTGATTGAACCTATATCCAGCCATATAGCCAAGTTTACTCTGCAGCTCTCTAGGCTAATTTTGAGGGAGATGCATCTTTGCATGTGTTTGCGTGTGCATGGTATCATATAGTTTTGTTGCTGACAACACGCTGCTTGGTGTGAGGAATGGCCAAAGTGTTAGAATCTTATCCTCCATAACTTTATGGCTTCGGCATTGAACCCAAGGACCCTATTTTTGCCTTTTCTCTGTGAAACTTTTTCCATCTATACTTATTCTTTTTTTAGCTATCCACTGAAATGGGCTAAGCAAGCACTGTGTGATGTGGCCACCGTCGTTGCAGTGAAAATCTGTTTCATGACTTTAAAAGTAGAATTGCTTTTAAAAACTTTACTTGTCGGCATCATGTTGTCCTTACTATTAGATTAGTGAGTACATATAAATGACTAATGTTTATGCCCTTCAAAAGATGTAAGCCCTAACTCATGGTCATTTTCGCTCACGAGTCGTATCTGAGGCCTTTTCTTTGTCACATGAACTGTTTTTTGGAAATGACCAGAAGCCTTCAGCTCATCCTCATAGATCTTGTATGAACCTTGGTTTGTGTGTTTCCGGCACTTTTTGTGTCACTCTTACTTAGATCCTTGCATTAGAGGACAATGGGGGACTATTGCATACTTCAGTCTTCCAAGTTTCATGTTTGTAGGGTCATTTCATAATCTGCAAGGAAGAGGTTTAAGAATGGATATTTATTGCTCACTTGTGTTGGAAAATTAAGGGAGAGGGGTTTGCTGTATGCCTGACTTAAGAAACAAAGCATAAAGTAGGGGAGTTTTTGTCATAAACTTTGACAAATAAGGAAAGATATACGCGTAGGATCATTAAAGTTAAGTAATCCGAAAAGGAAAGTAAAAACTTTATAGGTGGACGGAGGAAGTATGATGATTCTTTTAGGTGGTTCATGTTGGTTGACCCCATTGCGGAGAGTAATGCTTTTTGGCGATTCATGTCTGCTGATCGCCTTGAGAGACTAGGCTTTGTCATTGCATAATGTTGCATGCAAGTTCAAGTTTGGAATTGTTTCTTTTCTGCTGTTCTCAAGTTATCTTTGTTTCACTATCTTTTAGCAGCGGCGTCGTATGATTACTCATGCAAATGCAAAGAGCAAGAGTGAAAAATTTCCTCCACCACACCAGGACGGAGGCCTTGGGTATCCCTTAGGGGTTTCACAGCACATAGATCCTACAAACGTTCCAGCCGACATTCCTTACAGTACCACGTCATTTACATACTCTAAAGGGGCAGGTCAGCATTGGTCTGGACCATTGGTAGACCCTGCTTCTGCTGGGGGTCCCAGGCGGAAGAAGAAGAATGTGCTCGAGGGCAATGAACCCAAGTCAACAGGCCGGAGAGATTCCAGTAGCAGCTCTAGAGTTCGAGGAAAATAAATTCGGGAAACTGATACATAATTTCACCCCTACTGATTGAGTTTGAAGCTTGCATTGGCTAGACCATTCGTATACTGATCTTCACAGTGACGGCGACCAAACTTCTTTAAAAGGGGGCGCAAGGCGCAGTCTGAATAGGCTGCAAAGTGTATTTAGAGGTATAATCGATTTTTCTCCCCTTTTAATTTTGAACCTTTACCCTCTCCTTTTTCACTTCCCTTAAGTAGTTAGAATGGGGGGTAGTTCCGCCCCGGTTGTATATTTGGATCTTCCTTCTATTATAGAGATTACTATTCTTTGAGATAGTGAACTGTGTTGATGTTATGGAACTAGATGTACACTCATATAAGAACAATTTTGCCTTCTCCAAAAGTTCAGCCTTGAAACGGAGAGGTTTGATAGCCCCCACCTTGTTGCAAATTCTTAATGTTTCCTCTTCAGGTGTCAGTACATGTGGTTTCTTATCAGGATCTTCATTATTTTGTTAAACTGAGAATGACAGTCTAGAAATTGTGTTGAAATTTTCCCTTTGAAAGAGATGGGTTAGCGCCCTGATACTCACAAGTTACAACTTCAGTTTCAAAGATTGTGTTGTCTCTCTTCTTGAGAAAGAAACCAAAAAACACTGCATGTGTGTTTAGTACACGTTCCTTGACACCGAGGTTTTTCCTGTGGGAAGGATTACCCTCGTCTGCCTGGTTACTCATTCCAAGTGCTTTTGTGATTGAACATCGAACCATCTTCTTCCTCAACTAATTGTTGACAGACTCGGGACACTTCTGTTTTAAGGTTTCGTGTTCTGTTCTAGTTTTCATTTGTAATCTGCGAAAATTCATACCCTTTTGTGCATCTCATGGTTACTCAAATACCCGCGTATTCTGAATCACAGCATTCAGAAACTACATCAACAAAGGTTGTAATTTTTGCCGTCATGTTATTTATATGTTTATCCTATAGGGTATGCCTTCACAATCAACCCCTCTGTCGTGAATCTACTCATGTCGCATCATACAGAAAGCATCCGTAAGATCATATCAAATTCCTGTGCTCATGCGAAGTCATCTGATGTTGACTGTTTCTTATCAAATATGTTAGAACTATGGCACTCTGCTATTTCATCCTTGTTCATTCTGCATGAGTCTTCACCTTCACACCATTATGAAACTCACACAAATTTGCTTATGAAACTCATACAAATTTGCTATGCAATTCACACAAATTTGCTTCTGATTTTATACAGTTATGGTTCATCGATGTTTTGTGCTATAAATAATCTGCAAATAACATGGTTCGCTTCACTACTCCAACTTAAAACTTCTGCCTAGCTGCTAAATTTTGTAAAGTTAAGTCGAATATGGCCTCGCAATCTTCTTGGACTGCAGAGCAAAATAAGGAATTCGAGAAGGCATTGGATGTGTACGACAGGGACACTCCTGACCGCTGGGAGAAGATTGCTGAGATGGTCGACGGCAAAAATGCGGAAGAGGTGAAGCAGCATTATGAAGATCTTCTGGAGGATATCAAGAACATTGAGGAAGGCCGTGTTCCAATCCCAAAATATAAAGACGACGAGGATGATGAAGAAGAAGATGAAGAGATTGTCTGAGAAGGAAGAAAAGGTATAACAATTAAAAAAAAAATCTCTTAATATTATTTGATATTTTGATGGTAATGATCAAACTCAGATGCTTATAATTGGTCTTGCAAGTATTTTTACTCCGTTCTTTTAGATTGTGTCTAATTGTGTTCGAGAAATTCAAACAAAACGTTATTACATTAACCATCCAAAGGCAAGAGTAATCTAATGCGGGGATTTTGTTGTAATTGTGCAGGATGAGGTGAGGAGGTTAAAGAAACTTGAAGCTGAAGTTTTAGTTATAAGTAGCATTATTTAGTCTATTAGCAAATCAAAGGCAGAGCACTTTCGCTCACTTTACTCTTGTGTTATTCTAATTTGAAGAAACTATGTGATCATATTATATGAATCGGATCGGAAGCTTATATTAAGTAAAAATGTCCTTGTAGCCATAATAAATTATCATGCATAGCTATCTACGAGCATAAATTCCATGAGTACATAGGGAAATTATTTTCTGAAGACTACAGAGTGCAGAATTTGTTCGAAAATGGATAGAAAATAATCCATTAAACTGTACTATGTTGCTGTAATATGTAGACTTTTCGCAGTACATGAAAATTTGTTCATGATCACTGCATGCTTACACTAAAACAATCATAATTAACTAAAAAAAAAAAAAATTCACACAGTTTATGTTCAAATTAAACACATGATACTGTTTAAACATGGATGAAAATCATTAAAATTTCTAAATCAACTTGAATTAGTCCTGTGCATTATCAAAAGTATACGAAACTTGTTCATATAGCTCTGTCGCGGTGTGAGTAGTTTGTGGTTGATATTGAGGAACATCATAAAGTAGTTCAGCATAGATATGATCATATGTCTCTATGGTGTGATCGTAATCGAGTGCAGTAGTTTGTGGTAGTTCTTGCCAAACAAAAGCATGTTCATATGGCTCTATGATGTGATCGTAATCGAGTACAGTGGTTTGTGGTGAAAGGTAATGATGAGGAACTTCTGTTAGTCCTTGAGAATCAGAAGTATGTTCATATGGCTCTATGGTACTCTGATCGAGTACAGTGGTTTGTGTTGAAAGGTGATAATGAGGAACTTCTGTTAGTCCTTGCGAAACCACAGAAGCATGTTCATATGGCGGCTCTATGGTGTGATCCTGATCAAGTACAGTGGTTTGTGGTGAAAGGTGATGATGATAAGGAACTTCTCTTAGTCCTTGAGAATCAGAAGTATGTTCAAATGGCTCTATGGTGTGATCGTGATGATCGAGTACAGTGGTTTGTGGTGGAAGGTGATGATGAGGAACTTCTGTTAGTCCTTGAGAATCAGAAGTATGTCTATATGGCTCTATGGTACTCTGATCGAGTATAGTGGTTTGTGGTGAAAGGTGATGATGAGAAACTTCTGTTAGTCCTTGAGAATCAGAAGTATGTTCATATGGCTCTACATTAGTGATCTGAGTAGTTTGTGGTTGAAATTGAGAAACGTAATCCTCAAGTTCAAATAATGGATTGTAAAAATGTTCATATGGGTCAATGGACTCACTAGGTTGTGGTGAAAGGTGGTGAGCAACTTGAGTTAGCTGTAATGGACTCGAACTGTGTTCTAGATTTGGCTCAGTGACGATCAGGGTTGTCGTTGGTGGTGGTCGAGAAGGAACTTGATCGAGTATCGAATTCAGACTTATATGTTCATATGATGGGTGTGGTTCAGTGGCGATAAGGGTAGCCGTTGCTGGTTGATATCGCTGGTTAGAATCAGGGTCATGTGGCTCAGTGATTTGAGCAGGTTGGGGAGTAGGACTAGCCTGATCAAGAGCCAAGGATTGGGTTTTTGGAAAGAGCTTACTACGCCATAGATTCACTAACTCGATATCGACTGTATCGATGTCATGGATGCTGGTCCTCTTCCGGCCTCGAGGCGACACCGATGTTTTCCGAGCATAGAACTTCTGAGCATGGCTAGCCACCTGACCCGGGGATCTTGAACCCACCACATGTCTTGAAATGCTTCTCCAGTCACCCTTGCCATAAAGCTGAATCCCAACCAAAAATAACCTGCGCATACGAATCAACTCACTTGTCAATTAACTTACTACATAACTGATAATTTCTAACCATACTTTTATTAAATCTTAGCAAACAGACATATTAGATAGATTCATGAACCAAATTAACATGATCGACCGTCAAAACTTGATTAACTGAGGATCAATATATAGGATCGAGATTTGAGATCTAATATGTAGATCGATAAGAACAATTTGTCCGATATTGATGTCGAATATGTCACTTATCATGCATATTATTAGAACTACTTTGGCGATGGTAAATAAATTTTCACTCTAGCTAGCTAATACCAATTCGTAGTAAAATTTTACAAAAATACTAAGAGTCTATATGTAGATAAATTAAAAAATGTATATGGTTAGTTTGTAGTAAAATTAATCAAATGTGCAATAAATTTTGTTGCATAATTTTGTAAATATTGGATTATAAAGAAAGAGAGACAATCAAGGGTCCTTGATTTGGAAATTAAATCAATTTAAGTTTCTTTCTAAATATAGAATCGTAACTATGTTGATTTTATTGTCAATTTCATAAATTTACTACACAAACACATTATTTACTATTTGCAATCTTTAATTTACCACATTTGATTATGTTATAGACAAATTTTTTATTGTCTACATATAGACTCCAAGGATCATTATGTTGCGAACAAACTATAAATAAAGTTAATATCAACATCTAAGACGATTCTAATTCTCTAGATAACGTTAGTTTTTATTTGGGTGCAATTATTTGATCTCTAGCATTTGCCCTTTTTTTTTTTTTTTGTTAAGATGAGTGATCGATCAGCCTCGTATACTTCACCAGATTAGAGTATCCAAAAACAAACAAAAAAAATTATGTTGCAAAGAGATGGCAATACATACTCGTGCTCTTCTTTAGACCATTGCTGTGATGAGGTTGTTTTGCAATCCTTCTTGCCATTGCCTCTTCTTATGGTACCAATAACGGAACCCGGAGACGAGTCCGGGTTAGGTTCGGGAGTACTCCTTATTAGAGATGAGCTTTGGTACACGGCCGGACCAATTAAAGACCCGACTGGACTTGGTTCGGGAGTACTCCTTAGAGACGAGCTTGTAGACACGATTGGACCAATTAGTTCGGAAGCACTCCTTTGAGACATGACCACGGTAGGTTCGGGAGTACTGCGTTGAGACGAGCTTATTGGAGACACAACCGGACCAACAAGTTCGGGAGTAGTCATGATGAGAGACGAGCTCAGTGGCACGACCGAGATAGGTCCGAGTTCGTTATTAGGTTCGTTGTATTCGGGTAGAGGAACACAACCACGTTCGATTGATTCGACATCGTAGAACAACGACTTGTAATGATCGTAGATTTCAACAAGAGTTCGTCTGCCTGCAAATTGTTGCGCAATTATAGACAATAGAGTCGTTTCGCCTAGCTCGAAATGCAGTCCGATATATCTTTCGAACTCTTTTTCTTCATAGAATGTCCATGGCAATGGATTTATTTGCGGGATTATTATTGCATTTTCTTGCATATTCCTGAACATACACGATCACAACAATTAAATAGATCGTAATTTAATGAACGTAGTTCTTATATGATTACATCTAGTATATAATCTGATCACAACGTAATGATAATCATAATTGGCATAAACAAATTCAACTATTGTTAAATTTAGGGTGATGATTTTGTCAGGTCAGTAACTGCCTAGTCAGGTTTATTGAATCGGATCTATATGATGGATATATTTGTCTTTGAAGACACTAAAATGTCTTGCTTGGCAAACTGGCTATACTCATGAACAAGAAAAAGGCATCAAGAATTATAAACATCTTATACTTGAATCGGGTCCATATAATTGAACTATTTGCCTTGGAAGTTTGAAGATATTAAAATAACTTGGCAAAATCATCGCCCTAAGTTTTAGGTCTAAGGTTCAAAACTAGCTATCTATAATGATGAACAAGAAAAGGCGCGTCACTAGACAGAAGTTATAAACAAGTTACTTTAATTAAGCAAATAATAATCAGAGATCGATCAGAATACATATCGAGTTATGAATATGTAGTTCACACAATTATTTATGTTGGATGTCTAAGATTTAGATCAGAGAAGATTGATTTTCACTCTACATGTAACAATATTAACGATCACTATGAACATCGTCCCCAAATTTATGTAGCTTGCTCTTAATCAGAACGATGCATGGAAAGATCGTCTTATACAAATAGCACCACGATAAGAACAGAGTTAACAAATGAAAAAAATGGAAGGACAATTTGAATATATAGTGATCAAAATCGAAATAGGATAAAATGAAATTATGGAAACTTTAATCTTCAAATAAATTTTTAGAGAGTACGTACCATGTATTTGCTGGCTGGGAGATCATTCAGAGTGCACGTAGGATTGTACATACGTACAATAATGTATGATCGACTTTTATGAGGTTTTAGAATGCCAACTATATCAAAATTCTATCACATATCAAATTATTCCACAAATATTATATTTCTTAGATTCTAGAATATTCCATAATAATAAAAATCCTTACACACATAGGAAACCCTACTATTGGAATATCAAAACATATTAAGGATCTACCCTCAACAAACACCGTTGTTCATTTTTCTCCCATCGAGTAGACAACCTTAGCTTAATCAACAAGCCTAAGCAAATTAAAGCTTCTTCCCTCTTATGGACACCCAACTCCTTGACAAAACCCTTGAAGATTGCAATTTCGACATCGTTTTCACCATCAAGAAGCTCGAAGACATTTGCTTAGCCGAGAAGCAACAACAAGAACAACTTGTTGGTGAAGACAAGGGCAATGTGGTTAAAGAAGAGGATTATAAGTGGGTGGAGTTGTTTGTAGGAGAGATGAGTAACGCGACAAGCGTGGATGATGCAAAGGAGCGCGCTGCTAGGGTTTTAGCAGCGCGCGACCAGGGGAAAAAAGATCAACTCAAGGAGAAGAATTTGAGGTTGAGCCAGGTTAATTGTGTGCTTAAACGCGCCGTGGTTAAGCAACACGAGCGTCTCAAAGGATTCGAGGAGGCGGCCGCGAAATTGAGCGGTATGCTGTCGCAGTGTAGGGAAGAGTTGAGGGTGTCTGAGATGAATAATTATGGCATCAAGTTTCATCTGTCTCAGGCTCAAACTGGTTCTTCTTCTTCTTCCTTGTTTAATATGTCTAATAAGCTTCCTCCTGATGTATATTAGTTCAAGGATGCGTGGTGTTTGTAATATCATGAAAAAAAAAAGATGATTTTTAAATGGCTTATTTCACAATGCACGGTAACCTTTCATCAACTTTAATTTACTTTTTTTTTTTTTTTTTTTTTTTGAGTTCTAAGATTATTAATTTCAAATTTCAAGGATGCTGTTTTATGTATATTAAAGAATTTGTAATTAAATTACACTACATGTTTTTTAAATTTTGGCGTAAAAAAGTTACGAATGAAGTATATGGGATATAGTTTTGTTTTATTTGTACTACATATATACATACATACCTACTACTTCAAATTATGTTATGTATCGTAGTGAATTTGTACTTAGCTTGTTTACGTTATGTTTCTCAGTGCGGATCACCTGTCCCATTTTCCTATCTCATTTCGTATATCCCTCCAATCAAATGTTAGCATTTCATTATTTTATCTTTAAAATATTATATTTTCTAAAAATATTTATGAAATGCTAGCATGTGATTGAAGGGGGTACACGGAGTGGGATAGGAAAGTGGGACGGATGATCCACACTGCATTTTCTCTGGGTGATCTTGGATGAAATAACTCAATGTAGCACGAGGGCCACACACCACGTTTGATAGAGTTGATTTTTTGTGCCTCCTAATCTTCTTCTACTACCACTTTATTAATTTTTCTTAGGACAATGCTACAGGTTTGTCCACAGTCAACAATAATTTTACTATATCAGGGAAATTTTTACTAGCAACACACCTAATTTTACAATCATAATTTAATTTTACTACTAAAATTTTTTTTATTGCAATTTTTTCTGTTATTATTTTTTAGCTCAATTTTACTATTATAAATTCAATTTTACTACCATATATATAGTAGATAAATTAACTGTGTCTAAGCTGTAGACCTCTAACATTTGGTTTTTTCTTATTCCCCCACAAATGGCTACCACTTTA
The DNA here is from genome assembly GCA_963680865.1 of Spergularia marina. Lineage (NCBI taxonomy): Eukaryota > Viridiplantae > Streptophyta > Magnoliopsida > Caryophyllales > Caryophyllaceae > Spergularia > Spergularia marina. Next base: position 22,549,198 of record OY804549.1, read on the forward strand.
CTAATTTTTTTTATTCCTCCCACAAATGGTCCGCGGGCTAGGGTTAGAACGCCCGCGGGGTGTTTGATTTAGGATGAAGGGAGGGAGTATAAGATTACACTAGTTTGCATGCCCGTGCCATGCGCGGGCTACAGTTTTTTAATTTAGGATGTTTAAATGTTTATTAAATTTTTTCTTGTAAAATCTGAGGATCGGAGACAAAACCCAAGAGTCCAAGACCATCCAATACAACTTTCAAGCACTCTTTGTCATTTAGAAAACATAGATTGTTGAGTTTTTATTATGTTTGGATAAAATTGCGCAATCACCCCTATTCTAAAACCCCCAAAAATCTCATTCTAAAAATAGCGCACAACATGACAAGTCGAAACAACAAAACGAAAAGGGAGAACATTTTGGATAGAGGAAGTTTTTTTTGTTGATTTTGTTTATGAAGGGCACTTATACCGTTGTCTACCAATAATTGTATTTAATAGTATTTTTATGTTCTATCTAATTAATAGGTGCCAAGTGACATGTGACTTGGTTTCAGGTTTAAATATATATATAATTAGATCGATGATTCTATGGTGATTGTCAGTTTTCGACGACAATTAGGATAAGATTTAACCATATTTAGTAATAAAATAATAATGTAAAATATTAATTTAGATTTGTTAAGATATATATCAAATTTAACAACAATCTAATATACAGGGGATTCATCGGGTAAGAAACTAATTGAAAGTCATAAATAACAAAAATTCTTTTATAGTTGTCAGGATTTGACAATTAGGATAAGATATGAAATCGTAACCATTAAATTGTGTAGATGGATCTCAAATTGAGATACTTTTCGAAACAAATCTAATGATATATGTTTAAAAAATTTCTGATACACATGACTAATGTTATGAATTATTATGTCGTAAATTTATTAGTTAGCTTTATCGAAGAGTCTCACGAAAATAAGGATTCTATATGTGGAGTATAATTACTCTTGTAAGTCGTTAGTAATAAACTGCGTGTAATTCTCATTTTTTAAATTCGGCATTTCTCCTTTGTTGGTCTTTCTAAAATATCAACTAAAGAGTGCTCTTAAAGTCAGAAATATGAAACAATCTGAACCGCACATCTTGATACTCCACTAACTCTCATAATTTCAGTCTCTCTATAACTTCAGTAACTCTAACACCTAACTCCAATAACTTCACAACTTTAAGTTAACACTATCGTAACTCCAACTGAACTTAACTTCAACAACTAAAAGACGTATTTCAATATAACTCCACCAACTAAAACACGTAACTGTAATAACTCCACTAACTATAATATGTAACTATGATAACTCTACTAACTAAAAAACGTAACTTTAGTAACTCTACAAACTGAAATTTTTAACTTCAAAAAAAAAAAAAAAAAAAAAAAAAAAAAAAAAAAATTCGGGTAAGGTGAGTGGATGGGGGTAGCAGAGGAGAGAGAAGAGGGAAGGGGTGGTGTAACACTACGGAATATGGAAAGTGGTTTATGGAGTTGGTTTGTCCCACATTGGGAAAATAAGGCTCATATGATCGGTTTATAATAAATTCCTACCATCATACTACCAACAAGGTCTTCACCTTTTAGAGCCGGAGAGGTTATATGGGCCTAAGGGGTGACTACCCATCTTATTGGGTTGTGTTGCGACGGACGGTGGTTCGGGCTGTTACAGATGGTATTAGAACAACCCTGCGACCGCGTGTTGGGGTTAGGCCTAGGTCAGCCGTCTAGCGGGGGAGATCTTGGACCTGTGTTGTTGATGTTGGTATGGAATGGTTGAGGCGCAACGGGGACGTTGCGTTCTCTAAGTGGGGGAGTTTGTAACACTACGGAATATGGAAAGTGGTTTATGGAGTTGGTTTGTCCCATATTGGGAAAATAAGGCTCATATGATCGGTTTATAATAGATTCCTACCATCATACTACCAACAAGACCTTCACCTTTTAGAGCCGGAGAGGATATATGGGCCTAAGGGGTGACTACCCATCTTATTGGGTTGTGTTGCGACGGACGGTGGTTCGGGCTGTTACAGGTGGTTCTTTTTTTGTTTTTGTTTTTGTTTAATCTCATTTATTGATCTTGAGTAGATGAGTGGCTCAGATTATTTCTTATTTCCGACTTTAAATTAGTTTCTTACCGGATAAATTTCCTATACATTAGATTTTACAGCAAGTTTAATATTCCCGACATATAATATTTAGTTATTAGAAACAATCCTAATAAAGGTATTCCACATCTCCACAATCTCCTACCCCCCCTTTCAAACTCATGGTAACTTTGCAAAAGTTTTGTAACTATAAAATACATCAATAGTATCCGCAGTAGCTTGATACACCCGCAAAGCCTTGTTCATCGTCGAAAAACCACTTTGTCATGGTTTGATGGACATCGAAAAATCAAATTTGCACAATTTGTAAGACACGGTTAAACAAAATTATTTGTGCGGTTTGATGAACACGTAAAAGCCTAGTTTGTAGTTTGTCAGGGTTTGATGGACATCGTAAAATCAAATTCGCACGGTTTGTAGACGCCAAAAACCAAGTTGTTTAAAGGTTGAACTATGTTCAACAACAATCGTGAAAGGGACGATATTGGTTTGGCCAAGTTTAGTTTGTAAAGGTTGAACAAGGTGATACTTAGGGTTGTGATCATCCAAATCAAAATCCGGGGGATTGTTTCTAACCGTAGAGATAAATGATTTTTTTTGGATATTCGAATAAGAATTGGACTATACTTACGTATGAGAAAGTAAGAATTGAGGGGGATTTTTTATTTCATTTGGTTTGTTTTGTAGCTAAGAAGGATTTAGATCATTAAGATTGAATCTCACCGGTAGTCGTCATAGATTATTAGCCCACCGGCAGGGAATGGAAGCGATTTCAGGTCCACTAGGAAAGGAAGTTGTAAGCCATCTTAATATGGAATTAGGGTAGAGTATGAGTTGTGGTTATCGACCTTCGGGTAAACTCGTATATACGGGATTACATAACTTGTCCTCTAAGATAGAGATACCTAAACATTCTAAATTCTACCACAAGTTTAATATTTCCGACATATAATATTTAGAGATATTCACAATAACGATATTCCACGTCTCCGCAGCCTCCTAACAAATTTATTTGATGGAGAGTTATATTTCTTTTCCACTCCTATAAATTCGGCCTAAAAGCATCGTTCATTGGGTTTGGTCTCCCTCCACCTTTTGCTATTTTACATTTTACTCGTCTTCTTGTTCTTAAAACCCGTAAATCGAATCAACGGCGCTCATAAACTCTGTCTCATCCAGCTACCCTCGCGATACAAGTAAATCATGTGATGCTTATTAATATCAACATGTAATTTATTATTTGAACATCGCACGAAAAAACAAATTTTTGACCAGCGACACATGGTTTATCGAATACAAACCCATTAAGAGAATGATGAAGGACCAACGAAATTTTATTCGTAGTTTTAATGATAACAATTAATATATTACAAAGAAGTTGAAGATAATACAAAACGAATACTTTCAACTCATTCATCATAAAATTTGGATATGTCGATCTTGTCATTGATCTCCATAGTTTTAATATTTTGGTTTTAGGTTTCCCATCTCTTCGAGGTATCGAGCATTTACACGCTCAGCCTCCTTAATGCTTGACCATACCCATGCTCCAAAGTGTTTGGATCTTGCACCATGAGAAAACAATCCGACCCATATATGATCTTTATCTCAGCCAAATCTTTCAAAACCTCAAATTTCAAGCGATTGAATGTTATTGTACACTTAGCCTTGTCAGTGATGAACTTGGCCTTCTGATTTTTCTTTAACTTAACCATGACAGCTAAATTGAAGGATTGTGAAACTTTTTATTTATTTTTGAAGTAATGGCATTATTTTGTAGAATTTTGTAGAATTTATACGGATTTATGAAAACACATTTTATGCAAGTAAATCAACTATTACCTACTATAGTGAATATCCTTCGGATCTTTTTATTTTTTATTTTTTGGGATGATTTCTTTTTTATTACATATAAGTAATATAAACCTATATTTGTTCTTAAGAAGTTACCATGCAAATTCTTAATATTTTAATGTTTGTCACTTCAATTAGGAATAGGGTAAAGATTTTGCCAATGCAAGTCAGTAACTTTAAAGGCAAATATGTCCATTATATGGACCAGATTCAATAAATCTGCCTTTGCAGTAGTAATCACTGTCTTGGCAAAATCATTGCTCTAAATATAAAGATAAGTTATATTTTTGGCAACAAATTATATTGTTCTAGAAGTGGTAACACTATGTTAGACTTGCATAAGAGTCCTGTATGAGTAGACTAAGCGAGAAAACAAGCCACAAGCCCGATGCGATTTTTTTAAAAACAATTGCCAATATGAGGAGTAACCCATCAGCTCATAAACAAATCTGCTTAACTTACTTCTACCGGTTTGGTAAAAATACTTTGTGAACGCACTTAGGAAACCCTCAACAATCTCCTCTTTTCACATGTATGGGCTGCAACTCCCCCTTGACAAGTGCCCCTCAACACCATAAATGACCATCGTTGCAATTGACTACTGCTTTTCCGCACTTTGAGGGACCGGTGCTATTCCGGACTAGACATGACAAGCTGGAATACTACGATTAAACGTGAATAACATGAATTAAATTCATCTTTTGAGTGATCTGAAAATAACTCCATTTTTGTTTGACCCGATGTTGACCGGACATGTATACGACTCGATCCAATCTGACTTGATCTGAATAATTAGACATTTAAATTTCTCCGTCAAGTAACTTAAATTAATTATACCAAATTTTCAAAGCTTAAATTACTAATGAAGTTCCAATTTAAGATAATATGTGCCAAACTTGTAAGAGATAACGTCTTTATATCACTGAAATGACGCGATTCGTTTCACTCGATCTGAACCCGATTCTATCTCAATGAGACCCAAGAGGTGACTCGATCCAAACCAACCTGACCCAACACCGAAATTGAGTTGAAATGTATTGATCCAAAAGGCGACTCAATTGAAATAAACATTTTTCATGTCTAGTGGAGAGTAGCATCGATCATTCACATTACGGATAAGCACTAGTCATTAGCAACGTTGGTCAATCATGGTTCAGAGGGGCACTAGTAGTCAAGGGGGAGTTGCAGCCGCATACATGTGAAAATGGGAGATTGTTGAAGCTTTCCTAAGTGCGTTCACACAATAATTATATCACGCCGATAAAGTAATTATAAGTTGAGGAGATTGGTGTATGAGCTAATAGGCTACTCCTCATATTGGTAATTGGTTTTAGATGAAATCGTATTAGGCTTGTGGCTTGTCTTCTCCTGCTCTTACCCGCCTACCTGTAGGTCCAACTTAGTGTTATCCCATCCAGAACAATATAATTTGATGCCAAAAATATAGATTACATTTGTATTTTTATTGAAGGGACAAACATAAAAATATCTAAACTTAATTACATGTTAACTTCTAAAGAATAGATATAGATTTCTAGTGCATATACTCCCTCCGCCCAGCTCAAGCGCCCCATATTCCATTTTGGGACGTCCCGCCTCAAACACTCTATCTATTTTGGGACATATTCATTTCTCCTACTTTTATTAAACTATCACATCCTCTCTCACATTATTTCTACTACTTTTATTAATCCCTACATTCTCACTCCTACTTTTTCCTAATATTACCCCACTCAACTTATTATATCAATTTTTCTTATTGCACTACAAAAAACGTCTGGGGCATTTGAGCTGGGACGGAGAGAGTATGTAAATATATAAGAAATCGTTCCAAAAAATAAAAAAGGAAAAACATCTAAAGGATATGCACTATACTAGGTAATTAATGATTTGCTTAAATAAAATGTGCTTTCATAAATCCGTATAAATACGACGAAGTTTTACAATAATGTCATTACTTCAAAAATAAATAAAAAGTTTCACAATCCTTCACTTTAGCTGTCATGGTTAAGTTTAAGAAAAATCAAAAAGCCAAGTTCATCGTTGACAAGGCTAAGCGTACCATAACTTTCAATCGCTTGAAAGCTGAGATTTTGAAAGATATGGCTGAGATGAAAATCCTATATGGGTCGGAGTGTTTTTTCATGATGCAAGATCCAAACACTTGGGAGCATGAGGTATGGCCAAGCATTGAGGAGGATGAGCCCGTGAACGCTCGATACCTTGAAGAGATGGGAAATCTTGAGCCAAAATATTAAAAAGATGGAGATCAATGACAAGATCGACAAATCCGAATTTTATGATGAAAGGGTTGAAAGAATTCTTTTTGTAATATCTTCAACTTCTTTGTAATATATAAATCATCATCATTAAAACAATATGAATAAAATTTTGTTGCCCCTTGATCATTTCTCTTAATAAATTTGTATTCGACAAACCATATGTCGCGTGTCAAAAATTTGTTGTTTCGTGCGATGGTCAAATAATAAATTATATGTTGATATTAATAATAAATTTGTTGTTGCATGATTTACATGTATGGCGAGGGTAGCTGGATGAGAAAGAATTTATGAGCTCCGTTGATTCGATTTACGACTTTTAAAAACAAGAAGACGAGTAAAATGTAGAATAGCAAAAGTTGTAGGGAGACCAAACCTAATAAACGATGCTTTTAGGCCAAATTGAAAGGAGTAGAAAATAAATATAACTCTCCATCAAATATATTTGTTCGGAGGCTGTGGAGACGTGGAATATCGTTATTATGAATGTCTTTAAATATTATATGTCGGAAACATTAAACTTGTGGTAGAATTTAGAATATTGAGGTATCTCTATCTTAGAGGACAAGTGATGTAATACTGTATATATGGGTTTACCCTAAGATCGATAACAACAACTCATACTCTACCCTTATTCCATATTAAGATGCCATACGGCTTCCTTTCCGAGTGGACCTGAAATAGCTTCCATTCTATGCCGGTGGGCTAAGAATCTATGACGACTAACGGCGAGATTCATGTAAGTTATTTAGCCTCTAATTAGACTCCTATAATTAGTACTTAATTACTCATAGTTAAGTTTAGCTAAGAATCTTTAGTTGCATGTAAGATTACAGCATAAATAAGGTAATAAAACATGTTTTTATACCTTAATCAAGAAGAATTTTGACCTTCTTTCAAATGAAGGATCTTGAACTGAAAATTAATAGGGATCCTCCTCCTTAATCTTGAGTTTCCAAGTTAGGAAACCTCATCCCTTGGCCCACCAAAGAAGCTCTCCATTAATCTCACAAAATGGACTAGTTTTGTGAGATTTTAACTCTAAAACCTTATATATATAATTAGCCAGCAAATTAGCTAATGATATAATAGGCTTAGGTAAGTGTTTTGATCAAGTTTTTATTGACATGCAATGGAAAAAACCTTGATCTTGGTGGTCTTGGATGTTGGCTGAATTTTTAAGAGAAAAGAGAGGGTTTCTCTTAATTCTTTCTCTAAAATTAACTTGGGTTTTGTAAATATGGTGTGTTGTTGTGTTTAACCATCAAATACTATTATATATACTAGTGGTAATCCAAATTACCATTTTGCCCTTACTAATTATACCCCTAAACATCTATGTTACAATTTGGTATAATTTGTACACTTATTTCTTTAAGTGTTAATTAATTATTATATCACTATATAATAATTAATAATTACATCATTTTGGCTAAAATTATAACTTTTTGTAATTTAATTAGCCAATTGTCTATATTGACAATTCACACAAAAATCGTAATTTATTTGACCTGAGTTCCGAACTCGTAAAACACTATCCGATATAATCAGTTAACTCTTTAACTGAAACATTAGAGTTTATATTATATTATACTAAATAAAAATATAATATCCTTTGAATAATTATCTTTATCGGTGTGACTTAGAAGGATCAGTTGATTACCCCCATCAAACGACAATAACGTCAAACTCTAGCCAGCCAACTGTTATCGATATACGTTAATCAATTGACTTAGTATATTTAATATATCCCTCATTTATTCCTAATTATATTTATTTAGTGAACGCATTATTGTCGGAGTACACCTAATCCAACAATTCAATCGTAAGGATCTAAATCCTTCTTAGCTACAAAACAAACCAAATGAAATTAAAAACCCCCCTCAATTTTTACTTTCTCATACGTAAGTATAGTCCAATTCTCATCCAAAAATCCAAAAATTTCCTTTATCTCTACGTATAGAAACAACCCCCCGGATTTCGGTTTGGATGATCACAACCCTAAGTATCTCCTTGTTTAACCTTTACAAACTAAACTTGACCGAACCAATTTTGGCCCTTTCACAATTGTTGTTGAAAATATTTCAACCTTTGCAAACGAAACACATTGGTTTTTTAGCGTGCACAAACCGTGCAAATTTGGTTTTACAATATCCATCAAACCGTGACAAACTACAAACTTGCCTTTTAGGTGTTCATCAAATCGTGCAAATTTGGTTTATCGATGTCCTACAAAATGTGCAAATTTGGTTTTTTGGTATCCATCAAACCATGGCAAACTGGTTTTCGATGATGAACAAGGCGTTGCGGGTTTATCATGATACTGCAGATACTATTGATGTATTTTATTCTTACATAATTATTTTAATCTTCGAACCCATGGAAACTTTTGCAAAGTTACCTTGAGTTTAAAAGGGAGGGGTTAGAAGTTTGCGAATATGTGGAATATCGTTATTAGGAATGTCTTTGATATTATATGTCGGATATATTAAACTTGTGGTAGAATATAGAATATTTAGGTATCTCTATCTTAGAGAACTATGTGTAATTATTATTATTATTTTGGTTTTCTATAATAAAAGTAAAATTAAGCATAGAAAACCTAAAAAAACTAATTACACACTTATATTCTCTCTTCCCTCAACAGACCATTTCCTTCACCGAAACCACCGCCTACCATACACCACCACCGCCCTGCACCAACTACTACAAAACTTGCAAAAACAAACCCCATTCCATGAAACTCCCCACGACGACCACCGTAGTGGTGGTCATTTTTCGAAGACGCCGCCACAAACCTAGAAAATCTACAATGTTATAATTCCCAAATCGCACATCTCCGGGCAAACCTTGCCGGAGACGCTCATGGGAGTGGTGCGATGGGTCGGAGCAGCGGCTCGTTTAGGCGAGCCAACACGGATGTGGTTGTCGAGATGGAATCGTTATGGTGGTGGGTCATGCTTGAGGAAAGAGAAAACAAGGAAAGATGGCGTCGGGGTGACAAGGGGGCATGACATTCGCGCGTAGGGTGTTGCTGCGGCGTTGCGGCTCCACTGGCAGCCATGTGGCGGTGAAGGCGGGGAGAGGGAAATGGTTAGAATGGTCGACGGTGGTAGGTGAGGCGGTGTGGAGGGTGGGTTGAGTTGCTGGAAAGGTTAAGGAAAGAGAAAAAAATGTTTTTTTTTTTTTTTTTTTATATCCATTTTATTTTAATTATTTACTACTTCCTTCGAACCTGCTCAAAGACCTCATGCCCAAAATACCCCTGCGTTAGAAGGTTGACACACTAATCGGTTAATTAAAGTTTATAAAAAATTACTCTGTACTAGCAAGTTAGATGAGAATCTTAACTAATGCGCCGTGCAATATTTTTATTTAGAACTTTGATGAAACGATTAGTGTGTACACCTTTCTCAAAATGAATGAATATACATAACGAATATATATAAGAATTAACATTGTTCACCAATTTTCGCATCAAAGTAAACATCCTCTTAAATACTGATAACAAGTTTGGAATAACCCTAAAAAAGGTTCAGAATCAGTTGTACAATCACCAACAATAATCTGGAGTTGTTAGTCTACAAAAATTCATATTTGTTGATGACCAGGAGGCAGGCCTACGTCAATATAACTCTTTTTTGAAAAACTTTGGCAGTGCTTATGAGATAATAAAGTGTTATATGTTTTTGTCGTACTTGGAAACTTACTTGGTTTAATGTGTGTGTAGTGGGGATTTAACTCCATACAAGTTCTACGCACTGAGGTGATCCACTCCATACAAAGTATATGGATCGTAATGCTAAGCTTTGAGTACATTGTGTGGAGTGGAAATTTCTCCTTCACCTGGAGTGGAAATTTCTCCTTCACCTGTATCGTTTTGCTCCAAGCTCGTCACACCGTGGCTTTCATATGGAGCAAGTTATAAATATAAACTAACTACTACATATTTAGTACATGGAGTAGCCATGAAAAAGTTCCTATACTATCTAATAGCAATTCATGCATGATACGGAAACATATGTTGCCGTTGATTTATGCCTAGCCTAATGGTAGTGTGTGAGCTCATTAGTTTAGAAGATGAAGAAGGCGCCCTAAAGGTAACAATCAACATTTTACTATTGGAGGAGGCATATTTGAAGATCTAGAGTGATGTAAGGGTAAAAAGGGTATTTAATTGGGCAACGCTAGTAAACAAAAATTTACGTTAACTAATTGGCCCCCCTACTTTTTTCTAAAAAATGCACTGCATGGGTCTGTTATTCATGAGATGCCTAATAACTCTTGTGAGAATCTTTCAATTTTTAGACTCTCTCACCACTTCTCTTATTTTGGACTCTCTCTGAACTTTTCAAAAAAAAAAAAAACTTCTACTAAATGTATACGAAGTGACTAAATTATTTTGCATATCGAAAAATGTGTAAATGGATCTTAAATCGAGATACTTTTTGAAACAATTCTAATGATATATGTTTCGAAACTTTCTGATACACATAACTAACGTTATGAATTATTATGTCGTAAATTTATTAGTTAGCTTTATCGAATAGTCTCACGAAAATAAGGATTCTATATGTGAATTATTAATAATTACTCCTATAAGTTGTTAGTAATTAACTGCGCGTAATTCTCATTTTCTATACTCTTTCAGTATTTCTCCTTTGTTGGTCTCTCTAAAAGCTCTTCAACTCTCTTTATATATATCCATATATATAATATTCCCGACATATAATATTTAGAGATAAGAAACATTCCTTATAAAGATATTCCACATCTCCACAATCTCCTACCCCCCCTTTTAAACTCATGGTAACTTTGCAAAAGTTTCATAACAATAAAATATATCAATAGTATCCGCAGTAGCATGATACACCCGCAAAGCCTTGTTCATCATCGAAAAACCACTTTGTGATGATTTGATGGACACCGAAAAATCAAATTTGCACAGTTTGTAACACATTGTTAAACCAATCTTGCACGGTTTGATGAACACGTAAAAGCCTAGTTTGTCGTTTGTCAGGGTTTGATGGACATCGTAAAACCAAATTGGCACGGTTTGTAGATGCCAAAAACCAAGTTGTTTAGCTTTAAAGCTTGAAATATATTCAACAACAATCATGAAAGACCGAAATTGGTTCGGCCAAGTTTAGTTTGTAAAGGTTGAACAAGGTGATACTTAGGGTTGTGATCATCCAAATCGAAACCCGGAGGGTATTTTCTATCATAGAGATAAAGGATTTTTTTTGGATATTTGGATAAGAATTGGACTATACTTACGTATGAGAAAGTAAGAATCGAGGGGGGTTTTTTTATTTCATTTGGTTTGTTTAGTAGCTAAGAAGGATTTAGATCCTTACTATTGAATCCCATCGTTGGTCGTCATAGATTATTAGCCCACCGGCAGGGAATGGAACCGATTTCAGGTCCACTAGAAAAGGAAGCTGTATGCCATCTTAATATGGAATTAGGGTAGAGTATGAGTTGTTGTTATCAATCTTAAGGTAATCTCGTATATACGGTATTACATAACTTGTCCTCTAAGATAGAGATACCTAAATATTTTAAATTCTGCCACAGTTTAATATTTCCGACATATAATATTTAGAGACATTCATAATAACGATATTTCACGTCTTCGCAGCCTCCTAACCAATTTATTTGATGGAGAGTTATATTTCTTTTCTACTCCTATCAATTCGGCCTAACGACATCGTTCATTGGGTTTGGCCTCCCTGCAACTTTTGGTATTGTACATTTTACTCGTCTTCTTGTTTTTAAAAGCTGTAAATTGAATCAACGAAACTCATAAACTCTATCTCATCTAGCTAGCCTCGCCATACAAGTAGATGATGTGACGCTTATTAATATCAACATGTAATTTATTATTTGACCATCGCACGAAAAAACAAATTTTTGACCAACGACATATGGTTTATAGAATACAAATCCATTAAGAGAAATGATGAAGGACCAACCAAATTTTATTCATAGTTTTAATGATGACAATTAATATATTACAAATAAGTTGAAGATATTACAAAATGAATACTTTCAACACATTCATCACAAAATTCAGATATGTCGATCTTGTCATTTATCTCAATATTTTTAATATTTTGGTTCAAGATTTCCCATTTCTTCGAGGTATCGAGTGTTTACACGCTCAGCCTCCTTAATGCTTGGCCATACCCATGCTCCAAAGTGTTTGGATCTTGCACCATGAAAAAAACAATCCGACCCATAGATGATCTTCATCTCAGCCAAATCTTTCAAAATCTCAACTTTCAAGCGATTGAAAGTTGTTGTACACTTAGCCGTGTCAGTGATGAACTTGGCCTTCTGATTTTTGTTAAACTTAACCATGATGGCTAAATTGAAGGATTGTGAAACTTTTTATTTATTTTTGAAGTAATGACATTATTTTGTAAAATTTTGTCATATTTACAAGGATTTACGAAAACAAATTTTATGTAAGTAAATCAACTATTACCTACTATAGTGCATATCCTTCAGATCTTTTTATTTTTTATTTTTTGGGACGATTTCTTAATTATTACATATATGTACTATAAACCTATATCTGTTCTTAAGAAGTTAATATTTTTATGTTTGTCTCTTCAATTAGAAATAGGGTAAAGATTTTGCCAAGACAAGTCAGTAACTTCCAAGGCAAATATGTCCATTATATTAACCAGATTCAATAAATTTGCCTTTGCAGTAATAATCATTGTCTTGGCATAATCATTGCTCTAAAAATAAATATAATTTATATTTTTGGCATCAAATTATATTGTTCTAGAAGTGGTGACACTAAGTTGGACCTGCATAGGAGTCCCGTATGAGTAGACTGAGCGAGAAAACAAGCCACAAGACCGATGCGATTTTTTTGAAAACAATTGCCAATATGAGGTAACCCATCACCTCATAAACAAATCTGCTTAACTTACTTCTACCGATTTGGTAAAAAAAAAAATTGTGAACGCACTTAGGGAACCCTCGACACTCTCCTCTTTTCACATGTATGGGGTGCAACTCCCCCTTGACAAGTGCCCCTCAGCACCATAAATGACCATCGTTGCAATTGACTAGTGCTTTTCCGCACTTTGAAGGACCGGTGCTATGCCGGACTAGACATGACAAGATGGAATACTTCGATTAAACGCGAATAACACAAATTAAATTCATCTATTGAGTGACCAGAAAATAACGCGATTTTTGTTTGACCCGATGTTTTGGACATGAATTCTACTCGATCCAATCTGACTTGATCCGAATAATTAGACATTTAAATTTCTCCGTTAAGTAACTTAAATTAATTATACCAAATTTTCAATCGCTTAAATTACTAATGAAGTTCCAATTTAAGATAGTATGTGCCAAACTTTTAAAAGATAAGACGTTAATATCATTGAAATGACGCGATTCGTTTCACCCGATCTGAACCCAATTCTATCTCAATGAGATCCAAGAGGTGACTCGATCCAAACCAACCTGACCCAACACCGAAATTGATTTGAAATGTATTAATCCAAAAGGCGACTCAATCGAAATGAACCTTTTTCATGTCTAGTGGAGAGTAACACCGGTCATTCACATTACGGATAAGCACTAGTCATTAGCAACATTGGTCATTCATGGTTCAAAGGGGCACTAGTAATCAAGGGGGAGTTGCAGCCGCACACATGTGAAAAGGGGAGATTGCTGAAGGTTTTCTAAGCGCGTTCACACAATAATTATATCACACCGGTAGAAGTAAGTTGAGGAGATTGGTGTATGAGCTAATAGGCTACTCCTCATATTGACAATTGGTTTTAGATGAAATCGTATTGGGCTTGTGGCTTGTCTTCTCAGCCTGCTCCTACCCGCCTGCTCCCACCCGCCTGCTCTGTAGGTCCAACTAGTGTTACCCCTTCCAGAACAATATAATTTGATGCCAAAAATATAGATTACATTTATATTTTTATTGAAAAGACAAACATAAAAATATCTAAACTTAATTACATGTTAACTTCTTAAGAATAGATATAGATTAATAGTGCATATATGTAAATGGATTAAGATCCTCTGGAGTTATTTATCCTAGAGTTTACATGAAATGGAAAAATAAATTTATGAATGTCTTTTTTTAAATTAGAGAAAACACTACTTGGTAGAGTGATGTTTCCATTTCAAGTAAACTCCAGAGAACTCCAGCAAAAATAACTCCAGAGGATCCGAATCCTATGTAAATATATAAGAAATCGTTCCAAAAAATAAAAAAGGAAAAAGATCTAATGGATATGCACTATACTAGGTAATTAATGATTTGCTTAAATAAAATATGCTTTCATAAATCCGTATAAATATGACGAAATTTTACAATAATGTCATGACTTCAAAAATAAATAAAAAGTTTCACAATCTTTCACTTTAGCTGTCATTGTTAAGTATAAGAAAAATCAAAAGGCCAAGTTCATCACTAACAAGGCTAAGCGTACAACAACTTCCAATCGCTTGAAAGCTGAGATTTTGAAAGATTTGGCTTTGATGAATATCCTATATGGGTCGGAGTGTTTTTTCATGATGCAAGATCCAAACACTTTGGAGCATGAGGTATGGCCAAGCATTGAGGAGGCTGAGCCCGTGAACACTCGATACCTTGAAGAGATGGGAAATCTTAAGCCAAAGTATTAAAAAGATGGAGATCAATGACAAGATCGACAAATCCGAATTTTATGATGAAAGGGTTGAAAGTATTCTTTTTGTAATATCTTCAACTTCTTTGTAATATATTAAATGTGATCATTAAAACAATATGAATAAAATTACGTTGGCCCTTGATCATTTCTCTTAATGAATTTGTATTCGACAAACCATATGTCGCGTGTCAAAATTTTGTTGTTTCGTGCGATGGTCAAATAATAAATTATATGTTTATATTAATAAGCATTGCATGATTTACATGTATGGCGAGGGTAGCTGGATGAGAACAAATTTATGAGCTCCGTTGATTTGATTTACGACTTTTAAAAACAAGAAGACGAGTAAAATGTAGAATAGCAAAAGTTGCAGGGAGACCAAACCCAATGAACGATGCTTTTTGGCCGAATTGAAAGGAGTAGAAAAGAAAGATAACTCTTCATCAAATAAATTTGTTAGGAGGCTACGGAGACGTGGAATATCGTTATTATGAATGTCTAAATATTATATATCGAAAATATTAAACTTGTGGTAGAATTTAGAATATTTAGCTATCTCTATCTTAGAGGACAAGTTATGTAATACTGTATATACGGGTTTACCCTAAGATCGATAACAACAACTATACTCTACCCTAACTCCATATTAAGATGGCATTGGACTTCCTTTCCTAGTGGACCTGAAATAGCTTTCATTCTCTCCCGGTGGGCTAAGAATCTATGACTACTATTGGCGAGATTCAATCGTAAGGATCTAAATCCTTCTTAGCTACAAAACAAACCAAATGAAATAAAAAATCCCTTTCAATTCTTACTTTCTCATACGTAGGTATAGTCCAATTCTCTTCCAAAAGTCCAAAAATTTCCTTTATCTCTACGTATAGAAATAACCCCCCGGGTTTCGGTTTGGATGATCACAACACTAAGTATCTCCTTGTTCAACCTTTACAAACTAAAATTGGTCGAACCAATTTTGGCCCTTTCACAATTGTTGTTGAAAATATTTCAACCTTTGCAAACGAAACAACTTGGTTTTTCGGCGTCCACAAATCGTGCAAAATTGGTTGTATGATATCCATCAAATCGTGACAAACTACAAACTTGGATTTTAAGTGTTCATCAAACCGTGCAAATTTGGTTTATCGATGTCCTATAAAATGTGCAAATGTGGTTTTTCGGTGTCCATCAAACCATGACAAACTGATTTTAGATGCTGAACAAGGCGTTGCGGGTGTATCATGATACTGCAAATACTATTGATGTATTTTATCGTTACATAATTATTTTAATTTTCAAACCCATGAAAACCTTTGCAAAGTTATCTTGAGTTTAAAAGGGAGGGGTTAGAAGATTGCGAAGTTGTGGAATATCGTTATTAGGGATGTCTTTGATATTATATATCAGATATATTAAACTTGTGGTAGAATATAGAATATTTAGGTATCTCTATCTTAGAGAACTATGTGTAATTGTTATTATTTTTTTGGTTTTGTATAATAAAGTTAAAATTACGCATAGACAACCAAAAAAATAATTACACACTTATATTCTCTCTCCTCCTCAACGGACCACTTCCTTCACCGGAATCACCGCCCACCATACACCACCACCGCCCTGCACCAACTACTACGAAACTTACCAAAACAAAGCTCATTCCATGAAACTCCCCATGACGACCACCGTAGTGGTGGTCATTCTCGAAGACACCGCCACAAACCTACAAAATCTACAATGTTATACTTCCCAAATCACACATCTCCAAAATATTGTCGGAGACGCTCGTGGGAGTGGTGTGATGGTTCAGAGCAGCATCTCGGGTAGGTGAGGCAACACAGATGTGGTTGTCGAGATGGAATCGATATGGTGGTGGGTCATGCTTGAGGAAAGAGAAAACAAGGAGAAGAAAGCGTCGGGGTGACAAGGGGGCATGACATTCGCGCGTAGGGTGGTGCTGTGGCGTTACGCCTCCACTGGCAGCCTTGTGCGGTGAAGGCTGGGAGAGGGAAATGGTTAGAATGGTCGACGGTGGTAGGTGAGGCGGTGCGGAGGGTGGGGTGGGTTGCTAGAAAGGTTAAGGAGAGAGAGAGAGAGAGAGAGAGAAAAAAATGTTATTTTTATTTTTATATGCATTTTATCTTATTTATTTACTACTCCCTTCGGTCCTGCTCAAAGACTTCATGCCCAAAATACCCCTGCATTAGAAGGTTGACAAACTAATCTGTTTATTTAAGTTTCTAAAAAATTTACTCTGTACATAGCAAGTTAGATGAGAATCTTGACTAATGCGCCATGCAATATTTTTAGAACTTTGATGAAACGATTAGTGTGTACACCCTTCTCAAAATGAATGAATATACATAACGAATGTATATAAGAATTAACATTGTTCACCAATTTTCACATCAAAATAACACCCTCTTAAATACTAATATTAAGTTTGGAATAACCCTAAAAAAGGTTTGGAATTAGTTGTACAATCACCAACAATAATTTGGAGTTGTTACTATAAAAATCCATATTTGCTGATAACCAGGAGGCAGACCTACGTCAATATTACTCTTTTTTGAAAAACTTTGGCAGTGCTTATGAGATAATAAAGTATAACATGGTTTTGCCATACTTGAAAACTTACTTGG
The DNA here is from genome assembly GCA_963680865.1 of Spergularia marina. Lineage (NCBI taxonomy): Eukaryota > Viridiplantae > Streptophyta > Magnoliopsida > Caryophyllales > Caryophyllaceae > Spergularia > Spergularia marina. The sequence continues at coordinate 22,566,771 of OY804549.1, forward strand.
TTCAATTTGTATTTAGTGGGGATTTAACTCCATACAAGTTCTACACACTGAGGTGATCCACTCCATACAAAGTACATGGAGCGTAATGCTTAGCTTTGAGTACATTGTATGAAGTGGAAATTTCCCCTTCACCTGAATCGTTTTGCTCCAAGCTCGTCACACCGTGAATTTCATATGGAGCAAGTTATGATTATAAACTAACTACTACATATTTAGTACATGGAGTAGCCATGAAAAAGTTCCTATACTATCTAATAGCAATTCATGTATGATATATACGGAAACATATGTTGTTGTTGATTTATGCCTAGGCTCAGGTAGTGTGTGGGCTCATTAGTTTAGAAGATGAATAAGGCGCCGTATGGGTAACAATTCGCGTTTTACTATTGGAGGGGCATATTTGAACATCTAGAGTGATATAAGGGTAAAAAGGGTATTTAACTGGGTTACGCTAGTAAACAAAAATTTACATTTAACAGTCATGTTAACTAATTGGCCCTCCTACTTTTTCTAAAAAATGCACCACATGGGCCCGTTATTCACGAGATGCTCTAAATGCAATTCTTCGTTTTATGGGAAAGTGAATAAAATAGAATATTTACACCAATTCCCATAGCGCGGAGTAAATGTATCCAGACTTAATTAAATTTTTTAATTTTTTTATTTCTTTTGGCTATTGTATTTATCCACCTATACTAACATAAAAGTAGTGATATACCGTATATAGTATAAATAAATAGAATTATTACTTTTTCGACTCTTTTACTTTACAATATCTTTCAAAATGAAGCGCCAAACTAATTGCAACCACATTCCAACTTAAATATACAATTGCATAGGTAAATGTAGTAGTTATTGTTCTAAGGTTTGTATTATCGGAATTTTGTATGTTAAAATTTATGAAGCGAAATACACAATTCCTTTAATTTTTGTTTTCATTGCTAGTTTTCAACTTATGCATATTTTAGGAACCACTAGGAAATTCAAAATTTTTATTGTAGAGTCAATTATGGATGATTATAAAGTATCCCTTGAAGAAGCATTAAATATTATTTACGAAATAAAAAAGTAGAATGGTATCAATCTTGTAAGTGTTATTTTTTTTAAAGTTAAAAAAGTTGTGAATTATAATTATTTAATTTTCATCAGATTTAAGGTCATGTGCGATTCAACTTATTAAACCGTATTTTTAAATTAGATCAGATTTATGCAAATCAAATCAGTTTTATTCAAATTAAATCAAATCAAATAAAAAAATATCCAACTAACAATAAATGAATCTAGTCTTTTTAGTTATTAATTCGTCTAAATGCAGTTAATTTATCAATAAATTCAGTTCAAATCAAATCAAGTTTATTCAAATCAAATCAAATCAAAACAGTTCAATTCAATTCAAATCAAATCAAATCAAATAAAAAAAATGCAGTCCAATCGCATAGGGCCTAAGACATCAAATGTTTATGGTATTGTTATTAATTTTACGTTATTATATCGGCCCCCTCAAAAAAATCTTTCAAGTTTTGGCATTGTTTAATTCATATAGGAGTAATTAACCCCATGAAAATAATGTTAATATGATATGTTCCCCCAAGAGTACATCTAGTATATTCACCCCAAATCTAAAAAAAAAAAAAAGAAGGGGATTCTTTAACGTCTTGATAAATGCAACTATGGCGGTACATTAATATAGTATAATTTGTTATAAACAACTTATTTAGTATTAATATATTAAAGTGATTAACCATAGCTTGCAGACGCCTCCTAAAAAATGAAATCTTCTCCCATATAAGCATCAATTTGCCCTTACAATTCAAAGGTCAACAACTTCATTTTAGTCTTTTTAGATATAAATATGTATTCCAATTTTGAAAAAACAAATATATTTGAGTGTCCATTTTCTTTGATAAATGAAAAGGATATCGACTCGTGTTAATAATTATAAAAATTATAAATGCACGAGCTCTTCTATCAAAAGTATACTTTTACATGGAGATTGAAAAGTAAAGTTCATCAACAAAAACCTCAATTTTAACGCACTCACAATCTTATCATGACTTTTATCACATAAAGAACAAAAAAAAAAAAAAAAAAAAAAAAAAAAAAGCACAGTTGCAGTTGATATGATTGATGATTTTTATTTATTGTGCTGAGCTTGGTAAAAATCATAATTACCCATTCAATTATAAAGACAATTTATACAATTTGATTATTTTGAAATTTAAATATCAAATTTAAACTAAAGATAACAATATGGGAGTACAACCTATAAAGTATATCTATGATTAAAAAATAAAATATTATAACTCTAAAGATACATTCGTTGTATGATATAGCCCTTTACACCATTTTCAGATCTCTTTCTATATATATACATTCTTTTCTCAATCGGATTTGTCTCTCTAAAATATTTCATTGAAAGTTATTAGCCTCTAATTAGTACTTAATTACTCCTAATCAAGTTAAACTAAAGATCTTTGTTGCATGTACGATTAAATCAATAAAAAGTGCATAAAATAAGTTCTTATACCTTAATTAAATTTGGAATTTGACCACACCCTCAAAGAAGGTTCTTGAGCTGCATATGTTTGGTGATCCTCCTCCTTAAATTTTGAGTTTTCAATGTAGAAAACCTCCTCCAAGACACACCAAGTAGCCCTCTAAAAATTTACCCAAAACAAACTAGTATATGAGGTGAAAAGACCCTAAAACTTAGATTATAATTAGCCAACTCTTTGGATAATCATATGTTAATGGAAGCACCTCTTCATCTTAGATCGATTACATAGCACAATTTTTTTTTTTGAAAAGGAACTCAAGACTAGAAGAGTGTTTTGATCAAGTTTTCAATGAAATGCAAAGAAGAAAACTTGATCTTGATGATGTTATATGTTCGCTGAATTTTGAGATTTTGGAGATTTTCTCTTAATTTCTCTCCATATTAGGTTGATTTTGAGTGAAAAAATGATTTGTCTCACATTCTTTATATAGTAGTGGCAAACCAAATTTGTCATCTTTCCTTTACCAATAATACCCCTAACATCATATGTGACAAATGGTGAGTGAAATTTGTACACTTATCTCTTTATGTGATGTTATTATTCATTATATCACTAAAGAATAATTACTAAGTACATCATTTTAGCTAAAATTACACCTCTTTGCAAATTAATTCGCTAATTGTCAATATTTGACAATTTACATCAAAATCGTGATATCGCTAATCGACTATAAGCGAATACCTGCAAATCGTGTGGACATACTAATGAATTTAACAAAATCTCTATTGTGTTATATTAATTAGAATATTATTTATCATCAAATAATTAATAATAATATAATTTGTTCGACATGAGTTCCAAACATGTAAAACAGTTTCCTCTATAATCAGTTAACTCTTTAACTGAAATATTAGGGTTTATATTATATTCTATTAAATATAAATAAAAATATAATATCCTTTTAATAAACTATTTTTATCGGTGTGACCGAGAGAGATCAGTTGATTACCGCCGTCAAACGACAATAACGTCAAACTCACTATCTATTTACATTAATAACTAACGAAGTATATTAAATATATCTCATGTTTATTTCTAATTAGGTTTAATTAATTAACGCATTATTGTCAGAGGACACTTACCCCAACATTCTTGTGGTACGTATATGTGTGCATGCATAATGTTCCCTCTAAAATCAAGTAAAGACCAAAGGTAGATATACTACCAAAATTTAATGTGTAACCGACAAAGTGTGCAAAGGAATAGCCATAAGACACAATACTTAATCTTATCATTAAATTAAACATTGGAGATAATACTGGAACTTTAAGGATCATCATTAAACTAAATAAGAATCTGAAGTGTTTGATAACTCTATCTTCATTAAAACTAAAAAAAAAAAAAAATTAAATTTTAATAATCACGATAATTTTTTTAATTCCGCATATCCGCCCTTGGAAACCATATCTTAAAGGATACATGTCCCAATACAGCAAATGAGACATGTTTGACATATAATGCCACCACACGTATTTAAGGACATATTTCTATCTATCTATACATTACTATTAATAGGCTAACATTACGTCCTACATGGCGTTACATCATCGATTGTCCACGTATAAAATCCACCTAAATGCTTATGTGTCAGTTCACTATCACATCGTAGCAACTTATAAATGAGGTATCTACAAGCAAGTTATGTTGTAAAAGCGCATCCGCGCATGTTAACACACACTCTCTATATGACAAAGAAATTCATATGATATATATATATATCATATGAATTTCTTTGTCATATTCATCGAAATATCTTATTCATTAAACTATCTCTTATCCTAATCAAATATTGTAGTCATTTATTAGTAATTGTCATAATTTAAAAAAATTAGCAAATTCACGTGGTGCCCCTGAATTATGTCAGAATGCGCATAGTACCCCTACCTTTGAAACTTGTATAATCTCGTGCCCCTGAACTTTGCACCTGCAGGCACGTGTTCCCCTAACCCCACTTATTCCCTAAGGCCGTTAAAATTTGGATGTTAAACGGTGATTTGGCATGAGATTAGTAAGATTTAATTAAAATCATTTGTAATAATAACTAATAATTAAAAAAAACAATTTTTTTCTCTCTCCTCAGCTTCACCCACCTTCCCCACCGATCACCGCCTCACATCGGCGACCTCCACCACCTCCCCCCTTCCCGAACTTCTCACCCTTGGGCCGCATATGGTGGCGCGAGCCCAGTGAGGTGGCTTGTCGAGGTCAAAAGTCGGGTGAAAAGGGCTATTTTTGACCCCAAATCTGTTCTCATCAATCATTTGGGTCGAAAACAACCCTATTCGCTAAAATTAAAATTATTACTTAAGTATTCGCTAAAATTACAACTGGAATACAAACTAGCATACATGTGCCGTCAGTCCGTCACCGTACCACTATTGCTATCTACATTCATTTGTCGAATATATTGACTGATGTTAATTACTTGTGATTATTTAGAGGAGCCAAATCAGGAAGTATATCAATCATTAAGCAAATTATACCAGAGGATCCTCTTTGACAATATATTTAGGAGAGTGTTTGGGCATTAGGATTTCATTCTCAAATCCAATGTTTGGTAACTCAAAAATTTGAAAATTTGGATTTTTATTAAATTATTTGGAATTTGATTGAAAAACTGTATAGTGTAAAAAAAAAAAAAAAAATTGGCAAAAAAAACCACATTTAAGTTTCATAAGTTTGAAAACAACCACCTTTAAAATTATCTTTGCGAGGAATCACCTTATAAAATTGATAGGTAAGACCACCCAGTGTCCTTTGGCCTCCACCAAACCACTCTTGACGACCATTGACCACCCCCTCGCCCCGCTTATACCACCAACAACCATCCTCGAGAATCGCAAAAAAAAAAAAAAAATTATTTTTCTTAATCTATAAAATTAATTAATATACTTAATAGAATATGCCATCTTAATCTAACCCCACTAAATATCTTATTAGTATACTCATTATAGTGGAAAACAAATCATTTTACCCTCTTTCACTTGTCAAACATACTTTATCATTTGATATACTAATTTGGCGGGATAAAAGAGGGTAAAAGGGGGTTTTTAGTGTAATTAGTATACTAAGTTGATATTTAGTGGGGGTTTTAAGATTCACATAGTCTATTAAGTATATTAATTAAGTTTTTGGATTAACATTTTTTTTTTTTTCGATTTTTGGGGGTCGCTAGTGGTGGTATAAGGCGGTTTCAAGCGGTAGTGAGTGGTCAAGGGTGGTTTGGTGGAAGTCAAATGAGAGTCGGTGGTCTTAACAAGGCTTATTGGTTTTATAAGGTGGTTTCTCGCAAAGATAACTTTAAAAGGTGGTTGTTTACAAAATTGTGAAACTTAAAGGTGGTTTTTTGCCAAATTTCCTAAAAAAAAAATGACACCCCAATAGCCGTCATTTTCTCTCCCAAACATTGAATTTATATTTGAATTCCACATTCTCATTTAAATTCAAATGACGATAAATTTTCAAATTTTTATTTCCAAATGCTACATAAATGTAATGGATTGAGAGGGTTAGCTTTGATGGTTGTTTGAAATTACTTACATTCCCTTGATTTCCCGATCTATTGGAACAAAGAAAGATGAAGAATTCCCAAGGGTTTAGCGGTTGGAGTGTTTTTCCACAAAACAAGAGGCCATGAGTTCAAATCCTACCAAAAATGTAACAACTTCTACCATACAGGGATGGAACGTCTTTAATAGCTCGATTATCTTGACTGACTTGGTGTCGGTTATCCTTGTAATGAAATTTGAGGAGGATCAACCGTTTCTAGCGTAATAAGCAATGATAATAATATCTAATCACAATCTCATACTTAGACCTTTTCAAATTTACTCCAATCTGAAATATATCGATGGTGCAATTATGTACTATTAGGTAACACCACCACACAACTTCCCAGAGTCGAGTGGACTTTTCAGGTTGGTCATGACTCATGCGACTCAAAGACCAAAGTTGACAAAGACCAAGAGCTTCAAGCTCACGCACACTATTAAAGGAAGCCGCAATACAAAGTTCTTGGTTTCCATAGAACAAGCAAGTTTTGTGCAAAACCTCAAATAATACTTGTTTTTTTTTTTCTTTTCTCTCTTCTCCCCTTTTTCTCTCACTCTGTCACAAATTAAAAGCAAACAATTCATCTCATTCTTCACCAATTTATTCTTTTCCTTAAAAACCAGATTCTGGGTTCTTAAAAACCCTCTTTAATTCCCTCAAAAACAACCCAGAAAAATCAGTTTTTTTTTTCTTTCTCAAAAAAAAAAAAAAAATGGAAGAAAGTGGGATGGCAAACAATGTAGCAAGAGCAATTTTAGCTGCTCTTGATTGGAGGGATTCTTCGGATGCTCGGAAAGCTGCTTTTACTTTCTTAGAATCTGTATGATTTCTCTTCCTCTTATTTTGTAATAAAGTTTTTATGTTGCTTGAATATTTGGTTATTTACTTCCCAAATTTGATCATATATATGGGTTTGATTTTTTACTGTTAATTTACAAGTTTTTTAACTGTTAATTACTGTGTGGAAGTGTTGATTTTTTAATATACTTGGTACCCATTTGGTTAAAATTTGATTGGTTATGGAATTATGTCTAGGTAATGTTGCCATTTTGTGGGGAGTTTCACCCCTATGTTATAATCAAAGTTTTGATCTTTGATTGCTTGAAATGCTGTTCATGGTGCCCGTTTGGTCCGATTTTTCGAGTACCCGTTTTAGTGTTTCGGTTATGTTTGCTTAGAACAATTCATGTTAGTCGACCCCAAGTCGTGTTTGGGGTGAGGCTCGTATTGTCTTCGACGGGAGACGATGTAGAGAAATGTTAAGTTGATCAGGTGTACGAGATGTACTGATGTGGAACCCGAATTGTGCATTTATAGGGCTGCAAGAATCTTAGTTGCCCTTGTTCTAAGGCACTGGAGGTTGAGTGTATTCTACTCATTGGGTATTATGTGAATCCTGACACACATTTCAGTTCTGGATTTGATTTTGAAATTGTGATATGATGTTTACCTATTAAAAAATTGTCTTTAAGGAAACAACCTTCCCGCTAGCTCAGGGTTGAGTTTCATACACCGTGATCACCCCCACTTGATTCATACAGGATGGTTCTGTGAGAGTTTAAATTTCTTCTGTTTTCTTGGTGCAACTTCAATGGAATTTGGGTTGGAGATGTTCAAACAGTGTTTTGGTAGTGGCTTCAGAAGTAGGCATTTTTTTTTTGGTCTTATTTTAGTGGGATAATTCATATGGTTCATCATTGATTTTTACTAGAATAAAAATAGCTGAACATTATTACATTTGTCGACAAAACGTATCTGGGACGGTATTCTCATTGACCATCTGTAGTAAGTTCCAACTTTCTGGACTGTTTAAAAAGAATAATATTGGGATATTTGCCATGTTCACATTTATTGAGTTATCAGATTTGGTAGCATTCTCATTTATATGTCTTCGACATTCTTATTGTTTCTTATAAGGATATTTGTAATTAGATTAGCCGTATTGGCGTTGCTCACTAATCAGTTCCCCACCTAAGTTGGAGTTAAATCTTGGTTTAATGAATTCAGAAATTAAGCAAGAAAATTCGTTGAGAATTCAAGGGAACCCTAATTGAATTTCGTTTTTAATTTGAGTTTAAGAGACTATCAACAGGACTGAAGTTCGCCCTTTTTTACCTTGGTTCTTCCACATTACCCACCTTCTTTTTTTATTTCATTTCCTACCCCGGCCTATCAACTACTCCGTATTTGTTTAAGTACAAAGTGGTCGTTATTCTTTCATGTCCTCTTTTTACATCGCTTAAGTACATAGCATGTAAAGGCCAAAAGTTTCCTATCCATTATGATAGAAAGCCAAGATTACGTAATCCTTGTTAATTAGTATCCTTCTTTGGTGGAAGAGAAACTTCAGGATGAGAATTCTCACAATGCAAACTTACTGTGGTATCTCCCTAGTGTTGGAGACTTGGTGTAAATGTGAAATTGTAAAAAATTTACATGCAAGGGAGTCGTTTTTTGCACTGTCAGGCAAATGAATGTTCCTGCATTGAAATGAATGTTTTGTGTTTGATTTTCTGAAAGTAAAGAATTTAATAGAAAAAAAAAAAAAAAAACGCATCAATAAAGAATGACGTTTTGAAACTGTCTGTGTGGTCAAAGCATCTTTGATCTGCCAGTTTCCAATATCTAGTACTTTTCGGGGTATTTACTCCTGTGTATCAAGTTTCTGTTGTGATGTGGGATTGTGGGGAACTACTCTAAGATAAAGGTGAATATATGCCACTGACGATGTGTTGCTAGATCCTATTGCTTGCCTATATCATCTGAACTTTTTATTGCTTCTATGATACATTGATACTCACAAACACTTACTGGAATGCAGTTTAAAACAGAAGATGTGCGTGTTTTGGGTAGTACATCCTTCAATTTGGTCAAGAAAGAGTGGTCATCAGAAATACGCCTTCACGCTTTCAAAATGCTTCAGGTTAGCCTTTTTTGTCTTTTCTCTGCAATAAGGTACTAGATAGCTGAATGTAACTTTCTATTACTCCCTTTCTTTCTCTCAATTTTTTAAATTTTCGAAAACACGGAAAGCCAAGAAGGAAAAGGATGAGAACTGATAATACACAATTGTTAAAGTTAGTCGTGAGTGAAAATTTAAACGGGAGGGTAGTGGAGTTTGCGTCATTTGCCATAAGAAAGACAGCACAAGTGTAGGGGCTGGGAAATAAAGAAAGCACATGATAATTTGTTAATAAGAAAGAAGTTAACAAATGAATTGAACACCCAAAAATGGAAATAATTGACAAAAACAGAGGGAGTATGCGCTTTTTAATTGGTGACTCTTTGCTTGGTTGGTTCATCATTTAAGGTCGCTTGCTACTTGTGGCGGGCCAATTTTGTGTCTCAGTGTTGAAGTGTATTATTTCCATTTCCAATGGAGCCAAAGACTAATTATTCATTGGCTTTGGGATATAATGGAATAAAGCAAAATGGCTCATAAAACTGTCTGTGCTTCATGTTTTGTGAAATAGCAGTCAGTCGGTGCGATTCTTGAAGCAATTTCATTTTGGGTCATCCGTGCGCAGCCTCTCTATGTTTCAATAAGGGTAAGACTTGTGTACATCCGACCCCCCTTACCCCGCCTTATGGCGGGAGCTTTTAAGGCACTGGGGTAAAGATGTTGTTGTAGTGTTGAAGTGTATTAGCTTGGTACACCAGCAAGTTCTGTAGATACAGCATGGGGAACTAGAAGCTCTGCAGTTTACGGTCCTTCTTTCCAGATAAAGAGCTTGTAGTTCCCCATGCTGTATCTTATAAAGCACAATCCTTTTTTACTCTGATGTTTTCTTCAATTTTTACATAGACCTTAGTCTAACTTTTTGTTCATGATGTGAAGCATTTGGTGAGGTTGCGTTGGGAAGAACTGAACTCAACGGAAAGGAGAAACTTTGCGAGCATCGCTTTTGACTTAATGTCTCAAGTTGCAGACCCATGCGAGCAGTGGGCTCTGAAAAGTGCAACTGCTGCTTTAGTTGCAGAGGTTGTTACCAGGCCTTCTAGTAATTTTCATGTGCAAAGTAGTATTGGTTGCTTGCTTCTAATTTATTAATTTAACATGAATATTATATTACAGGTAGTGCGGAGAGAAGGCACTGATTTGTGGCAGGAGCTCCTTCCTTCTGTTGTGACCTTGTCTAACAATGGGCCATCTCAAGTAAATCTCTGTTCCGTCACAAAAGAAGACTCCTTATAGCATTATGTTTGTGTTTTTTCATAGTTCTCCTCATGGAATCACTTTGACGTGCTAAGAAATAATATTTTGAGATTTAACAGGCAGAGGTGGTTTCAATGATGCTAAGATGGCTGCCTGAAGATATCACTGTCCATAATGAAGACCTAGAAGGTAATAAAAAGAGATTTGGCACATCTTGAATACTTCAATTCACTGACATATATGATCTCTATTTGAGTGTCTAGAGCTATGTCAGTTTCTTTTGCATCAAACATTAGCCAGTCTTCATTAAATGTCCATGCTCTGTTTGTGCGACACTTTTTAGAGATATCACTAATTCTAATACTGAAGCATACTTAAAATCCTCACGTATAGCTCAATCTTAAGCTGGTGATTTATTATTAGCAAGTTTCGTGCTTTATGCATAATCTGGACTTTCTTCCCTTCTAAAAATTTTGACAGGTGATCGTCGCCGGATGTTGTTACGTGGATTGACTGATTCTCTGCCAGAGATTTTGCCTTTGTTGTTCACTGTAAGTTCCCGGGAAGGAGATTGCAGTTTTTTTACCCTAATTAAGGGATAAACTAGGAAAAGTCCACTTTGCTACTCTTTTTGTGGTGTCTCATAGTACTCATACTGCAAAACTTCGTGATACAGTTACTAGAAAGGCATTATGGAGCTGCAGTGAATGAGGCTCAGCACCAGCAAATGGACATTGCGAAACAGCATGTAGCTACTGTAACCGCAACGTTGAATGCAGTAAATGCTTATGCCGAGTGGGCACCTTTGCCTGATCTTGCCAAATATAACATAATAAATGGGTAATGTAGTCTTTTCAAAGTTTATGACATGCATTATAACTCAGATTGGTAATTCTTCTCAAACTCCAGAAATCTTTGTTCTGCAGGTGTGGTTACTTACTTTCTTCTCCAGATTTTTGCCTTCATGCTTGTGAATTTTTCAAACTCATTGCAGCAAGGTGTGCAGCTGGTCTCTTAACCCATTTATCTTAGTAATTAGGTTATACTGTGTTGCTGAATGACAACAAATCTTTATTTTTGATTTTTCATGTTGACTGCAGGAGGCGACCTGCTGATGCATCTTCAGAATTTGATTCTGCAGTGAGCAGTATCTTTCAGATTTTAATGAAGGTCTCTGGAGATTTCCTCAATAAATCTAGTATGAGCAGTGGGACCATTGATGACAGTGAATTTGAATTCGCAGAGTTAATATGCGAGAGCATGGTTTCCTTGGGTTCCACAAATTTGATTTGCATATTTAGTGATGTGGCTGGGATATCTGTGTTTCTTCAACAGGTAACCTGTATGTCCTGCAAGATTTTTCTTCTTATGTTTCAAGGCTAGAGTGAACTGAGAACAATACTTGTGGTTTTCAGGAGTCTATTAAAGGAACTTTTTAATTCACCTGGAAGATGTTTGTAACCATTTTTTTGTGGGGCAATGAGAGCCCTTTTGGCATCACTTGCTTCTTTATTCATATTAGTGAACAATATATAAAATATACTGTTCAGGATATTATTTATAAGATCTTTCCTGTGGGGGTATAGACGCTGTATCTTTTGTGAGCACGCTTCAATAATACATTGTTCAGGAGAACTGCTGGTTCCTTAAATCATAAGTTGCGTTGGATGAGCTTGATGCATTTTTCCCATTGCTTTGGTAATTTTAGGAACTTTTCATGGAAAAGAGTCTAATCACTTTTTGAGGAGAAGAGAAGGAATTGGCCATTTGGCCCCTCATTTCGCTGCATTTTCTTCCTCGTGAATCTTTTGTATGTACTTCTTATTTCGTTTACTGATATTAATTTATGAGACACCTTGCTGTTTTCTGCTTTTTGTGCAGATGCTGGGTTACTTCCAACATTTTAAATTTGGCCTTCATTTTCAATCCCTGTCTTTCTGGCTGGTATGTTTAAACTTGTAGTGATTATCTAAATTCAGTCTTTATGATGATGTTGGAACTCATGTTGCCACTTGACTTAATAGGCATTGATGAGAGATTTATTGTCAAAGCCAAAGATAGCTACAGTTGCAAGTGGAGACGGCACAGTAAGCGGTGTTGGCGTGTCTGGGCAAGCCGAAAAAGTGAAGAGAGAGATCTTAAATCTTATAAATGACGACTACTGCAGTGTAATTTTAGATAGATCTTTCTTACGCCTCCTCAAGAAAGAAAAACTTCATTCTGAATCTATGCCCTCATTTGGGCCATTGGAGTTGTGGAGTGATGGTTTTGAGGGCAAAGGAGAGTTCAGTCAATATCGTTCGAAGCTGGTATGCATATTTTCTAATCTTCTCTTTCTCTTCTTTTCTGAGTTTTAAGATGTGCTACTGGAGGCAAACATGGGAAAATACGGCTAGATGTATTGATAGCTAAATTTGTCTTTTTTTGAGCTTGTGCTAGAAAAACATGTTTTGTTTTTTGTGGAACAGCCTCATTTAAGCATAACTCAGTTAGCTTTACCATTACAGAAACATGGGAAAATGAATATACAAGAAGTTCAGTCTTAGACCCTCGGAAAAAAAAGTTCAGTCTTGGTTTGTTTCACTATTGTACCTTTTAAGGCTAGCAGTGGCTGAGTAGAAATTCAATCTTTTTCATCATCTGGGTGACGGCAGTTTTTAGCCTGAAATGAATGGACTTTGTTGTGAAGTTTATTTTTCTTATGTTCCAAGAGGTTAGAGGTGGGCTGTTGGCTAGACTGTAGATTGTCTGAACACCTGGGGATTTTAGCGACTTCTAGAGGAGCTGCTTCTGTGATTTTAAGAAAGCAATTCAGGTCATTTTCAACCTGTCATCGTACAGCACAAAGTTACCAGTTGTTCGTTACTATTCTACTAAGAAGGGCGGAATGATGTTAGCCTTAGTTTTGACCTAGGCTTTCTGTATGCCGAGTTAACCCAGAGGGTTTGCCCTCAGCTATGAGGAGAGGATTCTACAAAGGATGAAGACTATTGGAATGTCTTGCTTAATTAAGAACATAACACACCTGCTTCACATGAGCTAACTGCATTGGATTCTTTTGATAGGATCTACTAGGAATCTGAAGGTTTATTAAGACCAGTGGTTTATCGAGTTCTCTCTAAATATGGACTTAAATACTTAATGTCCATGATATAGTTCAGATACGTAGTTGAAAATATGTGTGAGACAGTCTCAAATTGCATTTTCTAGGCTTCTAAGTTCTAAGTAAGATTCCGAAGCAGGTAAAATCAGAAAATAGGTTGTACACAGGTAGATGTTTTTTTTTTTTTGAAAGACGAAAAAACTCTATATTGGTGCCTGAAAGATTGGTTTATTCTTCGCTTTGTTAAAAATCTGAATTCTCTGCTTTTGTGCGCAAGGTGTGAAATTCATATTATTCTGGTGATCCCAGGCTAATGGTGTTACCCTGATCCCCTAATGGGGGTGATAAAATTGATATAGCCATTTGCACATAGCCATAATGTTTGGATTTACACCAAGCATCGTATAGTTTTCATTGAGTGCATCTGAATCATTGTTTGCACTTCACGGATTTACTATGAGAACGGAATATGCTACCCTAAAGTGCATCTGATTCTCTATGTCGTCTTACTTCAGGGTACAAATTATTAATTAAATTAAACATGCAAGGGGTAACTTTGGTCAAACAAGTTGGTAAGGGGGAAAAGGTTAAAGCTAAGAGAGAAGACCTCGATGCTAATTATGGAAGGCCCTGGCTAAGGACGATAAAGCTTTGTAGATTTCTGTCAACACTACTTTGGTTCATTAGTTCGGGTGATTCGGTTTGCGGTGGAATGCTGTTTTGGTTCCAATGAACCAGTTTGGCATTGGGGAGGAGGGTTATGGAAATCTGTGGCACTTAGTGGCTTTAAGAATCTTGGATAAGAACTTAGCACGGTTAACTCAATGCCTTCAAAGTTCCAAAGATTCCAAATCTTGAGTTGAAGTGGAATATGCATAAGTTGGGGTTACCAATATCATGTATATATATATATATATATATATATATATCTTTATGTAGAGGTGAGCAAAGTGGTCTGGGCCAACCCGATTTTCTATCAGGTTCTGACCTGGGCTGTGAACTGACCCATCAAGGCTTGATGACTGGATTTATGATGTTTTTTTTTTTTTTACTTACATCGTTGTCCTAATGTCATGCTCAGAAGTACTAATTTGACAAATCATTATCAAAATTACACTGTAAGCATTGAAGAGAAATGTTGCATTGCGCGCTGTGAATCTACAATTTTTCCATATATATAGATTTGCAATTTTTGATGACATTGTTGCATAGATGTTTACTTGTATTGATGATCACGTCGAGAATTTCATTGACCCGTTGCTAAGAAATTATCTGTAAGATGACTGAACTGGAAAAATTTCAAGTCTTTATGCCCGATTGCTTTCCCTCGACACCTTTCTGATTCTGCCTGCGGTTGAGTTTGCTTTGGACTTTTGATTCTGTTATATCTCGATATGCTAATTTATTCTTTACTTATTATCAGATGGAGCTGATACGATTTGTTTCGACCCACAAGCCGTTTGTTGCTGCTGTGAGAGTATCCGACAGAATTGTCACGATTATTAAGGGACTATTGTCATCTTCCATGCCGGCTCAGGTAATCTCTTAAGCATGGATTCGAAAAAACTTGTTAATTGTTTCTTGATTCATTATATTTGTTTCCACAAATGGAGGAGACCGTGTAGCATGCATCCTTGCTGCTGCAGAGAGTGAAAATATTTTTGCTGACAATGAACTCAGGACTTGGCCATACTTGAGAGCATGCAATTAGCCCTAGAGAACATAGTTGTCGCACTTTTTGATGGAGCTAATGATATAGAGGGGAGTAAGTCAGAAGTTCAACCTACACTGTGCAGGATATTTGAAGGTAAAATCTTCTTAGGTATCATACAGTTCTCATGTGTATAGTTCTTGAGATTTTCCTAACATATCTAATTCTGGTGAACTGAAGGTCTCCTGCAGCAGCTCCTTACCTTAAAGTGGACCGAACCTGTACTTGTTGAAGTACTTGGTCACTATTTTCATGCGTTGGGTCCATTTTTAAAGGTTTTCCCAGATGCAGTTGGTGCCGTTGTTAATAAGCTGTTTGAGCTTTTAATCTCTCTCCCTGTTATTGTTAAGGTCCTTTTCTTGCTTTTGATGTATATTCAGATACATTATTGCACAAGGGACTTTCGTCGGACTTATCATTCTATTTGCCTGCCTCTTTAACAGGATCCATCAACGAATAGGGCCCGTCATGCCAGGTTACAGATTTGTACATCTTTCATTCGGATTGCCAGAGTTGCAGATAAAAGTCTGCTGCCTCACATGAAGGTGATTTATAATTCATCTCCTGATCTCCACTCCCCCCCCCCCCCCCTCAAAAAAAAAAAAAAGAAAAGATGTATATTGGCGAACCACAGGCATATGATTGATCTTCTTAAGGAAGTGGGGTATTCAGGGATAAATCAACAATTCATTTCGTGTAAGACCATCTTTTTGGTTGAGGTTGATGTCCGCTGAGATGGACAATTTATTTTCCCATATTACATCACGTGAAACCAAAAAGACTGCTTCAGTTGTCTTCTTGGTTTTCGAAAGGAGTGCTTTGGTTTTATGAACTTGCTGCATCAAGCAAGTAATTTTTATAATTGAAAAGAAAATTTGCAAAACACCACCTTATATATTCCAACTTTTGCAAACAGCCACCTTATAAAAAAATATTTCATTAACAACCACCTTATAATCTTATATCATACTTTTTATATGATTTTCACAACTTACTCTCTTTCACCACCGCGTAATCATCACCCACCACCTTTAAACACCTTATCTCAACCAATTTCAATACCCTCCCTCCCTTTTGTTTCACTTAAAACTCATTTTTTAATTGACCCACCCATAATTATTCAACATTATGCTTAACCATCTAACTAATTAATCCACTAACTAATTAACTACCCATCCTAATTGTGACTAAGATCAATCACAATCTTAATCACCACTCGAGATCTCTCCAACCAATGATCTCCTTAGTACATATTGTCCAGACTTGCACATATTAATTAGTAATCGACTAATCCCCTTCCCCTTTTTACTCACGTAAAGAATAGGTTGAAATAAGGTATCTAGAGGTGGTGGCTGGTGGTTTTGCGAGGGCGAAAGACGGTGAGGTATGAAAATCATATAAGGTGGTGGTTAACAGAACGAGGTGGTTGTTTGCACACGTTGGAATGTATAAGGTGGTTTCTGGCACATTTCCTAATTGAAAAGTACCTGATCAATTTGTCGAGTGCATTACGTCATATTTATGATGTTTTGTTAGATCCCTTTTTATTTTCCTTTATTTTTTATGGCCAAAGTTTAAAACTTCAATTTATCCTTAAGTCCAAAGTTTAAAAATCATAGAGTTTTCTTTCTTCCTGTCGGTGGGCATGAACCTCTACTACCTTTCGGCTAATTGCCTGACGCTAAGTGACTCCACACCATGGGAGTTTGTGTGAGTAGACAACTAGACAATAGAGTATTTGGAAGTTTTGGATATAGGGAAATGCTCCAGATGATTGCAACTTCGAACATAACAAGATTTTAGTTTTTAGATTCTGCTAAGTTGTATTAGTTTCTAGCCTAATTTTGATCCCATCCCTTGAGCGCCAACTTTGTTGGTGGTTGGGGCCTTTGAGGTATGCGTATCTCCGCACATATGCGTTTTTAATTAGCTTTTGTTTCTTTTTTGGTTCTAATATACTGAATGTTGGGAAATCAGTGCTAATACACACAAAAATAGAGGAAAAGTGCAAAAGAACAATTTTAGAGTGGTTCGGCGTAGGCCTAGTCCACAACACAACTTATCTCTCTTTATTCTGTTGTGGCTACTACTCTATCTAAGTCTCAACACAACTCAAAGCCCCTATTTATAGGACTAAGCTAACTCTAGAGCCTTCTAGGAGTACATGTACTAGAAGTCTCTATACATGCATTTAGGAGATGCATTTACTCAAATAAATGCATGCCTCCTTACATTTTACTAATTTAATTTGATTGGGAAGTCAAAGAGTCTTCAACACTGAAACCGAAAAAGAATTAAATTGTTCTTATTTTTGTCTAATGACCCATGATACTTCTCTTTTCTTTCTCGTTTTCTGGAGGGGGGAAGGGGAGGGGGTGGGGCAGGAGCAGGAAAGAGCAGGAAATTTGAGGATAGGTGAGGGATTGCCCGCCTACAATATTCGGCTTTACAATAAAGTCACTGCATATTTTCCTCTGCTTCTTTTTGTTGGTATCGGCCTTGGTAGTGTCATATCACTTTGTACCCAGTGGACTTGGCCGATGATGGTGGTGAAAGTAACGAGCTACGATGCATCTAAATTTAGGGTGGTATGGATAGTTTATCATTGGGGCGGAGAGTGTAGACTTGTTTGTCGGGATGCTAGATGTAAGTGCCGGTTTCCTAAGAAGAAAAACTGGATGTTAAAAAGAGGTTGATCATACTGTTGAATATCAGGGCTTGACGTAGTTCACACCTGAAATAATTGTCCACCCCCTCTCCTCGCCCAAAACACTGATGAAAAATAATCTAGATATCTTCATTGATCAACCAGAAGAGGAAATATTACCACGTAAACATAAGCCTCGTGTCTTTATTCCTGACATATGAAATTGTATTCCAGGCGATTGCTGATATGATGGCACATTTGCAAAATGAAGGCCAGTTGCTTCGTGGAGAACATAATCTTCTTGGTGAAGCATTTCTTATTATGGCTTCTGCTGGCGGGTATTTACTAAATTGCCAATGAAGTTAATTTTGCATTTGTTGCGCAATCCATTATATTTAAACATGCTATATTTGCTATAGAATACAGCAGCAGCAAGAAGTTTTGGTCTGGTTGCTTGAACCTATGAGTAAACAGTGGATCCAGCAAGAATGGCAAAATGCTTATCTGTCTGAACCGTTTGGTCTTGTTCGCTTGTGTGCCGATACGCCATTGATGTGGTCACTTTTTCACACGGTAACATTCTTTGAGAGGGCACTGAAGAGAAGCAAAATCAGGAAAAATAATCTGCAGAATGTTTCACCAGATCCTCCTGTGCATCCAATGGCACCTCACTTGTCATGGATGCTGCCACCTCTTCTGAAAGTATGTACACCCACATGATTTAACTCTTTATATTCCCCCTCCTCAATTCAAAGAGGCCTAGATATGTGTCTTGGTACTATAAACTCGTTTCACTTGTAAAGTTTCTTATTTGTCTTGCTGCAGCTTTTGCGTGCTATACATTCTCTGTGGTCTCCACAAGTGACACAGTCCTTACCAGTAGAGGTGAAAGCTGCACTTACCATAAGTGATGTAGAGCGGACTAGTCTTCTTGGAGAAGTTAACACAAAAGCGCCCAAGGGTGCTTTAGGTTTTGCCGATGGATCGTTAGCAGACATGAGCAAGGAAACTTATGGAGAGCCGAATGAGAAAGACATTCGTAATTGGTTAAAAGGCATCAGGGACAGTGGGTATGTGTAACTTAAATTTTTTTATTTTGCAGTTTCTCTCCGTCTTGTTTGTTTGATAATGAGCGTAGAGTGTACGAGATGTGTGAAATCATTTTCTAAGCTTTTCTTGTTTCTTTAACTTACTAATGTTTGCTTAACTGTTCTTATTTCCATGTTTGTGTTTGCTCATCCAAAATTTTCACTGGTGGGTTTTAAAAGTTGAGTCCATAAAGTGATATTGTCTAGTATCGGAAACCAACACTGATGTATCATGCCCATGAATCTATCACACTTTCATAAGGTTTTTGCAGTTAGTGGCTAGTGAATTTGAGACATTGGGGTAATGTCATTGTTATGGTTAATCAAGTGTATTGTCTAGTGTGGTGCCCAAACTCCTAAGCCTCACTCATTACCAATTCAGGGCTACCGACCCAAACTCTGAATATTTTATCCATGTCATTTCTTTGTTTAGGTATGATGTCCTGGGCTTGGCTACTACTGTTGGAGATGCTTTTTTCAAATGTATGGATTTCCCTTCTGTGGCTCTGGCATTGGTGGAGAATGTGCAATCAATGGAATTCAGGCATCTGAAGCAACTGATTCATTTGGTCATCATCCCATTGATGAAATCTTGCCCTCCAGAACTATGGGATTCCTGGCTGGAGAAACTTTTACATCCGTTACTTCTCCATTCTCAGCAAGCTCTAAGTTCCTCATGGTCAAGTCTTTTGAATGAAGGCAGGGCAAAGGTTCCCGATGTTTGCAATATGCCTGGAGGATCAGATCTGAAAGTGGAGGTGATGGAGGAGAAGCTGCTTCGTGATTTGACCCGTGAAGTATGTGCTATATTGTCAATGTTAGCTTCCCCTGGGCTGAATAATGGCCTTCCCTCTTTGGATCAGTCAGGTCATATTACCCGCATAGATTTATCCTCTTTGAAGGACTTGAATGTATATGCGTCCACTTCTGGTGTTGGGTAGGCTACTATAACTTTATCTAGCCCCATTTCCAATTTTCATATCTTTGGGCCTTATGCCCTTATTCTATTGTAGACATGCCTTCAAATTTCAGTGAGATGCTTTTATTTGCAGGTTCCTATTAAAACACAAGAACTTGGCAGTTCCAGCGCTTCAAATATGTCTGGAGGCCTTCAAATGGACAGATAGTGAGGCCATGGCTAAAGTTTGCTCCTTTTGCAATGTCATTGTTGTTTTGGCTATTACAACAAATAGCGTGGAACTTCGAGAATTTGTAGCAAAAGACTTATTCTACGCTGCTATCCAAGGTTTAGCCTTTGAGTCAAACGCCTTTCTCGGCTCAGATTTAGTTGGTATATGTCGTGAGATATTCATTTATCTTGCTGATAGAGACCCTGCTCCAAGACAGGTGAGTTATGAATATTCTAATTCTGAACATTTTAGTGCATCAATGGAGTAACTTTGTCTGGAAACGCCTCCTTTTGCTAGTTCTAATGGAATCTCCTTTCCTTGCTTCAGATATTGTCTTCGCTTCCTTGTATTAGTCACCAAGATTTGACCGCCTTTGAGGAAGCTCTGACCAAGACTGCTAGCCCAAAAGAGCAAAAGCAGCACATGAAAAGCCTGCTTTTATTGGGTACAGGAAACAAGTTAAAGGCACTTGCTGCTCAGAAGGGTGTCAATGTTATCACAAATGTATCGAGTAAGTCATCTGCCTCCCAGTAACCGGCCACCTGAAAGCCCGTAACTTACTTGAGCTCCAAAAATCTTGTGGAGACACTTAGTTTTTAGCTAAATTCTCGTTTTTAAAATAATATCTTTGCACTACTTTGCAGTGAAACCTCGGAGCGCCAGTTCCAGTTCAGAGGTTAAAAGTGAAGACAGCGGTTTTGTAGGTCTGGCAGCAATTATGTGAGAAGAGGTTGTAACTATTATTTCTGTACAAAAATGATGTAAATCATTTAAAGCTATAATCAACAGAATACAGTTTAGAGAAGGCAAAGTTTTGAGCAGGTTAAAGAGAAAAGATTGAACTTTTTGCTTCAGAAGACCGACATTGTTCGTTGGGGATTGTGCGATTTTTCATGTGCGCTGTGCTCTCTAGTTCTCTGGTCTTTTGTACTGACCAATGTCCTCATAGTGCAGCTAGGAGCCTAGGATGTACTAATTTGTAACTCATGTTGTCAATATAATCCCATCATCTGGACTCTGAGCATTGAAATTTTCTAGCAATATGCGTGATGCCCTTTCATTTTAGCCTATTCCAAATCGTTTTGCGAATAAGGCTTGGTTGTTGTATGCGTGATGTCCATTTCGAGA
Source organism: Spergularia marina (assembly GCA_963680865.1). Classification (NCBI taxonomy): domain Eukaryota; kingdom Viridiplantae; phylum Streptophyta; class Magnoliopsida; order Caryophyllales; family Caryophyllaceae; genus Spergularia; species Spergularia marina. Next base: position 22,587,844 of record OY804549.1, read on the forward strand.
TGATTGTAATTTTTTTGCTTGGGGAGGGGGGGGAGGTAAAAAGTAGGATTAAGTTGAAACAAAAAAGAGTAAGAAGTAGCCTGTAAGTTAGTCTTCAGTATCAGCAATTCAGCATGCAGCTTAAAAACTGTCGTAGCGCATACTAGTACTCGCTAATTAGTCATCTAATTCTAAACTGGCAACTCGTTATGATTGCAGGTAATTAGGAGAAAAAAATTTAGATTTGTCAGGTCGTTGCGAATTTAGTCGTCATCATCTGACGTTAACTTTTTTATGATTGAAAACCTAAATACAATAAAAATTGAATAAAATGGAAGAAAGAATCAGAGGAAGATTGAACTCTGAAAATTGATCTACTATAAACAAACAATACTGCAGACTAGCAATAGCACAAATCTTCAAACATACACTTCCGTATAGTACACCTGATTACACTAATTTTTTAAAGGTTAAATCGAAGATCGACATATGAAGGAGCTCGGCACAGGGGGCAACTCCGATTTTTGTCAAGCCAATGGAAAATACAATGATAGTGGAAACCGTGGCCGCAACCCAACCAAACCAGCTCACACGAGTGATTCTCTGGAAGCCACCTAAATAGAGCGTTACGCGGCATTCTTCCTGGATACGACGCTAAACAGATTGCGCATTCACCGTGTTTCAGTCCTTCCTCCGTTATCATCATATCACTGCCGTTCCATCTACAGTCCAAACACTCTATTTTGATTTTCGACTGCACCTCTTCTAGCAATGGGTTCTCACCTACCCTTTGCCATCTCTTAACGCATTTTATAATGTCATTCATATATTCTTCTTCCTCGTCCTCGTCCTCATCTTCGTACCCATAATCATCACCGTCTTCTACACCATCGATATAGACGTCAAGATCGTCCATATCGACATCGACATACATACGGTCATCAACATCTTTCGTAGCACCAGCTAGCGAAATTAGATTATACTCTTTATTATCATCCACTTTTAAGGACGACTCGATGTAGTTCCCGTCATCAGTAGCACTACCACAATTGACATTCATGTGATCGCAATCACGATCACAATCTCGAATAGTTGAATCGAGCAAAGTTTCCTGAGCTTTAACATAGTCCTCCGAAGCGTACGTAGCCTCAACATCGACAACAAACACCATGCATTCAAATGATGTTTCCTCAAAAACAAATCGAGAGTCAAGATATGTACCAAGCTCACGTGCGACTTTTTCGACAGTTTCCGTGTACAAGAAGAATCGGGTGCCCTCGAAAACGTCTTTGATACTCTCCTCCGGCCTCATACATGCTTGTACGAACCTTCGACCTGACAGCTCTTCAGTCCCGTTGCTATTCGAACCAGTTGGAGTACCCTTGAATGTTCTTTTGCGGAACATAAATATGAAGAGCGGTCCAAGACCATTCTTGTCAGCCATATTATTGTCGAGGCACTCAAATACTCTAACTTGCTGAATGTGTGCGTCTTCAACAAGTTCCTCCTCCATTTTTCTCTCTATCTGATTTTTCTTTTTTCTTTTTTTTTGGTCCTCTCTATCTGATGATTCTAAGTGTCTCTGCTGCCAAGTATTTGGGCTCTCTGTGATTATTATACTGCTGTAATCGGTGTGTAGCTGTCTTCCGACTTTCCTTAACGTACAACTTTCCTTATAACACCGGATAAAATTACTTGACGCGTACGTAACACTCCATGCTTTTATTATTGGAAATTTTTCCAATATATCCCTGAAATTGCAGAAATTTTCAGGTATAGCCCTCAGGTTACCGAACTCTCCAGCGTGCCCCTGAAGTTTGCAAAATCGTGTTTTTTCCATATTTTCGTTGACGGCCGTCTAACCCTTCTAACGCCTTCCAACTCTGTTTCCCTCCGTCTCCTTAACCCATTAATCAGTTTTTCTAGTTAATATTCTTTCACCTCCTTCCCCAACCCCTACCCAACCCCACGCAGCCACCGCCTCACCACCGCGCCCCAGCACCGACCACCACCTGGCGCACCTCTACCCCCACCACCAGACGCGGGTCTCTCCCGCGACCACACGCCGGCCAACCAGTCCTCCGCAGACCCACTCCTTTAGCCTCCACGATGAGATTTCTCTTTCCACCTCTCCCCCTTTTCGTGCAACTCATCCCGCCCACTTCTCCGATGCCCCCTTCCCCCATGGTCGCCGGCTCGCCGCCCCCTTCACCATGGTCGCCGCCATAGTCATCGTCCCATTCGAGAAGAGAGAAAGATGGGAGAAGAAGAATATGAAAGAGGCGTGGTTGATGGAGTGGAGGTCGAGGGGTAGTCGACATGGTGCCCGGTGATGGTGGCGCCTACAGTGGTGGTGGTGGAGATGGGCGAGGGTGGGGGAGGGGCGGAGCAAGGTTGGCTCGTGGGTGGGGGAATGGGGAGGAGAGAGAATATGGGTTTGATTTTTATTTTCTTTATTTTTTTTTTAATTGATTTGTAATTAAGGGTCAATTTGTCTTAAACGGAGTTGGAAGGCGTTAGAAGGGTTAGACGGCCGTTAGCGAAAATCTGGAAAAAAACACAATTTTGCAAACCTCAGGGGCACGCTGGAGAACTCGGTAACCTGAGAGGTATACCTAAAAATTTCGGAAACATCAGAAGTATATTAGAAAATTTCCCTTTATTATTCCCCAAAAAGAACACGCTTTTATGTAATTTTTACTTTGATTTGTTAAATAGCACAACTATATAATAATTAAAGAAAAATGAACACGATGTTTATGCATGAGTGTACATTTGTAGTATGATGACTATCTTTCCCAGGCCACCGTGTTGCAAATTGCAACCGCGCTTTGCGAAATTATATTGAAGTTAAAATTATTGTATCGAATGCCATTTTCATGTTAAAAATGAAAAGGCTTTTCAAAAAATATTAGCTAGTTTTTTTTTTTACCTTTTGTTTAAATATGTGAGAGAGATTTAAAATTAAATGTTAATTAACAAACAAAGAAACCGGAGGAAGTAATGAATCGATACTAGCAGCCACAAGCCCACGATGAATTCTCGGAAATTATATAAAAAAATATTACAATAAAATAAAAAAAGTTTCGAAACAAAATACACAATACAGGACCCACAGCTAGGGCGTGGCAGCCTATTCTATATTAATTTAACCAATAGCCACCTCATTAGCCTTCAATTATACTATCAAGGTTTGAACTTTTAAACTCAAAGTTACAATTTAAACATTTTAACCACCAAGACAACTGATTTTTTGTATACTTTTATTAACAGAGCTATATATATAAAGGATTTAAGATTTTAGGAGATAATTTCGAAAACAACTTTGGACGAGATAATCTGAATCATATCAAATCATTTTATTTTTGAAGATAATTTAGGAAGTCATATATATAAGTGCAATATATTACACTACAACAAAATAGGCATTATGCAACACCCAAAAATTGTTGCCTTAGAGCTAAAAACTGTTGCCTAGTGTTTTTGGCAACAGTTTTGAGCTGTTGCAAATGCCTCTGTTGCCTATTCCTTTGGCAACAGTTTTTGCTCAAAGGCAACAACATAGCTATGACAACAGTCTTCATTTGGCAACAACAACAAACTGTTGCCACTTTTGGCAACACTTTTAAATTGTTGCCTATGTTTCAATAGGCAACAGTCTTAGTTTAAGGAGGCGCGAGGCGCACCGAGGCGATGAGGGCCCGATGCGACGAGGCGCAAGGCGTGAGGCGAAGGCGCACGCCTCATGCACGCGAGGCGCACTTTTCTGAAAAAACCCCTATAATCTAATTCTAGACCTTATCTAATACTAGTTAAACATTATTTCACACCTCAAGTGCCAAAAAAAAAGGGAAACATTATTCATCATATTGCAAATAAGTCTTAAATAAACACCGAACATCATAAATAGTTTAGATAGTACATAAGAAAGACTGAAAGAACTCAAAAAAGACCTTAAAGGTAGCTAATAATACTAGAAAAGAAGGCACATAAACACATAGAGGATTAGAGGCCTAGGGGCTGCTTTAGAGTTCAGATACGCTCACTCGTCATCCTCATCATCTATAATGTCTAACTCAAAGTCATCTCCTCCTTCTTCTGAGGTAATTCCAATATCTTCTTCCTCCTCTTCCTCAAATTCACCAACCATTCCACTTTGCCTTGAACTACCCGCAACCCCCTTCCCTTTGTCGAGCCTTGACGATCCAGAAGATCCAACATTTTGCCTTACTCTTGCAGCTCTAGTAAAATAACTAGCATCTTCAGCCCCTGAAGCTCTAGCTACTGCACTCCAAGTCAAATTATCATCCTCAAAAACCAAATCATCATCTTCACATTCATCTTCCATTCTTCCAGTCAACCACTCGTTACTTTCATCAATTTCTTTCAAGAGAATAGGATCAATACTGTCCCTTCTCTTGTATCGGCGTGTCAAAGTACGATTATACTTCACATAAACCATCTTATTCAATCGATCTTGACACAATCTGTTTCTCTTCTTAGTATGTAGCTGTTTAAATAGAAAAAGCATGTATAAGTATTGAAATTTGGGTTTTGAAAGTTGGAAATAAGAATTTACAGTACTAAACTCACTAAGTAGCACTTACATGTTGGAATACACCCCAATTCCTTTCACAACCAGTAGCACTACATGTAAGGCTAAGAACTCGAACGGCAAATTTCTTCAAGTGTGGGGTTGATGCTCCATATGCAAGCCACCACTCAGCTAAAGAGACATAGTTTCAAGTGGTTAGAGTTGTAAATAAGGTAGTTAAAAGCATAAGATTGTAAGGAGAAAGAAGAAGTTATTCTTACCCGGAGATTTCAAGTTCCTTTGCCTTATAGCCATAGGTAAACCAAATAGACCGGCACTTGTTTGATAAAGCCCTAACTCATTCCCAATCTTATCTTGAATATCAGTGTCCGAAACCAACCTTTGAATGCAACTATACAGCCCCTTCATCACCTCTTCGTCATCTGATATCTTTGTATTTGCATAAAAAAGCTCCGGATTCAAAAAGTAGCCAGCCGCATGCAAAGGACGATGTAACTGACAATCCCATCTATTATCAATCATCTCAAATGCCTCCTTGTATTGATCCTCGTTATGACCAAAGCTGGCGGTAATTGCCTCCTTAGCCCTATCCATGGCCTCGTAAATATATCCCATCGGAGGTTTCCTCTCCCCGTCAACCAATCTAAGAACCTTCACTAGGGGGCCTGTCAACTTAAGAGCATAAAGAATATTTCTCCAGAAACTGTCTTGCAATAGATGTTGAGCCACTTTCTTTGCGGCTGGCTCCTTTGCCCATTTGCTAGAACCACACTCTTGAGATGTCACCATCTTTCTCAAGTTGTTCTTATGCTTATGGAATTGAGCAAGAGTGATGAACGATGTAGCAAACCTAGTGACTGCTGGCCTATGAAGATTTCTTTGATTTGTAAAGCGTCGCATCAGATTCACAACACCAGTACGACCATATATAAAGGAGTTTATGAACATGGCCTTTTTCAATGCAATTTTCACCTTAGGGATTTTTCCTATGTCTTCAAGCATTAAATCAATGCAATGAGCAGCACATGGTGTCCAATACAAGTGTGGTCTCTTGGCTTCCAGCAACCTACCAGCCTTAACATATGCGGAAGCATTGTCCGTGACCACTTGGATGACATTTTCCTCTCCCACTTCCTCCACCATACTATCCAGCAAATTAAACAACAAAGTAGCATCCTTTGTAATTTCAGAAGCATCAATGGATTTAACAAACACTGAATCTTTTGGAGAGTTGACTAGAAAATTGATTATATCCTTCTGAGCTATAGAATCACGCCATCCATCAGACATAATTGAACAACCCTTTTCTACCCATTCTTTCTTGAGCTCCCCTACTATCAAATCAGTATCTTTCACTTCTTTATTAAGCAAAGGAATTCGCAGCTCATACATACTAGGTGGTTTCATCCCGGGACCAAATTGTCCAATTGCCTCAATCATCACCTGGAAACTACTATAAGTTGCCGCATTAAAAGCAAGTCCAGCATCATAAAACCATCTAGCAATCTCCCTACAAGCTTTGTCCCTTAGCTCCTTCCTACAAACTTCATTGATAGTTTGCTGTCTCCCTCTATTATCCTTTCTAGACTTGACAACATCCTCGGGATTAGGTGTGAAAAACATGTCAATAGGTCCCTTTTGCTTCGGTTTTTTTGAAGGAGGCAGACTACTACCACAACGTGAGCTCCCACTCGGTGTTTTTGCAGACATCAGATTATCCTCCTCCTCCATATCATCATAATATTCATCACATTGTGACTCATATTAATCGTACTCTTAGCCTTATCTTTTTCCATCATATAGTCCCTTATCTCTACCCTAATATGCTCAGGGCATACCTCACATTTGGTCACATTTCTCCACCCACCAACTAAATGTTGTTTGAGCCGATAAACTCCTCCACGAGTTACTTTTTTTGCAGAAATTACATGTGAAATTATTTCTGTTTTTTGGGTCTTGTGTACTATATTTTCTTGCAGGGTCTTGTGATGTTTTAGAGGTTGGGGTAGTGTCGGTATCAATGGTATCATCCATGGCTAATCAAAAAAAAAAAAAAAAAAAAAACAAAAGGAGAGGAGAGAAGTGAATGTCGGCAGAGAAAAAAAACAAAGAGAGGATAAAAAAAAGAGAAGATGCAGTGAAGTGATTAAGTGAAGAAGATGCAGTGAAGTGATTAAGTGAAGCAAAGAAGAAAAAAAGAAGATGCAGTGAAGACTTACCAGGAGATGTCGAAGAGAAATGTCGCAGAGAAGAGAATCGTGAAACAGAGAAGATAAAATGTCGAAGAGAGAGAAAAAAATGATGTAAAGTGGCGGCTCATAGCATTTATTAGGGTTAGCTGTAATAAAAAAATAAAAGCTGGAGGTAGTCACGTGTTAATCACGTGACTTTAAATGAAAATTTCCCAGCTTATGGGCCTGTCTACAAAAGGCGCGCCTCACCTGCGCCTCGAGCCTCAGCCTGAGGCGCGCGCCTCACCGCGCCTCATGTATTCCACCTGCGCCTGGGTTGCCTAAGGCGATAGCCCCTGCGCCTCATGGCGCCTTGCGCCTAGGCGCGCCTCAGGCGCGCTTTTTTAAACTAAGGCAACAGTATTACCTTTGTTGCACTTGTTACAAGCAAAACGAATTTATAATAATAATAATATCATCATCAACAGAATTTAGGCTATGTGGGATTCGAACCCACACATATTGTGCGAAGTTGCACATAGCTCTACTATTAAGCTAATAGCCTCATAATTAAGAAAATGGATATTAAACTCACAATAATCGTGATTAAAAAGTCTAGTAAAGGTAGAAAAGTAGTCATTACGGAATATCATGAGAGTAAAAATGTAAGAATACGAACAAATAGATAATCAACCACTTAGCTTACTGATTAGTAGTCACTTAGCACTACCTCTATGATCAATTTATAATTGTAATCAGTACCAAAAGCTTCAAATCTGGACATAACAAACACACCGATATAAGCGTGCTTAAATACAAAATTTCTAAAAGGCATTCTATAAAAACAACGTTAACCTGTCCAGGCCATGGCATTACAGTCGCTGCAAGATTACTATATACTCCAAGAGTGTCTTGGTGACAAGGGTCACATTATTGCTCCAAGACTGCCCTCGCATCTTCAATCAATATGGCGGCCTTATCAATCATAAATAACTGCACACATGCCAAACCCATCTCCATTGCATATTACACCTTACTATAACGCATATGTTGATAAACTTGGCCATCTTCTTCACTTAGGATTATTAAAACAGGCATTGAAATGCAATCATATTAGGACACATATATGCACACTATGAATTGCCATTTTACTTCTAGAATAACCTTAGTAATCGAGTCTCAATTGTACTATCAAAACTACAAGTCCAGCACTTGAATACTACTAATCACCTTATTCTAATAATAATTCCCCCGAGAACCAGCCTTCTCTAACACATCGGAACACCACCACTACAGAATACAATAGACCATTGTATTGATATTCATAATGGCCACATTTAATAATTACTAGCAACTAAGTAAAGACAAAAGAAAATCAAATCAAATACAAAAATAACAATTCAATTGAGGGGGACAAACTCACAGAAATTACAAGTTAGCAGCTTTCCATCAATTATATGACCAATCCAACATAGATTTAAAAACTATGTATCAAAGTCACTATCATAAAAAGCAGCCCATATAAGCTGAATTAATAACGGTCAAACATTCAGTTAATCAATTTCAAGCGAAAATTAGCAGATACCCAGAAGTAACTGGAAAACAAAATATCGAAAACTAATTATATGATAAAAAGTAGTGAATAGAAATGGGTTCATCTGTGATCTAATCATATACTCAAAGTAAGATACAATCAATCAATACGCAACAACGAATCAATCAATTAGTTTTGCATTGTAATTGATTGATTGTATTTTACTTTGAGTATATGATTAATCAATTACAATGCAACAACGAATCAATCAATACGTAACAGCGAATCAACAAAAAAGAGGGCAAAAAAGAGAAGATAGAAAGAGACATACAGATGCGGTATGAGAGAAGCCGGGAACGACTGTGATGACGAGATGACACGGTGGCGGTGACTGCGGCGATGGGATGAGGTGGGTGATGCGATGTGGCACGAGCAAAAGGTCGACTTCAATTCGCGAGCACAGCCTGGACGGAAATCGACTAGGTGGTTGCGAGCAAATCAGATTTGGCTCAAGCGAAGCCGGCGTGCGAATAGAATGAGTGGGCCAGAGCTCTTGATCGGAGTCGTCGGCCGGCGGCAAAATGCGCTACCCTCGCCTTCTCTCTCTACTCTTTCCTTTCTCTCCTGGTTGCTGCTGCACGTTTGATTGAGAGAGAATGAGAATTGGGGAAGTCCATTCTCCAATTTGGTGTCTTTTTCTTTTCTTTTTTCTTTTCTTTTTTTTTTTTCGTTTTTCTTTCAGCCTTTTTTACCTCCAAGCCCAAGACTCAATTTTGTAGTCCGCTATTCACTTTCAAAAAAACAAAAGCCTGCTAAATTGTTTCTAGATTTCCCGCTAAATTTTTGTGTATGTTGATCGAAATCTTTAGAAATATTGTGTTTTTAGATAACTTCAGAATTATATTCCCGTAAAAAAAAAATTATAATTATCTTACCAAAAAAAAAAAAAAAAATTGTACTTGGGACTTACGAGTTTATGAGTATAATTGGGTATCTTACCAGGTTATAATTTGATGTTTTTGGTAATAGAAATTGAAACAAATACGGATCATTTAACCCAATAAGTTAAATATTGTTCACTCTAATCATATCTAATTTAGATCGACTAAAAGGAAAAAAAAATGGTACATGGTGTACCTTTTTTTTCTCTTTTTCTTTAACATGAACCTTTTCCTAATATCAAGAATATTATAGTGTCGGTGCGGTTTTTTCCCCACTTTTTAGTAGTGTTTCAAGTAGAGTAGACAATGACATATATATGATTTTCAGCTATAGCAGAGGGAATTGGCAACCCAAATTGCTCCAATTCGATTCATATGAAATAACCCGATTCGAACTTGTCTCGATGCGGAGTTGTACGTATAAATGACCCAATTGAACCACATATTATATGAATCATCGTGTCAATTAAGATACTAATGTTTTTTATTAAACATTAATGTTTGATGTTATAATGTCAAATTACAAAAACATTTGATATTGATTTGATCTAAATAACCAGACTTCAAAGGAACGGGATTGACCCAATATTAATTAAGGAATGGTTCAATTTTTGACCAAATATTATGAAATGATTCAATTTGGATTGAAACAAATATCAACCTAAATTTCAATTTCACATTTTTTTTAGCAAATCCAAACTACACCTACGATACACTTGTACTGATTTAGCCTATACTCACCGAAATAATGGTAGGTATAAATTGGCCCATTAAGAATCAAATGACCCAACTTCTTTAGGCAACAACTTACTATTTGTTGGCTTAGTAATGATTTAGGCAACAATTTTTACATTTGTTACCTTAGATAACTTTAGGCAACAGTTTTGTTATTGTTGCATTCAGGTTTTCCTAGGAATTGATAAGCCAAGGTAACACTATAAAATCTGTTGCCATAGCCTGCAACAACCCTAAATTTTCGCAATGATAAATGAGGAAATATTATAGAATTGTTACGCCGCAGTTGACTACCGAGTCAACTGCTAGGCTTGAAATTCAATTACAACTTAATAAATTCGAACAAACGAAAAGACGACAGCGGAAGACTTAGAATGTCGAGCTACAGTTCTCAAAACTGAAATTAAATTACAAAACCAAATATAATCCACGTCTAAATAATGTTTATGAAAAGTTCCCGGCATGCAAATTTCTTAAAACAAGTTTTGAAAACTTCTGTAGACTCGACGAATCAGAACCTATAGCTCTGATACCAACTGTAACAACCCTAAATTTTAGCAATGATAAATGAGGAAATATTTTAGAATTGTTACGCCGCAGTTGACTACCGAGTCAACTGCTATACTTGAATTTCAATTACAACTTAATAAATTCGAACAAACGAAAAGACGACAGCGGAAGACTTAGAATGTCGAGCTACAGTTCTCAAAACTTAAATTAAATTACAAAACCAAATATAATCCACGTCTATATAATGTTTATGAAAAGTTCCCGGCATGCAAATGAATTCCTCTAGCAAGCATCCACAACATCAAGACCTGTCAACTATGCCATCGAAGAATGACATAGGCCCCAGAACACGGTAGGAAACAAACCAGAAAACAGAACGTCAGCACAGGTTGAGTAAGAAACATAAAGCAGAGAAACAAAGATACGCGCCTTGCGGCGCGTAGCTAACAAATAATAAGCACTGGATGTAATAATGAATACAGAGTACCATCGGGACACGGCAGTGTGATAGTCACGTATCGCTGACGAGACAAATGGTCTTTTCTAACATACACGGCTGGGCTCCTACCCCGCAGCCACCACAATCTCGTTCCGACGCGAGCTAGAGTACATATAAACGATTCCTAAAGACTTAAAATGTGCACACCCCTCGCTAGAGATCCAGTAGGATGCGTACCTCTAGGAGGAAAGCCTAATAGGCAGTCGGTAGCTACTCCGACCGAAACAGTACCTTGATCAGAGGTATAAACAGTGATCGGTCTGTGCTGCATCACATTCACTCTAGGTGGTAATCATATCGTCATTTTATTTCATCCGTTTTATGTTCATTATTTGATGGTACGTTATTCGATAAAACAATTTATAAACGGCCACAGCCGGATTCAATAATTCAACACAATCGAAAACACAAGCCAAGATCAACAAAAGCATACCACTCGGCCGAGAAGCCGACTGGTCGAATGGCCGAGAGGCTCGGGTCACAAAAGACCGAGGTCGAGCAAACTCAAACGGGTTATGAACGAATATATATACATTAAAACAAGCGTAGGCAAATTGAATTAAGTGTATGGTTATGAATCAAACGTAGGAACAATGAGCAAGTGAACATGTGAATCAAGTGAGAGGATAGAATAGTCCAAAGATGAATGATCAAACGTTCTTACCTTTCAACGCTAATTCTTAAATTAAACTCTTATAACCAAGTCAATGAACTACACCTCCTCGAATCCACAATCTAGACGCCCAATCAATCACAAACTCAATCGATGATCCCCTAATTCACAAGGTATAATCATAAGCCATAATCTCACAAATTAACTAATATATCATGAATCTAAAAGAAGACAGTGGTATTGAAACATAGATAACTCCTACCTCCGACATCGTATGACCACCAAAATTTAGTATGACATAAAGGGTAATGTCAGGAACGTTTCCTCCAAATTTTGTCCACAAACTCCAAGTGGATCAACGGGAATCGATCTCACACTGAACCATAAACACGAATTAGGGTTACCCACGAAATATAATATAACTTTTTATCCACAGATCTAGATCTTACCAATTTTTGATATATTTTCAATGCTAGAGAAGGAACATCTCCATAAAATCTCGTTCTCAAATTCCTTAGGAGTCGACGGGAATCCTTAAAATACCGAGGGGAGGAACAGATTCTCGGGTAGATAGAGACAGCTCCATTAAAACATCTCCACAAGTAGCATCCTATGGAATCTTGGCACGATCTACATGTTCCCAATTTTGTATCGAAAGCACGGTTCTAACGCCACCAACCACGCTCCAATTAGAGATCGTATGAGAGAATTATGTGTGTTTTAAGTTGACACAGTGATGCTGGGAATTTTCTGCGGGTGGAGGAAAAACGAAAAAGACATGTAGAGGAGATGGAGGGAGGCCGAATAAATTGAGGAGAAGGTAGGGTTTCTTATTTTGTGTTGTACGTATAAGATATAAAAAGGAATCGAGTTTGGGTTTTACTAGACGACTGTGAATAATTGTCCAACCCGAACCAAGTCCAATAAACCATTTATAGAACTTCCCAAAATAGAATTACCCAATTGGTAAAATAGTCCAAATTCACCAAATTTCCAAAATAACTCTTATTAATTCCCTCAAAATGATTAATAAACGTAACACCCTAATTAATTAAAGTCCAAAAATTGTGGGGTGTTACATAGCCTACCAACTGCAACAGTTTTATTATTGTTGTCATTTTTCTATTGCCTATTCCCTTTTTGTTGTAGTGTTAGGAAATAACACACCTTTGGTTTGTTTCGTTTTAACTCAAAATACGGGCCAACGGGTGGGGACAAAGTTAAAAAAAAAATTTGTTAAAAAGTAGTCGATGTTAATATGAATTACAGTTATAAAAACGCGACCCGAAAATAGCGGGTCATGGGTCATAAATTGTAATTCGTACATAAACATAAAGTATTAAAATAAATTCGCTATACTTATTAAATTGTATTCATTGAATCAAACATAACTTATCTAAGATGATACCAAATTAAACACGTTTCTTTTCATCCTAATTTTAGAAAAACTGGGACAACGTGTAACACCACGGAATATGAAAAGTGGTTTATGGAGTTGGTTTGTCGCACATTGGGAAACTAATGTTCATATGATCAGTTTATAATAGATTCCTACCATCATATATTATCAACAAGGCTTTCACCTTTTAGAGCCTAACTGAAGATTTACAGGCCTAAAGGGAGACTACCTATCTTATTGGGTTGTGTTGCTATGGACGGTGGTTCGGCCTATCACAAATGGTATCAAAGCAACCTTGCGACCGCATGCTGGATGCTGGGGCGAGGCCCAGACCAGCTGTCTAGAGGGGGAGATCTTGGACCTGTGTTGATGTTGGTATGGTTGGTTTGGGTGCAACGGGGACGTTGCGTTTTTTAAGTGGGGGAGTTTGTAACACTACGGAATATGGAATGTGGTTTATGAAGTTGGTTTGTCCCACCATCATACTACCAACAAGACTTTCACCTTTTAGAACCCAAGTGAGGATTTACAGGCATAAAGGGTGATTTCTCATCTTATTAGGCTATGTTGCTACGAACGGTGGTTCGGCCTACTACACAACGGGCCATCTCAAATTTAACCCAAAAGAATACTGGTCAAAACGGGTCCGAGTTATCTATGGCCACAACTTGATCAGGAAAAAAAATGGGTATTAGCCTTGAAAAACGGGTCACATCTGGTCGGTTAAGTTTTTTACAGTCCTAATATTTTGTGTTAATTATGAGTAATAAAATAGAGTTATAATCAAGTTCATATAACAGCCCGTGCAATTTTGCACGGGCCAATAAACTAGTGTCTCTATATAAAGTTGGGTTGGTACACTGTGGTAAAGTTGCTTAGGAAACAAGTAATTTCATGTTCAATGATCTAACTTATATTTACACACTATATATCAAGTGATATTGAAAATTGTGCATATTCTAATTATCTTAGAAAATATGCATGAACTTGGAGTAATAAAACACTAATAAACATGAACTAAAATAAATGTTATAAGTTAATAATCAAATTGAATATGTATACATTCTCCGAGGATAAAAGTATACGGGTTCACGTTATGGTCTTGGTAATAATATGCACTCTGCAATTGTAATTGAGTCTACAGTCTTAAATGATGAAGACAATACATACATATTCGAATGGTGATATACATTTTTTTCTTTTTTTTGATACATTATTTATTTGTAGTTAAGTATATGCATACTAAGGTTATGAACAAAATAAATATATAAGTGAGCTTTTGTTTTCCTCAATATGAGTTAAAAGAATACACCATATTCGTGCGAAGCACGAGATACTTCTTAGTACTAAAATAAGAGCAGGCTATTTGGACATGAGATTTACATTTCAAAACATACATACGGGACATTTTAGTAATTTTGGGTGATGGGAGAAAAGAGAAATGTATTGGAAGGTGTGGAAAATTTTGATAAAATTACCAAAATGCTTTGATCACGCTCACAATCCCTCCAATTCATGTATTTCTTTACGTTGGGTTTACGTTCCCCTCACAAAATTCGATCCAACATAAAATATGAATAAAATGGACGGAGTATATGTTTGTTGGTGTATACGGATATAATTTATTGCTTTTCATAAAATAAAAAGGAAATAACACCTAATCTAATCTGATCTAATTTGAATGACTATGATCTGATTTGATCTGATCTAAATACTACTTTTATTAAGTCCTATCAAACAGACCCCTACTAGTGTGTTTTATCTTGAATAAGTTGTTTTTTTCTCCCAATAAGGCCCTGTTTGATAGGACTCAATAAAAGTAGTATTCAGATCAGTTCAGAGTCATTCAAATCAAATTAGAGTCATTCAAATCAAATCGGATCAGATCAGATCAGATCAAAAATGTTCAAATAACTATTAATGTATTGAGTTCATGATTGATACTAATTCGTTGAAATTCAGATCAGATCAATTCAAGAGTCATTTAAATCAGATTAGAGTCATTCATATCAGATCTGATTAGTTTAAAAAGATGCAGTCCTGTGAAACGGGGCATAAGTATGTTGTTTCTCTTAAATAACTTTAGGATGTACTCTGTATCTATATATCCATTAAATTGATTCTGCCAAACCGCGATATGAACCATTGTATTATATCTATCACTCTTATGGATGTATGTATATCTACCCATTAAATTTAGTCTCCTAGCAAGAGCATATTGTGGCAAAGCAAGTAAAACAGAATCGGAAGAGATGAATTTTCATTGATCAAAATAACAAAAATACAATCAACTTAAATAGGATTGAAAACTAAACTGACTCCTAAAAATAATCCGATGATATTAGGCACTAAACCACTAACTAAAACAACCCACCTACTTACTTATTGACTCCTAAGAATACTCCAACTTCAACCGACAAAGTAAACAACAAACATTCCTAGATCAATTTTCAACACTCCCCTTGATTCAAATTCACTTACTCCTAACTGAGCCATAAAGAAGTGATATTTGGCTTGCAGAAGTGCCACAAAACAATTGTCCTCGATCATCAGCTACCAGCTTGCGTATGAAATGATGCTGCACATCTATGTGCTTAGTTCTCCCATGAAAAGCCGGATTCTTTGCCATCGCATATTGTAGACCTGTTGTCACAAAAAATTACAGTGGCCTTTCTGTTGCGCATACAAGTAGAAATTCACCAAGTAACATCTGTAACCATAATGCCTGTCGAGCTGCTGAATTTGCAGCTGCATACTCTGCTTCCGAAGATGACAAAGCAATCGTCTCCTGCTTCTTTGAACTCCATGTCACACCACCTGAACCAAGGCTAAACACATTCCCAGAAGTACTTTTCTGATCATCTAAACAGCCAATATGCCAAATCAACTCAAAATTTGCTACTGAAGTGTACCATATGCCGAAATTGAGAGTTCCGGCCACATAGCGGAGAATTCTTCAATTTTTATTTTATGAGCCCCACCCCTTTAATGTGAGTAGGAGCATCATGCCAGTTGTGATTCCTGGAGCATCCTTAGACTTTGATGAAACATTGTAGAGAATTGTGCTATTTTGTAATGAAACATGATAGTGATACTCGATGCATCATCATGATTTATGGTTATGGTGTGGTTTCTAGAAAATGTTGTTATTGTAACCCCTGAGATACGAATGTATATGTCGCGTCTATAAATTATGAAGAAATGCATGGAGAGAGTCTAATATTTGTAAAAGTCTCACGTAAAGTTATCTACATGAAACAAAATATAACCTGTTATAATTTGAGTTGCGCATATCAGAATATCATATTATAACGTGTTATAATATTTGTAAAAGTCTAACGTAAAATTATCTACATGAAACAAAATATAATCTGTTATAATTTGAGTTGCGCATATCAGAATATCACGATATATGTATTATTAAGCTCACAATCCCCACTATCGACATCCATAAAGTCCTCGTCATCATCCTCAACCCTGCCACCAACAAATTTCTCATCATCGATGTCACTACTACTCTAATCGACACTATTCAAGTGATCTCGATTAGTCGAATTGAGCAAAAGAAGGTGTTCCTTAGCCTTACCAAAGTCCGTCAAGGCGTAGGCGTCATCAACATCGACAACATACACCAAACTACACTCCAAATCTAATGTTCTCTTTAAAGTTAAAACTAAATCGACTCAGGAGATAGTTTGAAATCTCGCGTGCAATTTTTTGACATTGTCCTCATACCGGAACAATCCGGCCATCCGGACACGGCCAATAAGGGTGTCCTCAAACAACCCCATAGCCACTGCTTTGCAACGTCGAGACAAGTCGATGTTCCCGCTATATGCCCTGGGATCAGTAGGTACACCCTTGAAAGTCATTGCGCGTAACATGGATATAAACAGCAACCTATGAAGTATGAAGTGCCACATTATTTCCCATCATAACTACCCAAAAACAGTTTTCGAAAAGGAAAAATCTTAGTAGGTACTAGTAGCAGACTAGTACTAAATACTAGTACTAATTACTAAAAAAAACGTCGATATCAAGCCCTTCCGGCAAAATATATATGTTGAACTTCGGACCCGTAAATACTCCAAGCTTACAGAAAGTGAAAACAATTGCCATATGGTATATTATCGCAATAAACTTGCAATATTTATTGAAATTTCGGTTAGTCTGTTACATCAAATAATGAAATGAATATGAGTGTATACATACAAATTGTGAAGCCCCAGTCTGACGATACAAAATCCTAGCTACGGTACAAAATGAACATACAAGTGATACAACCATTCCGTCTCCTCATCTCCTGGTTTGGAAACCGCCACTGCACTTCTTGATCCAACAGCAAAGCATACAAGAGATCCATCAGAAATCATCGTTCCTCGTACCCTCTACACAAGACCGCCACTGCACCTTCCGATCCATCATGCCTCATTGGGTTATTCATTGTTTTAGGATCATACTCTTACGAGTTTAGATCAGAGGCCTTATATCTGTTAGAAGGAGTGCAGCAAGTCTCACAAGTTTTAGAAACCTCGAGCCTACATAATCTAGAATGTCATTCATCATCTAACCTCAGTTCTGCTGCTGCCCTTTCGTTCATTGTCCACACAAAAGCTGGAGAATCCACCCGGGGCCCAACAAGCGAGCGGTAGATATAAAGCTTCTCCACCGCACAGTCATCAGACCTAGAATCCGGAAGCCCTCTTTCGTCCATAACCTCTACATTCAACCTCGGTATCTTCTTGCTAAGCAGTTTACACTCCCCGTAGCTCACGTGGCACGAAGACATCCAAAGGGATCGCATTGTCTCCAGCTTTGCTGCATTTACCAGTAGTGCCCTTCCACCAAATGGGCAATCCCTGATCTCAAGCTTGCGAAGGTTCTTGCATCCTGACAGAACATAATGGAGACCCACGTCACTGTCCCCAGCGAATGCAAGAGAGAGCATCTCAAGATTCTTGGCATGGGTGCCCATATACTCAAATACACGATCAGTGAGGAGACCAGACAAGGACAGGCGTCTCAAATCCTTGCAGTGCTCAACAATGGCTCCAAAACCATCATCCAGCGGCTGGTTGGTTAGGTAGTCAGGGCACTGCGGCTCAATGATGCACAGACGGAAGCGTGTTAAGTTTGGGCGATTCTTAGCAATGGTAAATAATGCTTCGTTGGTAAATTGGCGACAAAAGTAAAGCACGGAATGAAGCTTAGGGCAGCCCATTGCAACGGAGACAAGACCTTGTTCAGTCAAGCAGACATTTGGTTCTTGAATATACGGCTCAGATGGGAAGACCCTTAACTCCCGCAGGTCCTTGCAAGACTGAGCTAGCACTTCAAGACCACTGTCTTCTATATAGTCCAGTACCTGAAACAAAAGTAATTCAAACATAAACATTGGCCTTTATTTCATAGAGAGAAGTAAGCATCTAATTCAGAGGGCTCCATAGCATCAAGAAAGGCCAATTGCGCATCAAAATTTCAATTATATTATGAGGTTTGTATAAAATTTGTCCTCTTTTGTTTTTCCACCTGATTCACTAGCAACTGTCTACGTCCAACAGCTATAAAATGTATTAGGTTCATACAACTAGACAAAAACAAAGCAGAGAAACACTACTAGTAGCATCAGTTCCAACTTCCAAGATAAACCAACTAGCTAATCTAATCAGCCGTTTGGAATTTTAGCGTAGTAGATAAGAAACAGCCATGTAAAATGAAACACATACCCAGAGACGCTGAAGACTTGGACAGTGACCCACAAGTTCACTGAGATCAGGGGAGTGAATGGTCGCATAACTCAGGTTCAAAGATGTAAGCCCTGAGCACACAGGATACAGCGCCGGAAGATAATTTGGTGCCACGTCATAGAGGCCAGAGAGGCCCTTAAGCCCTTTGCATCCTGTAAATGCCTTTGTGAGCTTTGAATAGGCTTCGGTGCTGAGCTCTGTCAAAAACGAGCCAGTCCCAAAGTCAACCAACTGAGGAGCCTTCTCCAAGATAATAGACAACTTTTCCAATGGCACTGCACGGTTAAGCCTAAGTGACTTTAGGTTCGGACATCTTCCAACCAATCGCTCCAAAGAACAGAATCTCAGCTCCGAGCCAAGGCATGCGATGTTAAGGGACTCAAGGGACGTATAGGAATCCGGAAAATCACTAATCCAATTCCCACTGCGGTCATCAACTTCACTCTCGCACAAATCAAGAGTCTTCAAGTATCTGTTAAGAAGAACGGGCATGGAACAATTATTAGAACCCAGACTTTACAACATTTATTAGATTTCATTCAGAGAAGCAACCTTCAGTAAACTAAATTTCAACTGGTTAAAGATAATACTTGAATCACTCAAAAGGTATAAATTCTTTTAATTATCAGTAATGCGAAAAATGAGAGATTCACAATCTAGGAATCAGTTGTGGAATCAGGTAGCTGCATCAGCACAAATAGCACAAAGATAAAAAGCAAAGCACTTAAATAAAAGGTAATGGACTTCAAATTATATTAGGGGAAAAAAAAAGGCAGCATCTCAAAGGGCCCTAAACTGTCCAAAATGCAACCATCCAAAACAGAAAATAAAACCCACAAAAACAGTGGTCCTTAAAAAAAGAAAAAAGAGCACAAGTAAAGGAAATTTAAGATAGTGACTTTCCATGCAGACCCAACTCAGGTACCCAAAGTTCGAACACAGCTTCATTTCCCACCCACAATAGATTTCCCACCACATTAAACTACATAAATTACATACATGTGGCTTCCATAAAAATGAAAAAAAATTATCTGCACAAAGAAGGTTCGCTTCTTTTTTTCTTTATATATATAAATATATATTATAATAATCCCTCTAAAAGTACGTCATAGAATAGTAAAGAATCATATTGACTACAAATTCTCATTCATAAACATATCAATAACCTAAACCAATATAGAAAGCAACTAAGCCAGCCCTGAGATATACTCTGTGGTCCATTACGAAAAACGTCCAAATCTTTCGTCACGCCATATATCAAGGATGCCGCAACAGACAATGATACCAGCAAATATGTCACCTTTTATGTTGCCCCTTCGACAATTCTAGTGATTCAACACCAACCTAAAGGTAACTAAAATATTTTTGAATTGAAACGGAACGGAGGAAGTATTACATTCGAAACGGTGCTACATTAAACAAAATGCAATCCCAACAATGTGCAATTAGTGCTTGAAAAATAACCACAATTAAAATCGAGAAACTTCATCTACTATTATCAAAAGTAGAAAACTATGCAAGTCTTTGAAAAAGAGCAAAATGCATGATTCTGGAGATAAATTTTAGAAGGCGAGCACCACAAAGAATCATCACATGAAGCAAGCAGCGAAACAGAAATGATCGAACCACCAACTAAATTAGCAGCAAAGTCGAATCTTTAAGCATGGTTTTTGAAAAACAACTTCATGTTTTATAGTATCATCACATACCCTAAAAGTTTAAGTGTGAAATTAGCAAAATGATCATCACAGTATCCAGCATTTGCAGGTAATCTAATCACGAGTAACACAACTTAGATCGAAATCAACGTTCAAAACTTAAATCTTCAACTACGAATACACGAATCTAAGCATCAAACTTTAACAAATGAGGTAGTAGTTTAACTAGTACTAATATGAAGCAAAAACACATGCAACACAAGAAACCTTTAAAAATGATGGAAGTCCAAAATATATTCAACAAAAACACTAATAAACCAATCAACACTGCGACGAAATCGAAAAACGCTAAACACAACCCAGATCCTAGAACTTAAGTCACATACTCAAGTTCTAATCTTTCATCTTCAACCATTAAAATGGCAACAAAGATCAAACCTCCAAAATTAAGATCTAATAAAAACCCAGCAGCTGAAATAAGTCAAATGAAATCAAAAACTCTTAAACTACAATCAAATCAAACACAGATTAACATCATTTTTTACCACCAAAATAAGTCAAATGAGCTGAAATCCTAAACACTCACACAAGATCAAAATGACCCACAAAACACCAACCAAAAATCAATACTAAATCATTAAACTTCATATAAATTAATCAGCTAAGATCGAATACCTAAATATAGTAGTAACATTAAACTTGAATTAAATCAGAAATCAGCTAAAACCAACTTGTAAAAACGTAACCCACAAGCTCAATTGATCAGTACCACCTAAAGATCAAATCTTCAATCACACCAACATGAAAGCAGAAAAACACCATATTTAGTAAAACTCTAAACTAAAGAGTAAAGAGCAGTAAAAAAAAGAAAAATTACCGACCTGCAATTAGCAGCAATAGAGGCCAGCCCATTAGTAGAAAACCCATCACAAGAACACAAGACAAGAACTTTAAAGTTACGCAACTTCTTGGCAATCAGCTCAAGACCCTCATCAGTAACAACCATCCGCTTAAACCGGAGCTCCTCCAACATCGGAAAAGCCTCAGAAAACGCGGATATCCAGGGGAAAGAATGGGCCCCCCAACCATCAGGCACGAGGTTAAAATCAGCAAAATGAGGCTTTCCTTTTATAGTAACAGATCGAACATCCCTGAAACGTCGGATCGCAGCCTGTGGGGCCACAGCGTAGCAGTTTCCGACGAAGAGTTTCCGGCGACACCACCTGTCAACCTCGTACCAGGTCTTGCAAACGAGTGAGACCGAGTTGAGGTCCGAGTGTGACTCAATGAAGGATAACACGTGTTCCAGGACTTCTTCTGGGAATGCGGTGGCGGCGGTGGTGGCGGCGGCGGTGGTGGTGGGTTTGAGGGATTTTTGTGGGGGTGAGGTGGTGGAATCTTGGTCCATTTTTTTTGGTGCAGATCTGAAGAGATTGGATCTGATGGTGGAGGAGAGAGGGAGAGTCAAAATGAAGCTGAGTTTGAGTTTGAGTTTGAGGAGAGAGGAGAGAGGGAAAGAGGAGGAAGAAAGGGGATAAGAGAGGAAAGATGATTGGGTGAAGGATGTTGAGTGTGTGAGAAGGTGGGTCAATATTTTTGACTATTTATGTGGAAAAACAAAACTAATTAATTACTCCTCTTTTGTGTAATTTGAGTGAAAAATGTATACTCACTCGTGAACTTTTACTATACTCCTTACGTCACAGCTCAAAGCTCAAACGTACAGGACGATATTTGTAGTAGAATAAGAAAAAGTGATAGATATACTAAATTGAGTAGGGTAATATTAGAAAAAAAAAAAAAAGATAAAATGTGAGAATTAATAAAAGTAGGAGAAACGATGTGAGAGAGAATATGATAATTTAATAAAAAATAGGAGAGAGAAATATGTCCCAAAATAAATTGGGTGTTTGAGGTGGGACGTCGCGAAATGGATAATGGGGCGTTTGAGTTCGTTGGGACGAAGGGAGTACTTTGGTATAAGAACTAAAAAGGGTGGGGATTAGATTAATGTTTTTGATTTTGTTGTGGGTAAATGTTGGTATGGGGGGTTTTGTGGGTGATGAGGGGGTTCAAGTAATGATTAGGGTTATCATAACTTCATGACTCTTTCATTACAAACATCAAAAAAACTACTTAGTATGTGTGTGATTAAAGCTTCTAACTTTTTTTGCCTTTTGTTTGGTTGTAAATTCACTTCTTGATCTTGCCTCTTTGAGTGTTGATTTTTACTAATTTTTGGTTCTAATTTGGTTTCCAATCTGATTTACTGTCGGTGTTGATCTCATATGTTGTAGTTTGATGTGCAAGAGAACAGATAATTTGGAGTCTTAAGTAGAAAAAAAATCCAAATTATTCTTTATGGTGCCGGATTAACCTCTCTTATTATGGATTACTTGTGCATATCACTTTATGACAATTTCCGCCAAACATGTAGCGATGATTTCGCATGGGCCGGGGGTGCAGTATGAGCTTTGGTAGAGCGATGGTATGGCAAGCTAGCCGCAGTGGCGATCCTAAACCAAATGGGGTTCACCTGACTCCACTTGAGAAATGATAAATACCTTACTAGGTCAGTAATAGACATGGGACTTATAGTGGCAATTTGCTCAAAAAACGTACTTGAGGTCTCAACTAAATGTACTTATTTTGATTATTGAGTTCGTCCCTAGGTCAAGGATCCAAGAATGCGAGAAACCTCGTCTTGCTATTTTCTCAGAGATTGCATTCTCTCGTTATCCCAAGATCTTCTAAAAACCTTTCTTTTGGATGTAATCTATTTTAAATTATTTTAATTGTGGTCCATACTCCTCCATTATGAGGAGGACCACCATGCACTTTATGCTCTCGAGAGCATGGTATGACCATTATATTAAGGTTGAATGTTTAATATCAAACATTCGCCTACGTAAGTAAATAGTAGTCGAATATGGTTAGACCTATACCTACATAAGATATTTAAGTCATTACAGTATTTACTGAGAATAATATTATGTACTCATATTTGCAACTTTTTCGAAATATAAAGTAAAATCCTAATTTTAATTACTAATATGATTTAACATCCTTCTCTTCACCAAAAGTCTTGACCTTATCATGCATTCATGCACCTTCAAATCCAGTAGTGCCATAAGTCCATAACCATCTTTTCATTCTTTTTGAAATATCTAATCAACAATAACACGTAAACCATATAAATCAACCATGGTATGTTGTACAAATGTCATGATTGTTTTGGTAGACAAGATATAGTTTAGTCAAGTTTTGTTGCTTAAAAAAAAAATGGAAGCATTTTTCATTGACAAGGCAGACTACCGTAAAAATTGGGCCGATCGCAATAATGGACCCTGCAACTTCTCTATCGCTCGATGTTTAATTAGTGTACGTGTAACAAAGCTCTTAAATCTGGGATTTTGATTATTTAATTTTAACCCATTAATTCTTGCACGACTCACGTGAATTTAGAGATCTCGGTGTTCAAATTTCTTTTTCTTTTTTTTTTCACACGGAATTTGATTTATTCTTTTGCTTTCAAGATAATATATTATGTAGGAATTTAATTTTCAAAATTAGTTAAAATTAAGGGTGATAATTTGCCAAGACAATAAAAACTACTGGCAAGACATATCATTGAATTTGATCCATATAATAGACATATTTTCCTTGAAATTGATTTGCTCTGGCAAAATCATTGAGTTAAGACTTAAGAGTCTAATGGTTAATTACTTAATTAAAGCTGAAGTTCATAAGCAAGGCCTAGGTGTTCCGGTATTCAACGGTGCAATAATAATAACCAAATGTATTATAAGGGGGTCTTACGTGGTTTCAGAAAATGTAATAAAACTTATGATTTAACGTTGTCTGAGTTGTATTGGCAGATAATGAATCTAGTCTTATTAGACCAATTGTGGTTTTTATCTTGGTATGAGAAATAAGCTCTCGAGTAATGATTGGATAGGTTATTCTCAGGTTGAAAGGCTCATTTTCTTATTTTATTTTTCGTTATATCAAATCCTCGGTAGATTTCATACATTTCATTTGAATAGCATTTTACATTTACGTAAGAAAAGGTTAATTATTTGTTAGATCTTCAAACACAACTAGTTAATAAGCAAAGGATGCACCGGCACTTGCCGAAGAGCCAGAAACACTTAATTGTTACGCAAAGTAGTTGACTGGATAATGGATAGTATTAGCCATTGGTGGAGAGGACTCATCATTTTAGCTTACGTGAACCAGTAGATTGCTAATTATTCTTCAACAAAGTACTCAGAAAAAGACTAGCGGATCACATGTTATCATCTACAATAATGAGAAACAGAGAATTGCGAAGGCTTCTCTTTTCATCATTGGTGGATGTGTAAATGTGGATATAATGCAAATTTCCCACAATCTAGTAAAAAGATGGTGTATAGTTGAATTCAAAAAATCACAAGCATAGCATCAAAAAGTTAAATTTCTCTTTCGTTGTCCTCCAAAGACTAATTTGTATATATTTCAATTCAACTCGTTTAGATGTTTAGTTGTTCACTATCACAACGATGTGTAAAGTACGTGAGTTTTGTTACTTAATAGTCTAACATCAAGAGACTATTTGAGACTTCTAAACCATTGCACATTTTGAATATGGACTTGCTCAATTCTTTAAGAGAGTGTTTGGAAACAAGAATTTGATTCTCAAATCCAAATTTGACACAAATCCCATGTTTGGAAACTCAAGAATTTGAAAATTTGGATTTGTGTCAAATCCTTTAGAATTTGTATCAAATCTAATTAGGCCAAAAACAAATGACACCTCAAGAGGTGTCATTTTGAAATCCCACCCTCCCCAAACATTTGATTTATATTTGAATTCCACATTCTCAAATTATGGAATTGAAATGATTACAAATTCTCAAATTCTTGTTTCCAAACGCTACCTAAGCATGAAGACATTTGGAAATTAGTTTGCTAATGTGCATCTTATTGTTAAGGCTAATGTCAATACGCGTACAACGGCTCACATGGACTGCTCCATGCAAACATGCGTGGTGCATGAACGGTATCTAAAGAGGATACTATAACATGGTTTTTTTACAACTCATCAAGATGATCTTTAGTTGGTAACTTGGTAAAAGCAATAGCTAGATGTGGTAATTAAACACTTGTCCAAGTTGGTAATTGAAAAACATGATCATTCCATTATGTGTGCTTATTAGTTTGATTTAAGGAAACTGTTTAAGCATGTTCCTGAAGTTGACTTGTGACAGAGTCATCATTATTCATACTCGTATACCTTAAGATTCCCTGTTCGTATACTTTCATATCAACAAATTTATCTTTTTCAGGGGAGTTTACCTCCTCAACCTCTCCTTATTCTTATTCCTTCCCTTCCATTTTCTTTTCTTTTTTCTCTTTTCTCTGATGTTATTGACCATCTTTTGCACTTTATAGTTTAAATAACAGTTTTTGCCTTCAAGGTTTTATTTTTCTTTTTTCTTTTTTTTGTTTGGGTGAAAGTTTAAGATAATGTACGTTTGGCTCTTGTTCTTGCATGGTGGAATTGAAAAAACACATTGACGTGTGCCATTGCGGAAGTATATCTCAAATGATAATACTATCATCTATCAATATACGGAGTAGTATTGTACTAGTTAACTAGTAGTGTCGGATTGAGCTAACCTGATATTTTATTCGATCGTAGCGTCTATCTCGAAATTGATTTGAAATGATCCACAATGTTTTAACTCAATACAAGTCAACTCACGGGATTGCCAAATAATAAAAAAAATACTCCAACAAACTTCATAACGATTTGAAATAAACCAATTCAATTCGATCCAAACAATGATCTGGCTCAACCATAACCTCAAACAAACATGGCGCCTCAACCCAACAATCGCGTTAATTCGGCAAGGCCAAAACGTGATTTGAACCGATCCACATAGATCCAACTCAAAACCGACCGGCCTGCACGATCGTCACCTCTAATGAAAACTGCTATACCGTGACTAAGGCGAAAGCGTAACATAACATTCCTAACAAAATGAACTGAAAATCTGAAATTGCTACGACTCACCCACACCAACGTGTTTTGAGATGAAAACCATGCAGAAGTGTAGGGGAAGAAAGTGGTACTTTGGGCCGGTCCACGTGACATAAGGTCACCGATCCAGTAGCAACTTTGCATGGAGACCTATGGGGTTTGCTCCCTTAATTTTCTACTATTATACCAATAAAAAATACAATTGACACTGACAAAAACCACTGCCAATTCTCTATTTTCATGATTTTATATTACTTGGATTCTATTTCTCATTTAATACTTCCATTTTATATGGTCGAAAAATAAATTAATTATAGGATATAGTTGTACTTTCTTTTTTAATTTGAGGGGAAATTGTACTAGGAAATTACGATTCCCAACTAGTTGGTAATTGTATGAAATTAGGTGCGTATGAGAGTGGAAGTAAATCAATAGACCCATACATGTATTATTGACCTTATGAAGGGATTTGTATTATTCAAGTTTAATAGGTCTAGTGGAGTACTCCCTCCATTTTTTTTGGTTCTTTACGTTTGGTTTGAATTTCTCTATGATTCAAATCAAACGTAAAGAACAAAAAAAAAAATGAAGGGTGTATAAGAAATTGCATGCATTGGAATTTGGAAATGAACACAAACATGAACTTTTTACCCAAGAATAGTTTAGTATAGTGTAAAAAGTAAGACGACTGTTGAAGTATAATACCATTGTGGGTGCTCTAACCATCAGTCTAGACTTTTGGCTCAGTTGGTTATCTAACATGGTATCAGAGCCTCAGCGATCCTGAGGTCTCGAGTTCGAATCCTGGTAGCCCCCTCCTTTGCTGTGTTGGAGCCTTAATAAAAAGAGCTCAGTTTAAGTGTGTTGTGTTTGTGGGCCAGTGAATTACTCACACTTCAAGCCCAAGTGGGCCTTTGCGTGAGGGGGCGTGTTGAAATATAATACTATTGTGGGTGATCTAACCATCAGTTTAAACTTTTGACTCAATTGGTTATCTAACAACGACTTTAATCAAAAGTCATTAGAAATGCGATGGATATAGCCACACGCCTACACCAGTGCATTGTAGCAAGATCTAGTCAATAACTTTGCTATGCCAATTTGAGTTACCTACAACCTATTACCTATGTATGATAATGTGTAAGTAGGCTTGAATGTTAGGTGATGTAGATTCTATTAAAGAGTAGTAGTTATGTAAGAATGTTAGATTTGAACGTGATTATCAATGGAAAATGTTTGAACCCCAATTACACCACTATAATCATCTATCAAAGTTTTCTCCATATATATATATATATATATATATATATATATATATATATATACATGAAACTCCCAATGTGCATAATATTGGTCTTTTACTAGACTCATCATACAAGTATACAACAATAATTTGCCATTCCTTTAGTAAATCTTTTGAAGCATATACGACGGTATTTGTAGTCTTATGAATTGAGTTTAACATATAACTCTACTTAGGATTTGTTGTGCATTAGGTGGTATTAGGCCGGAGGTGAATAAACGATGGGGCCTGGAGGACCATCGCCTGGAGGCCCGGGTCCATGGGGGCCTCCCGGAGGATCGTGTGGACCATGGGGACCTCCTGTGTCTGGTCCGCTACCTATTTTTGGGGGATGTATTGACTTTCTCGGCTCTTGGTAAGCTCACATATTTTATAAATTTTGTATGTAAAAAAAAAAAAAGTTATCCATTTGGGTTATCAGTTATTTCTCCAGTATGAACCACATAAACTTAGCATCATATAGAATTGTGACTAGAAAAAAAAAAAAGACACGAAACGAAATTACAATTCCATTTTCTATTCTTCATTTTCCTTCACATTTCTTTATATTTTGTGGAACAGATGACTAACGGATTTCTTTATTAATGGCAGTTTAAGCTTCTTGTGCTGTTGCTGGCTGATAAGGGATTGTTTAGGTGGGCCTCCCGGCCCTCCTCCATTTGGGCCACCTCTACTCTAAGATTTAGACTGTTTAAGCCTACTGCTCCAGAGCCAAACTTATTTGAGGCCTTGTGCGCTTATTGTTATTTTGATTTTATATGATTGTTAAACGTAACTTTTTTTTTACTAATGTAACCTGGTAAAATGCCCATTATGTCCCCACTTTTCCCAAAATAACATGAATACCTGGTATTTTATTATACGATTGCTTTTCATGATCTGCATTGCTTGATTTTCCATAAAAAAACACACGGAATTCTGCGCGACATATAATAACTTATTACGTACCTCAATTTCATTGTTATTTTGGCTTGATTCCGTCGAGTTCGAACGTCACGTGATCTTTATATTATTAAAACTTTTTTTTACTTGCAATGCAATCTAGTATTTGATATTATGATTGTTTAGGGTTGATTGCTTGAAGAAGTCTGTTATACGTGTACTTTAAGAAGTTGTAGGGGATATCATTAAGGGTATCATTGGAAGAAAAATGGAAAAATTAGGTTACGCTAGTATTTTTTAGGTTACGTTTAGCAATACCCTTATTTTATAGAACTGTAATTTAATTATTAATTAGTACTCCGTATATGACAGATGTTGGTTTTAATCTACCAATTATACCGTTGTCAAAAATAAAATAAAAAACTACCAATGATTATGGGTAATATTCAAAGTCACGATTTGAATCAACTGATCCATACTCTTTTGCACCCGACAAGTCATAAACCCGCGGGAGCGGGTTTTTGACTTATCAGCCATGTGGATCAGTTGATTCATGATGAGAATTAATGCCTACTAGCCATAATTAAACAAGTAGACATGAGTACATGACTCAAGACTAAGAGTAGATGCAGGGAAAGAAAAAACATGCCAAAATAGCTCTTTCAAATTCTACCATTATATTGGTCGGAGTTGGGACATGCATGCATGTACAGCTAAAACTACTCCCTCTATTTTTTTTTTTGGTTCTTTACGTTTGGTTTAAATTCATCTCACAGATTCAAATCAAACGTAAAGAACCAAAAAAAAATGGAGGGAGTAATAAGTCTGTAACGTCTCATTGCGTGCGAATAATGCTTAAATGCTTAATTGTCCAGCCATTCGCATACCTAATTTGTCAATTCTCGCATTTTCTTGCTAAATTAGATCAAAATTTGAATTTATCGTTTTCTCATCATATCATCATATATATATTATATAATTACCGGTACATTTCACAGTCTCTCGGGCCGTCCACATCAACAGCCATGTCATAGCCACGTCAAATCCTACGTCATCCATCACAATTAAGGAAAATTTTGGCTGAATTTTTTTGGCCGAGATCTTTCAAAAATATCTATTTTAAACATATTTCCCAAATTAAATCAGCATTAACAGAAAATATAATACTTTCCTATAGATGGGCCATATACAAACCGAAAACATTTTGAAAGCGGCAACAAATCTTTGAAAATGAAATCATGACATAAATATATTTTGAAGGAATTCGCATAAATAAAAAAAATTGCCGTAAAGAACAGAATCAATTATTTAAATTATATTTTATAGCCAAAATTGTAAGATATTATACGTTTTATTTGGAGGATGAAATTAAATCCCTAAAATTACGGTATTAGTCGGTAAACAGAATATTGGTGAATAAGGCAATGAAATCTGCATAAAAATGCTAATTTCCTCAGTTAAATATCTCATATATTTATCAAATTTTTTATCCATTAAAAAATGTCATTATATCTTTTAAAAAGGGAACATAAATAAAAAAAATCGGAAAAGGAAGGAGTACTTTAGCTGGCAATATATCACGTCTACGAGGAGATTATGCATTATACCTATCCTGATTTCCTATATATAATCTGCAGGAATCTCACCCACCCAAATCTAAGCGTTCTCCATATCGTCTTTTTTTGAAAAAATTAGCTTCTTTCTTTCACTCTTCAACTGATGTTTATGTGTTTCTAACGAAAATTATTTGGAAATTTCAAATGCAGGTAATAAAGGAGGCTTCGATTGGAAATAAGGAGAGAAGATAAGAATTGTGTTCCATGTAATGTTCAATAACAATTACCAGTCATTGTTAACGTTTGTTCACTGATCGATGATTGTGTGTTTATGGAATAATATATGCAAATGGAACAACATGCATATTTAGCCCTTTATAGAGTAGGTTTTGCGTGAGTAGTACTTTTCTATTCCTTTCAAGTTTCAATATTTCGTATAAGTTAAAATCTATCTTCACTTCTTCATTGTATATTTTCTCTTTCTTTCAATATATTTCCTACAAAATATCTTATATACGATTCGACTTTGCCAGTCAAAGTCGATCCTTATGCGTGTGTGGTTTGTATTTATGTATTATCAACGACGCATATCCGCTCTCGGTCATAAAGAGTTGGTGTGAAATTGTAAATTCCGTTTCCAGTCGTAAAAAGAATTGGTAGTAATTAACGTCGAAATGTTTGTACAGAGTATGAACGAGTGATGTTATTGGCTTGGCCCTTTGTCAGTACTTTCAATATGCAATGTCCTTACTCAGATTTTTCTGTAAAAGTTGTTATACAGATTTCCTTAATATGCTGAACCTTTTTTTTTATAAGACCTTAATATGCTGAGTCCTGACCTAACACTTCTTTTGTCCAGGAGGTTACCCCACTTTCACATATATGCCGCAGGTTTGTATTGATGATTTCGTCCGTTTATCATCGTTACATTCCAAAATCATAATCTCTCTGAACTATTGCTAAAATGTATAGAACGAACAAATTACTTAATTAGATTCTTATCCCACCTCATTTACTTTTACCTCTTGATTGTGTGTTATGTTCATGTTACTTAGTATGTGCTCATATGTCTTTTATTTATTTATTTTGCAGAGAACATGTGGGGAAGACTACTATTTTGGAATATGATACATACAAGCAAGTTTAGGGTGTTAGTTATGAAATCGGTATAAGAAAAGAGGAGCATTCCATGTTTCTTCTAGGGACATCATGTCAAAGCATTTTTCAAATAAAAGAAAGAGTGATATATATATACTCCCTCCGTTCATCTGCAAAACGCGCAAGTTCAAAACACAGTTTCTAAGAAAAATAGAATGAAAAATGAGTTCTAGGGTCCACTTAGTGTAAAATTACATATAGGGGTATGTCCCACTTGCACTTTTAATAAACAAGAAAGGGTGTTTTCGTCTTTATATGTATAAATAAGAAAAGATTCTAAGTAGCAAGTTTAAAGATGAACACCCCTAAATAGAAAGTAGGAAGTTAGAACGGACTCATGCATCCAGTCTTAAATTACACTACTCTTAATTAGAGATGAACGCGCTCCAAAATTGTACATCTCAAATTTCCTTAAACTCTGTACATACACGAATTGTGACGTCACTTTACTTGAAAGATGAATTATCATACGTAGTTGTATAATACGAAATTGAACATGAATTATGTATTCCTCAAAATCAATTTTTAGACTTCATTTTTGTCTGAGTTAACAGGTCAAATTGGGTCATTAGATCGTAAATTTGTCGTGCAATTTAGCACAGGGTGCTCGAAGAGTGACATAGGGATAAGCGGCATAAAACAAAGTTATTGTGAAATCAGTGTAACTTTTCACGGGTGAACAACTATAGTTGGTATTATACGAGTGAACAGATATAGTTAATATTACACGGGTGAACAACTATACATTTGTCGTGTGAACCTGTTAAATGGGTAGGTCTTATAAGATACAGGTTAGTTCTAATATAGGTAAAAACATATGGTGTCGTATCGAGTTGGGTCAAATATGGGTAAAAAATTTGCGCCATTTTATTTAACGTAATAATGTTTCATTCGTAATTAAAATTTAAAAGCTTAAATGTATATCAATCATAAGATTATAATTAGTTTTATTTGATTTATTATATGATATATTTAGATACATTTTTGAATTTTTGGTGAACGGTCAAGTTGGATTTATAACTCGGGTCAAGTTTAACCCAAAAGTGTGCGGGTCAATATGGGATACGTGTCACAAAAAATATGTTTATTACCCCGAAATGGGCTGGATCCCTACCGTTATCATACGTTTAAACTTTTGACAAGTCTAACAT
This sequence comes from Spergularia marina, assembly GCA_963680865.1. Lineage (NCBI taxonomy): Eukaryota > Viridiplantae > Streptophyta > Magnoliopsida > Caryophyllales > Caryophyllaceae > Spergularia > Spergularia marina. The sequence goes on from OY804549.1 coordinate 22,620,260, forward strand.
TGTAACTTTCTATTTTAAAAACCATTCTACAAATCTTTTCATTTGACCAATAAAATACGATTATGATCTAAGATTGGACTATAAAAAAGACCTTTTAGATGTATATCATATAACAGCCCGTGCAATTTGCACGGGTCAATAAACTAGTTGGGATAATAAGCCGTTGTGTGATTTTACTACTCTACAACAACATTATTCAAACCTTATTCCCAAAATGATTTGGGGTCGACTAACATGAATCGTCGTCTAGTAACCTTCTTATGCGCGCCATAAAATTTAAAAAAACGTTGTTAACGTGTGATTTTACTACTCTATATATGAAAATCTCTCAATCCTGCTAGTCGTGCTAGTTTTTTTTTTTTTTTTTTCGAAATTGTAGTAGAGTATGTTGATCTATTTGACTATTTACATAGCTATAGAGGCTCTTTGATCGTATATTCATATGCTGATTTGAGATAGTACTAGTGAACGAAGGGTCAAACTCACTTCGAGGGAGGACCAAGGGGTTATTAGATGATCAACGCAACCTTCGATTGGAATGATCGATAATGAAGATATATAATAGTTTTTCTTTATTTTAGAAATTAAAGCGATCTTCTTCATATTAGGTATTGAAATTGAGAGAACCCTGAACCCGGTCATGCAAAGGACATACATGGATGTCTAAATTTACATGAGTTCCCTCTTATATAACTAATACTAATATACGTCAATCGGTAAATCGGATCGGCCGGTCCTTATGTATAAAAAAATACACTATCAGGCAAGCTTCTAAAAAGTGTCTACGGTACGCATAGGAATTTATTAATTAATTAACACGTTACATATCCATGCAAGAAATTTTCTTGACATAGCCTATAGAGCATCTCCTCGCAAAATTCGATTGATCTATCTCCAGAAGAATCAAAAGAAAAACATTGACCAATATTGAGTTTTGAGGATTGAACAATTTTCAAATTGTAACGGTTCAGTATTAGTGAGAAATAAAGACAACTAAAATAGGGCAGCTAATAGGGCGAAGAATCTGCATTTACAAATTACAATTAATGAAAAGTCTTTAAACTTCTAAATTATAAGGTCTGGATCATTAATAAATTTTTACTGAATTCAGGCTAATACTCGTAGATCAGAGAGGGTGATTAATTAGAGGCTTAGAGCTTAATTATTAGCTTCCTCCAAACTTCCTATGATGTCAATTAAGCCCAAACTACATATGCAACAAATTTGGTATGTTAAAATGGCTACTTAGTTATATCATCATACAAAAATAAATGTGTCTAATAAGTTACTTCAATTTTACATATGATTTACCCAATTTAATTAGTTCGATGTGAACTTTGGTGAATATAATAGCATTTACTCATTCCGAGAAAATGTCAATTAAACGACAAGCAAAATTTGTTAGGTATGTGATCATAACGACAAACGTTATATTCGTTATTCGTTATACTCAACACCAATCAAAACCGTTATAGCTTTGTCGTATCTACACGTACAATTCAAATATACACTGAGTAATTAAGAACATCGAGGTAATGAAAGACGATATGTTCACCAATTATAAAGGACGAATGATATGGTAACAACAGAAATTTTCTCAGGAATATCCTTGCATGCACGCTATATTATTAGTTCTTTGAAATCAAATGCATTGCTACAATGATGTAACATCAAATCTAAGATATAAAGGGAAAAAATCTTGAGTTGTTACACTACTCAAAAATTAAGCCTATAATATCCTAGGGTGTTACATAAAATGCAACTTATGTAGTAAGAGTCATAATTAGTTCTTAATTAGATGAAGAAGAAGGTGGTGGTGGTAAATAGATTGAGTTGTGACCAGTAGAAGGCCCACTTTGTTGAGGTGTGCCGGGTAAAAATTTTCTAAGTACACGGCCATGACCATAATATACGTACTTGTTGTCTTCTTGATCTTTCTTTCGTGCTTCTCTACCACCTTGTGCTTCATACAATGTCGTATGAGTAGGAACACGATGCTCACCATTAATGTTGTTCTTGTTTGAATGGTTGTTGCTGTTAAAAGTCGTCGCACCGTGAAGACGACGATGGATCATTCCATGACCTTTGTTCATGGAAGCTAGGAAGATTATCATCAAGAGAAGAATTGCACGCTTTGATTTCAAAGCCATTAGATGGTTTTTGGGAGATAGGTTTTTCTTCTCTCTTTGTTTTTGAGGTGGTTTTAGGTATGTTTAAGGATGTTTCACCAGCTTAATATATAGAGGAAGTATGAGGTGTGTAACGGATAATCAGGTCATTAGGTCAAAAAATTATCTAACCAATAGTTCAAAATATGTTACTAAATATTCACTACCGTGAATGGCTAAAAAACTCGGTTTATTGGTGGCTTATTTGGGTATGTAAAGCCAATACTATACAATATATGTGTATGTCAAAAAAGGTACTTATTTAAATCATCGTCCTGCATAATAAATGTGATTAAACTAGTACTTCGGGTAACTTAGCTAAAGTAGGAATGATTTGTTGAAAATTAAAGTCCAAAAATTGTGTTTGTGAGTGTGAAACCTGTGGGTTCAGAGTAAAAGGTGTTAAAATACCACTGTTTTCTAAATACCATGTCTGGTTTTGGTGTAGCACTTGCACGATCATGTGTGCCTCCTCATGCAGTCATGCACAATTAATTTCTCTTCCTTGGCTCCTTTCGTGCATGACAAAATTATAACTTGGATCGTCATTAGAAGTTAACGGAATTTAGGCTAATAGTAGTAGAGAGGGTGAGGTTAGAGGCTCAAAGCTTAGCTTCCTCCAAATGCCCTATGATAAGCCAAAATTGTTCAACAATTTTTGTATCTTAAAATGGCCACTTATTTATATCATCAAATAATAATTATGTATCTAAGTCACTACATTTTTACGTACGATTTACCTAATTTATTTAGCTTGATGTGAACCCTATATTATATTATAATAATTTAATCTAGCTAGCTTTTTTTTTTTTTATGTTTACTGCGTTATTTACTAGTTCTAAGAAAATATCAATAAAACGACAAACAAAATTCGTTAATTTGCTTGTGATCATAACGATAAAACGTTATATTCATTCATTATACTCAACACCAACCAAAACTGTTATACTACCTAACTTTAATTAATTTATCGTATCCATAATTAAAAACTATACACTTAAGTAAGATAATTTGAGGTACAAAAATAGTAGCAGTCTATATGTAGACAAATAAAAAATTGTCTATGGTTAGTTTGTAGTAAAATTAATCAAATGTGCAGTAAATTTTGTTGCATAATTTTGCAAACGTTGGATTAATTAAGAAAGAGAGACAATCAATGGTCCTTTATTTGAGATTTAAATCAATTTAAATTTCTTTCTATTGATATATTCGTAATAATGTTGATTTTACTGTCAGTTTCATAAATTTACTATAAACATGTTAAATTTATTGCACAAGCATATTATTTACTACTTGCAATCTTCAATTTACCACAATTTATTATGTTATAGACAAAAAAAATTATTGCCTACATATACTCCTAGGATCACCCTTCGAGATAATGAAAGAGTATGTTCACTAATAAAGAAAGAAAGATATGTTAACAACACAAATGGAAGCTAGGAAGATTATTATCAAGAGAAGAATTGCACACTTTGATTTTTCAAAGGCATTAGATGGATTATTGGGAGATAGATCTCTTTCTTCTCTCTTTGTTGTTGAGGTGGTTTAGGTACGTATGTTTAAGGGTGTTCCACTTGCTTAATATATAGAGGAAGTGTGAGGTGCTTTACACCGTTGCGGCCGGGTTAAAATTTGGCCAATTTATGTAACCAATAGTTCAAAATAAGTCGCTCAATTTTTATTATAGTGAATGGTTACAAACTTTGGTTGATTTTGAGTAGGCAAAGCCAAAACTATACAACAGATTTGTACGTCAAATAAAAAAGGGAGGTACTTATCTATATCATCCTGTATAATAAGTGTGATTAAGCTAGTATTCCGGGTAATTTAGCTAAAGTAGTAGTGATTTGTTGAAAAATTATAATCCAAAATTTGTGTTTGTGAGTGTAGAACTTGCGGGTGCCGAGTAAAAACTATTACTCCGTACAACTTAGGATACCACCGTTTTCTTCGTACCATGATTGGTTTTGTAGTACTTGCCCGATCATGTGTGCCTCCGATCCTCAATCCTTCTGCACAATTAAATTCTATGCAAACTCCCTTTCAATATTTCAATTAACTTTGTTACGAGTTTTCTTCCTTAATTTTGTTAATCTAATTTGTGTGCATCGCGAATTTGCATAAAAGAACAATACACCTATATATTTTCATGCCGGAGTTTCCATACAACCGTTGCCTATAACACTATATATAACCGCTTTCTTCAACCAATTAGGCTATGTTTGATAGGACTTAATAAAAGTAGTATTCAGATCAATTCAAAGTCATTCAGATCAGATCAGACCAGCTCAGAATGATAATGCAGTCGTATCAAATGGGGCCTTAGACGTAGTACCAAGTCATGATAGGGTTAGCATCCCGTGGGTTTGGATCATAGTAAGCTTGACCAAATCCAGCCCATAGCCAACCTTAGCTCGTTAGTCGATTATTCCAATTTGCATACTTCTCGGTAGAGGTGGCCATTGGGCACTAGGAGCCCGGCCCGGCACTGCCTAGCCCGTGTTAGGTAGTGCTAGTGCCTGATTTTTCCAGCACTAGCCCTGTTCAAACCCGATTAAAGCCCGCCCTAGCCCTGGTCAAACCCGGTCAAATAATGATAAAATTATGTTAAATAAGAGCAAACCCAATTTTTTCCTTTTTTTTCTTTTTTCAGGCGAGGGAGGGCCCGACACTGGCCCGATCAAAGCACTGGCGGGCTAGTGCCAGTGCTCAAAAATTCGAGCCATGTCACTAGCCCATGTGTGTAGTGCTAGTGCTAGTGCTCAAAATTTTGGGCACTAGCCCGGGTGAGCCCGGCACAGCCCGGCCCGTGGCCACCTCTACTTCTCGACTCTAGTCATTGTTCACCCTTGGCATCATGGTTATTGGTTAATCATAGCTTAGTTTGTACGGTTCAACATTGCCTAGTGTTGCTATTAGAGTAAGCTTGTGTTTGATAAACTTAATAAAAGTAATATTCACATCAGTTCAGAGTCATTCGAATTAGATTAAATCAGAGTCGTCATTAGAAATCAAATCAGATCAAATTGGTTCAAATAAATAACAATATATTTGGTCCATAATAATTGATACTTATTCGTTGAAATTCAATCAAATTTTCAACAAATTGAGATTAGTTCAGAAAGATGCAGTCATGTCAACTCACTGTAGATAACTAGATTTAGCATGATTTAAAAAAAAAAGTAAATAAATGTGTCGTTTGGATACCCTCAAAATCCATAGGAATTTTATTTTCCTAGGAAGTGTATTATCATGAGTTGTTTGGTTGCCACCAAAGTGTACGAATTTAATTACCTTGAGGGGACTAGGTAAGTAGAAATTCCAATAGGAATTAAATTCCCTTGTTCATCCAAACAAATTTTCCCAATTCCTATACTTTCTTAATTCCTAGGATTTACAAGTTCATGGGAATTCCGACTTTCCAAGTGTATCCAAGCGACACCTAAATATAAAAAATTGCATAGTATATATGTTTCACGAACCTACAAGTAAAATTATACAAAGGGGATTTATCGATCTTACAAAATTGAGCTAGTACGAATTTCGTTCTCACATCAGGTTGAAATAATCCGAAACAAACACCAATGTTTTTAATAAAAAGCTGACTCCATACGTCCGTAGTAATTATTTTGGCCTTGTGATAATAATTGAGGCAAATAACGTCTTTTGTGTCACAGTATTACACATAATTAACTAACATACATCCGGAGGAAGATTAGACGTATTAAACATGGAAGAAGAACCAACTTGAGTCTGAGATAGATGAACCTTAAGCGCATAATTGTCCATCTCAGCTATCCTCAACTCTTCCCTACATTGCAAAAGCTTCCCGTTCAAGCTCACGACCTCTTGCTCCGTCTCCTTGACTCTCTCGTAATACGGGTACAAAATTTTCACGGCCTTTTTAAGCACGCTCATATCCTCATTCAGCTTCAAAATCTTCTTCACGAGTTGTTGATTTATCTCAACGCTCTTCTTCTGGTCGCGCGCTGCTAAAACCCTAGCAGCGCGCTCCTTTGCATCATCCACGCTTGCCGCGCTACTCATCTCTCCTACAAACAACTCCACCCACTTGTAATCCTCTTCACTGACCACATTGCCCTTGTCTTGACCAACAGGCTGTTGTTGTTGTTGTTGTTGTTGTGGCTGTGGCTCTTCGATGGGGGTGGTTTCGGACGAGGCCATAACCTCTTGAAGCTTCTTGATGGTAGTAGGGCAGAAAGTTGGACAGTGTCTTTTGGACAAACGACGACATAATTCGACGTCGTCTTCGAAAGCGAATGATCTCTTGGTACCGCATACAAGGGCAGCCATTGTGAAACAAATCCAAGGGTTTCAACCAAGGGATTTATTCGAGAGATCTATGTATGGTGGTTTGGTGGTAGAAACTTTTGTTAGATTTTTGTGAAGGTTTATATCGTATTTATAGAGCTCGATTATGAGCCGAAGTAAAGTTAAAATTAAGGAAAATAGAAGTTTCCTTACGCGTCCGGAATATTTAAGGTAGCGTCAAAATTAATCTTTTCCTCCAGTGTTTTAGGAATGCTGCAGCTACATACGGAGTATATAGTAGCCCAAATCCATTAGTTTTATATCACTCCGTCCTAATTTAAACTTCCCATAAAATATGTCATAATTTAAACTTTCTATAAAATTTGATTTTATTTAATTTGGGACGGAGTGCTATATGTAAAGCCCAGCATAGCAGCTCATCCGTAAAGTTCTCGATTTTGTGAGACGAGTAAACCCTAACCCGAAAATTCATACTCCCCCCATTTTATTAATTTCTTTAAAAATTTACATTTTTGTTTGAAGTTAAGGGTGTATATCGTCGCGTGTTTGTACAGCTTTTCCACAACATTGCTTTTGACGGTATGAGTTTATATGTTGAGGACTCACATTAGTAGTGATTTCAACTCGGACACATCTCGACAATCGAGCTAAGTATATATCACTCCGTCCTAATTTAAATTTTCTCATGGAATTTGAAATCACCTCACATATTCAAATGACGAGGGAAGTTTAATTTGAAATAGAGTGGTAATGAGTAAGAAGGTTAATCAGAATGAGGACAGGGCTGTACATGGGAACGTAGGTACAGTTGGGCGCCTGAGGACTTGAGGTGAGCTAAACATATCATTAGATTTCTGAGACGAGAAGCGATGTGTCGAACAAGGCAATAACACAATTCAACAAGCGTGCCTACATACAACACAAACAAGCTGCCTAGCAATCTGTTTCCAAGTTTAAAACCACGAGAAACAGATAAGTAAAACTAAGCCAAACGAGCAAATAATCAGGCAACAACATCTCACATATCACCTTTCACATCTACTGCCGGGCGGTCATCACATTGCACAACACAAATGAAGCTAAGGATAAAGGCTTAGATCGACATTGCAATTGAATAAGCTTTAAAGTGCGCGATAGCAACAAAAGATCAAAGTTCACCACCCCATATTCATCGTAAACAATCTTCAAAACTCGACTAAGTCTTGATAATAACAGGAAAATTACTGATACTAGTACTACTTAAAAGACCTGATCTGTCAAACTCCACGTAACAGAGATCACTTCTTCTTCTCAGCACCTCCGGCAGCCCTAGACTTCCTGAGAGTCGTTGACATCTCCTCTCTCTTTCGCTTAGCCCTCTTGTGGGTTCCCAACTTTCTCTTGGCCACCTTCAATGCACGCTTGTCCTTTCCGACCTTCAGAAGCTCAGTAATCCTCTTCTCATATGGAGCCTGTCCAGCGACCTCCTTGATGATGTTCCTGATAAAGATAACCCTCTTGCTGGTTTTCTGGAAAATAGAGACCAAGTGAGATGGTGATCAGTAACTGGAGATGTTACTAAAACATCATAATCAGTTATGGCCTAACAGAACTTAACAAGGAACCTCTCATGAAAGAACTAATCGTAAACAGAACCTACCCCCTTCCTGTCAGATGGTCTAGGAGCAAGTTCCTTCTTGGTGACGATGTGACCCTTGTTGAGGCCAACAAAAAGACCAGTGTTCGGCTGTTTAGGAGCCATTACCTACATGAGAAGACAAAACAAATGCTCCAACGTCAGCCTCCCATACACATAATAGCTTATCACTGCAGCAGCAAAACATATACACGAGGCAAACAAAGACAGATCCTTGAGTGGAACAAATTGGGGGGTAGACAGAGTACGGAAATAACCACAGCAAAAACTAAGCAATCTATTTGAACCCAACAAGGTCATCACTGTTCAAAATGACACATTACATTCATTCAAACAAAAAACTGCAACCCGAACAATCAATTAAGATTTACACAGATAAAGCACACAACCCAAAGGAGATTAAATAGAAACATATCTACATTTACAATCACAGTACGCAAGAATGTACGGTGTCAACAAGCCCTTAACGAAGGACCAATAAAATTAGGAATCGACAGAACAGAGATACGGGATGCCAACCCTTTCCAATACCTTATAAATACCTCAAGCAAGACTACACAGTACGTCAAAATATTTAACAAACACCTTTACCCAACAAACCCAATTCATGGAATTTAGGTGCCAATATCTTTTGAGAGAGGGGAGGAGGTCAACTGAGTTGTAGGATGCATAAACCCTAAAGAGCTATCACTTCAAAACAACAAATACGCACAGGTTTACACCAAAAGAAAACCGCATTATTACTCGTTCACTGTAAACTTCTATTAATCGATGAACAAAACCCCATGCATATCGACTACATTAGCTCGATACCAAAACTCCACACTACCTAAATGATTAAATCTACGGAGTATGCATCAGATAAGTATGATAAGTATAACATTATCTTGACATACAAAGCAGAACTTCGTCCACTCGACAAAATCACTAGAGAAGACCCAAAAACAAATTCAAAGCACGCTCACGAACCTCGATACAAACCGCCTTGTAAACACCCAATCATAAACCAGAGGACACACTATCAAACACAAATTTCACTGACACCAGAGGGCAGACTATCAAACACAAATTTCAAACCAAGCCGAAATCGCCTCAAACGCAAGATAACCCTAGACATCGAAATCATTCTACCAACTGTACAATTCTTGAGATCACCTACGCATCTAAATCACCCATTCAACAATCTCATACGCTAATGCCCACAAAACTTTGAACTCCCAAAAATCAGAAATCAATGAAAAAAACTACAGAAAAAAATAAGACAACAAACACAAATTTAACAACCTAATTTCCCTACCAAAATCAATCCAAAAAAAACCCCAAAAATAACAGCCGCAATACAATAAAAACACATCTACAATCTAACAGACTAAAAACCCACAAAATTACAGCGACAATCTCATAAACTAAAACCCAATACGTGATTACACTAACATAAACCAAAAACAGGTAAAAAAAAAACAAGATTTATACATACAAATTAACAAAATGCATGAATATAATAAATCAATTATTCATAAAAATAACAATAAGATTGAATAAAAAGCATCAAACTTTGAATGAAAAATGGAGAGAGGAGAGAGAAAATGACCTGAAGTTGAGAGATTTGTGACGAAAAATAATGCAGGCGGCCTGAGGAAAGAAACGAAGAGGAAGAAGTTGGGCGGAAGTTGTGTGGTTTTGTGAGGGTTAAGAGTTTATTCTGAGACGTTGATTTTGATTTTTATTTGACGGTCAGGATATCATTTTCCACTAGGGTTTTAATGAAGTTGGATGGGCTTGTGGTATACGTTACGTGGTCTGGGCTTGTTGAGCTGTGGTTAATAGTCCTTCATTTGTAGCCCAGTATAAGGTGGATTGGAATATTTGGAGGGCTGAATTATCAACAACCGCTATCAGTACAACAGTACTGATAACCGCTAAAAGACAAAATAGTGAAGGATCTAAATGCAAAATATGAGGACCAAGATGAAAATCCAGTACACCACCCCCACTCTCTTCTCTCTTTCTCTCTCCTCTGAATTTCACCATCATCCCTGATCTTCCCTTCCAGAATATGTCAAAACCCAAAAACCCTTTTCCCCTTTTTAAAAAACCCAGAAATATTCCCCCAATTTTTAGCTTAGAAATACCCATTTTTTTCCCAATCTCAAAAACCCATTTTTCTAAATTGAAATCCCATAAAAACCCATTTTTTAAACAAAATTAAAATCTCAGAAAACCCCCCATTTTCTCAAATTTAATATCCCATTTTTTACTAATTAAACTAAAAATTCCAGAAAAACCCACCCATTTGACCAAATTTAAATCCCAGAAAACCCATTTCCCAGAATAAAAATCCCAGAAAACCCATTTCAGGGAATCGCAAACCCAGAGGAGGGCTGTATAAGTAAAAAAAAAAAATAAAAAAAAAAAATTACCTGGAAATCCAAACTTCCAAAGGGAGAAAGACAATCTGGGTATGTAATCGTTAATGAATAAGAAAATACAAAGAAAATTTTACCTGGAAATTTCCTATTGTAAAAATGTAGGTCCTATAAAAGTCAAGCTTGTTTAATCCAATGTAGAAGAAGATGAACTATCAAATGTATTACCCACAAAATTTTTAGAGAAAATACTGAATTTTGATTCTAGAAGATTGAAAAATCCCGAAGAAAGAATTGAAAATTTTGAGTTGTTGATGATTTATTTGAAGGAAAGGTGAAAACTTTGGAGGTGGGTAACGATTGATTGATTATTTAATTTATCTTACATCAATATCCTTTCCTTTCAACGATTTTGTTTGGTTTAGAAGAGAGATGGGGGTTTTGATGAAGTTTTTTAAGTAATTGTTAAGTCACCATTAACATGGGTGAGTCAAATATTAGAATTGCTGGAATCTTTCGAAGATAAATGGGATTCTGTGTTGATGATGAAGATGGGAGGAAAGGAGAGAGACAAATTTGGCTCAGAACAGAGAGAGAGAGATGGATTTTCATTTTGGTCCTCGTATTTTGCAGTTGGACCCTTCACTATTTTGTCTTTTAGCGGTTATCAGTACTGTTGCATTGATAGCGGCTGTTGATAATTCAGCCCTCGAATATTTGTATAGCTCAACTTCTTTTCTTCTTTTTTTTCTTTTCTTTTAACAAAACTCAACTTACGATATTAGACCGCTTATGATTCAATTGACAACGTCTTATCTCTAAACTCCATCAAGCCTTATTGTTGATTCATGTATGACCTTAGTATTATTTAGGACTAGTTTGCATGTCCGGCACGCGCCAGGGTTGTATACCTATATTGTCCAATTAATGAATGTCAAGTGTCCTTCCAGGAAAAATTTGGTTTCAGGTTTTAAAATATAATATTAGATTAGATGAGTAGAGTTTAGGAGTGTGTATGTTTTCCGTTTCCAACTTTGTTAAAACTTAAAACCAAATTCCGACTTCGATTTCCAGTATTTACGAGTATGTAGAATCAGATTCACTCACATTATGGTACTTTTGATTATCAAATTAGGATTTGTAGTCTGTTTACCAACTGTATACTTCTAACGCCCTACTTGTAATTTCCTTGAGTGAGAAAGTCCTAAAGTCTCCTTCAACTACTCTTGAGTACTCTCGTGTCTTCACCAACTTCCTTAAAAAGCTACCGCTCTCAAATTGCCAACATCTACGCTTCCGTAGCCCAAACAAACTTTTCATGTGCAGTTGTGCTTTTGCGTAACATCCCCGCATTAGTAACTTCCTATCTTCAAGTTGAAGCTTTATTTCTTTGTTTTATGTTGATCCATGTTCCATCTATATATTTGCCAACTTGACATTCAATTGATCTTAAATTGATTGATGTCATTGTAGGAGGCTAAAAATGATCAGCCAATTAAAATGTGCCACGTAAGAGTTGAAAAGTCAGAGTTGACTATTTGACTGACCAATTATAACGAGCTTACGTCATTTACAAGTGGCCAATCAGAAAACGCCACGTGTCTCATGTGACTCATCGTTGGAGATGGACAACTCGGTGTTGATTCTCAATTACGGGGTTTAAATTATAATTATCTTTCATTTAGATAATTATTAAATTGTAATTATCCTTTAAAGATAACATTCTCCCAACGAAACTCTGAGAGATAGAGTTGTGAATTGGCTACACCTCCAGGAGATGTACTTCAGCTGACTCTCTCACCTCTCCACTATAAATAGAGGAGATCAGGAAGTCCACGGAGATCACAAAAATTTCACAGAAGATCATCAGAAAACCCTGAAGTCCCCCCAAAACCTCTACTAAGGGAAATCAAGTTTTCAGAGTCGTCTGAAGAATACAAGTGGAAATCTACGAAGACCTTCAAGTCCAGATCTCAAAAGTCAAGTCAAATCCATATTCGAGACCAAGCTACAACAAGCCCTCGAAGTCAAATCAAGTGGAGAATTAATCAAAGGAGTCAATTCTATTTCATAGAATTACCCCAGAGACTGTACACGATTAAATTTTAAACTAATAAAATATTACTTTGTTTTTCTATTTTGTCTCAAGTACAAAATTTGTGTTTACAGTCGTTCCAATCAGATAAGGCGGTGGGAATCTTATTGCAACATTAACATAAGGTTCAATTACCATATCATTGCATAGACTCGTATATCGGAGTAATACAAGGACTTTTACTCACGTAATTATGAAGAAACTGCGAGTATTTCTTCCAGATTCCATTTAGCAAATTATTAGATGTCTACAGTGTAGACACATTTTAATCGTATAGTGTAGTAAAATTATTGCTGATTGTAGATACTTTTTGGTGTCACACTGTAGACCTCTAGCATTGTCCTTCTATTTAATAGATTATAACGAAATATCAAGATTTTTTTGTCAGTAATAACTAATAAGATGGTAAATGAAAGTGCAGAGACAAATAAGAAAAATGTAAGATGCTCATATATACCAAACTTCAAAGAAACAACATCCTAATAATCGGAGCGAGAAATACCATACCACTCCGCATACAAATTTCACCTCGACAATTGATGAGTTCAATAAGCGTTAGAGTTGAAGATCCCCCAATTGCTAATCGAATTCAGATTTTCGTGGTTCGTCGTCTAAACCTCACACATTTGCTAACCTCACTAGCTTCGCCAGCCACATTTTGTATGCCAATCTAATATATATATGTAATCCTGAACTCACTCAATTCTCACGCTGACACGTGTCATATAATAATATTATTATATTGTAAAAATGTTTATCTAAAATAGGATATGGTAAGTATATAATATATGGTAATATTATTTTAATAAAATAACGTTATTACTTGATTTAGGAAAATAGTTATGTAATACAATAATTACTTGATTTATAGCAATTTGATCAAATATGTCACGGGTGTTTCAAAATCCTGGTAATATTATTCTAATAAAATAACATTATTACTTGATTTATGGGAAATAGTTATGTAATATATTAATTACTTGATTTATGGCAATTTGATCAAATATCACACGGGTGTTTCAAAATGGGACTTTTGCTTTTGAAATGTGACTTTTCCTCTAATTAAATTACAAATATCACACGGGTGTTCGAAATAAGATTTTAGGTTAAAAATGACTCTAATTACATTCCAAATATCTCACGGGTGTTCGAAACATGACTCTAGGTTTTTAAAGGTGAGTTTTCATCTAACTATATTACAAATATCACACGGGTGTTTGAAATGAGATTTTAAGTTATCGATAAAAAAATTCATTTACATAATTTTAAAATGTAAACATAAATAGCCCGGGCGTTACACGGGCCATCAAACTAGTCTATATGATATTCTCTTTTGTGGCGTATGATTGGAACGTATGGCCGATGGCCGATGGCCCGATACATACCCGATACGTATAACATAACCAATCGTAAGTTCTTAACCACCAATCTTAAACATTTCCCGACAATAGATATTTTATTATCAGTCAATTTACCCGCCACAAAGCTTGTAGTACACGAAATTATTCATTAACATTGATAATTTGATACAAAATATGATACAACACTTAGACTCATACACAATCAAAACTTACTAGTAGTATGAAATCAAAAATATCATACATTATACAAAATTACAACAAAAATAAAAATGAACAATTAATTCGAATTATTATTATTATATTATTTTTTACTGGTTTTACTATTCATCGTCTCATAAAATCGTATACTCAACAACGACAGCGACAAATTAACCTCATCTTTCCCCCACCGCTTACTCCCCCTTCCACGCGCCGCCGAAAAAGGCGGCGCAGCCGCAGTCGAGAGTGTCGGAGAAGCTGTCGTCACAGTCTTGCACAAGTAAAGCGAATAAAGCCGGCGAAAACCGCCGAGAGCAAGAACGACAGATCTGAGCTGCTTCTCACCGCCGCCGTGGTTAACATTAACCCAGCGGCGCGTGCAGATCAGTTCCCATAACCGCTCATCCTGAGCCGTCCGATTCCATAATCTGCTGACGCAAGATGACACTCCTAGAGTCCTCGCGTCGGCGTGCTTGAATATCTCGTACAACAGATTCTCATCCAATCTCGAGAACAAACTATCCTCGCCGTCGTCGGAGTGATTTTCTCTCTCGTCTGACTTTTCGTCAACGTGCGATTTACGCTTCTTGCTGGTGTCCATGGAGAGGTGGAGGTTGTGGTGGTGGTCGGCGGCGGTGGCGGAGATGGTTCGTTTCTTCGACATGGTTTTGGGGAGGAGAGAGAAAGAGAGATGTAAGAGAAGGAGAGAGAAAGAGGGGGAGAGATCAGGTATGTGGAGGAGGGAAAAGGGGGGAATTATCTAAGAAAGTGGATTAGTGAGTGGTGAGGAATTATCGAAACGGACAAAATGTGAGTTAGGACGTGTTTTTTTGGGGTTGCGTATCTGTGACGCGTCATTCAGTAAATGGGTAAACAGGATATAGGGTAATCGGGTTATTATTATCCGGTAGGTCGGTACCGATGCTTTTGTTAGTACTTTGGACCAGTTTTTTCATTTGGAGTGGTGGATCATGTACCAAGCTCCTGGGCTTTTAGTATGAACCCCAGGCTTGAGAGTGGTACACTGGTAGTGGTGCATGTGTTGGATTATTCGGTTCGGTTTAATCGGTGGAGACCACGTAAGACAACTCATGACTGTATTTTTTTCATTTGATTTGAAAGAACTTGATTTAATCTGATTTGAACTAACTTTATCAATAAATTAATTATATTTAAACGAATTAATAATTAGATTTAATTAATTGCATGGTGTTTCCAAAGCATTTGCCAATTTATTTTCAGTTCGGATCCGCTGTGCCAAATTCCTGTCCCACTCCCCTGTCCCACACTGCCACGTATGTTTATTTAATATAATCAAATTTTAATTCTACTCGCTCACGCTTTGATATTCACGTGCTGTCTAGTATTCATAAGAATCATAACTACAAAAGGCCACTTTCCATTACCATGCCTAATAAATAAAGATTAGGCATACGTCCACTACTTTATGTCTTTATTATCTTTGAAAAGTCACAAAAATATCATTCACTGTAGATCATCACCAACACCCCCGAGAACATCAACACACACATACCTCATCGGCACCTACTGTACCACTGTACCATATACCTCATCGGCACCTACTCTTATTGCTGAAGGTCACCATCGACATTCGACAAGTATTTTTTCAGCTAATACGGTACCAATAGTGCTACAAAACTTTTTTAATATGCGATGGAGGAGATGATAAGATCTGCAAATTTTAATTCAATGCATGTACTGGCCTTGATGTGCTTGGGATTTCACAAGGTGTGATTTTCATGAAGACTTGCTGTAAGTTCTCTAGTAGCTAGATTTGATCTCTCTTCGAAGATGTTTTGTGAGTATGTTTTTTTTTTTTTTTTTTTTATAAAGTTAAAGAAATCATAGTATATTTGTCTTCTTCTTGAATCAATAGCTAAGTTATCTCGATTATAGATGCATGACATCCTCTGCTTTCTTTCAATGTATTGGTGCTTTTGTGAGGCACATTGTTAATTGTGATGAAAAGGGAAGAACTTGAATAATTAAAAAAAAAGTGTGGTAAATAAATTGTCTTGAATAATTGAAATGATCAAACCTTAGCAAATTACTGAGATAGTACACAAAGAGAAACGAAACTAAATTGAAATTGATTCCTAGCTTCTAAGATTTTATTCCCCTTCTTTGTTGGGTGGTACTTGTGCCTGATCCTGATAAGAGAATGGAGCAAGGTCAAAAAATTGTTTAAAATGAGTCAACTTAAGTTTGTAGGCTTGATATTACCTTTTTAGTGCTTCCTATAGGCTCAAGAAATTCAAGAAGTAAATTTTCTGCAGCTGAGTAATCCATGCCGAGCAATTCTTGGTAGCTAGTGGTTTGTCGGCTTGCCTATAATGAATTCAAAGTGAACATTAGCTCAAGGACGTATCGGATTTGATTTTCTAGATATTTCCAGTGAGATTAAGATGATATGAAAAGTAGATGTTTTTACATGTTCTTGTTGCAATATTGTTTCGGATGATAGGCTTGGAGTTTGAAACTCGTATGAGTTGCCAACTTGAGACTATCAAGAGAAAAAAAAAAAAAAAAAAGAATTGTGATTAATCTCAGATAAGGATAACAAAAACATAAAAAGAATTGTGATCAACCTGTAATATTTACTTTGAGAGGAAAAGGCAGGCAACGTACTAAGCATCATACCAAACTCTTTAATTCATACCTGGATAACTTGGGACGTAATTGAGACCCCTCCTGTGTCTAAGGATGGTACCTTTTGCTTACCACGTTGTCTCTTTCTTGCTGTCTCAAGAGCTCCTTTTGGCGTCTTACTTGAAGTTCCTGTTTTTTTTCTTCACTTTTAGACCCTTTACCGTCTTCATTACCCCGGTCGAATCCATAACTCTATCACCTTTTTCATTTGTAACAACATGACTTTCTTTGGTGGTGGGTTGAATGCTATTATCTCCTATGTTTAAACAAAACTGTTCGAACAATTTATTAAGTCCCTCGCGAACTCCTACATATGCTTCTTCGGATTCGGCGGCCCTTGTAGTTAACCGTGTTGATAAACGACATAAGTCCCTGTAACGCCTCCCGATAATTACTTTAGGATCCTCATCGGGCATCAGCCCAAGAGTCTTTCTTATACTTGTTTTTTTGGCATTGATTGTCCATCTCTTGTGTATGTACTTGTTAGGAATTTTTGTAACACCTCTATCAGAGAAAACCTTCAAAGCATGACCACATAAAATACCAGCAAACTCAAACTCTCTACACCCGCAAGAAATAGTCTCTTCTGACATATTATAGGAGACAACATATTTGTATTGCTTCTTATGCGGCCTAATTGTATACCTCATAAGTTCTTCAGTCCCATCTCTCTCAACTGACACAATCATAAGCTTTAGATAGCTCAAGCTCAAACATATTAAAAACCGCGGGTGTATAGATAGAGGCTGCATGCTTCAAAATTTCTTCCTGCAAATGTAACACCGCTGAACTTTGAGTAGCATCAAAATCAGCAGTCCTCTCGTCGTAACGACGATCTTTAAGCAAGCGTTCGAAATTTGAGAAAAATCTCCGCAAATCATGCTTATAGTTAACATAGTGTTTGATGTGCTTGTTCATACTTTCAGCCCTTTGTATTGTGGTCATGTCTGCACAAAAGGTATCTCGTCCATAAACCAATGCCCACTTCTCTTTAATGTTAATCATCCTCTTCAACCAATCATTAGATTCGAGGTCATACTTGATAAGCATACTACTCCAAGCATCCAAAAAATCACTCTCGTGTTCATAATCATAAACACAAGAGCTAAAATCTCGAGAAAACTCTTTGTACTTTGAAAACACAAAACTCAAATGATTGGCCGCATTTTGGAAGATATGCCAAACACATAATCGATGATATGTCTGAGGCCATTGAGAGACCAATGCTTTTGCCATGGCAGCATCTTGATCCGTGAGCATGGTTCTTGGTAATTTTCCATCCATAGCCTTAGAGAAAGCATCAAATAGCCATGTAAATGTCTCTGCGGTTTCATCGTATAATAATGCAACCCCAGAAATGCATGTTTGCTTGTGATGATTAACACCAACAAATAATGCAATTGGTCTGCCATCTTTGTGTTTTCTGTATGTCGTATCAAAGCAAACAACATCACCGAACACTTCATAATCGGCCATCATTTTTGCATCAGCCCAAAATATATTAGTGATTAAATCATCCTCATCAACTTGTATGGCATAAAAGAAATTCGGGTCCTCTGATTGTTTTTGCTGTAAGTATTCCAATATGCCACTTGCATCACCTGACTTCATGCCTATACTACGTTTGGTCCGCAAGTGATTCTTATAATCAACCCGAGTGTATCCAACATTTTCAACCCCTCCTGCTTCTTTAGCTAGTAATTCAAAACCAAGTCGAGGAGCTATACCAGAATCATCAACCATATCTATTTGAGCAGCTTGAGCTAATGACATGTTTCGTTGTGATCTAAATAGATGAGCCTTACTTGGAGTTGCCAAATTGTGGTTGTGGTCGGGAACAAATTGGATTATTTTATACTTGTCACTTTGACGACAACTTACCTTGAACTTTGCTGGACACTGGCATCTTGTCTCACGTCGATGATTTGTGGAAGCATGAGCTCGTTTGTCTATACCTCGTTTACCCTCACGTGCACAAACAAGTACTCTATCTAGTACTTTGTCGTTGACTGCGTGAGACTTGTTTTTGCGGATAGAAAATCCAACTTCTCGCGCGTATATATTGTAAAATTTATATGCTGCATCCTCACTTTTGAATTCCATCCCTATCTGTGGTACAATCTCCGTTGGTAACTTTGAATGTATAGATTCTATGTTTTCAATATCGATGTTTGATGCCTTTGAAGGTGTAACAAAGTCGTCTGCTTCTTCAAATTCTAATCGTCTTCGCGGTTGCACATCTTGTACTGATATTTCATCGTCATTTATGCTTGGTTGTGTCTCACGTATCAAACTGCTATCATCATCCATAATCCTGTGCATAGAGTTATTTGTTAGTTAAGTTCTGATTATAAATATTCCTCATATATCAAATGCTCATGTGCGCTAACTTTGTGAAGATTGGTGATTGCAGTTTGCGCTAACTACAAGTCTGTAGTAAGGACACTTAATGCAACAGTGAGTCAAGGACCAATTGGTACAATCGAGCAACAATTGTACAATCAAGCAACAATTGTACATAAAAGACGATCGAAGCAGTAATTGGTCACAAAGCAACAGGTCAAATTAAGTAACTATACGATCGAAGCAGTAATTGGTCTCACAAAGCAACAGGTCAAATTAAATAACTATGGTGTATTTTCTTCGAATTGTTAAGTGTACACAATTACGGCATGTAAATTGAGTTTGCTCATCGATATAGGAGTCGTGAAAATAAAAACAATTGCATACCTTTTAGATTGATGAACAAGATGACGAAAGTGATGATGTTGCTCACGTACCAGAATTTCGTCAATTACCTTAATCGTCTTCTCTACTTTATTAGTTTAATTGTGTAAATATGCAAGTGCTTTAGGGTGAAAAAGGTTTCTGCAACTTTTTCTATAGGGTTGTGGGTCAATTAATAAACCAACTGAATTCATACACATGTGCGCGTGACTACAATTACGCATTATTTCGATGCGGAGATGATAAGCTACGGAATCTTTTTTTTTCCTCTTACTTTAAAAGAAATACAGGTGGCAGTTTTACAGAGGGTGGGACAGGGGAGTGGGACAGGAATTTGGCACAGCGGATCCGGACTGATTTATTTTACCCTCCAAAAAATGAACAAGCTCCATATTATCATATATATTTAAGCATTACCGGTAGATTCCACTGCTTCTCAAGCTATCCCCTAAGTGGTATATAACACAAATGCAAGAGATTAATTAACAAGTAATGACACCTGTAAGTTGACAATTTCTGTAATTTTCACGTATTTTTTAATTTTATTTTATTTTGGAAACAATCTTTACGTATTCTATATAACAAAGTTCGTCCCTTCAAAAAAAAAAAATAACACAGTTCGTAGTCATGTTTTAACCGTTGATTCATCTCTTAAACTAATCTAACGACAAATACAGGTGACATGAATATAATTGGGTTTACTAATCGACATAAAGTATTTGTGCGGTAGGCATGCTTTTTCCATTCAATAAATGTTACTCAATAATAATAATCCTTATAATAACTTCATATTATGATACTTTAATTTAAAAGAAAATCATGTTATATTAGTTTACAGTTGATTTATTAATCCTAATAAAATGAAACATTACACGGAGTGTATGTGTGCTGTAATCGGGCCGCCCGTGCAATTGTGCACGGGTAAAATGCTAGTGGATTAATAATCTTTTTAAACTTCCAAGCTAGAAGTATAAAAATTTCCAATATACCCCTAGGTTTCCGAGATTTTCAAGTATACCCCTCAAGTTTTTGAATTTCCAAAAATGGCCCTAAGGTTTGCCGAATGGTTTTTTTTTTGGTGTTTTAACTAACGGTCTCTAACACCGTTAACCTTTTAATAAATTTGACGTTTTCTAACCAAATTGACCATTCATAACATAAATTAAAAGAAAAAATATTTTCTCTCCTTCCTCCCCTTCTTTCCCCCCACCCAACTCACGCAGCCCTACTCCACCGCCTCACCACCGCACCACTAGCACCCACCACCACCCTATACACTCTGAAAACACCACCAAAGTGGCCAGTTGACGTCGGCGAACACGACCACGGCTTCCATATGCGGTGTCTCCCACAATTAACCAATTGTTTCCCCCATCTCCTTCTTCGTTTCTCACTCCTTTGCAACGTCGGCAAAAATGGCTAACAATAAGGTGTGAGGGAGGGTTTATGGGCGGTGTGAGAGGGTTTTAGGGCAGTAGTTTCCGGGGATAAGGGTTGGGGGAGGGGTTCAAAGAGGAGAGAGATATTTTGAGAAAAGGGTCGCGTGAGGCGAGGGAGGCGGTGGCCCGGGATCAAATCTGTCGTGATGTGTTCACTGGATCAGTCCGCCCCAGTTGGTGGTGGAAGTGTCTCGAGGGTAGACCTGGCAAACGGGTCATTCGGGTCGGGTCTGAGTCGGGTCTGTTCGGGTCGGGTCATCTTTCGGGTCTATTTCGGATCGGGTCGGGTTCGGTTTGGGTCGGGTCTAGTTCGGATGTGACAACTACGAGTCAAATTCGGATTGAGTCATTTCAAATCTGATCATATTATTGTCAAATTTCTTTAAATTTTGTCTAACACTATCTTAATTTGAAGTTTTACTGGTAATTTGAGTGATTAAGGATGTGATATATCGAATCTAAGTCATTTTTCCTCAACCGAATCATTAAAAAGTCTGGTTATTCGGGTCAGGGTCATTTCAATTCGGGTCATGTTCGGGTTGGGTCATGTTCGGGTCAAACAGAATTCGGGTCATTTTCGGGTTCAGGTCGGGTCAATTCGGGTTTCGGGTTCAATTGATATTAGAATATCGGGTCAAGTTCGGATGCTCGGGTTAAGTAATTCATTTCGGATGTTCGGGTCTGGGTCAGTTTTGCCAACTTTACTCGAGAGGTGGTGATTGGGGTGGTGGCTGCAGTGGTGCGTTGATGGCTGTGCAAGGTGGGGAAGGGGGAGGGGAGAGGAGGGAGAAAATTGATTTTTTTTTTGTTTTAATTTATGTTATTGGTGGTCAATTTGCCTAGAAAAAGTCAAACTCATTAAAGGCTAACAGTGTTATAATCCGTTAGGGAAAAACATAAAAAAACGGCATTTTGCAAATCTCAGGGGTATTTTGGGGAACTTGAAAACCAGAGAGGTACAAAAAAAAAAAAAATCGGAAACCTTACGGGTACATTGGAAAATTTCCTTATATAGAATGCAAAGGTGTTTTCAACTTTCAAGGAAAGCAAACTAATGTCTCCAATTTCGGTTTGTTAACCATAACCCTCATAAATTGTGACCTTAACCCACATATCATCGGTTCTATTACCCTTTTTTAAGTTCGATTTGTTAAGGTTTAGTTTCGATTTTGCTTCAACTTTTTTTTTTTTTTTTCTGCACGCTCCTATCCATGGGCCATGGCCACTCTGGTCGTAAGGCTCTGCTACAAGATGCGATGATCAAGTGAGGTTGTCATTTGGTCATTTAAATCAAAACATAAGAGAGGGCTCTTATCAGGGTCAATACTGCTACATAGAAAGAGAATCAAACAAAAGAAGAGGACGGAGGCAATAATTCGACCCACATTTCCAATACGATGCAACAGTACAAAGTTTGCTGATCAGATCCAAATATCAAGCATATCTCTGATAACAGATCAGGGAAATTGCTTGTTGCTTGGATTTTTGTTGCTCCACGATTTGCCAAACTGAAATGTAGTAACACAATAACACGTTTTGGAAGGACATAATAAAAAACATCAAAGATCAGATATATACGGCGGAGCTTGGATGTACACAAAATACGTACTTATCCTCTATACTACATACGTATGTTGGAAATTTGGAATTAGAATAGCTAAACCATAGATTGAAATGAACCTAACTACTGGTTTAGCTATTTGTACCATGCATACGTGTAGGATTTATGCATACCATCTAATCGTCTAGTGATTAAGATTATTGAAGCAATCTTTGCATTAACACTTACATTCTGTGTTTGGCCACCATTTAGTCTCTTTTACACTTCGGCCGACTCTATAACTAGGTACAATGATAAATTTTTACGACTACATAACTATCGATGTAGAAGCGTATTCATCTCTAAACTCCATCGAGGTTTAATATAAAGTCAAACTATAATCTAGCATATGAAACATATAACTTCACCGTTAAGTTTGGTGCAATGGAAGTCAAATTGTACGTATGGAGAAATTAACCTATAACTTCATTGTTAAGTCTTGTGCAAGATGATATTACTTGTCATAAATCCATATCGTTTGATTATAAGTGCCAGATTTTTACGGTGATGTACTATTTTATTTAGTGTTTTTTCTTCTCAGGTCAACTTTCAATCTTACCTGCCATTCTCGACCGTTCTATCTTTGATCTCACCTCATTGACTCACATCTAGTATTCTAGGGTGTTAATCTTACAACCTCGACAACAATTTAGTTGAGTTCGAATTCAATTAAATTTACGACCACGATTCATGTGACACATGTTTCATAGAATTGCTACAAGGTAAGAACACGACACCAGTTGTTTTCATATGTGATTAGCGCAGCAAATTGGGGATCTTCAACTCTAATAATGTGATCATGGACAGTGAGAAAGAGGACAAATCAGGAACACAACTCATAGTGTCATATCGAATGTGTTATTTTACCGAGTGGGGATTAACTTGGAGCCGACCACATCATGTACACCAAACTCCCATCGATCGTCCACATTTTTCATTTTCTTTATTCTCTTTTTGGAGCTTTCGTCTTCTACGTGCCACACCAGTCTCCACCCAAGATCCATGCTCTCAACATCTCTCATAATCTTAAGTGAGGCTTCTATATTTATATGAACCCACCTGATTTGATATGAGTCGTATAAAATTATAACCTTTTTTTTTTTTTTTTTTTTTTTTTTTTTTTTTTTTGTAACAAACCTCATCAATTATCATCGGATTAAACTCAATATGTTGAGGATTAAGTTGAAGAGATATATCACAAAAATGTGTGGTTTAAACTTTAAACAAAGTTTTGAGTCACTTTTACGGGGTAATTTCCATGTTAGCTTGCATGATATTGATAGGTTTAGATTTTTTTTCCTTCTTAAGAAGTCTTTTTCAAATAATATTTAACTCTCGGTTTCTTTATTAACAAAAATGTTCTTTAAGAAAACTTAAATAGTTTTCGAATTTCTTCTTCTTTAATTTTGAATGTCAATTTTCACGTGATATGAATAGTAACAACCTTGATATACGTCGGAAACAAAATAATCCGAGCCTACAAAAATTGATACGTAACAACTAACAACCTTAAAAAATTGATCATAAGATTGAAATTGATGTTGAGATGTTTTGAACCCAAGATACTTCCTTAACGATGACATCTGCTTTGTTGTTTAATTTTAAGGCCATATTACACTGAGGTGCTTTAAAACTATATTTGTCGTTAATTCATTGTATTACAATGTACGATGATAATAGTTTAGCATGAAAATTTGCAATAAGATGGGTAATCAGGATTTTAGTTCACTTGGTCCAACATAACATATGCATGTCGATCAGTTATCATTATTCATTACGTCTAGCAGACCTGAATCTTGACCATGACTCATTGCCATATCCCCACTCATCGTACAAAATGATGCGATGTACCGATACCTCATTGTTCACCAATTCCAGCACACTGTTCCCGCCTAAAAAAGAATTTCACGTATTTTGCCAATGCCTTGTTATATTTATGACAAAATTGACCCAGATTCGAACATCCGACCTAAATTACTTGACCCGAACATCCAAAGTTGACTTGATTTTATAAGTTGAATTCAACCCGAAACCCAAAACTGACCCGACCCGTTCCCGAAATTGAGCCGAATACTGTTTGACCCGATATTGACCCGACCCGAACATACTCGAACTAAAATGAGCCACACCCGAATAATGAAACATTTAAATGAGCCGGTTGAACAAAAGTGATTTGGATTAGCTATATTACATCTTTAACTCTCCAGTTTCCAATAAAATTTCAATTTAAGATAATATGAGACAAAATTTTAAGAGATTTGACATTAATATGATTAGATTTAAACATTTTGAAATGACTCAATTTGGATTTGACCAAACTCGAATTAGATCGACCCAAGCCGAAATAGACCCAAAATATATGACCCGGACAGTGAGCCGACCTAAATAAACCCTACCCAAATGACCCGTCTGCCAGGTTTAGTTATATTGAATCCAAAGTTTCTTTAAATACCAAACTTCTCTAAACTGCTATATACTGAGTGCATAACATATTCCATTTTCCAATATATTGTTGAAACTTAAACCCACATCGGGAAATAAATTTCTACCTTTACATTACCCGACAAGATCGATCCTTTTTTTTTTTTTTTTTCAAATTCATTTGCAATAATGATTAAATTGAAATGAAAATATTTTTACACCCGACCATATTATTTTCGCATTACAAAATAGTCAATATTACTATGCATTTTTTTTTCCAACAAAAAATATCTCCAAATAAAAGAAAGAATAGTAGTATAAAGGAGCCAATGATAGTATTCCGGATCAGGGGTAAATTATATCATGTTGTCGGGAGCATAAAGAGCATGATATAATCATTAAGGATGACCATACTCCTTCCTTATGAGAAGGATCACTACGTTTCTTGTACTCGCGAAAAAACAGTATAATCATTGAGGATCGGGGAATCACGAGGTTGGGCAT
The DNA here is from genome assembly GCA_963680865.1 of Spergularia marina. Lineage (NCBI taxonomy): Eukaryota > Viridiplantae > Streptophyta > Magnoliopsida > Caryophyllales > Caryophyllaceae > Spergularia > Spergularia marina. The sequence continues at coordinate 22,645,741 of OY804549.1, forward strand.
CATATAATATACGATGCCATAGATTTTTTGATGCATTGTTATGTTATGTTTGATTGTAGTCCCTTCCTTTATTGTCCGTGATTGATCATCTGCACACGGCATACCACGCTTTCTCTTACTCTCTCTCTCTCCTCCAATTTCTTTCAATTCTGCCCATTTGTCACTCCATCCTCCCATATCATTTTGCAGGTCCGTCACTTTTTAATTAGTCAAATTAATTACTGCTTAATTACTCTTCTTCATCTTCTTTAATTATTACTTTTCAAGTCTCATCATTGCATTTTTTTTAATAACAATTATATACTCCGTATTTTTCTTTTCTGCTGCTGTGTCTGTGTAGTGTGTAGTATACTTTTCTTTATAAAGTTTTTCCCCTGAATTTTCTCCTCCATTGGTCTGTACCTGTACTTGCGATATTATTTCTCTCTCTTCTGTAATATTCCAGATTTTTCTCGCTGAATCTTATTGCGTAATTTCCCTCCTCCTCCTCCTCTCTCTCTCCTACCTGAATTAACAATTTTCACAAAAACAAAGCAAACAAACAAATAAAAATAAATTAAACATTTTGGATTTTCTGGGTGTTTGTAATTCGTGGTAATTTTCGAGAAAGGTGGAAACTTTCTGCTTGTAATTGTCATTTAATTATCTGGGTACTTGCTGAATTTCGTGTTTTTGGAGGAATCTTGTTGAAGAAGCCTTGTGAGAAAATTACCAACTTTTTTTTTTTAGAGTTTGAGCTGCAGAGGATACATTTCTGTGTCTCCTCCTCCATAATTTACCCTTGGAAACTCTTTGGTATGTTTGAATTATCTTTGAAATGATGGTAATTGCACTTTTTTTTTTTTTTTTTGTTTATGATGATCCATCTTTTTATTATTTGTGGAAGTTGTGTTTTTTTTTGTAATAAAATTGGGTTATGTTTATTTTAATTTGCATTTTTTTGGGGATCAAGTTTTTTCTTCTTGCTGTTGTGATTGTGATTGTGATCATGATGCTAAACTAAGCAACAAAACATGTGAAATTTCTGATATTACAAAAGTTGTATAGTAGTAAGATTGATTATAGCTACTCTTGATGATTTGTGATGTTGTTAATTGTTGTTTTAGGGAGATTGATTGTGAGTTTAAGTTAATGGGATGTTGTTCTTGTGTTTATAATGAATCAATGGGGTTGTTATTCGGTTAATTTTAGGAGTTTCTCATTTGTGATTGTGATCATAGTGTAATTTAAGGATTTTGGAATATTGTTATATAATATACTCCCTAATCCCTATGTTCCATTGTAGTTTTACGTTTTGTTTAAATATGTGAGAGGAACTCGAACCAATCGGAATTAGGTCTTTATTGATTAAAAAGTTATTGCTGATTTTCTCTACCATTTCTATTTGTTTCATTGAGTGTGACATCTCTGTAATTGTTGACAATGTCTTATATGCAGAGTTTATACGACGTATGAGTGGAGTTTCCGGGGGTTTTGAGATGGACTGTGCGGAGATATAGTTTACGCAAGAATCATCAAATTAAACTCGAGTGGAGCTTGAATTTTGAAACATTGCTAAGGATCACATTAAAGATATCTATATAGTTGTATAGTGGAGTTGGATTGTCGGGCGAGGTTGTGAAACAAGTTGTTGAACAATGGCATTTGATCTAATGTCTCTGTTGTCAAGCAAGGCCGACATGCTGTCCACGTCCGACCACAGTTCTGTGGTCTCGATGAATTTGTTCGTGGCACTGCTATGTGGTTGCATCGTGCTAGGCCACCTGCTGGAAGAGAATCGATGGATGAATGAGTCCATAACAGCGCTTGTTATTGTGAGTCGTTTGTTCTTTGTGTGGATGGGTTTTTTGTTTGGTCAAGCTGAACATTAGTGTAATTGTTGAGCGTCTGAGAGATTAACTACGTGCAATGTGGTTTTGTTTTGGCAGGGTTTGGGCACAGGGGTTTTGATTCTGCTTATTAGTGGAGGAAAGAGCTCACATTTGTTGGTCTTCAGTGAAGATCTTTTCTTTATCTACCTTCTTCCACCAATTATATTTAATGCAGGGTACGTTGGTTTATGCTTCAGACGTTCATTGCTCTATACTTGGAATCTTTTTGTAATTGACTATCTTATATATTGCAATGTTGCTATCGGAAATGTAGCTTGGCATATAGCAAAGACCTGATTTTTAGACTATATGTATGTTTTTAATGTCAAAATGTTACTCCACATGGTAACTCGAAGCTATAAGAGTCTGATTAACGAAAAACTTTTTATTAGACACGAGCCATTATATAGATTAGAACATTTCTGGTACACGTCTAATGAAGTTGTTACATTTTGATCTTCAAATTCGGGAGAAAATGGTGATTTGTATCGTGAACTCCAGTTTCCAAGCTTCAGCCGCAGCCTGGGTTCTAAGATCCCAGCATCAATAAAAATTGATCCTACAATATGAACATCACTACAACATGCTTGAGGCTTTCAAAATACTTTTGGTAGTAAAAATCAGCAAATATTTTAGAAATTTGGAACATTCATTTTGTGGAAGATTTCTTTGATCGAGTCCTGAAGTCGTGATGGCTCTTCATAAATTTCAGCAGGATTTTTTCCCGCCTAACTTAGCTTTAGTCCAATATTATTTTCCCCTAGTTTTTGGCCATTTCCCTTACTTTTCATGATTAAGCTGAAATTAAGTAAAATATGCAGATGTCCTCTATCTTACGTTGGGCGGGATTCTGTTGTTCTTACGAAATCTCAACCAATGGAGGAACCGTTTTTGCTTTCTTTCATGACTTTTTGGTTCCGCTTTACGCTCCATGATCCTCCGGGAGATTTTCGTTTTTGAATGTCAATTTTGTTACTGATATGATTTGCGTTCTCTGTTTTTCCAGGTTCCAGGTGAAAAAGAAACAGTTTTTCCGTAATTTTATTACTATCATCATGTTTGGAGCTCTTGGTACACTCGTATCATTTTTCATTATATCCCTAGGTAAATTTGTTAACACGTCTCCAACTTGTCTAATCCCGTATGTCCTGTAGAATCTTTTTAGAGAACAGATATTATGATTTCAGGTTGATATATTCAATTAGCTGTATGTTTGAAGATGGGTACTTTTGCATCTGAGAGCTGATTCTTTGATTTATGATGCAGGAGCTATAGAGGTGTTCAAGAAATTGGATATTGGCTCTTTGGATTTGGGCGACTATCTTGGTATTTAGTTTCTCTGTATTTTGTTGTCTGATTCTCTTAAATCTTGTTTGTCCATTAAGTTGGTGCGTTAACGAATTTTTTTTTTCTCTTTCAGCAATTGGTGCGATATTTGCTGCAACCGACTCTGTTTGCACATTGCAGGTGAGTACATACTACATAGATAACCTGTGGGGGGATTTAAAAGCAAAGACTATATTTGGATAGGAGTTAATATTTGCCTTTGATGGACCAGGTGCTTAATCAAGATGAAACCCCTTTGCTCTACAGTCTAGTGTTCGGTGAAGGCGTTGTAAATGATGCCACATCAGTGGTGCTATTTAATGCGATCCAGAATTTCGACCTCACACATATCGATCACAGAATTGCCTTGCAGTTTTCTGGCAACTTCTTATATCTGTTTTTCGCAAGCACACTTCTTGGAGCGATAGTGAGTCTCACCTCTCTTCATAGCTTCTATTTTCCGCTACTCTCTTTGTATGTAATGATTTCGCTCTGGTCTGTTTTGATGATTGCCTGTTTGTTTTGCAGACAGGTCTGCTCAGTGCTTTTGTCATCAAAAAGCTGTATTTTGGAAGGTATACCGCAATCACACTCAGTACTTAGATTATCTTTCTCTCAGAGTTGTGTACACTGCAGTGGCAAGGTAGTTTTGACAATGGAGTTCGATCTCTTTTGTAATATATGTGATAAAGGATAGCTAATGTCATGAATGTAGGGTGTGAGAATAATTTTCTATGCATCTATAGCAACAGCATGAGTAAACCTGCCAGAACATATAAACTCATTGTAAAATATTGGACTTTCATTTCTGTTAAATGGTGTGTGTGCATTACTGTCCTCTTTGACTCAACATCATTAGTATACATATTTGTCCACCATCTGCCTAATTTCATTTCTGCTGAAGAGAGAGCCAAATATCAAAACGCTCTTCTGTGTAACTAGTGAAAGTGGTATGGCAGCCTACTGTAGTATGACCCAGCAAAAACTATATGATATGGAATTATGGATTACCCCGCATTTGTTGTTTATCTGTCAGCAGTTGTTCAAATAGGGATAATAGGATCTAGAACAATGGTAGATAATTTCTGTATTTCAATACCCTTTCTCTCTTGAACTTTATGATGTTATCTTTTATAACAAGAACATCATTATTCCATTGCTTCAAGGCTCCCGCCACATGGCGTGGCAAGGGGAAGTCGGATCTACACAAGCCTCATCCCTACATTGAAAACATTGAAAATTTCATCAAGAATCCCACCGGGCGAATGCCACTTCACAATACAAGAAATGCACACAGTTTTGTGAGCCATATTGCTTTATTCCATTATAAAAACTAAGGAATAGTGAGTCTTTGTCTCCATTAGGAATGAAAACCTGCGGTGATATCTTTTATTCACTGTATATAAATGGATGCTTTTCTTTAGGTGCCATCTTTTATTCTTCTTTCTGCGATGAAATGCAATATCCTTCAATGTCTTTGTGAAATAAGTAGGTCTTTACTGGAGGGGATAATACTTCATTTAAAAGATTACAGTAGTTTAAGGAAAGAAAACAACTTCTTTATGAGCTCCACCAAAGTCTGCCCATATCGTCCCAGACCTTGTGTCACCTTTTAGGCATCTATGAATATGCACATAAAAAAGGAAATCAATACTTCTCTGTTATTCAAGTCTTTTATGTCTCTAACTGGAAACTTTGAAAGTTCAGGCACTCTACAGACCGTGAGGTTGCTCTCATGATGCTTATGGCTTACTTGTCTTACATGCTTGCTGAGGTAACCTCCCTTTACAAAATAACGAATGCTGATTTCTGATTTCTTGTCATGTCAGCAGCTTAAAGTGTTGGTTTATTGCAGCTATTCTATCTGAGTGGAATTCTTACAGTATTTTTCTGTGGAATTGTAATGTCTCATTACACATGGCACAATGTGACTGAGAGCTCAAGAGTTACCACCAAGTACGGTTCTTTCTTTCGTCCTGCTTTGGAGATAAACTTATGCAGCTATTCCTATATTCACTGTTGTTCTGATGTGTGGTCCCTTTTTTTATTTTTTTGATATCACAGGCATGCTTTCGCAACTCTCTCATTTGTTGCTGAAACCTTCATCTTTCTGTACGTCGGTATGGATGCTTTAGACATTGAGAAGTGGAGATTTGTTAGTGACAGGTATGTCTATGTGTGAAGAGTGTCGTTGACATGATTACTATCTTATCGTTGATCAAGTACTTATATCTCCTTTTCCTTTGAAATTGTGATATTGGTGCAGCCCGGGTACATCTGTTGCTGTGAGTTCCATCTTGCTAGGTCTCCTCATGGTTGGGCGAGCAGCTTTTGTCTTTCCCTTGTCCTTTTTAATGAATTTCTCCAAGAAAAACCACAGTGAAAAGGTCTCATTCAGGCAGCAGGTAAAGCCTTTGTTCTTTATGGTTTTAATTTTGGTTTTGGATACCCCTTAAGGCTGTATGATGTTTCTTATATCTGATATGGAAGTACTCATATTTCTCTAATTCGTTAAGGTGATCATATGGTGGGCTGGTCTCATGAGAGGTGCTGTTTCTATGGCACTTGCATATAATCAGGTATGTCATTGCTGCTTCCCCCTTTGCTTTTCTGCCTTTCAAGTACGTAATGATGTTGAAGGATCAAATGCTCAGTAAGGCTAAAAGCCGTAGATGATACTTTCTGTGCCGGTGCAGACTACTGACTTCATTGACATGCTTATGCAGTTTACAAGGGGAGGGCACACTCAGCTAAGGGGCAATGCGATTATGATCACAAGTACTATAACTGTAGTCCTCGTCAGCACTGTGGTAAGTTATCATGCTAACGCTGTTGTTTTCTGTTGAAGAGTACCCGCCTCTTGTCTATTTTCATCAAGGGGCTTCTATATTCACTTCCATTTATGATTGTTTGTTTGGTTGGTCTTTTTGTCTTCGTCATAATGATTGGAGCAAAGTGACCTGTCTTTCAGTCTAGATCAAAAGAATGAACTAAATGGCTTCTAGTATAGAAATTGCACTTTGATATTCGAAATATCATATGCTAATTTGCTAATTGATGCACAAATAAATGAACAGTTTTTATATTTATACTATCAGATATCTTAAGCGTGTTGAATTGGCTTTGACTTCGTCTTTTTTTTTTTCAGGTATTTGGATTGTTGACAAAGCCTCTTATAAGGTTTTTGCTCCCTCATCCAAAACACTTCAATAGTACGAGTACTGTATCAACAGATTTGGGAAGTCCTAAATCGTTCACTTTGCCACTTCTTGAGACCCGAGGGGAGTCAGAAACTGAGATGTATAATCAGGATGGCAGCACTGACCGGGGTATTGGTCGACCTAGCAGCCTCCGCATGCTTCTAAATGCTCCAACCCATACTGTCCATTATTACTGGCGCAAGTTTGATGATTCTTTCATGCGTCCTGTCTTTGGTGGGCGAGGATTTGTACCTTACGTTCCAGGCTCTCCTACTGAGCAGAGCACCAATAATTTGACGCCAAGGACATAAGAGGCGGAAAGAAAGCCGCTTGTATAAATTTTGTATGAGCTACTGACTGACAGGCTGCCAGAGCACTCACCACAAAAACCTGGTATTCGTCTTGTGGGTGTTACTGTTGGGAGAATCATGTACCATACATCTGTTAATAGACGTGTTCAACATATGCTGACGATGATTATTATAGGACTCCAACAGCATGGCGGTCCAATGTATTCTTTCATGTAGCTGTAGCAGACGTCTATAGCTTGTTCTATATCTTGTTCTATTAGTTTTGGCTCATGATATAGTCTACATGTAGCTGTAACCGCTTTTTGGCTGTACTGCTAGTTTTGGAAAGTTTCTCTTCCTTCCTTTCTGGGAGCATAGTTACTGTATAATAATGTACGCTGTAATACCGTCATCAAGAGTGATAAAAATGATGGGAACGGATCAGCACATATAAAGCCTAGTTTGTTGGTTCTGATTTTTTCATGTTGCTGAATGCTGATGACCTCCTGGCTGGTGCAACTGATGTTGATCTTGGCTCTTGAGTAGTATATGCTGCATATCCTGAATTCTGGTATACATATCGTTTCCCAGGCACTCTGCAGACTGCAGTCCAGTGACATGTAGTGACTCTGGGGTTTCTATGGAAAGCGTAGGTAGTCATTGTATCATATAGAATGTAACTGTAATCTTAGTTGAATAAGAGCTAGAACCGTGCAGTTTCTGAATCAGAGGGATGTATTGTCATTTGTCAGTCTCGGAAACTTACAGAAGCATGTATTGTACAATCCCTGTAACTCATTCTTCTGCAGAACAATTTGAGGATCGTCTTATGGCCTTGAATTCTTGATGTATGAAAAGTCACTCCTCCGGCGTGTCAGGGATGGATAACTTGCAATCATCTCGAGATTGACTCGGTTAGGACCGTTAGCTCCACCCGATCTCATGATCGTATGTGCCTATATTAGTCTTGCTATTGGCCTTAAATCGATACATTGCATCCCTTTCAAGCTATCTCCACCAGACCCTAACCAAAGGTAGGATCTTTAAACCACATCTTGGGTCGACTGATTGACAAGCTTAAACAGTAAACCCGCTTATCCTCTACGAACCAAAATCTCGTTTATCATTTACCCTAGTAAACGTGTCCATCTCATTCTTTTCTAGAACTAATTGAACTTGTTACTTTAAACAAGATTAACAAATTATACTACTAGTCGACATCATATCGATATCAGTATATCACCGTCATCTTCGTTAATTCAAACCAAACGTAAAGAATAAAAATATTCCGACTTTAAATGTGCAGAGCCGAAAGTATTTGGGTAGGCTATATCTTACACATTTCCGCCTAGCCCGTGCAGCCGCCTCCTGACTCCGCCGCCGGCCACCATACCTTTCCCTTACTTCCCTCATAACCTCTCCGCCACCACCGGGCCTCCAACCGGCCGCCACGCATACACGGTAAATCGTTTTGAGCTCCTTATTGCATTTTTTACGCTTCTACTACAAGTTTTAATAATTGTTCAATAGTTCAATTATAACTTAATTAGGGTTTCACATTTTGAGAATTTGTTGCTGTGCTAATCGTTTTTTTGGGTATTAAGCTAGTGCAAAAGTGAGATAAATTGTTCATTTGTAATTATTCTTGTTTTGCTTATGGAATTTAGATGCAATTGGGGTCTAAAGCTTGAAATTAGGGTTTAATGGAAAATTGGGGATTGGTAATTTGTAATTTGGTAATGTAGACATTTAGCTAGTGTTGGTTACTTGGGAATATTGGGATTTGGAGGGCATTTGGGTTGCGCCAATTTCGCCTGTCTCGAATTTTTAGTCCTAGCTCCGTCTCTGATTGTAGGTGCGTGCAAATTACCTTGCATTGTATTTGGATAGTCGAGTTTCAAATCAGTGGTGTGTGCTAAGGCGAAAGGTACTATTAGAGTAATTCCGAAGGCTTAATGTAAGGATATTTGTTTGAGAATTCGAATTAGGTCATGCGGAATTGGATTGGTGGAGAAGTGTTAAAGGGGAGTATTATTGTTTTTGTGAAGTGATTAGAAGGAAGAATGACGTGAACATTTGAGTTAGGGTATGAAGTCTATGAACACATAGGGGGATCGACTAGGTTTATACTTTATCGGTAAGTTGCATTTTAATCATAAACGCATTACAACGTAGAATCATCTTTAAGGATATGATGACTCTAACGAAATGGGTAACGAGAAATTTCTTCTTTGGTGTGCTGTTAAGAGAACATCACTTGGGATTGAGTTTTTAGGAGGTAATTTTGAAAAAGTATTGACTAATGAAGTAGAAAGGACTTGAATGGGGGATGAGTTAAAAGGGGAGAAATCAAAGAATAGAAGAAGCGGAAGGGAAGTTGGCGTCTTGCCATTAACCTTTGTGAGTAGCTTTCAACAACAACATCTTTAACTTCAGTGCCTTAAAAGTTCCCGCCATAAGGCGGGGTAAGGGGGGGTCGGATGCACGCAAGCCTTACCCCTATAGAGAGGCTGCGCACGGTATGAGTAGCTTTCCTCGAGTATAATTTAATCGAGTCATTTGACTTAGTGTCATTCCTAAGAAATTTTGATTTGGTACTTTGCGTTCTGTCTTACAAATATGGACGAGTATGAAGTTGCCACTTTAGCTTTTCTTTCACACTAGTTTCTGACTAAGGGTGATGAGGAAGTTTCTTGTGTCAATGATGTATAAATCTTTAGACATCTCAAACTATAAGCTATAAAAAGTAAACATAGGTAGTATTTTGGACTCATCTTATTCTGTATATCGTTGGTTGGCAGGCTGAATCTTAGTTGAAGCCTCTTATGTTTGAGTTCCAACTTCTGCTGAGCATTTAGCTATGGGGAGGATTTGACTCTCCATGACAGGCCATCTTTTCGGCTCATGTGCACTTCGAGGAAGAATCCCTTAATATACAACATATAGACGTGCATTTGTTGCCTCTGTGCCACCTTTGCTTTGCCATCTCGAGCTTACTTGATGGGCACTCAACGTCTGTGCTCAAATTTTTCCACAGATACGTCTATATTATCATCCAAGCACTTCACAAGAGGCTCATTGTTCAATTCATCAGCCCCCTTTTTCCTTCGCATCTCCCAGTTAAAGCCCTCAACGCGAGCCTCTCTCACTTCTAATGGAATTCCACATAGGACGCAAGTCATATGTGCCGTTGGATTGCATAAGGCGGATGATTTGTCTGCTAATGTGAAATATCCAGATTCCGTATCTGGGCGGAAAAAGTTGGCAGTTTTTGTCTCAGGCGGAGGTTCAAATTTTAAAGCAATTCATGCTGCAACGCGTGATGGATCTGTGCTTGGAGATGTGGTCGTTTTGGTTACAAACAAAACAGGTGAAATTTTGTATCTCCCTACTTTCAACGAACTATGAATTCCACTTTCTTCCGATGGAAGTGTGACTTCCACTTTTCTAGATGTAACTTTAAAATCCCATCTGTCACACTCCCTGCAATCTTTTGGTTGTATGGGATGTTATTGGAGAATGGGTGGCTTCCTTAAGGTTAACTGTGTGCATTTTATCTTTATGTATGTAACTTTCTGATACAAACATTTCTATAGTTTACTCATAAACAAAGACTTTTAGAAGGCTTTAAATATGCAATTGGGTAACTGACATTGAAGCACACCATTTTGCATTTGGCAGGTTGTGGAGGTGCAACCTATGCAAGAGAAAATGGTATTCCAGTTCTTCAGTTTCCAAGAACAAAAGACAATTCGGAAGAGCTTTCTCCAGATGATCTTGTACTTGCTCTTAGGTTCGTTATTGATGGCACTCTTATCGATCCAGTTTCTGAGTAAATTCATGTACATTTCCTTGTTAGTGTTTTAATAGGATTGTCTTAGCAACCTGTCAGAGTATGGTGTGTAAATCATGACTTTAGTGTGGTCTGCAGTTTGCCTGATAGAGGTTCAGTTCACATTCTCAGGGTAAATTTTTTTACTTTACGACTTTACATTCAACTGTTCATCAGTACATACAAGTCTACACGGTCACTGTGTCAGCTTTATGAGGTTGGGGTGCATCACTATCATTTATTATCTATTGATGGAGAGGTATAATCAATTTTGGGATTTCCCGCCATAGATCTAGCGTCTATTTTGATTGAAGGAGGTGGTTTGCTTAATTTTTCTTTGGCGACATCAATTGTGGAACTTTTTGTCGTTTTGACACTTGAAAAAGCGCTATAATTCACTGAGAGATTTTTTTTTTCCTTCTTTTTTTGACGCATAGCTTTATTCCCGTTTCAGCTATTTTGTTGCATTTTTCCCCCCGGTATAGTTATGCACGCAGGGTACACCGATAGTACATTGTCCATGCATGATTGTATGAACATACTTGATCAGTTTGACATTCAGAAAATTGTTACAAGTAGATATTTTGCATATATGTTTTTGATTTAAAAGAGTTCATAGTCCAAATAGAACTAATGAAACTAGATAGCTTGAGCCACAGTGGTAGCTAGCTTAGAGGAAATTGTGGTGCTGTCTTTCAGAGGACACATTGCTCTTGGTTAATCGACTTGTTCACTACTAAGTCTACTATGCTTATTTTATCTTTATGATACTTTCTGTATCATAATTTTATTCCCTTTTGTTATGGACCTCGTCTGTAAAGTTTTTGAAGCATGATTCTTCCTTGATTATTCAATACAAGCTCTCTGATCTGTTGCAAGTAGAAAGAGAAGTTTTCTTGTGGTTGCTTTGTTGGATTTTGTTTCTGGAACTATGATGCATTTACAGATCAAAGATTTCGATGTATATTTCCTATGCTATAATCAAGTCTGGAGTTATTACCTTCCTAGTGGATTTTCCAAAACTTTGATAGCTTTTTATCATGTGTAGTCAAATCATTTTCAGACACGTTTTCTTCTGCTTGGATTCTGTATACCTTTTGGCTTCTTTTGCTTCCATTCAGTAATAGATAAAGTCGTACTTTAGGGTCAATGAAATACTTCCATAATCTCATATGTTAGATATGGCCGGCAATACAGTGACAGTTTCTTCATAGTCCTGCTTTCTTTTCAGTTACTTGTTAGTGTACTCGCTCAGTACACCTCTATGTTATTGTGTAGAAAATACGAAGTGGACTTCATTCTTCTTGCTGGATATTTGAAGCTTATACCTGTTGAGTTGGTTCGAAATTACCCAAAGCGAATATTGAATATACATCCTTCACTTCTACCTGCTTTTGGCGGCAAAGGCTATTATGGCTCAAAGGTTCACAAAGCTGTTGTTGCTTCGGGAGCAAGGTAAAGAAGTCGTTGTATACTACCTTCCACTCTTCCAGTATTTGTTTTCTAAATCCTTCAAGATCAATCTTACAAGGTCAGAAGTGTAGGGTTAGATCTTTTGGTTCTTTGCTCCGAGATCTATTTGTCGAACCGAAATATCTATTTATCAGTTGTGATTCTTCTTACATGATCACAATTATTTCTTTATTTTTGATGAGTTATGAGAAAAATAAGACTTCAAAGAAGAATGGAATTATTCCGAGTGAAGCATTGTCAAAATTGTAGCTTTCCACCCAGTCAAGTCTTGTGTGCAAATGCTTACTCAATTAGTTGAAACTGATTTATAGAAAATTGGATTCGTCACTTTTGGTTTACGTCTTCGTCAAGAAACTATAGGAAAGATGCTGATGCTAGCGAGGGGTATGACATGTTGCAGCTTGCCCTTTATTTACTATGCACTTGCATTGTCAGCCGTTCCAGTCATTCAACCCCCCTATTCAAATCTATGACTTAGTTTATCCTAAAATTGTGATTTTCTGAAATTGATTGCGACTCTCAAGGATAGCAATACTCTGAATGAAACCATTTTACTAGTATCAGGAACTCGGCTTGATTCTTTTTACTCTATAGCGAACTTCAATCTATTTCAGGTGTCCTGTCATGTTTTGCGCTTTGGATTAATTTTGTTCGTCCCTTTTGCTAAGTATTTTTCTTATGTTGCGTAGATACTCTGGCCCAACGATCCATTATGTTGATGAGGAATATGACACTGGCCGGATTCTTGCCCAGCGAGTTGTGCCCGTCTGTGCTTTTGACACTCCTGAGGACCTGGCAGCTAGGGTTTTGCACGAGGTAAGATCAGATTCTTAGTTGCATGGAACTTCGTTTGCCGGAGTAATTAACAGAGATGGGACGTTATTTGATTTAGTGTATCTGTGTTTTTAGAGGCATTTGGCTGTGCAATTCGCCCACTGTCCTTAACCAACTTTTCTTTCTAATAACAGGAGCACCGGTTATATGTGGATGTAGTGAAAGCATTATGTGAAGATCGGATAATTTGGAGGGATGATGGTGTCCCTCTCATACAAAGCAAAAACAATCCTAAGCAATACACCTAAGTTCACTTTCGTTCATTTTTGAGGTCGAGCAGAAGCCGCCTGTAGACTTGTTTCTGTCAAGTTAGATCCATGTTGAATACTGAGGGGATGTACTCCCACATTGACATTCTGAGGCCAATTAGCATAGCCGTAAGATTTTGGTAACCCTCCATGTTCTCGGTACGGCATCTAGTTAAGATTAACCGCTAATCATAAGCATTAGGGCATGTATGGAGAATATGGATCACCTGGAATCCTCGCCATATCTTGATATTAATGCGATTTATACTCGAATAATGGGTACATTGATCACCTGACCCAGGTGGAAAATGTGAGTTGCTAGCTCGGAGTCGTGCCATTGTCAGCTTACTTGTAGCTACTAACTATAGTGTCGGGGCAAGCATAAGTTGTTACAACAAGACATGAACTTCCAAGTGCGCAACCAAAACTTCAGTTCCTTCCTGTTCACGTCGTGTTCAACATTTACTCAGTAGTATGGTCTTCGGACTCTACATCAGGCCAACCACTTTGCATTAATAACGCGTCAATCATTGTTGACATCGGTGCTTTCCAGGTTGTCGCGGTCACCAAATCACCATTTGGTGTCGTACTGATGGCGGGTGAGTTTATTGGATTGGTTGTACAATTGGATCACACATTCACACCTAAAGCATACGTTCACAACAAATGTTGGTTGTACCATAAAGAGTAATACTGGTACTCAGTATTTATTTGGTTAACATAGGGAAACAAGAAATGGGATCTTGACGGATCCACTTCGCCAGATTTCTTGACAACCAACCTCACTTACTTCCCGTTCACCAAATCTGGATGCCGTTTTCATGGGCGCCAACATTTCTTCATTCCTTTAAGCAGTCGCGACAGTTTATGCATATAACCCGAAATATAGTGGAGTCATCAAATCTCCATTTCAAAATCAACTCGATATAATTCATATATAAACATTGCTAAACAACGTATAGAACAAATGCACATTTTCACGGTTTCCTCAAAAGGGTTTGAACACCGGAGACCAAAAACCAAAAGGTCTTACATTATCGATTCACTGAACCATAACAAGGTAGAAGCTGAAACCTATAAATATAAAATATGTATTAGCATCAACACAGAAGCAATCTTTTTACCATGTGTTCGTACAATGCGAGCCATCACTCATTATTCAGCACTGTGATGCAGGAAAACTGTATGACCATTTACAAGTAATATCACCCAGAAAAAGCTAACATATGCACAATGCCTTCTACCAAAACCATTTGAACAGTGCAATCAACGCTGACAAGACAAGACTCGTCCATGCTCGACATTTGTTAAGGCTTCGCCTCCTCTAACCTGAATCATACTCAACATTGGTTCAAGGATGAAAACCATAACCCACCACAAGACTTATGAGTGCAACCATGCAGACAAACAATAACGGAAACCCATCCTGCACTCTTCTCTCTACTTTTCTCTTTCTCAAAAGTACCTGCATAGTTTAAGAAACACAAGTTATGCTTGAGTAAAAGCACATAACAACTTCCTTCAGAAAAAAAGAAAAAGAAAAAAGAAAAACACTTATCAACAATGAAACTCAGTGAGATCATTGAAGTAAACATCCACAACATGTACAATAAGCTTTCCATCAATTCAAAAGCTGATCTGGGAATTGTCTGAAAATAGAATAAACAATTTTCTGATTCGATATTCAATTGTTTTTCTCAAACCATATGCAGTACTGGAGTCGAGACAGGCAGCACCTAGAATAATCTGTGACCAAGGCTTGCTAGGGGACGTATAAAGCACATCTCACACATGTTTTACGTGTATGATTCAAGAAAATATATGAAGGAAATTGAGGAATTTGATTACCATTTCTTGTTGTAGTGACTCCCTCTCTTGAACGGCCAACCTCCTCTCGTCTGTCAGCTTTGAAATGGTAACTTCAGTCTGACAAGTTGTCGGAAAAGGTTTAGTCATGGTACCATACGAGGTTATGTGACTAGCGTCACAGATAAGACTTGTTTAATACTCCCTCCATTCAACTCCACTCTTCCTATCACTTTTCGGCACGCACTTTAAGGTGCGATTCTACCTATGTTTGAGATTACGTAAAATTCTAAAATTTTGTGAAAATCACAATTGACATTTAATCTTGTTTGTCTAAAATTTTTGGAATTTTACGTAATCTCTAACATAGAGAAAACCGCGCTTTAAAGTGCGTGCCGAATAGTGTTAGGAAGAGTGGACTTGAATGGAGGGAGTAGATTTTTAGATAATTTGGTACTGGGAAGCTTAAATACACATGTTTGATTGCACTACATAGGCAAAGGATGCAACTTCTAGGAACATGCAAAATAATGTTACCAGTAAACTGCCCCAGATAGAAGAATAAATCACCAACACTCTTCATAAACAATGAAACAGCTATGTCCAACCAAACACAGATTCCCATATTTTTACTGTTAACTTTGTTCCATACTCGTATATTGTAGCTACTACTTTTCATGAATATATATTGCCATTACTTTATACGGAAACCATTTTTAGAGATTTCCTTAACCGGGATGCTCTTGGTAAGAAAGATACGGAGCAGAGATCAAGTGCTGATTTAGCACAATGATACCTAATGCCAAATAATTCAATATTTTCGAAGGCACAGGAAGAAATGGTGGTCCTCAGACTTTAAGGTCAAGGGGGTATAAGAGCGAAAACTCCAGAAAAGTTTCTTAAAAACAAGAACTGCACAAATTTTAGAACTGAAGTTCGTAATATCAAGAGAAAGTTCTGTCAGTTATCAAGGTAGGACATAAAGAGAGCAAGCACAGATTATTAAAGCACAGATCTGTAGATGATGAAATGCGATAGATAAAGGATAGAAGATTCCAACAAAATCCTTAAGAAAGAGCAGAAGACCAATATCAACTACGGATGCAAGAATTTGTAGAGAAACTGACCTTGTTTAGTTTCGACTCGAGTTCATGTAGTTTAAATTTCATTTCTTCAACTTCCTTGAATAGTCTTTGCTCATCTTCACCCATTGGAACTCTCGGCTCTATCACTCTGACTTCCGATATTTTTTTAGCAGTGGGTTCTATATCTCTAATAAATTCTGGCTCCACATCTTTCGTTGCATCTGAATCAACAACCTTACTTGGTTCAAATCTCACATTCTTGATTGGTTCTAAATTCATATCGATAGTAGGTGAGACCTCTGGCTCCTTCAACGGTTTCAGCTCCTCATCGTTCACTATTCTTGATTCCATGTGATCAGCCTATAAGAATAGTTAAAATTTTCAAGGTAACATTAGTGAGAATTCCTGAGGGCTGAAATTAGACTAGCAGACAAGACAAAAATGCATTCACTTATCGACAAGGACTAGCACATCAACATCTCTTAAGAGAGATAACCCAGAATACACCATTGTAGTGAGGAATAAGTCAGTAGCAGAGCAAGAAGGCAAGAGAATAAAATACTGCATGAGGTACTGCTAAATGCCACAACTAATTGAACTCGGAGACTACTGACAGTACCTGCTTCTGTGTTCCGTTGATGGGTGACAGCTCTGGGGAACGTTGTGGAGGTGGGGTACCCAGGATCACTCTTAATTTACTCTCTTCAATGTATTTCCCGTTCTCTCTGGAAAACTGCAAACAATACCATATGCTGTAACATTAGCAAACATGACAAACTTAGAATTGTGCATTTGTTCCGAATAAAAAAAGGGCACTACCATATCTGAGGTTATGTTCTCTTCCCCTGTTCCTTCAGGAACAATTGTGTTTTGAATCAAGAATTTGTCTTTGCATGTCAAATCAACTGGAACTTCTTTAGGGGCTTGCATGATGACTACACAAAGACCAAACAGAGAATAAGAGTGGCATCAGCAATTACAGTGGTATAATGAATATGACCAAAAAGTGCAGTGGACCAAAATTAATCAAGAAGAGATGCTGTCGAGACGTTATTCCACCCTGCTAGAGGCAAGGTTGACTAAACTACAAGATATTAAGAAGAAATGCCAGCATAACAAGGGACAAAATGGAACAAGAAAATTTAAAGTTATGACAGACAAACTCATTGGAGATACTCCTGTACTAAACGCATAGTAGTTTCAAGAAAAAATTCACACTTCTCTTTTAATTCATTCAGAAATTCTGGAG
The DNA here is from genome assembly GCA_963680865.1 of Spergularia marina. Lineage (NCBI taxonomy): Eukaryota > Viridiplantae > Streptophyta > Magnoliopsida > Caryophyllales > Caryophyllaceae > Spergularia > Spergularia marina. Next base: position 22,662,955 of record OY804549.1, read on the forward strand.
GTGATCAAAGTGGCCAAGTAAGAGACCTATCAACATGCATTTTACTTTCATATAGGAACAAATACAATAACCGATCAAGAAAAATAAAAGGAATGAGGATAAGAACCCCTCAAAGGGAGCTGATAACAATTTTTTTTTATAGGAAGAAGGTAAGAATGTGAATGAGGATAGGCTTCCTCATTAAACCCCCCCCCCCCGGCGCGCCTTGGGGAAAACTATGGTATGAGAGCATGAGACAATCTGGAGAAGATGCAGTTCTCCTGTTTACTTACTAGACTTAAATACCAAGTTTTCAAGTTGTCCTGTACTCCTATTAACCTGCGTGCACGCAGGCTGATCAGGAAAATAGAAAGTGACTAGTTTTAGCACAAATTCTTTGAACACTGTTGTACAATTCGGTGAAGACAGAAAAAAAAAGAAGGGAAGCAATGAGGACATTGTGACAGAAACAGAGAGAGGCGGGGGAGGGCCAGCCACAGGCAAGTCCAGACACTGGTGAACTATGAGAAATATGCGACAGAGCAACGAAGTTTCATCTGACACAGGCACACAGCTATACTGTGAGAAAAATGAGAAACAATTCTTCATACTTGTGATGCATTAAGATGCGATTAGCCAGTCCACGCCACACAATAAGAAAATTGAGACATACTTGTTTGAATGTTTGTACTTGTACTTCTAACTAATAATAAAGCAACTTGAAAACTCTTTGCACATAGTAGGCTCTGATTCTACAGGAGAACAAAGTAACCAGATGTTTCACAAGGAAGCTAATAGGATAATGCAGTCATCTGTCTCTCGGTAAAATTGTACATGAATGTCATATGGTGTCCAATTGGATCCCCGTCAATCACTCGAAGCCGTTCTAAGACATTAAGTCTAAACAGGCCTCAAGCCCTCAACATAAAACTTTTGAAGTAAAAGCCCCGTTAGGTGTTCACTAAGAACCTCCAAATTTAAATCATCTCTTAAAACACCGTAATTGTCCTACCTAACTCGGAGCTTTCAAATCATCCTACCTAACTTTTCCCTAAATTGTGACAATACTAATAATCCTAGTGCTACAAAACCCGACCACTTTCAACCACTTCATAAAGAATTTTGCGTCAGAGTCACCCAATTTCCCAAACCAGCACAAAAACACAAACATCAACAAAGAGCCACCATTTTTCAACTAACTTCTCTCAGAAGCTGCAGAACTCTAGGAAACCTCAACGGCACAAATCAACAAAATGCGTTAAAACCCTAAGACATGCAATAATACAAGTACAGGCTTACACTACACGCTACAAATCCTACAACGACATACCAACAAATTCATAAGTTGCTTTCGGAAGCACGACACCGACATTTGGCCGCACACAATACTTCTTTGGCGACGTCGTTTTAACCTACACAGTGATCACCTGACATTTGTTAGGCCATCAACTTCTTCATCACTCCACCAAATTCACAACAACAACAAAAACGCAAAAGAAAATGATTAATTCATAACGGCCAAAATCGGACCTTAAATGCAACATATTCGTCTGTTTTGTTAACAAGTCGAATCGAACTCTTGCTCTGTTTGTTCAATTCAACTACAATTCAAATTCAAAGGCACGCTGTTATGTCAATAATTTCAGCGTCAACATCACACAACAGTATATCACAATAATATCAACAACAATAATAATTCAAAAAATCAGCATAATTAGCTGGAATTTTCCGCTAATCAGCCAATTAAATTAAAATTAAAAGAAAAAGAAGCAGTTATACTTACCGACGAATCTGAGCTCGCGAGGTTGAATTTCCAGCTGATAACTCATGATTATTATCACTATTATATTTCTTTCAATTTACGCATATATTTCCTGCAATTCAAATTCAAATTCAAGAAAAATCATGAAAAAAAAATTAAAAATAAAATACGGCAATTAAAACAAAATGTCGACAATCATACTGCGAAAAGGCGAGTAATGATTAAAGGCGAAGAAATTCTGTAAGAGTTTGAACAGAGAATTCGCAAAAAAAAAGGTAAATTTTCAAAAAAAAAAAAGGTAGTGGAAAAATAAAAAAAAAGCAGATTAAAAAAAAAGGTTGCACGGACTCAAAAATGTCGACGATCACGAAAAAGAGTGGTAAAGAATCGCCGAAAGATTCCAAAAACGAAATTTGATTAATTAAAGAAACTCAAGAAGAAAAAAAAGAGGAGAGAGAAAGAAGAGAGAGATCAGACCTGGGAGTGCGGTGCGCGACTCGGGATGGTGACTCAGTGACGACTCGGGAGTTTCGATGGGTTTAGGAGAGAGAAAGAGAAAGAGAAGAGTGGCGGTCAAAATATATTAATTGAGGAGAGAGAAAATGTGAGAGAGAGGGAGAGAGATCGTACTGTTTGACCGCGCGAGGTTGGGGAATGGTGAATTTGTTGAATATTTAGTGAGTATAATAATAATAATAATAATATTAATAATTTGAGTGATTATTTTGTGTTTTGATTGGGTAATTAGTGATTAGTTAAGTTTCTTTTATTAACGTAATAATGGTGAAATCGGATGTTAAGGGGGGAGATTGAGAAGGAGAGTTGGTTATTTATACAGCCAGCGACTGGAGTGGAGAGAGAGAGGGAGGGAGGAGGAGAAGAGTGAAAGGGAAGTCACTGGAGATAGGGGTGTTTGGTTGTTACTGTTGCCACCAGAAACAGAAAATGAGATGTGATGCAGCTTGCAACAAATGAAAAAGAGAGATGTAAAGGCCCAACTTGAAAAGTAACCGTTTTCTTTTTTGGAAAATAAAATTGTGTCACCCGGTGATACTCACTTTGAGTACCACTCGGGGTATTTTTGTACTTTACTTATTTATGTTTACTTTCTCTAATAATACTTTGTATTACAGTAATTTTGTAATTGAGGGGTATTATTGAAATTTCCAAATTCATTTTCTAAATAGAATTTATGTATCCCTACATCTAATCATCATAGCAGTTTGCATGTTCTTATTTTGGGACTTCGACGGCGGCTGCCATAGTTGAGGATCAATGGCGTTACCAAGCAAATACCCATCATGCCTAATTATCATGGAGGAGATCAACAAACAATTAATTAACCAAATATGTAAGCAAGTTTGATCTGTGAATGGTGTCGTGATAATTGGTGTCAACAAACAATTACGCCATCATCGACCATTATCAACAAACAATTACCCTACGCCATTATTCAATTAATTAACTTCATCAAACAGTTATCATGTCGGAGATCAGATCAACAAACAACTATCGACCTTTGCGATTACTTTTTGCTCGCGGGTAGAGTGAAGTAACTAGTAAGTAGAAGATGAAACCTTGAAGCACAATATATGTCGTGCAAAGTAGCAGCTATGTTGGGAATAACTAATTAGGGAAAATAAAATACTTAAATGAATAATACTTCTATCATATTACATTTTTATCCTTTAAATTACTGGAATTAATATTACAACATATTATCAAAATTATTATATTTTAATAATTAAATGTGGGTGGTACTCAAAGTGAGTACCACCGGGTGGCACACTATCGCCCTCTTTTTTTCCAAAACGGGCTCGAAATTATCTCGATCTATTTAGTTAGGACTGGCACGACCCAAAATGACTTATAAATGAGAGTTAAGGAAGAAAGTCCACTTGCCTTGTTTCGGAAACTCTTCTTTCCTTCATCGCCATCTCGTGTAGCGTTCATCTTTTTATGGCACCTTTATTTTTTTTTTGTTTGTTCTCCTCTACCCTTTAATAGAATTTCAGGGGGCATTTGGTTCACATTTCGGAATGGATATGGATTGGAAACAAGAATGGAAAGAGAGTAGAAACAAGTTTCATTCTTTCGAAAGGTTGTTTGGTTAAATATATGAATGAAATGATTCCATAAGTAAGGGCAAAATGGAAATTTTCTCTTTAAATCAAAATAACCACCTTCACCTCAACTATTCTCTCTCCTCCCTCGACCACCACCGTTGACCACCCCGCCGCCGTTGACCACCACCAACCACGACCATCCTAATCATTAACACCACCATTCTAACCGTGATTGGATAATTAACATCATTATGTAATTAGTTTATCCAATTTCTACTCAATAAATCGTAGATCTAGAGATTTAAGTTTGATTTTTCGTTTTTTTTTTCAATTAAATTGTGAGGGAGGCGGCCGTGGTGAGGGAGGGCGGCAGTGGTGATGGAGGCGGAGTCGAAGTGGCGGCAGGGGTGGTGGCTTCAGGAGTGGAAGGAGGAAGTGAGGGGAGAAGAGAATGATAGAAAATGGGGAGAAAAGGAAAAAAGAAGGGCGCGAACACTCCGCAGATGTCGCCGGAGATATGGCGGTCTTCTAGTGTTGTCTCCGGCGGCAGTGGTGGTGTGGCGTGCATCGGCGACGGTGGTGCAAGGTGGTGCGATATGGTGTTGGATGTAGTGGTGGGGTTGGGGTGTGGGAGGAGAGAGAGGGGAAGGAATGAGAGAGAAAATGATAAGGGGGATTCAAATTGTTACCTTATATTTAGGTGAGTTTCATTTTGGCGGATTGGAAAGGGAGTGGGAAATGATTAGAAAACAAAAAAATATAAAAATAAACACAATGTAACTGATTGGTAATCGAATCCGTTTCCAATCCTCCCAAAAATGATGAACCAAACGCCCCCTCAAGCTTTATGATTCAATTATTTAGCCTATTCTCGAATTTAACTTTATCAGATAATTAGGGATTTGAATTGAAAGAGAGACTCTAGGAGCTTTTTTGGCAACCGCGAAATCACGGGATTAAGCACCACCATGAACGCTACCGCGGTAAGGCGTCACCCAATTGTGCCAACAGGCAACTCCGGCGTGTCGGCTTAGTTATCATTGCTTCTTGTTGAAAAAAAAGGGATAAATCTAAAAAAGACCGGTTTGACATAATGTGTCGAATTCTCATATGAGAACGGTCATTTCTTCCACTTTTTACATTCAAATCCAAATACCCATACATCTTGGAATATAGTCGAAAAATGGTGAAAAACAAAATTAAATGACAACAATGTTTTTGGAGAGAATACTACACTTTACAAATGATTTTAATCACTTCTTAGAATGCTTTAACTTAAAAGAAAATTGAGGTAGTGGAAGTGTTGAAAGAACAAACCTGAGTGTTAATAGTCTTTTTGTCATTTCTATTATAGTTAATTTCATGATTCATACCTTAAGGTGCGTGCTTAAAAAATATAGGACACAATATATGTGAAAACAAAAATAAACGAGATATGCAATGTTGCTATAGAAATTTAGATGATGTAATATCGATTTCAAGCGCTTACATTATTCCTCACCAAGGATTGCCAAAACCAAGAAAGTGGGAAATTTGTAGTTGCACCAAACAAAACCATACCGTAAATTGTTGCATTACTTGAATGAGAAGGCTGTGTAGATGCTGAACCATATTTCCGGTTGAGGTACTACTCACTTACATTTGACTTTCCAGCCTCACTCCTCATAACCTCATTCAACAACATCACGTTTACATAAAAAAAAAAAAACAAAAAAAAAAAAGTAAGCATAGTTCAATTTTGCTATTAACATCAACGTTGGGTCATGAGTTTCACAAGTTTGGAACTCTTTAGACAACCATGATTTTGTTTAGGCCTAGGTTTTTCGATTCCTTCATTACTTTTAGTTTTTGATGGTTTACACCATTTAAATTACATAATTTGAATAATAAAGTAAATCGGAACGAGTCACTAAGTTATAATTAAATTGAGCGGAAAAAATCTTTTTTTTTCCTTGATGCATTACCCTTAACTAAAGGCAAGAGGGGGGACCTTGATAAGTTAATGGCTCAATCGATGAACCCCTCTCATAGTCTCAAAGCTACATTACTACTCCCTTCATAAATAAATAAATGACGTTTTCGAATTACGAGATGAGGATTTGACTTGTGATTTTGGAGAGAAACATATTTTGAAAAATTATGAAACGTAAGTCGTTGGATTCGTATCGAAAAATACATTCATGCAAGTATAGTTTCATAATTTTTACTAATATATGTTATAAGATATTGACGGATAAATGTAACGTCTCGAAATGTGAGAAAGTCGTATATAATTTTATGGAGGGAGTATATATTCAATGTTGATAACTTTATAAGTTACTCCCTTCGACCTAAAGAGATTTTTCTGTTTCTTTTTACAGTTTTGAATTGCCATGTTGTGAGCTATTTTTATATCAAATGAACCGTTTACGTGCTGTAAAAAACAATAAATATTTCATTTTGCATTGCAATATACCAACTTTACTTGATTTTAAGGCGAACACGTCTTCCAATTGGTCTACAAATAGTTTCTAACATGACAACTCAAAACTGTACAAGCAACTGAATCTTTGGGTCGGAGCTAGTATATAATATAAATCGTGTCCTTCTCACAATAGAAGTGTGGGGAATAAGGATCATTATTTAAAAAAAAATACATTAATTTTCACCTCACTATTGTGAGGGCAGATCATCATTCTCACTTCGGCCTATGGACCATGACATTAATTGCCACGTAAGGTGCAAAGTACATTCTAATTCTCAAGCAAAACAATTTTCTCAAAAACACGCTACGTTGAACCGAAATGTTTTCATATCGACAATATAGAACAACACTGACACCAAAAGCAAAGTGAATGCAGAACCTTTATTTTCCAGGTTTGACACCCTGTGACCTGTGTGATTCAACTCAAATAACAATGAATGTAGATCAAATCATATCATACTAGATCAAATCAAATCATAGCAGATTAGATCAGATCAAAATGCATTCAAATCAAATCAGACTTTATAATGATTAATTAATACAGTATATTCATGATATTAATTTACCTAAATTCATCAACTTTTCAAAACACATACCAAATAAGATCCATCCAACTCAAACTCATATCACGCTTAATCAAATTAGGATTAAGATACAATTAGATCATGCTATCTGGGCGGTGGGTGAGGGGAGGAAGGTCAGCTTTTGGGATGACCGTTGGTGCCCGGGGGGCACTCTCCGCTCTAGATTTGTGGGCCCTATTCCCCTTCACCTTGATGACATCTTTGTCCATGACTTTAGCGAGATGGGTGGGGATATCGATCTTCCTATATTTTTTGATCAGGATGCGATCCGGGACATTACGTCGGTTTTAATTCCTGGGGTGGGTGAGGATCAGATTTGCTGTGATAGTGCCCTTGGCAAGTTTTTTGATACGGATTTCGTATACCGTAGTATCTGGGGCCATAATAAGAACGCCACACCTAAGCTCACTATTTGGAACCTGATTTCCTCTATCGATGTAACACCCCCAAATTTCCTTTCTTTTATAAAAACATTTTTATCACGAACCAAAATACAAATAAGGAAATTCAGAGGTGTCACTCTGCAGTCAAGTCAAAGACCCGAATGCTAGGAGATTCCAAAAGCCAGAATATGAATGTCTAATGGTCTAAATTAATCTATTACAATCCAAAATTAAATTACAACAATCCGAAATCCAAAATACGAAATATAAATGGTCTAATTATTATCAATAGTCTATAGCTTAAAGCCTAAGCTTTATTTGATTCAACTACTATCTAGTGAGTCGTCATCCCCGCAATGTATCATCTACTCCATACCTTTGGTGGATTTAAAACACAAAAACCACAGTTTGAAAAGTCAGTGAAACTGAGTAAGCTAACACCTCAACTGTAGAAAACCCAAAACCCTTACCTGGATTTGTTTTAAAACATTTTAGTTTTATTTTCGAAAACCACACTTAGCACATTATCACATAAACCAATCGTAAGACAAATCAAATCACCAAAATAGAACTATCACAATCTATATAACAAATGTATAACAATTCATAATATAATCCAAGTCATTATTTACGATCTTTAATGAGAAATTCATTGCGATCTTTATAAGTGGGACGAGTCGAGTCTTTGTCAACTCATCCAAACCATACCATTCATATTTTGATAAGTGGGTGAGCCGGATTTTCACCGAGTCACCAAACCATAATATTATATACGTGGGTGAGCCGAATCTTTGCCGACTCACCAAACCATACCATACAAGACTACTAGACCTTAAGTGCGCACACCCCCTATTAAGTATTGGTAACCCAATAGAGTAGTACTAGAGCCAAGTCCTCTTAGAACCGATGCGGTGGGGCAATGAAGTGGAGTCGATGTGACTCAAACCAAATAAAGTGGAGTCGATGCGACTCAAACCAATAATCCTCGTGTTTTTCATACTTTACTTATTTATTTTATTTATAATATTGGTCATTTACACACAAACTTATATTCCAATAATCATACAATCATTCATAATTCAGCCATATCAATATCAATCATAATTCCAATAACATCTTTTGAATCATAAAGCGAACAATATATCAATGCAATAATCAAATCCAATTCAATCAAGATACAATAATCAAAACAATAAATCGTTCTCCACCTAATATGATACTAAGTTTTCATCCAGCACACCAATCACTTAGCATATAATTTTGAAAGGTTTCTACAAGTTTAAGAAAGGTTGAGCATGCTAGCTTACCTTTTCAATGCACACAAGAACACGACAGCACAACGGTCACTAATATTCTTCGTCTACGAACTCAGGGGCTACAATATTACAATCAATAATCCCAAATCAATACTAATCTCACCTAATCATTCATCTAATACTTATATTAATTCTATTCTATATGCAATGTCATGATAATTTAAATCTAACCCAACAATTAACAATTAACAAGCAATTCCAATTCTAATTCAATACTTTGTTTCTAATACTCAAACAACACTCAATTTATTTAAAAATTCTCAAAGACTTACAATTACTTTTAAAACAGAATCTAATTCATAAAAACAAACTTTTAATTATTATGATTTATTTAGGATTTATTAATACAATTTATATTATGTGTTAATTATGAGAAACATGCTTTAAATTACATAAAATTATAGAAAAACAAATTTAATCAATCTAAATTCGAAAATCAGATTATAATTCCCTAAATTATCATAATTTCGAGTTATTGATCATTAAAATTAATTTGGGTTAATTAACTAATTAAGAAACAATTAACCAAATTCCCCCCAAATTGAAATTTCTACAAACTTGAACAAAACCACAATTAAATTTCAACTAAATTCAAGAACCCTATTTAACAGATTATAAACATGCTAGAATCATAATTCACGAAACTAATTAAACTCAATTCGAATAATTACACTAATTAAACCCAAATTCCTAATTAGTAAAAATCAACATAAAACCATCATCAAAATCAAATCTTTATGCATAAAACTAACCCTAATCGATTAACCAATACTTATAACATACATTAGAACTGATTAATCATGATTTAAAGCAAGAAAAACGAATTAGAATCGATGTTTAATGAGGAGGACGAAAACAGGGGAAGAAGGAGGGGCGGTATTGCTCACGAGATTGAACGAGGAAGAGAGAGAACACGGTGGTTGGGAGGTAGGCGCGGCGGCGAGCAGCTGGGCAGGAAGAGGGAACGATCGGCGGCGGCGATGGGTGAGGAGGACGAGCGAAGAAGAAGGGGACGGGGGTGCGTCCTCTGTTTTATACAGGGGACGGGGGTGTTTTTTTTTTTTCTTCCTTTTTTTTTTCCTTTTATTTCCTTTTTCCTTTTTTTCTGATTTCTTTTTTTTTTTTTCCTTTTTTTTTGGGTTGGGTTGGGGTATAAGTTGGTGTTTGGGCCAATGGTGTCGATTTGGGTTGATATTGGTCCGTAGGCTATGTCTGACCCGGTTTAGAATAGGGTCCCAAAATAGAAACCCCGATTCTAGAAATCATTTCCGAACTCGTTTTGAAAACGACTCACAATTAACATTTAAAATCTTTTGCACTCCAATAATTCTAATTAATAATTTTAAATTATTAATATAAAATACTTTGAAATTTCGGGATATTACATCCTTCCCCCTTAAGAAAAATGCTTCGTCCTCGAAGCGCAAAGTAATTAGGTGAACTCATTAAACAAACACTTAACACATACCAAATTATATGATGCAAATGTATGAATGCAATGCATGCTCAAAGTAAAAGAACGAAGTTAGTATCACATTCTTCCCCCCTTAAAAGGGAGTTACGTCCTCGTAACTCTAGTTATACCTGATCAAAGAGGTGTGGGTATTTTTCGTTTCATGTCATCCTCGGCTTTCCATGTAGCTTCTTCAGTTTGGTGGTTAGTCCACAACACCTTGACCAACTTGGTGACCTTGGTACGGGTATTCCTAGTTTTTGTGTCTAAGATTTTCACTGGTTGTTCCTCATAAGTCAAAGATGGATCTAATTCGACTGTTTCAGGTTCTAAAACATGAGAATGATGTGAAATGTATTTTTTGAGTTGTGACACATGAAAAACATTATGAACCCTATGGAGGTCTGAAGGAAGATCTAATCTATAGGCCACCTTTCCAATTTTCTCTAGAATAGCATAAGGACCAATGAACTTAGGACTTAGTTTCCCTTTCTGACCAAATCGCATAACCCCTTTTGTCGGTGAAACTTTCAAAAATGCTTTCTCTCCTGCTTCGAATTCAATTGGACGCCGTTTCTGATCTGCATATGACTTCTGACGATCTTGTGCTGATTTCATTCTTTCCTGTATCAAACGAACTTGGTTCATTGTATCTTCGATCATCTCTGGTCCTAGAACCACTGTCTCACTTATGTCGCTCCAACACAAAGGTGTCCTACATTTTCTACCATAAAGTGCTTCGTACGGTGCCATCCCTATACTTGCATGGTAGCTATTGTTGTAGGAGAATTCAATCAATGGTAACCTATCAATCCACGACCCTTGGTAATCCATAGCACAAGCTCTCAACATATCCTCTAAGGTCTGAATCGTGCGCTCAGTCTGACCGTCTGTGGCTGGGTGAAATGCAGTGCTGAAATTCAATTTAGTACCCAAGGCCTTCTGAAATTCTTTCCAAAAATGAGCTAAGTAATTGGGATCTCTATCAGAAACAATCGTACTAGGTACGCCATGATATCTCACAACATTGTTGATATACGCATGTGCCCTTTGCTCCATGTTCCAAGTGTCCTTCATAGGAATAAATCGAGCAGTCTTAGTCAGTCTATCTACAACCACCCAAATTTGATTCATACCATTCTTTGTAACTGGCAATGCTGTCACGAAATCCATGGATATTGAATCACATTTCCAAGTAGGTACATCTAATGGTTGCACTAGTCCTCCCATTCTTTTGTGCTCAAACTTTACCTTCTGACAAGTAAGACACCTAGAAACAAATTCTGCAACCTCGTTTTTTCATCCTTGGCCACCAAAAGAACTTCTTCAAATCCTTGTACAATTTATCACCCCCAGGGTGAACTGAGTATGGAGTGTTATGTGCCTCAGTCATCAATCTTTCTTTCACATCACTACACTTCTGAGGTACACACCATCTACCTTTGAATCTAATACTACCATCACCGAAAATCTGAAACTCATTGGTCAAACCACTCTTAATCTTCTTTCTGATTCTTTCCAACTTGACATCACCAGGTTGTCCTTGACGAATCTCATCAAATATGTCCGAAGTGGCAGTCATACTAAACAAATGATTCTCCAAAGCCCCATGTTCTACCACCTCTAGATTCATTTTCTGAAACTCCACGCACAGTTCATTAGGGACAACCCACATAGAGTTCAAGGTATGACTCGATTTCCTACTCAAAGCATCTGCAACAACATTAGATTTCCCTTCATGATACTGAATCTCCAAATCATAATCCTTAATGAGTTCTAACCATCTCCTTTGTCTCATGTTCAGTTCTTTCTGTGTGAAGATATACTTAAGGCTTTTATGGTCAGTAAAGATTTTACAAGTCGTGCCATATAAGTAATGTCTCCATATCTTCAATGCAAACACAACAGTAGCTAATTCTAAGTCATGGGTGGGATAATTTTCTTCATGAGGTTTTAGTTGTCTAGACGCATAAGCAATAACTTTCCCTTTCTGCATCAATACACAACCTAAACCCTTTTTCGATGCATCACTATACACCTCAAATCCCTCAGATTCTGACGGTAAGGTTAAAATAGGTGTCGTAGTCAACATTTCCTTCAATTTCTGAAATGCTTCTTCACAACGGTCATCCCACTCATACTTTGTAGTCTTTTTCATTAAATTAGTGAGGGGTCTAGCAATGGTCGAGAAATCCTTCACAAACTTCCTATAGTAGCCAGCCAATCCCAAGAAACTCCTGATATCAGTAACTGATTTAGGTGTAGGCCAATCTTTCATAGCTTTAATCTTTCCTGGATCAACAGAAATTCCTTCACTACTAATGACATGTCCCAAGAAGGCTACCTTATTAATCCAGAACTCACATTTAGACAATTTCGCATACAACTTATGATCTCTCAATGTTTGCAAGACTAGCCCAAGATGCTTTTCATGTTCTTCCTTACCCTTTGAATACACCAAAATATCATCAATGAAAACCACGACAAAACGATCAAGATAAGTTCTGAATATTCTATTCATCACATCCATGAACACAGCAGGAGCATTAGTCAATCCAAAAGGCATCACAGTGAACTCATAATGACCATAACGTGTCCGAAAGGCAGTTTTAGGGATATCTTGTTCAGCAATCCTAAGTTGATGATACCCAAATCGCAAGTCAATCTTAGAAAAAGTGTCAGCACCCCTTAACTGGTCAAACAAATCATCTATTCTCGGCAATGGGTACTTGTTCTTAATGGTCACATTATTCAGCTCTCGATAGTCAATGCACAACCTTAACCCACCATCCTTCTTCTTAACAAACAAAACAGGAGCTCCCCATGGCGATACACTCGGTCTTATGTATCCCTTCTCTATCAACTCTTGTATCTGATCTTTCAATTCTTTCATCTCAGCTGGTGCCATCCTATATGGAGCTTTGGAAATTGGTGCAGTTCTTGGCACTAAGTCAATGGTAAACTCTACTTCTCTATTAGGAGGCATTCCTGGTATTTCATCTGGAAACACATCCGGAAACTCATTTACCACGTTAATTTCATCAAGTAGTCCTTTTTCTTCCACACTCGTGTCCTGGATAAAGCAGAGATAGGCTAGGTGGCCCTTCCTAATTTTGGTGAAAATGGACATGGCAGACACAATTTTGATAGCTGGTTTATGAACTACCCCCTATAAGAAATTCTTTGCCCCTTGGGTCCTTTCATACTAACTTTTTGTTCAAAACAGTCAATGTTGGCCATATACCTACCCAACCAGTCCATCCCTAGGATAACATCTATATTTAAAAGGTCGAATTGGATAAGGTCTGCAGGTAGTTTGGTTCCCATTATTTCTACATCTACCCCTTCAAAGATTTTATCACATGTAACGACTTTACCAGATGGAACAGCTATAGGTGTAGAAATTTGAGAACTAAGTTCAAGACACAACTTATGAACAAATGAAGATGAAATGAAAGAATAAGAGGATCCAGAATCAAATAAGACAAAAGCAGGAGTATTATGGACTAGGAAAGTACCGGTCACCACATTGGTCGTAGTATCAGCCTGAGCTCTATTCATGACAAAGATTTGATCTGGATTGCGCTGGTTGTTCCCTCCTTGAGCATTAATGTTGGCATTCCCACCAGCGTTCCCATTGGTATTCCTAACAGCAGCTCCATTGTTGTTACCATTACCAGCTTGAGCATTGTTGTTGTTACCTTGGAATCTAGCATTGTTCCCATTCTAGTTGCCCCTGAATTGGTTCTGGTTTTGGTTGTTGCCTTGGTAGTTGGGGCGAGTGTTATTGTTGTAGGAATTTTGGTTGTTGTTTTGGTAAGTAGGACGAGGATTGTTATTGTATGAATTTTGGTTGAAGTTTTGGTTTCCCCTATTGTTTCCCACATTTTTTATTTCCCATTTGATTTTGGGGTTTAGACCTACACTCAAATGCTCTATGTCCTCTTTTCCCACAGCTATTGCAGTTAATCAATCTTCCAGCACAATCAACTCCAGGGTGATCTCCATTGCACGACTTACAATAATAATGACGCTCAAGCTTCTTGTCCTGATTAAGGTTTTGGAAATTGTTCCCTGTAGAGTTTCTGTTGAACCCTTGGTTACCCCCAAAGTTGTTTGGCTTTCCCCTCTTATCATTCTCATGGTTGTGGTTCTTGCCAGTTTCATAAGTGTTGGATGTTTGGGGTTCAAACTTTCTTTTGTTGTTGCGGGTTTCCTCCCTGAGCTCATGCACTCTCCACCCACTAGCAGCTTTTCTATAAGCCTCATGCACATCAGCAAAGGTCATCATGACCATGGTTTCCTGGAGGCTGTAGTCAAGTCCCTCAATGAATCTAGTGATCTTTGAGGCATCATCTGGCAAAATAGTGGTTGCAAAACGAGAAAGTTCAAGGAATTTGGCATAGTAATCACTCACACTTCCCCGATTTTGTTTTAGTGCTAGGAATTCAGAGAGTTTCCTTTGCCTAACATGCTCGGGGTAGAATCTCTGTCTTAGGGCATCCTTAAGGCTGTCCCAATTGAAGTTTGGTTGAGCTTGGAAGGCTGCTCCAGCGGCTGACCACCAAATGTCAGCTTCTCCTTTAAAGTAGAAGACAGCTCCATCTACCTTCTGGTTTGTGGACAGTTAATGGTGTTGAAGATTTTCTCCATATCTCTTATCTAATTCTCAAGTTCAGTAGGATCTTCACGCCCATAATAAAACTCAGGTTTCCTTTGGGATATCTTCTTAGCCCAGTCAATCATAGGTAGTTGGTTATTGTTTAGCAGCAATTGAACCACAGCAGCTGCAAACTGGTGAAATCCATCGTTTTGTTGTTGTTGGTTCATGTTTCTGTTAATTCGTCTTGTGTAGTAGCGATGAATGGGGTGCATATAACCTACACTAATGAGTTATTTATGATTACATTTCTACTTTACTTAATAGTTCAATGTATAATGCGATTAGCACAAAATAACATTTCAAGTAATTAATAAAAGAAGTCATATAAATCTCATTAATAATAAAGCTTAAAGCATCCATAAATAATAAAACATATAAATCATCGACGCAGCGATGTCCAAACAATAATCTAAGATGCTACTATAGAGCATTTTTATTATAGTTATTATGCTAGTCACTAACTCCCACTACTAAGGGTAGGGTGGGAGGACACTATCCATATTTTATTATGCTTCCTCTATAATCAAGTCAACTACTTCTCCATCCTCTAGCCATTCCTTGTGTGCCTCTAGGAGTCTCGTAGCTAGGATCTATGGTGTGATCAACCATCTACCTTGATGGGTGTACTTCTCTACATTGGGTAATGCTCCTTTCTTAATAAGATCTTTATATTTACCCTTGAAATACGCCCAGGGCGCTCTATTTGGTAGAATCCTTAGAATAAATCTGGCTTGAGCAAGAGGGTGGAAATAGTAGTCATCCTTATATTTTCGCCCATAATAGTCACATTGATTAGCTACCCTTTGACAATATGCCACGATCTCTTCATCGTCTCCCATCCTAAGCCTCAAGGGATTGTCGGCTTTAATTTCAGCTTTGGTTGGTGTCCTAATTAAACGAACCATCCTATAAAAGGTACACATTAACTTAGCACTTATCCCCAATGAAGCAATTATGAGTACAATAATCAACATATAAATGAATTAACTTGAAATTCCTAACATTTCAATCTCCACCAGCTCAAATGTGGATTATTCCAATCATCACAAGAGATTATGACATTCACACCTTAGTTACAGTACATTAACCAACCATAGACATTTCATAGCATGCTTGTAAAATTCTTAATTTCGTAACGTGATCCATATCATTCCAACCAATTAAGGTAACTTTTGATCTTCTGGAATTCTATCAATCTCATTCATTGCATTCCAATCATTTAAATTTTCAAATCATCGCATTTATTTATCAAAACTCCACCACCATAATTTGAATTTAATCAAGAGTAATCATACATAACCTCACATGCAATATTAATACAAGTAGTAAGTAAGGAGGAATTAAGCACACATAAATAAGCAAACCCATCCCCCATACGGCTTGGTTCATTTTAATTTCTATATTATTATTTTGTCTCGTTCATTCTTTCATTCTATTTCCTAATCTTATTAATTCATTTTAAGTTTTTGACCTAACCTGGCTCTGATACCAACTGTAACACCCCCAAATTTCCTTTCCTTTTTAAAAACATTTTTATCACGAACCAAAATACAAATAAGGAAATTCAGAGGTGTCACTCTGCAGTCAAGTCAAAGACCCGAATGCTAGGAGATTCCAAAAGCCAGAATATGAATGTCTAATGGTCTAAATTAATCTATTACAATCCAAAATTAAATTACAACAATCCGAAATCCAAAATACGAAATATAAATGGTCTAAGTATTATCAATAGTCTATAGCTTAAAGCCTAAGCTTTATTTGATTCAACTACTATCTAGTGAGTCGTCATCCCCGCAATGTATCATCTACTCCATACCTTTGGTGGATTTAAAACACAGAAACCACAGTTTGAAAAGTCAGTGAAACTGAGTAAGCTAACACCTCAACTGTAGAAAACCCAAAACCCTTACCTAGATTTGTTTTAAAACATTTTAGTTTTATTTTCGAAAACCACACTTAGCACATTATCACATAAACCAATCGTAAGACAAATCAAATCACCAAAATAGAAGTATCACAATCTCTACAACAAATGTATAACAATTCATAATATAATCCAAGTCATTATTTACGATCTTTAATGAGAAATTCATTGCGATCTTTATAAGTGGGACGAGTCGAGTCTTTGTCAACTCAACCAAACCATACCATTCATATTTTGATAAGTGGGTGAGCCGGATTTTCACCGAGTCACCAAACCATACTATTATATACGTGGGTGAGCCGAATCTTTGCCGACTCACCAAACCATACCATACAAGACTACTAGAGCTTAAGTGTGCACACCCCCTATTAAGTATTGTTAACCTAATAGAGTAGTACTAGAGCCAAGTCCTCTTAGAACCGATGCGGTGGGGCAATGAAGTGGAGTCGATGTGACTCAAACCAAATAAAGTGGAGTCGATACGACTCAAACCAATAATCCGCGTGTATCCTCATACTTTACTTATTTATTTTATTTATAATATTGGTCATTTACACACAAACTTATATTCCAATAATCATACAATCATTCATAATTCAGCCATATCAATATCAATTGCACACCTATCAATCATAATTCCAATAACATCTTTTGAATCATAAAGCGGACAATATATCAATGCAATAATCAAATCCAATTCAATCAAGATACAATAATCAAACAATAAATCGTTCTCCACCTAATATGATACTAAGTTTTCATCCAGCACACCAATCACTTAGCATATAATTTTGAAAGGTTTCTACAAGTTTAAGAAAGGTTGAGCATGCTAGCTTACCTTTTCAATGCACACAAGAACACGACAGCACAACGGTCACTAATATTCTTCGTTTACGAACTCAGGGGCTACAATATTACAATGAATAATCCCAAATCAATACTAATCTCACCTAATCATTCATCTAATACTTATATTAATTCTACTCTATATGCAATGCCATGATAATTTAAATCTAACCCAACAATTAACAATTAACCAACAATTCCAATTCTAATTCAATACTTTGTTTCTAATACTCAAACAACACTCAATTTATTTTAAAAATTCTCAAAGACTTACAATTACTTTTAAAACAGAATCTAATTCATAAAAACAAACTTTTAATTATTATGATTTATTTAGGATTTATTAATACAATTTATATTATGTGTTAATTATGAGAAACATGCTTTAAATTACATAAAATTATAGAAAAACGAATTTAATCAATCTAAATTCGAAAATCAGATTATAATTCCCTAAATTATCATAATTTCGAGTTATTGATCATTAAAATTAATTTGGGTTAATTAACTAATTAAGAAACAATTAACCAAATTTCCCCAAAATTGAAATTTCTACAAACTTGAACAAAACCCCAATTAAATCTCAACTAAATTCAAGAACCCTATTTAACAGATTATAAACATGCTAGAATCATAATTCACGAAACTAATTAAACTCAATTCGAATAATTACACTAATTAAACCCAAATTCGTAATTAGTAAAAATCAACATAAAACCATCATCAAAATCAAATCTTTATGCATAAAACTAACCCTAATCGATTAACCAATACTTATAACATACATTAGAACTGATTAATCATGATTTAAAGCAAGAAAAACGAATTAGAATCGATGTTTAATGAGGAGGACGAAAACAGGGGAAGAAGGAGGGGCGGTATTGCTCACGAGATTGAACGAGGAAGAGAGAGAACACGGTGGTTGTGAGGTAGGCGCGACGGCGAGCAGCTGGGCAGGAAGAGGGAACGATCGGCGGCGGCGATGGGTGAGGAGGACGAGCGAAGAAGAAGGGGACGGGGGTGCGTCCTCTGTTTTATACAGGGGACGGGGGTGTTTTTTTTTTTTCTTCCTTTTTTTTTTTCCTTTTATTTCCTTTTTCCTTTTTTTCTGATTTCTTTTTTTTTTTTCCTTTTTTTTGGGTTGGGTTGGGGTATAAGTTGGTGTTTGGGCCAATGGTGTCGATTTGGGTTGATATTGGTCCGTGGGCTATGTCTGACCCGGTTTAGAATAGGGCCCCAAAATAGAAACCCCGATTCTAGAAATCATTTCCGAACTCGTTTTGAAAACGACTCACAATTAACATTTAAAATCTTTTGCACTCCAATAATCTAATTAATAAATTTAAATTATTAATATAAAATACTTTGAAATTTCGGGATATTACAATCGAGTCCTCTTCGAGGATTTGATTCTTCTTGTGGACGGTGGCTTGGGGGCGTCTTCCCACCTGCGGTACCCTTGCGGCCCGTGGGATGCCCCTCCCCCCTTTCTGTCCCTTCTGCCCCACAGTTGTGGAATACGTGGGTCATGTCCTGCGTGATTGCCCTTATGCGTCCGAAGTGTGGGCGTTGTTACCAATTCCCACCCCCTGGTCTTCTATTGATCTCGTTCACTGGCTCACTGTTAACTTGTCTAGTAGTGTTGATAATTGGCATATTCTTTTTGCTACTACTTGTTGACTCATTTGGAAACAGAGGAATACTTGGGTTTTTGACAAAAAATCGATCCTAGCTACTATTATTATTAATCAGGCCACTATTATTAAAAATACCTCTCCCCCTGCCGTTCTTCAACGGACCCCTTCTTTAAAATTATTTACCCCACCCGACATCCAATCCGGTTTATCCTTATTTGTAGATGCATCCTTTGTAGGTACTAACTTGTCTGCAGCGCTTGGTGGTCTCCTACTTGATCGGGACGGTCATTGGTGGTTGGGCTTCATGGCCCACACTGTCGCCCGTGACCCTAGTGAGGCTGAGTGCTATGCTATTCTCATGGGTCTCACTTGGCTCCGGGTACATGGAGTTGGGCCAGTTAACTTGTATTTGGGTTGCCAAAATGTTGTACAAGATATTAATAATCTCAAAAACCCTTTGGATAGATTGAGCAACATCTATTTGTAATGCAGGGAGCTCGCAAGGATGCTGCGTGTTCATGTGTCTCACACGAGACGTGTGTGGAATACAGCCGCGGACCATTTGGCTATGCACGCTCGACGGGATCTTCCTCAGGAGCCAATGAAGACTTGCCGGCCGAGAGTGATTAGATTGCACGATGTTGCGGGCTTGGCTAATTATTTTGATGACAATGAAGTACTAGTTCCTCCTTGGGAGGATGTAATAGATATTAGTAGTTAATTTGGGTCTTTTCGTCTTGTAACAAAAAAAAAAAAAAAAAAAAAGATACAATTAGATCACGCATAGGCTAACTAATACCAGGCGACGCATTAACGCATACCATCAATCAAATCAGACCAAGTCATATGGCACAACTGAATCACACATAGCCTAATTAACACCAAAAGATGCATAACGCATCTCGATACGGGTTAATAAAGTGTAGGCAATGGGATAAGGGTACACATACATTGGGTGTATGAGGAATATTCATACACTATAACTTTATCAATTTTTGTGATTAGCTTAATTGTTAATAATGGATTAAAAAAACAGGAAAAACAAAAAAGAAAACTACTCATTAATCAAAACCACCATCCTATGGCCACAACCACTCACGTATCACCACCGCAGCACCACTCTATTCCTTAATGCCACCACCGGGCACCGCCATCCCTGACCCCACCACCATTGAGCCGGTTTCGGCAACCGCTCAAACCTAGTGGTCCTCCTTCTTCAATTTATATCCCCACATCATCAAATTTGATATGACTCTCATTCTCTCAATTCACCAATGACCGCCCACACAATAAAACCGGCTAGCCGCCACGCCTACTGCCCAGTTGTATTGCCTAGGTCAGTTTTCCCCAAATTAATTGATTTATTTTTTAATTAGGGGCGGCGGACTTTACAGAGCAAAACGTGTCAAGGAGCAGTAAAGGAGGCCCCGACGATGATCAGTAGTGGCTTGGCTGGGTTAGTGGGCCATGGGCGGTCGGAATGGTGGTCGTTGGTGGTTGGGCTGACGGACGCGGTAGTTCAGTGGTGGTTGTTGGTGGTGGTTCGGGGTTGAAGGATAAGGGATGAGAGAGAGGGGTTGGGGATGAGGGAATGGAGTGAGATTACTTTTGTTGAGTCAATCACAATTATTAATATCATGTTAGTTGTCTTTGTGCTCAGATGTCATATTATTAGTGGTAGACTCGTAGTGTATGAGATTACTCATACATATAATGTATCTGTACCAGCTTCTGTAGGCAATGCCAATTGTCCAAGTAGACAAAGATGACACAGAGAGAGAGAGGGAACCGTCCAGATGACACAAGATAGTTGAATGTGGCAAGTGGCAACCACACATACTCAATCTCTAGTCTACGAAAAAATTGAATTGAATAGAAACTTAGAAAGTCGTAATAGTAATACTTTTTTTTTTTTTTTGGTTTTGAGTCGTAATAGTAATACAAATACCATCAAAACTCACTCTCTCTCTTTTACACAAAAACAAGAGTTGAACAAACAACAACAACAACAACAAACAGAAGAGAGTCACGCTCTTCGTATTCTCCGTCTTCATCTCCTATTTTAACCCCTTCTCCTCCTCTCTCTCTCCTCCGCCTCTCCCCCTTATCTCTCTCTCTCTCTCTCCAAAACCCCTTCATCACTCTACATTCTCTCTCTCTCTCTCTCCTCATCAATGGCTTCCCTCACCGGATCTTCCGTCTCCTTCAAGCCTCGCGCAAATGCCCTCCTCAACTCTTCGGTAATACCCCCCCCACCTCTATCTTTCTCCTGATCTGGGTTTTTTGTTTTTGGTACAAATGGTTGTTTCGATCTGTTTTTATGTATGGGTTTTGTTTAAAGTTGGTATCTTTGTGATTCAATTACAATTTAATGTTTGTAATTGGGATTGTTTTGCATGTTTTTTTTTTGGTTAGTATTACTGTATTGCTCTGAATTGGACTTGTGAAACTTGTTGTGTAAGATTGTCGTACGGTTTGATTACTTTATCGGGTAGTAGATCATGTAGTTTGATGGGGTTTGATGTTGTGAGCTACAAGGTTTTTGGAGTGGGGTTTTAGGATTTGATTTGATTGATTAGTAATGTTAT
The DNA here is from genome assembly GCA_963680865.1 of Spergularia marina. Classification (NCBI taxonomy): domain Eukaryota; kingdom Viridiplantae; phylum Streptophyta; class Magnoliopsida; order Caryophyllales; family Caryophyllaceae; genus Spergularia; species Spergularia marina. Next base: position 22,684,620 of record OY804549.1, read on the forward strand.
GAAAACTATCGAAAAACCTTGAGAATTTGTGACCATAATCCATAGTGAGATGAGTCTTAAACCTTTGAAAATACCCGATTCGAGCTAGTGTATATAATGTAGGAATGAATGGCAATTTCCGGGGTTGTGTTGTAGTATGAGGTTATCTAAAGTATTGCTGAAGATTTGTGATATAAGTTTGTCACTCTTTTCGGCTTGGTGTGATTTGGTGGTAATACTAGACATCGAATTGTCTGTGATTAATCAGCAAATTTTGTTGCCTTACTTACAGTTTCTGTTATCTGGGGCGAGAGCTGAGAATTTACTGTCAGTAATTCTGATGATTTACTGTCTGGAAGGAAATCGGGAATACTACATTCGCCATTGATTTGCTAGTGTTGCCCAACATTGCATGTCGATTAGCAATTTTCGGTACTTGTGAACTGTGATTGTTTCGTTCTCACGAGCTGTAACTTTTCAGAAATTGTTCTTGTTAGTGCGATTTCTTAAATTTCCAATGGTTTAGCTTTTCTTGTCTGTTATATGTAACTCTTAGTCTTGCATGCTACAATGCTGAGTACCTTGTTATGAATCTTTCATATAAATTCTTTTGTAGCTTATTCAGTGTATGTCGAAGAGAATAATTCAGTCTCATAGACTAAGATGGATTTGGCATGGTGATATGATTTTTCGGAGTCTTTATTCATGAATTGTGACCATGATTTTACTATTTGCAGTTCACAAGTAGGAATTTTGCACCAAAGCCTTCGGTTTCATTCTGGAGGACAAATGTTCCTAAGATGCCAACATTGCGCGTAGCTTGTGCTGCTGTAAGGGTTCCCCTTCTCTTTTGCTTCATGTTTTCATTGTTCTTTTGCTCCGGATAGTAGCATAACTAGGGCTTTTTTTTTGTCACTCATCTTCTTATTCGGAGAATGAAAGCTGGTTGAAAGTGCAGAAATTTCGAATGTAACATATTTGACATCACATTTGTTGTTACCATGGACCCTAAAATTTTATTTTATCTATCTTTCTTTCCCGACATTGTCATTTTAATGTTCATTTCACTCTTTTTTTTATCAGGCCAAACCAGAGATAGTTGAGAAGGTTATCGACATCGTGAGATCGCAGCTGGCTCTTAAAGATGATGCTACAGTTACTGGAGAAACAAAATTCACCGAGCTCGGTGCTGATTCTCTCGACACAGTAAGTCTAGCCAATGTCTTCTTTCAATGATTCAGAATATCTTATGTGCCAAGCTCTTCTTTTCTTGTATATAATCTTTGGTTGGTTTACTTCATTTGAGGACTTCACTTGATCATCTCCTGTCGATGCTGAAAGTGTTCTTCCCCTCCCCTTGAGATAAAATCATAAAAGGGACTATGAACTTGGCTGTATGATTTTATGACAGCTTCTGAATCGAGTTTTTTTCCGGTAACTTCTAATTTACAGGTCGAGATTGTGATGAAATTAGAGGAGAAATTCGACATCAGTGTCGAAGAGGAAGATGCCCAAACCATCACATGTATCCAGGAAGCAGCAGACCTTATTGAAAAGAAGCTTACAGCTTAATACTGCATAAACATAAGAGGCTTCCAACCCATGCTACCATGGGAGGAGGGAGAGATCGCGGTTGTAGGATCAAGCTCTATTTTTTATTTTGTATTCATGGTTTAGTTCTTGTGTTGTTCAATGTCTAGACAATGTTTGTTAAAACGTTTTGGCTAGTGTATGAGAGTTAGTCTGCTGGCATGCGCCTCGCACTTTCTACGGCACTTGCACTCAATTTGACATATTATATTTTGGCCCAAGGATTTCTGAGCTCCAGTTCTTTGTTTAATGACGATGCAATCTGTATAATCTGTTCAACCATAAAATCCTAGATCTGGTGATTTCGTTAAAGTTTCCTGAATTTTGATAAAGGTTGAATGTTGTCAGAGCACAAATGCGATGTAAAAGCCAAAAGAAATAAAAGTATTTTCACATGGTACTCCTGAAAAATGTTTTGAGAATTTGCCTAGACTATGGGCGAACTGTTGTAGGAGTATCCAAGTATTTGTTCTTAACTATGGAGTTCTTCAGTAAGATCGTTTTTGTAAAAGCTCTCTTCGATGAAACTACGATCAGTGCCAATGTCCTTCACGTCATTTTGGATGCCTTCTCATCTAATTATTGGACAATCCTGCATTGTGTATTAGACCTCGGCATCTTGGTGACAAAACCCGATTCCAGTAAGTTCATGCATAGACCTTTGCATCATCTTGGCAATGGAATCGGAAACCAAGAATTGTCTTCCCATCCAAAAATAAAAATGTACGATCCATAAAATTTAGCCCAAAAACTAGCAAAGAACAGTTTCCACTAAAACTTCACATTATATGGATTTTGTCAAACCTCATTGTTACCATGAGCACAAACTAAGGACATACGATTGTCATGTAAATTTGACAATACCATGTGAAGTGTCCGTCAATTCATCATGTCTGTCGCTTCACAACACTTCATACATGGGGATACAAGAGTGGAAGGAAAATGAAGTAAAGGAATGTGTAAATAAACCGTAGACCTACCCCTTCAAATACAACTTTTGACACCAGAAACACGAACACAAAGCACATCGTCAGGAACAAGGCCACATCAGAATGATCATATCGGCAACTCTTGAAGGGCCTAGAAAATCAGTAATTCGCATTTGTTTACACCAGAGCTAAAAGCAAATTCTATTTACAAGGACCAAACGAGGATTTACTACCAAGTCTTGTCTTATTCCCAATCAGAATCGAAAAATCCAGCATCCTTCATCTCGGAGTAGTATATATTTTCAAAGTTCAAGTCTTCCTCCTGATTACAGCACCCATCAGGTAATTATGTTAGCCATACTTACACACACTGAACTAGAAAAGATGGCAGAGTCTCAATCCAAAACAAAGATAAAGATGGAAAGTTATCCTCCCTCCACCTCATGAACAAATGCATTGCTTCCAGTTACAATTGCGGGAAACATCAAAATGAAGACACTTGGTAGAAGATATAAAAATTAAGAGAAGGTAATAAACCAAACCGAACATCATATCTAGAGAATGAAATTACCTGAAAGAAATCAGCTAAAAATGTCACATATATGAGAGGAAGATAAAACGCATGGTAACAGATGGTTATGGTGTCATACAACCTGATAAAATGACAGTGTCAGCTTTAAGAAAAATTGAACTACTAGCGAAGTATTGACAGAAACTGAGGACTGAAAGGAAATATACCAGAAGCCAAATCCAGTTCGCATGAGAATGCAAGCAAAGAGCGCCAATGCATCTACGCTACACATTATGATGATGTACTTGTAGTATGCAGGTCTTGCTGCAGAACAATAAACTCCATTTTAAATACAGAAGCAGTCATCTATAATAGTTACAGTGTTACACCAAAAAATCATTACAAAGCAACAATTACCTGGTAATCTCTCCCTCCACTTAGAATGATACATGAACAATACAAAGCCATAAGCAGCAATGATTACTAGCTTGTGCACCATCCACAAGCCCCATTTCATTTGATGTGCGTCACCATTCTCGATGAATAACGGGATTCCAAATCCAAAGACGTAAATTCCCTAAAATGTGAAAAAGAAAAAGAAAATTTTATTTATGTTTTTTTTATAATTTATTTTACCAGTTTAAGACATGTATTCCTTTGTTAGAGGCTCAGAGCAAATATCAATAAGCCCATCATACAAAAATTCTTGAAAACCTGTTAGATCAGTACTACCATGTATTTAGATAACAAGAAAACATGTATCTTGTCAGAGGCTAGAGGCACAACAACGAAGGAAGAAGTGATAGTGGTGCTCCGTCATTGTGAAAGAGAGGCAAACGAAGATGAAAATTAAGGCAGAGGTCGAAACCTCTGACGCCTTCCTGATAATGTGGTTTTCCCACTGTATTAACTAACCTATCAAAGGCGATTGTCCTATAACATTGTCAGAGGGCTTTTTGCAAAACTGTGATGTGGGATAGGCTTGTTGTCGAGACTTGTATTTTCACAGTTTTGACTGGAAGACAACTGAGAGACGGACAATCTCATGATGAGATGACTCTAAGCTCTTGAAACTATAATATGATGGACGGATTGAATATAGTTTAGGAGAGAAATATCATAGGATCGAACTTTATACACGAGAAAGTAACATTTTCTAGAGCATGTACACAAGTACCAAAAAGTTTCAAGCATGTACATCCAAACACATAGACCAACATTAATGGAAGAACAAATCTCTTTTGGGTGAAAGAATGGTCGGTCACATAGCAAAGAAGGGTTTTGGGGAAATTACAATAACATTCCAACAATTATGATTATGCTATGGCTTTTAAGTGGAGGGGCTATAACATCTACTATTCTAAATGGTAATGTGTCCCATATAAGAAGACTGTGAATCATCACATCTTAAAGATGGTTCCGGCTACCAATGTTGCTAATAATGGCCTCACTATTTAGATTTAACAGACCATGATATGATTTTAAAACAACCTTCATCTTATTGTGTTATTTTGTAACCATAATATTTTTTGCCAGGAGCAATATTAAACATGTCAACTACAAAAGAGTAGCCAAAATACTTTGAGAAAATATAAAGAACATACAAAAAAATTCAGGAGAGACAACCCTCCAAAAAAAACAATGAATAAAATTGAATAATATGATAATTACCAGAGATCCAACCATGGAGGGTGACATGCATTGTAATGGTCACTCATTTTATTTGAGATTACAATAGTAACAACTTGAGTGACCACGCGTACGTTGTCTAGTGGACATTCTAATTTGTTACCATATCTATTACTAGTTTACTACCATACATTTGAATAACCAGGTAACATATATTTTGTCACAAACATGGATTACAAAAGGAATGGATTAGCTACAAGCTAGGAACATAGGAAACAATGACTCGAGAACAAATGACAACATAGCAAGTTAAAGAAGGCGTCTTTCTTGTGAAGAAGTGAAAGAACACCGAGGTAATAGACTGTATGATAAAGTGGGCAATTGTTATAAATCGTATATCCATAGAGATAAATTCTGGCTAGTCCCTAGCACTTCTTTATGAGATACGACCCTGAAGAACCAAGCTTACATCAGCACAAAGGGATCTTCTATGGCATAAACAACAGAGACCAAAAGACATGCTACAACCACAACAACAACAACATTACCCTAGTGCCTCATAGGCTCCTGCCTATGGCGAGGTAAGAGGGGGTCGAACGTACACAAGTCTCACCCCTACGTTAGAATATAGAGAGGCAGCTTCACGAACTAGGATGAAAATTGCGTGGAGAATGACAGCTACGATGCTAATTCACAATAGAAGAAGAGTAGTTTTGTAAGCCATTTTGCTCTATTCCATTATATCCGAAAAACATATAATAGCATAAAGGGAGAAAGAATTCTTCCATCCCCTAAACCAACAGCCCCCCCCCCCCCCAAAAAAAAAAAAAGTATGATGCTTAGAAGTACATCCTAATCTATCCCAATACAGCATTTAACAGCCAAAACTAGGCATTTCGACTTTTGGATCACAAGGTTGACATAAACAGAGAAAGTCTGCTCTATCTAATATGCCAAATCCAGTCAAGAAAAGAGCAACCTAATATAGAAGACTCCAGAGAATGTACAAATCCTCCTTCACCCGACTTGACTGACCATAGTCACCACAACAATGTTTCTTAAAACGAAATTCAACGCCAAAGCCATTACAAATTGGTGGTACTACAAGACCTTGTCTAGATTTGTATAAAGTCATTGCTGCAGTTAAGAGAAAAAATAAAATTCGGGAATAGTCAAACAAGCGGATTCCAATAGAGCCTGATAGCTACAATGTCAAGTATTTCTATGAGAGAAAAAGAAAATGGAATACCTTCAAGACAATATCCAAACCAACCAGAAAGGCAGAGATAGCAAAAGTCCGCGTTAAAGCCTCCAGCCCACTGCTAATATTTCCTTGAAGAAGAAAAGCAATCAAGCTCACTTCCAGGAACAGTAACCCAGAGGTGGTGAATAGAGACAGAAGGTTCCATGCCAATGTCTTTCCTGGAGTACACTCCCAAGTCTGTTACAGAAAGAAATTTAAACAGTTGACAGACCCAGCAGTCTGACCCTTGAAGCACAAACATGTTATACACTATTAGTACATCAACTCAAAACTTTCACAAATATTTTTTTGGAACACCAACAAAACAATTTACCAGCATTTTCTGTTCATACAAACAAGAAGACGCATAGCCTTACATGGATTTTGCACTTCCGCAATTGGACACTTTAAATGAAATGTCGGCAACAATACCTCAGAACTGAGGTAACAAGCCTATCTTAGAACCTACAATCTGCTTTAACCCAAAAGAAGTAACAAAAACTCTCCTCTCAAAAGGAATGGTAAATCTCTGAATAGACAAGGAACTTCAGCTCAATCCTTGTACCCAATATGTCAAATGACAAAAAGCATTCCATATGATAGGAAGTAAATCCTTTCTTTGCTTTTGACCAAGCCCTGAAGCAACACTGCCAAATACCCACAACTCGCCCACTTCTAATAATGCTCGACAATCTTAACAAAGCCAACTCACAGCAACAAATGAGGAGACTTGGACACATAGCTGTTGTCCGGTAATGTAAATATCATAGGCATTAGTCTTATCAAAAAATAGAAAAATGAAAAGGTTTTAGTCTTCTTAGCACCCTAGTGCAACCAAAAGCTTTGATCACATAAAGAGGAAGATATCCACCCCACTACAACCAGGAAAAAAAAGCCTCTGTAGTGTTGGTTCCTAGAGCTCTAATATAAACGAACAAACGAACTTTATCTAAGATACCATGCGTGGCAGCAAGCTTGTGCTTTTGTATGACAGCTTGAATAAATATATGACAGCTTGTGCTTTTGTATTCCAGCGGTCATTGCGCTACCCTTATCCTAAATTCTTAGATTCTGGTTCCAAGAGGTGTAGTGCAGTGATTCTCAATGCTATCCTCATAGTTTTCTAATTCTTCACTCATTAAAGTGAAAATGTGAACGCTAATGGATTACCGCAGCGGGATTTTAGCAATTTAACAAATATGTTTAGGGGTTGACGAAGCGACAATAATATCATATCTCGATGCTCGATTCCTAAATTAAACAAAGAAAGTAAATTTAGCTGTACGTCTGCAGCTGTGTAGGTAAAGTGAGGTTTATGCATATCTATCTTAAGTATCATAAAGCCCCGCCACAAGGGGAGAAGAGGGGGAACGGAGTGTCGAACTAAAGAAGTGTGAATTGCACAGATATATCAAGAAAAAACTAATGGAGCATCCGCCAATCTGCTCTACAAAACCTAGATCTAGCATAAAGGCATTCATGGGAAAAAAGTGAAAGGTTGAAATCATAATTGTCCAGCTCCCCTTTTGTACATGCGATCATCTCCTTGGTGTCATTTACCTGAACCCTCTATACCTCAAAGAGAAAGGAAAAGTCTCTTTCTCATGTAAAGAAAAAAAGGACAATCCATCCAAAAATCTGCCTAGAACCGCATCAAATTCCCTCCCTTCACATTCAATTCTGCTACCATAGGAGCAGAAACTAATTTTGTTCTTACAAGCATTAGAAAGATAGCAATACAGAAGAAAGAGTTCTATACTTTAAAAAGACACCTGATCTTGCACTGTATGTGAAAGTTCTTGGAAGTTTTTTTTTTTTTTTTTTTTGATAAGTAAGATAGGATATCATATATTCGAAAGGACACCCTAAAGAAAGCATTTCCAACAACAGCTTCCGTCACATGTCATTAGACTGTTACAGGTAAGCGACTATTGCCCAACTCAGTTCTAAACATATAATGCAAAACAAAAAAAGTAATTAATATTAAGGATCCTTCAACTTTGGATAAAAATACACCTTTTTTCACTTGCTCTTACGAGTGATTAACTGATCACTGAAAATACTATTGCAATCAGCTCTTCAACTGCAAATGGGGCTAAGCAAGGAGGGATAAATTAACTACCAAGGAGCGGCAGGATACCTTGAAGGGCATACCTAATGAAATACTAATCTGGTGTACGCAAAAAAATTAATGGTCTCCCATGGGATGGACCTTAAGGCAAAAGTTGCTACCACTCTTCCAGTTTCACATACAAAAGTGAAGATCCCTAGCACACCTCACAATCAAAATGCATATTCCACAATGTGAGCTCAGCATAACCGCACACATACAATGCTTAGGCTTTATCAAACAATGACTATATTGCCCAACACTATCACTGACATCCATTGACAACTTGAAGTTTGAACATCATTTCATACAGCCTCTGTTATCAGCATTAAATTGGCCTTCAACCAGTCACTGATCATAACCATCAACAGCCTTAAAACACAAGTGATGCACTTTACGAAAATCATATAGCTAATGCTTAGGCGTTAAATCAGTTTCACTGTAAGGAGTACATGCCCCCACCCCCTTTGATGGCCTTTTGGCTTTTACTATACCCAAGTATGCGCCACATCATATAAACTGTGACACAGGGAACATTACTCATACCAACAAGCTAGGTCCAAGGCTCACTAGAACGACAATATGGTATTCTTTCCTAGCTCTTCGTCCACTCCCCATAACATAACATTAACCTCACCATACAAGTTCAAAACTTCTTCCTCAAACACGAATGCATCTATTTCTCTTGATACAAACACTTGCCATGATAGCACAACATTCCACATTTCCACACTGACTCTCTCACCAGCATCAATGATCACTTCCCAACCCATAAAATCATAAACGTAAAGAACCTCAGTGTTCCACACCACGTGACAACTACATCGAACCTTCAGCTACACAACACTAATCATTTTAAATTTTAATCAGCAATTATATCAGTCCGGGATAACTGACAAACCAATACTATTCGAACATTCGATCTTAACACAAATGAAACAAAAAAAATCCAGTCTTGATCCTACCCATCACCAGCCTTTAAAAAGCCCTGCAAGCAAACAGTCTAACCTCTCAAATACGCGCTCCCAACACAATGCAGCAAGGCCAGCAACTATAACGACTTCAAAACAACCCATGATTATATTATACACCAACAGACCTCATTACTGCGAATACTATTTACAAACCTACAGTTAACAGGCTTTAGGACGCTTCAGGTGTACGCAACCTTAACTCCTAACGAGTCGAAACTCGAAACTAACACAACATTCGCCGAACCAACAATGGTACTAACATACTAAGCTACTAACACAATTACAAATTCAAACAATAACCCACTTAAGTAAAAAACATTAAAACAAAAAACCGACATCGTAAAATCGACAAATAACGATATAAACATACCTGAAGACAACACCAAGCAAAATTGAGGAGACTAACAAGCCAAACAATCCCATAATACCAATTTACGACATGAGACCTGCCAACCCACAGCTTCTTGTAGCTCTTCTTAGCTTGAATTGCAAGATACAAGATGAACAAAGCTGATGATAGAATTAAGGCAAAATTATGCCAAATTCCATGGCAATTTGATAACAAAAAGTTTGTGTTATGATCAGTTGAATTGAGATTACTAGTGATACTATCTGTGATCACTGCTGAATAATTCGAATCCGGCGAAATTGGGACTTCGAGAGGTGGCATTTTATTTGTTTAATTTAGGGTTTGTGAAGTGATCATTGGGTATTTGAGATTTCAACGGGGGGTCGGAATTTGGGGATTTTTTTGGGGGGGTGAAAGTGGGAAGAACCCTAATTTTGATCGTGTCTTTTAAGTTTTTTTTTTTTTTTTTGAAATGAGATTGTGTCTTTTAAGTTGAGTGCTGGTAATTGATATGACTTGGATTCGATTACGAGTAGTAGTTAATTAGAGGAAGATTTATTGTTTTTCTCGTCCTTCTTTGCATTATCATATGCTACGGTTAAATTAAGGCATGTTCATATTATTGTCGTTTTTAACTTTTGAATTTTTGTGCGTAAAAAATTTAGTTAAATGATTTTTTGTGAATTGAGGGGGTAACATGGGGTGCAGCGGGCCAACGGCTACTCCAAATTCCCCGAAAGCGTCAAAATAATGTCTAAAAAATTCCAAAAAAAAAAACTTGTACTAAGAAGGCTACCCCAAGTTTCTGGTGTTAAATTCGCCCTTAATCTGTATTATGGTCTAGTAGGGCGAGAGTGTCAGCCGTTCTATGGAAAATTGGAGCCGGTGATTACGGAGGCAAGAGCGGTGGAACATCGGATGAAGATGGCACTCCACGTCTCCACCATGGCTATAATAGGATTATGATTGGGTTTGACGGTTTTCAAGTTATGTCATTAAAACAAATCGAAAAAACGATTGTGAGACATTACGAGTTTATTGAGTGGGTAACACCACCACAGCACCACCACTTACGTGTTAACGCATATGCAAACCCTTAAAAAAGAACATGACAACTCTTTAATATTTATGATGAGCCCTTATCCTCTTTATTTAACTTCGGCTCAATTTTGTTATATTATCACTATATCAATATTTATAATTATATTTTTTTACGAATTATTATGGGAGTCCGACCATCTCCAAAATTTATCATTACTTAGAAATGAATCTTATATAGGCAATTTAGTTAGAAGCATTTTATCTTGTAAAAGAAATTACGTTGGATGCCATATCAATATGCGTCTAGTGTACTTTATTCAATTTGGTAGAATGAGCATTAATGCATTATGACATTTGTGTACAAAACACTTTTGTTAATATATGACAATTCACTCTTTCTCTCCTTTTTTTTTTCTTTTTTTTTTCTTTTTTATATCAAAAATGCAATTGAGTGAATCAAACGAATACTTGCGAAGAAAAAAAGTGCTAAATGTTAGAGATCTAATATTTAGACATTAAGGTGTCGTTTGGATACCCTCAAAATCCATAGGAATTTTATTTTCCTAGAAATTGAATTATCATGAGTTGTTTGGTTGCCATAAAGTCTAGGAATTGGAAATTCCTAGGCATTTCCAATTCCTCCAAAGTGTAGGAATTTAATTACCTTGGGGGGACTAGGTAAGTAGAAATTCCCATGGGAATTGAATTCCCTTGTTCATCCAAACAATTTTCCCGAATTCCCCTACTTTCTTAATTCCTAGGATTTACAAGTTTATGGGAATTCCGACTTCCCGAGTGTATCCAAACGACACCTAACTTGTTGTTTGGATGGAGAGAAAGGGAGGGGAGGAAAACAGAGGATCTAATATTTGTAGGGATGAAATGCTTTCCCTTTTTTGACATTATACTCGTATCAAAAAGAGTCGGTAGTATTTTGAACTTATTTTTTCCGGACTACGCAACACGCAAAAAATACATCGAGTTAAAATGACGCACAAAATGAGTAGAGTTAAAATAATTCCCAAAATGAGTCGAGTTAGAATGAAAAACACGAGTAATTTTTTGGGAAATTTTCCAATATACCCCTGAGATTCCCGAAATTTTCAGGTATGCCCCTCAGGTTACCGAGCTCTCCAGCGTGCCCCTGAGGTTCGCAAAATCGTGTTATTTTGTGTTTTTCACTAACGGCATGTAACACCGTTAACACATATGTATTTATTTAAAATAATTTCTCATAATTAGCCTTTTATCACATTAATAACTAAAACAAAACCAAAAATTCAAAAATCAATAAACCCACCTTTTTTTCTCTCCCCTCTCCATTTCCCCTCTCCTCCCCACCACCAAGCACCACCTTCCCACGGTGGCCAAAGTACGGACCACCATCAACCACAACGACACCACCACCCCCGACGTGCCCCATTCCGGCGACCACACGCCGACAATCATGCCCAAGCCCCGACCTCCGTTTCTCCATGCCCACGCTTCTTTCTCTATCCCTCCATCCTCCCTTTTACACCTTCCCCCACCTTCACCCTTGCTCCACCACCCCTTCATCATGGTCCACGTCCACCTACATACGTCGCCGGAGACTTCCAATTTTGCTATATAAGAAGGAAAATGAGGAGAGAGAAAGTTGTGAAAGTAAATAAAATGGTGGAGATATGTGACCGTGGAGGCCAAAAGAGGCGCGGGTGGTGGTCGATCATAGCCCACGTGGGGTCAGTATAGGGTCGTCGGTAGTCTGACGGTGGTCGCCGGAGCTCTGGTGGTGGTGTGTGTTGGAGGAGGTGGTGGATTAGGTGGTTGGGGGTTGTGGAGAAGGGAGGTGGGAGGAGAGGAAAGAAAATATGGGTTGGGTATTTTTTTTTTTTTTTAATTGATGAGATTAAGAGTCAATCTGAGTTAAAATAGTCAAGGGCACTAGATAGCTAATGATGTTACATGCCGTTAGTGAAAAACACAAAAAAAACACGATTTTGCAAACCTGAAGGGCACGCTGGAGAACTCAATAACCCGAAAAGTATACCTGAAAATTTCGGAAACCTCAAAAGTATATTGGAAAATTTCCCTAATTTTTTTTGGACAATTTTGTAACCGGGGATGATAAATGTAAAAATACTGAACGTGTTAAAGAGTAGAGAGGAATAAGATGCAGTCAAAACCCTACCTCATTATTGTGGGGTTCATTCATATATATGTGTCTGTACAATATAGTAAAACCCTAGTCTAGAATATTCTAGGTGCATGTACATCCATAAATATAATATTCTATAACACTCCCCCTTGGATGTACATAATCAAAGAACGTGCCTCATTAAAACCTCTCTAGGTAAAACCGCGTGGGAAAAACCCCAGAAGGAAAAAGAGTACATTATTCTTTGTAATGCGCATCATAATGCTGCCTCGTTAAAAACCTTGTCTGGAAAACCCTGAGGGACAAAACCAGAATCAAGGGAAAAAGAGTGCAGCGCGCAATTACTCCCCCTGATGGACACATCACTTGAAATCTTTGAGTCGACGGAGTCCAAGCTTCTGAACCATAGTCTCTAATGTGCGGGTAGGTAGTGCTTTTGTGAATACGTCTGCGAGGTTGTCGCTCGAACGAATCTGCTGCACTAATATATCACCATTTTTCTGAAGATCGTGAGTGAAAAAGAATTTTGGGGAGATATGTTTAGTCCTGTCGCCCTTAATATATCCTTCCTTCAACTGTGCAACACATGCAGCATTATCCTCATATAAGATCGTCGCTGACTTGTTCTTAGGAGACAAACCGCACGCTTCTTGAATGTGATGAATAACTGATCTCAACCAAACACACTCTCGACTGGCTTCATGCATTGCCAAAATCTCAGCATGGTTAGAAGAAGTAGCTGCTATAGTCTGCTTTTTGGATCTCCATGAAATGGGTGTTCCACCACATGTGAACACATAACCTGTTTGTGACCTTCCATTGTGACGATCGGACAAATAACCTGCATCTGCAAAACCAACTAAATCTTCCTTGTGTGAATTAGGATAATATAAGCCCATATCAGATGTACCCCGGAGATATCTAGGCACATGTATAACCCCATTCCAATGTCTTGTAGTAGGACAAGAACTATATCTCGCTAATAAATTAACAGCAAATGATATATCTGGTCGGGTGTGGCTTGCGAGATATATAAGTGCTCCAATAGCACTTAAGTATGGTACTTCAGGACCAAGAATTTCCTCATCATCTTCTCTCGGGCGGAAGGGGTCTTTCTTAATATCAAGTGATCTCACAACCATCGGTGTGCTCAATGGATGTGCCTTGTCCATTTTGAATTGCTTCAACACCTTTTCTACATAAGTTGATTGATGCACAAGGATTCCGTTTTTAAGGTGTACAATTTGTATGCCCAAACAAAATTTGGTCTTCCCAAGGTCTTTCATTTCAAATTCTTTTTTCAAACATTCCACCGCATTTGGAATCTCTTCAGGAGTTCCTATAATATTCAAATCATCAACATACACTGCTATTATGATAAACCCAGATTTAGATTTCTTTATGAAAATACAAGGACAAATGGGATCATTCTTATAGCCTTCTTTCAACAAATATTGGCTAAGACGGTTATACCACATACGTCCTGATTGTTTTAACCCATATAAAGAGCGCTTTAACTTTATCGAATAATGTTCTCGAGAACGTGGGTTAGATCCTTCCGGGAGCTTAAAACCTTCTGGGAGTTTCATATAGATGTCATTATCCAATGAACCATATAAATATGCTGTAACAACATCCATTAGACGCAAATCAAGTCCTTCTTTAGTTGCCAGACTTATCAAATAACGAAAAGTAGTTGCATCCATCACAGGAGAATAAGTCTCTTCATAATCAATGTCGGGTCTTTGGGTGAATCCTTGTGCAACTAAACGGGCTTTATACCTTTCAATTTCACCCTTCTCATTTCTCTTTCGCACAAAGACCCATTTATGTCCCACGGGCTGTATACCTTTTGGGGTGCGGACTACAGGTCCAAAAACTTCTCGTTTTGTTAAAGAATTCAACTCAGCATCTATTGCGTCTTTCCATTTTGGCCAGTCCTTTCTACGTGCACATTCCTGGATAGACTTTGGCTCAAGATCCTCGTTTTCTTGCATAATATCTAGCGTTATATGATATGCAAAATAATCATTGTCGACGTCAATCTCATTCCGGTTCCACCTCTTTCCAGACATGACATAGTTAATTGAAATTTCTTCGCATTCACAATTTTCAGGTACCTGAGTTGCTTGTGGATCCACAATACTTGTCATGCCTATGTTCTCTTCAGGAGAATCTGCTAGAGTTGAGGTTTCCTCGATTTGGCCATCTTGTAATTTTTGCTCCTTTCTTTTTCGAGGATTCTTATCTTTGAAACCGATTGGTCTGCCACGCTTCATGCGTGCTCTATGCTCATTTGCAATTCCATTACGTCCTTCTGGGACATCTATCTTACATGGAGCATTTACAGCTCGGATATGTGACTTTGTCACTCCATTTGGGTCAGTGAAAGCATCTGGCAACTGATTTGCTAAACTCCGTAAATGAATAATCCTTTGAACTTCACTTTCACATTGTTTTGTACGAGGATCAAGGTGAGTTAATGAGGATTCATTCCAGCTAATCTCATTTCCCAGCTGCCTGTTTTCCCCCCCTAATGTTGGGAATATTGACTCATCAAAATGACAATCAGCAAATCTGGCAGTAAATAAATCCCCAGTAGTTGGCTCAAGATATTTGATTATTGATGGGGATTCAAAACCAACATAAATTCCCAACCTTCTTTGAGGTCCCATCTTAGTACGCTGTGATGGAGCAATTGGGACATATACTGCACACCCGAAAGTTCTTAGATGGGAGACATTTGGTTCCTGACCAAAAACCAATTTTAGGGGAGATTCAGTATGATAACTTGTTGGCCTGATGCGAATAAGTGCTGCTGCATGTAGAATGGCATGTCCCCATGCTGATGTAGAGAGTTTTGATTTCATAAGCATTGGTCTTGCAATCATCTGTAGACGTTTAATTAGTGATTCAGCAAGACCATTTTGTGTATGAACATGAGCTACCGGATGTTCAACTGTAATCCCTATGGACATGCAATAATCATTGAAAGTTTGTGAGGTAAATTCACCAGCATTGTCAAGTCGAATTGTTTTAAGGGGGTAATCTGGAAAATTTGCTCTTAACTTGATCAATTGAGCAAGTAGTCTCGCAAATGCCAGGTTACGAGTTGATAACAAGCATACATGTGACCATCTAGTCGATGCATCGATTAAAACCATGAAATATCTAAATGGTCCGCTTGATGGGTGTATTGGTCCACAAATATCCCCTTGTATACGTTCTAAAAATTTAAGGGATTCATTCCCTATTTTTGCTGGTGATGGGCGAGTAATGAACTTGCCTTGGGAGCAAGCAGCACACGAAAATTCACTAGATTGAAAAATCTTCTGGTTTTTCAATGAATGACCACATGAATTTTCTACTATTTTCCGCATCATTACATGACCGGGATGGCCCAAACGATCATGCCAAATAATAAAGTTATCAAAATTCGTGAACTTCTGGTTCACCGAAGCATGTGCCTCTATTGTATGAATTCTAGTATAGTACAAGCCAGAGGAAAATGCAGGCAACTTTTCCAACACAGTTTTATGACCTGCAGAAATACTGGTTAGATAGAGGTACTCAACACCTTTCTCAATTGTAGTCTCAATATGGTATCCATTTTTTCGAATATCTTTAAAACTCAATAAATTTCTTTGAGACTGTGGAGAGTACAAGGCATCATTAATGTGAACTTTTGTCCCTCTAGGCAATAAGATAGTGGCTCTTCCGGAGCCTACTATCAAATTTGTACTGCCAGCTATGGTAGTTACATTTGATACTTGGTCTTTTACAGATGAAAAATATTTTCTGCTTTTGAGTATTGTATGAGTAGTAGCACTATCTGCAAGACATATATCTTCACCGTGTATAGCCATTTTTGCTAAGGATGAGTGCGTTTGCATCGCAGTCGAGATCTATATCAATGAATTTCTCATAATAAGCAACGTTCACAAATAATTCATATAACTGATAATCTAAAACATTTAGCAAACTTCACGCCATAAGCACATAATGAATTGCATAGCTATAATAATAAAACATTATTCCAATCAAAGAAATCCAAAACCAAAACCAAGCAAAACAAAAGAGTCCTAAAAAAAATAAAGTCCAAAAACAAAACATAGTAGTCGTTTAATCCGTACGCTAAAACAAATCTAAGAAACTAATCATTCATTTGCTTCGGTAGTGGCCATAAAGTCAGCAGCTTCCAAGTGGGTAACATCATCAAGTCCATCAACATCTCCATATGCAAAATTAGTCTCAACCTTCTTTCCTTTCTTCATTGATTCTTGATATAGCTCAACAAGATGTTTAGGCGTACGACAGGTACGCGACCAATGATTTTTACCTCCACAACGGTAGCACATATTCTCATTTTCCAGCTTTCCTTTATCTTTAGTTTGAGAGTCCCACTTCTGGTGGGTAAAATTACCACTAGAACGGCCACGATAATTTCCTCGACCCCCACGGTAGTTGCCACGTCCACCGCGGTAATTGCCTCTCCCACCGCGGTAGTTGCCTCTACCGCTGCGGTAGTTTCCTCGGCCACGACCACGACCATGGCTGCTGGCATGGTCCTTATTGTTCTCATGAGAGATCGCATTTGCTTCAGGCAATGGAGTTGATCCAGTAGGACGAGTATTATGATTTTGCAATAACAGGTAATTGTTCTTTTCAGCCACAAGCAGTACAGAATTAAGATCAGAATATTTCTTATAGCCCTTCTCACGATATTGTTGTTGGAGGACCACATTGTCAGGATGAAAAGTGGACAATGTTTTCTCTAACATTTCTGCATCACCGTACTTTTCACCACACAGATTCATTTGTGAAGTAATTCTAAACAAGGCCGAGTTGTAATCAGAAATGGATTTAAAATCTTGCACCCTCAAGTTGTGCCATTCATAACGAGCTTGTGGTAAGAGTACCGTTTTCGAATGGTCAAACCTGTCCTTCAAATTATTCCATAGTGTAAGTGGATCTTTGACAGTAAGATACTCAGTTTTAAGTGATTCATGGAGATGATGACGGAGGAAAATCATAGCTTTGGCCTTATCTTGACTGGACGCTTTGTTATCCTTCTTAATAGTCTCACCTAAGCCCTTTGCATCTAAGTGAATTTCAGCATCAAGTACCCACGACAAGTAGTTGTTTCCAGAAATGTCAAGTGCCACAAATTCAAGTTTCGCAAGATTCGACATATCAAACTATTACAAAAATAACACAATAAGTCAAGAAATTGAGCAAAAATAGACCAGGAAATATTGACTAAGTAAACAATCGAAGACCGAGTTAAGAACAAATGAAGATATAAGCAAGGACTAGACACATGGGTACTAACTAAATAAATATATAAGAATAGTGGCTCCAAATACAGCACAAGTTAGTTTCGAAAAACACAACTCAAACCCATATACTTCATACTAGTATACTACATTACTACCCAACTAATAGCATACTTACAGAAACATGATATGAAATTCACTCGACGATGCGTAGTATTAGACGTATCGAATCTTGTATGTGTTATTTGTAAACTTTCAATGAATCAATCTTGTATGTGTTATTTGTAAACTTTCAATGAATCAATCGACACGTACATGTATAACTTATAGAATTTGATCATGGTTATGCCTTAAATGCCAGCAACTCAAACATCACATGAATATATTAAACTAAGTGCATGTTACAAGAAATCAAACACAAGCACCAAGAAAGTAAATCATACACAGGCACACCTAATTTTAATTTATCTAGTGAATAACCCAACTATGACATACACATAATAGAGTCCTGAACTATCTAACGACTAAAAGCATTAACTTTGAGCATATTCAAATAAGCGACAAGTCAATAGTATAGTTACGGAAATACTATCAAAACTTGATAAACATGTAGTAATAATAAAGTGATTGATCCTATGATCAGCAAATGCATTTGCAACGTACCAAATCGAAAAACATCAAACGCGAAAACGTATGTAGTAAGCGGCGTTATTGTGCGTTAATCATTATTAAAACAATAATAATCAAGTAAGAAAAAAACAAAAAAAACAAAAACCAATCATTAAGAAGCAAAAGTATGTGGCGATGCATGCTCAAGGATTGAAAAACAAGATGGTAAACTAATATGTAGACAAATGCGACCGCTTGAAAGAAAAAAAAGGAGACACGATACACAGATCATCTTAAATAAAATTACAATAAGCGGCGGTGAGAAATTATCTATGTATAATTGAAGTCATGCGATTGTTATGATTAAGAGAAAGAAAAAAAAAACTAAGCTAATACAGTAGTATAGTTACGTACCCGATTGAATACGAGGTTTTGGTTAATGGAGATTGAGCGATAGGACTCTAGGCGTCGTGCTGATAACGTGTTAAAGAGTAGAGAGGAATAAGATGCAGTCAAAACCCTACCTCATTATTGTGGGGTTCATTCATATATATGTGTCTGTACAATATAGTAAAATCCTAGTCTAAAATATTCTAGGTGTATGTACATCCATAAATATAATATTCTATAACAGAACGTTTATAATTTCGAGTGACGGTCCGACGGTTAGACATGTGAAGAAAAACCCGCGAACAAATTTCGATTTCTGTTACAATGGAGGAGAGAGAAAGACAAAGAGTGGAACACAAAAATCAAGAGAAGAACAAAAAAGGCCACATTTTGTCCAAAATATTTCGCGAATTATTCGTCAAATTTACATCAACCCAAGATTCACTGTTGAATAATCAACACCATTGCTCCTGCGTTTGATCTTGTTAATGGTAATGCACACCAACTGTTTGTTGAAATGCCTCAATGAAAGATCTTCCATCTTTTTTTTTTTTTTTTTTACGTAAATTTGGACATGCATGAGATTTTGAAACGTGTGATTTACGTTTTCTTTTGTTGGGTGTTGAGATTTCTGGGTTTTAATTAATTGTAGGTATGGATCGGTTGAGGGCGAATTTCGACAGGCAGAAGAGCCTGGAGAGCCCAACTGGGTCTCCTGTTGGATTGTCCCCGTTTAACCGGCATGTTCGGTCCTCGTCCTCTGGACTGTCCAGCGTGAAGAAGCAGCAGAATGTTGCGGCTAAGGCCGCGGCACAGAGGCTTGCGCGAGTGATGGCTCAAGGTGGAAGTGATGATGATGAAGATGAGGATGACCTTTTAGTTGATTACAATCCTACTGGCTCCCTTGGGCTGGCTGCTGGAAGGGCTGCTCGACCTCGATCGAGATCTCCTAGTAAGGTGAATTTCATATGGTGTATCTTGTATGGTTGTCTAGACATTGATTACTAGAATGTATTACCTAGTTGAATCAAGACAACCTTAAGTTTTTAATTCTGCATGTTTCATTGATGAATTGTTCATTATTAGCGCTATGTCTGTACAACTGATCGGGTTTATTATCGTAATATCAGCAATTGTTCCTGCGATAGTATCGGTTTTCTATAAACTAATTGGTGTTTGTTAGTGTTTGAGGCATATGGAATTTATGATTTGATGTTGTGAGTTGCTGACTGATGAACTTTCTTGGTGTTCTGCTGGTGCTCCCATTAGCCAGTTCGTCCAGTTGCTACAGAACAACCTGTATCATTGCGGACTCCAATGAGTTCTCGGCCATCTTTCTCTGCCAAGACCAATGAACAACAGTCATCTAGACCAACTTCAGTGGCTCGGCTATCTCCATCGCCTATTAGGACACATGAGCAGACAGAGCCGTTGGCTCCTCAAACATCAGTTGGAAAGTCACCGATGATTTCCTCAGACATGTCAGAGACTGTGGAAGCTCGAAGTACATTAAGTAGCCGGCCATCTCTGTCTGTTAGAACTGATGGACCATCTCCTGCTCGATCCAATTCTGGTATTCGGCCATCTGTATCCTCGGCTTCTAATGATCAACCACCATCAGCTAGGTCTGCATCAGCTGGGAGATCTCCTATGTCTTTTAATTCTTCTGAGGTGAATCTTACTGGTCGATCTCCGCTGCCTTCAAGTTCTGTTGAACAGTCTCCATCAGCTCGTTCTTCAGCATTAGGTCGTCCTTCAGTGATCAAGACTGTACCCATGGTGCCCCCTGCAGTCACCATATCGCTAAAGCAACAGATTCCCTCTAGTCCAGCAGCTGGTGCTCGGAGCTATAAGAGGTAATAAACATGGCCCATGCATTAGCAGATCTATCGTGCTTGGAGACGTCTATTTGTTTAACATAACTTGATCATACACGTTGTTGACCCATTATATCTCTTTTAAGAAATATATATATATATGCTGTTCCTTGAGTGGATTCCATGAACTCACAGGGGAGTATCGATTCACTGAATGTTGCTCTATCTCACTTTTAGGTCTTCAATGCTGTGCACTATTTTTCTTTAACAGGATGTCACTGGATATGGGGAGCATGAGAATGAGAGAGTCTAAAGAACCGAACACTCAGCTTTCCTCTACAGCCTTACAAGACGAGGTATACTTCTCCTTAACAGTTTTATACTTGTGCCTACAGTCCTTTGATATATGTGAAAATATCACCTTCGGGCCACAACAAGTGGATATTTAAATTTATTTTATTGGCAAGGGGGGAGGGGTTATGTAGTTCTATCTTCGCTGACAATTTATCTATGTTACTACATTAACCAATCTTAATTATCTTTTTCAGCTTGATATGCTACAAGAGGAAAATGATAATCTTCTTGATAAGGTGCGGTTATCTAACGGATTTCGATTCTTTTCGTTGCGTTTTCTTTGCGATTTGATCTTATGACACCTAGTACGCGTTAAAATCACTTTTAGTTTGCTTCGCTTACCCAAATCTGGTTTATAGACATTGGTGGTTTAGGTCTTGCAAGCACGCTTTTAGTTATCTTATTCAGCTGACAAATTTATTCAGCTTGTTAAGACTGCTTGTAGCATGAGCAAGATCTTAGGTAGTAACTTACTTTGTCAAATGAATTTTCATGGCATTATGCCGATAGAAGCATCATTACCTGGTTTGAGTAGAAGAGGAATTGTACATGACACCACTTCTTTTTCTTTTCATTATGTGATATATGTGCCTTCAGCTTCGACTCGCAGAGGAACGTCTTCAAGAGACGGAGGCAAGAGCTAAGCAGCTAGAGAGACAGGTGAGCTTCCACATTTGTAATGACATGGAAGTTCATATTAGCTTTGAAAATGCATGAATCGGTGATATAGCTCATATTTGTTGATATTCAGATATGCAACCCATTTTTGGCAATATAGCTTTATCAAGAAATTTTGAGCATGGCGTCACCCCTTTAGGTGTCTTTTTGTATATGGGAGTCACCCTTTTGGTGTCCTTTCGAATATAATGATATCCTATCTTAATTATCAAAAAAAAAAAAAATTGAGCATAATGCAATAAGATTAGAAATTATTTATCACTCATGTTGGAGCATTATGCCTTGGTCTTTGCGGTAAGCATTTGCGTTAAGTGACCTTCCTTTAAAAATGTGTTCTTTCATAGGGTGGTTTAGTGATAATGATTTCTTTTTTGACTTTTTAATTCTGTCCAGCGATTTGCTGATTAAAGTATCTGTGGTTGACAAAGATGAAGAGCCTAACATTCTGAGTAGGATAAATTGAAGTTCTCATTAAACTGTGCTACTTTTTAGTTCTTTGAAGTAATAGGTCATTCAGTTTTCCATTAGATCGTGTGTCCAAATAGAACAGTCAAACAGCGGTCTTGCTCATTTAGTTGGCTTTTTATTTTTGTTTTTCTTACCTTTTAGGTTGCTAATCTCGGGGAAGGTGTGTCAATGGAAGCTCGACTTTTAAACAGGTAAGCACATTTTTGAGCGATCCCTCCTACCTAGTCCTAATCCTTTAGTATGTTCATATTGCTGATATCTTCCATTCTCTCCAGAAAAGAGGCAGTTCTGCAGCAAAGAGAGGTATTATATAACTTGTAATGTTGCAATATCTACATGTGGTTATTCATTGTTCGAGTTCTAATTTATGTACCAATCTCTCCATGCCAGTCCATGTGCACAGTACACATTTGCTGGGCTCAAGCATTGTATGGAAGTTAGAATGCTAGGGGTAAAGGCTTCATATATTTGGATCTCCAAGATTCTTGGGTTTCATACTGGGTTCCTTCAAAATGATTTGAGGCTGTTTGAGAATTTTCTCTCTTTTAATTTTAAAAATGCTGTTTTATGAGCTTGGAAAATGGTATAAGAACCTCAAAAAAGGTAAAATAGTATACAGAACCAAGGAAGTATGAAAAGGTCATCTCTGTGCTAGTTTCCTGCAACTGTATTTCTTGTTCTTATAACCTAAGGATCTAGTTTCTGTATTACTATACTTGGTTTCGGTATGAAGATAAGTTTTGTTACAAAACTTTGTTTCTCAGTTTCTCACCACTTAGATTTTGCCTCTCGAGGGTGGTAGTTGTCTTGCTGTGTCATGCATATCTTGTATTCTTATGTTGGTCATCTTTCTGCCATTTGTATTATCTTCGATTCTCCTGATTTAAAAATAATTAAATGAAAGTAGTTAGTTAGTGCCTAAACTGAGTAAAAGAACCAAGGCAGGTTTATGCCATTCATTTGGTCATATGACTAGTGAGCACATTAGTGAATTATGAGAAGGACCGCGATGTGGCGGTAAAGGAAACTATTCAACAAGGATATAGGTCATTACCCCTAGGGGTGATGGAGAGATGATGCCTGGATGTTGCAGTAGGAGATAGGCAAGCTCAATTTTGATTCACAATATGATTTCCCAGCTAAGCACAAAAGAAACTGACTAGTTTATTTTTGGTTAAGTGTAGTATTTGTGTGACCTCAACAACATCTTTAACCCCAGTGCCTTGAAAGCTCTCGCCATAAGGCGGGGTCGGATGCACGCAAGCCTTACCCCTATTGAAACATAGTATTTGTGTGACCTCGAAAAAACAAAAAAGTGTAGTGTTTGTGTTCCTTTCTTCTGTTCTTACTTCTTACAAAGCAGGCTTTGGAGCTTTCTTCAAAGTCTATTAATCTTAATCTCGTCAACTTCTAAAGCTTTTAATCTCTGGTTACATCCCATAACTTGCAGGCTGCGTTAAGAGTTGCTTCACAAACACATGGTGGCATGATGGGAGAGATTGCAACACTCAGAATCGAAGCTGAGGTATTCCAGTTTCGTGTTTTGTGAACTCTGCTTCTATAATATTCTCTTTCATCATGACGGTATTTGCTTGGGGGTATTGGAGTAGGCTGCAAGGGATGAGGCAAATGCTGCATTGGATCAACTTCAGGAGTCAGAGTCTGAATTGCGATCCCTTCGGTCAATGGTTCAGCGATTGATGCTGACTCAGGAAGAAATGGTTTAAGTTCAACTCAACCATTTATTTCTTATACCACAGAGTATGTTTCAACTATCTTCTAACATGGTTCGCAGCGTTTGAACAGGAGGAGGTGGTACTTAAGAGGTGCTGGCTAGCTCGATATTGGGGTTTATGTGTTCGATATGGTAATGCAATATTTAGTTCAGCATGTAATAGTTTTTGTTGATATCTGGCTTAATTTTCTAGTTTTCTAGGTAACATGAACTCTATTGCTTACTCAACCAAAGATTTTGTTTAACCTCTGTCATATTACAGTTTGACTCATTGCTCCTAATCAACCATGTTAAAGTTTCTTACACTCTACTCTGTCCATTTGTGATTTTAAGCCTCTCTTCCACCGAGCTGAAGATATACTAACTGTCAACTGTAGCTAGCTTCTGGGTTACTTTCTCTCATGGACGCTCTGAATTTTTAAAAGTGCTTAGACGATGTTAGCTTATATTTCTGGCTACTCTATAACAATTGTTTTATAGGTATCTATCCGGATATTGCTGCGGTCAAGCATGAATACTGGTCATCCTTTGCACCGCTTCCTGTTGAAGTTGTTATTGCTGCGGGCCAGAAAGCAAAGGAAGACAAACAATCAGGTGCATAATTAACTGTGATTGTTGGTTGAATGTTTCTTATTGGGGGCTTCATCCCAAATTTACTAATTTTCCTCTTGGTTGTACTTTTGGCTTGCGTTAGACGCCCATTTTGATGCATTGTTATGTACATTTACGGGCAACCTTTGGGAAGAATACTCTGTACACCCGCCTTGTATCCTTGTGTCTTTTTTTTCTTTTTCTTTTCCCAGCACCCCTTACACTGTATATTTTCCTGCGTTTATTGTAGATTAAGTGGAGCACCTGACAATGAGACTGATACTATATGAGAAGTGATTGAGAAAGCAAACGGATGAAATAGATAAATGAGAGGAAATATTTAAGATTTGACTTTTAATAATTCGCAACCAACATTCCCTTCCCATATACTCTGCTTTCCATGGTAACCCCTCCACAAATGGTTTTGGGTGGTCAAGAGACCATAGGTGGCCTTCGGCAGTGGCTTACCAGCTGCCCACCCTTGCAATACTATACTTAAAGTTCCCACACGTACCTCTGTCTTTCCTCACCCTGTAAAATTGGAATCATAGGTAAACCTGCCATTAGATACCCCCTCCATTTCTTTGAATCTCTGAACGTTTTCCTTTTTTTTTTTTTTTTTTTTTTTTTTTTTTTTCTGGGCAATTTTCATCCAATTTTGCCTCTTTCCCATAATCATTAACAGTGATCCACTGTCTACTTATGTGCAGTCAATAATGATTCGGACAGAATGGAAAAGCCTTCCGATGCTAGTGAACTCTCAGGAGAGGGCAGTGCTGAGAGCATGCTTATTGTAGAAAAAGGTCTAAGGGAACTGGCTGTGCTTAAGGTCGCTGCCATATTCTCCTTCTTCTCTATACTTTCTTACTGTTCGTTGTCTCTTTATGCATTGATATTTTCGTCATATCTAGTTAGTAGTGTGAAGGCAATCAGTTCCCCAATCCATGTCAAGCATAATACTTGAAACTAACACCAATAATCGAGCACTCTTTTACCGAAGACTAGATACTTCGTCATCCACTTAATGTCGTCAAATATTGGGAAATACCATAAATAATTTCAAGGAAACATCATGTATTCTAGGCTCTAGGGTCTTTATTTTTTACCAAATCGCAAGTAGTACTTTTGTGCTATTAGTAAACTTGACAATCGTTTGACTTTGCAAATATGACTATTTGACAAAGCTGAAGGGACAAACAGGGTATTCAATTTTGATCTTCCATGTCTAGGTCAGATACGTTTCCGGAATGGGGGGGGGGGGGAGGTGAATCCTTGAGGAGAGTGCTTCTCAGCTTGTCAGTTGGGTTTAACTTTGAACTTAGCATAATTTATGTGGTTTGAGTCACCTTGCGGGTCTTTTCATTTCTAAAGGGTCAGTTTATACAAGTCTAGATTGGGCAATAAATCTGATGTATATGTGAATAAATCCCATATGTTGACGGTAATTGTTCGTTCTCTTATCTTATTTCAGATTTAGATCAGAAAACATCGAAAAAATTATATCTAAAAACAAAGATCAGAGAATTTCAGGAAGAACACATCAGCAACAATTACAAAATGTTTAGAAAGTTGAGTAAAGGTCTGAAGACCTAAGATAGAGACAGTAAAATTCCAGGTGGAAAGAACAAGCCTGAATAGCATGTTTAGTTGGTTTGTTTTGTATCACAACTTACTAAAATAAATTAGTTTTATTAGTTCTTAAGATGACGGCTGATGCGCTGGAAGTGGACTTATCACTACAGTGGTAAACAGCATCATTCCTAGGTTGAGCTTGAGTGATTGCATTAACATTAAGTCATGTATATAAAGTACATCCCCCTTCAGGTCACTCCTCTTTTACCCTTTTCATTTTCCCCTTGTAACTGTACTGAAGGGGCTATTACTCATAACTACCGTGGTTACATTTTGACCAAAAGTACCAGTCTTAGAACTCTATTGTCGTTGAAGCCATACATCTTTGCCCGTTATGGTCATGTTCTTTTCGCTGGAAAATTTCTGATCTGATCTCAGATTTAGTTGTTTTATTACCTCCATTAGGACTAAATTCATTGGATTTAAACATTAAACTGAACTAATCTATTTCTAATGTTGAAAAGAATAGGACCTATTTCTGCCATGATTTTCTGATCCTTTCGTTTATCATTGTTAAGAGAGTGAACTGAATCAGGAATACTTTCTACAAGAGAACCCCAAAAACCTCTCTTGATATCTGTCAGTGTAAAGGGTTTTACAATTGTGGCCCAATGCCCCGATGTACTTGCATAATTTTGCCTGCACATTTTGTGTGGGGGAATTTGCGGACCTCTTTCGTACCCATGTCTCATTTATCCTTATAAAATGTAAGTGTGGATGTGGGAAGCATTGGATGATCTAAGTGCCGTCTGATACGCCTCTCAAAACCATCAAAGGTCGAAATTTGTCCTCACTTTAATTGTGGTATATCTTTGGGTACTCACAGGTAAAGCAACTGTGTAAAATGGTTGTGCCTAATTTTGGTGAAGGTAATCATTTAGGAGGAATGTTCAGAACACTCTGCAATATACCATGGAGTGACTATATGATGTTCGGGGTGACTAATGGGTCTTTCATCTTTTGTACCAAATGGGACTTCATCATGGTCTCTAATTCCTAGATCATGCAAATATTAAGTATGCCTTTAACACAAGACCATCTCTAATTGAACCTGCCATCTTCGATGCTGACTTGTAAAAAGACTCGAATGCTAGACGATAAGTACTGAAGCTTGATAAGAAGGGGAAACATCTTTGTAGAACCTCTAGCTCTGAGTGGGATATGGTTTTTAAAAAGCCACAATTTCTTTTCCCTAATAGTAGTAATAGTGGATCTAAACATCAAAGTCAATTGATCTCTTGAAGGTGGAAGATGCAGTCAGGGTTGCAATGGCTCAACAAAGACGGAGGAATATGCAGAAACCTGCTTTTACAGGTTTAAATTTATCTTGTGCTCTTACTCTTTCATGCTTTTAGTACTTTTATGAGCAAACTCATGTGGCTTTATTAACAATCTGCAAATATGCTAGCCGAACCAATAGTATTTTGGGACTATTCCTTGCTATTGTTGTTGTTGTCACGATTAACAAATGCTTGAGATGCACACACACCCAAACAAAAATTTCTCTAGGGAACAATGGATGTGTAAGAACATTATGGTTTATATACTTCAACCAACTTTTTAAATGGTCTGTGTTCTGGTTGGCCTAAATGTGCATTGACCTTCAAACCTGAGATCAAGATGCAGGGGAAACGTTTGTCTATGTACATTCAAGTCTTCTGACTTAGTACAGAAGCTCATGGGTGATCAGCATATGAGTCGAATTGCATTGCAATTATTGGAGACACGGGATTCAGAAAAGATTTCTGTGAATAATGATAGTGTTGAGACTCACAATGAAGAAAATCATTGATGTGTTCTATTATGTTGCGCATATTATAATTTCTGTACAAGATTATTACATCATTACCCTAGTGCCTCAAAGGGTCTCGCCTATGGTGTGGTAAGGGGGTCTGATGTACGCATGCCTTCTATTGTGATTTCGTTGTTTTTTAAGTTCTCTAGTCGATTTAAAGATACATCAAGTAACTCCTTGACTTATACAGTACCTGACCTCTTGTTTTGTACTCTGATGAAATTCACCAGAATGATGGCATGGGATTAATCTCCCGCTCCCCTATTTTAAGCAAAGTGGGATGATTCTTGATGGATTGAGTGTTTTTATGTATAGATAAACTTCTCTTGTGAAAATTCTTTCTTTTCTCTACAAGTATTCCGTGACAATTTTTCAATTGCGGTTGTGATTTTCCTTATTGAGTGTACCGTGCACTATATTTCAGTCTCTTTTGATTTCTGACCGTTTTCTTTGGATGATGTCAAAACCTTCTGCAGATGACTTGAGATCTCCTAGTCAGAAATTTGTAGAAGCTTTTGGTAAGCCCCCCCCCCCCCTCCTAAAAACAAACGGTTTACAATTCACCTTCGCATGACTGTATAAATTGCAAGCCATCTGTAGCTAGCTCTTCCAATCATGGAATGAAGTATTTTTTGCCGACAGACTGGATCATGGACAAATAAAAACCAAGAATACTTTGCATAGCTAGCAAAGGGAATAGTATTGCAACGAAGATCCTTGCCCTGGGCTGGCAGTATGCATTGTTCATGTTTTTTTTTTTTTTTTTTTTTTTGGGACCATGACAAACATTGCTTGGGGTATTATGACTTAGTGAGAATGGATGATTTTCTTAGGCCAACTCTCTTCTTTAGTTTAATTACGTTATCCTACTTGTCTTTCACTGTTTATCCAAGTTTGTGAAGTCATAATTTTTCTTTTCTTTCAGAATTGAGCCAAGAGGAGGCTGAAGATGTGCAGTTTAAGCAGGTAGGTAAACACTTTCATGGCTTTGCTTATAAATCACTGTTTATGCTATCCTTAAGGTTCATACTTCTAATGTGTGAGCATCGAGCTTACATTATTCGTTCTATGTCCTGTTCTTGAGCATGATCTCCAAGATACAGATCCACATTTTATGTGTTGATATGATTCTTTTGGTACCTAGTACAGGACAATTTCTTCCCTAGAATTTCAAGTATAATGTTGCCTCTCATTCTTGTGGATGAAGTTTTTTAAAGGAGTGGTTACCCAATTAGCCTCTAATGTTTCCTATGAACCTCACATGTCTAAGCCTAGTGTTTGATAAAAAAAAATTGAGAGACGAGGAATTTTCCAATTAAAAGTGCCAAATGGGAAAACATCGTGTAAACCAAGTCTTTGTAGCTTCCTGTGTCTGGTGATCTATTTGCCTTTTAGAAAGCTGCGTAGTATCATTGAGAAATATCACTTCATGGCTCTCATTGGCCTTGGCACCAGGTTATCAGTTATGGTCATTTTCTGAAGGAGAGAGTCAGAGAAACTGTGGCAGAAAGGGGTGGGGGGAGGAGGTTGGGGACTTGGAGGAGTCAAGACTGGGTAGCGAGTAAATTTCTTTCTGGGTCGTCTTGTTTTTTTTTTTTTTTTTTTTTTTTTTTTTTTTTTTTTACCATCTTTTCTCAACCATCTTAAAAATAGTTTAACGATGTCTTGCTGCTCATTTGCATGTTCCCAGTCTTGGCTGCTTTATTTCTGGAAAAGAGCTAGAAACCATGCTGTTGAGCCAGACATTGCAGAAGACCGTATGCGCTTTTGGATCAGCCACAGTGCACGAGCAACCACTTCCCATGATGCCGTTGATGGTATCTTCTTATGCCCCTGATTTGACTCTTTCCCAACTAAATCCCAGTGCAAATATCGTACAGGGCAGTAATAAGCCCCTCTCGGGGTTTAAGATGGTTGCCTTTTCGGGCATTGGTGCAACTCTGATTTTACGCTTTGATCCATTGTTTTGCAGTCGAGAGAGGTCTTATGGAGCTGAGGAAGTTAGGATTAGAAACTCAGTTATGGGAAGAAGTTCGGCGATGGACTGAACAGAGTACTCCGATGAGAAGACAAACAGGCTTTTGAGACTGCGTTACTAAGTGATCTTCCTTTCTAGCATTATTAGGTCATTTGGTCACCCAAATACTACACCTTGTCTTGGCATATACAATGAAGGAAATGCCACACCTTTTCGAGCAGTACAACTTCAGGACATTTCAAAGCGAATTGTGCAAGGAAATAAAATATTACTTTTTTTTATCCGGTAAACTGTGCAATTTTGAGCTTGTGAGCGATGACAGAGATTCCTAGGCTATTTCGTCCTCAATATGATTTATACCATGACAAAATGGAAATGCACGGATTTTTGTTATAGAAATCTATAATGTGGCGGATGATGTAATTGTATGCAAAATCGATCATTTATTAACTCAAAATTCATCATTATATAAACAAATGTGGATATGGGATCATTATTTTTTTTTTTTTTTTTGCAAACAATTTCAATGTACTAATCATTACTTCGAAATAAATAATCATCATTAATAGCTACTTGATCATTATAACACAAAATCAACTAATATATTGTATGAAGTAATGATCGAATTCGACAAAAGAATGATCAAATTATTTAAGTTAATACAAGTAATGACCAACTTTTATAAATGAATGAATGACTAAGTTAATACAAGATTTGACCAAGTTCTATATAGGAATGACTAAGTTCTGTAAAGGAATGACCAAGTTAATATTAATAATGACTAAGTTAATACAAGTAATGACCAATTTAATAGAAGAAATGACCAAATTCTGATCATTATTTGTTTAATTCTGTACATTATTTCTTTCATTGATCATTATTGGTTTATTTTCGATCATATTTCTTTCACTTTGATCATTATTTGTGATCATTATTATTTCACTTTGATCATTATTTGTTTATTTGAGATCATTATTTATTTATTTGAGATCATTATTTATTTATTTGAGTATTTACTTGACTTTTATGTAAAAGTAATTTCTTTCTAATAAAATTAGACATTGAAAAAAAAAAAGCCGACGACAAACTTTGACAAAAAAAAAGCATTTGTATTAAATAAATTTATTACTTTACATTTAAAATATCATGAAATATTATCATAAAAATAAATGAAAAGAAGAATAACATGAACAAAATTCATTTTTTAGTTTTTTTTTTTTTTTTTTTTTTTTTTTTTTTAAATTTTACGATGTTTTAGGCAATATTAAAATTTTGAACAAAAACTAAAGAATTTGAATTTTTTTTCCTAAGGTTTTTATCTAATTTGAATTATTACATTGAGTTTATTGAATAAAAAATTATATTTATATATTTTTTAACGATTTTTCTAACGTGTGCCCATTGGGCACATGTTAAGAGTCTATTTGTTTCCCTAATTAAGCGAGATTCTCACTTAAAAAAACAAAATATGGAATCTCATTGTTGGATTGAGGAGAAAATCACTTAATTAGGGAAACAAATAGACTTTTAATATGTGCCCAATGGGCACACGTTAGAAAAACCGATTTTTTAATTAACACAAATTTGATTTTAAAGAAAATTGTATGAGAATTAGAGAAAATAGTTGAATTGCACATGAGTGAAAAGAAAAGGGGTCAAATTGCTACGATTGAAAGTTAAGTTGGTGAATTATACAATAGACTCAAGTCTTGGAGGCAAATTGCTACTTTCACCTTTTACAAACTCACAACTCAATCACTAACACATAACTTAAAATGCGTCACGTTAGTCCGAAACCCCTAACCACGAACTCACTCAACCTTGGGTCCGGGTGAGTCCAATGTGGTGCGAACCCAGTGGTAGGCTAGGAAGCACGAACAAGCCTGTCCAGTGCCCGTGTCTGTGTTCGACAATGTGTCGCACACGGACACGGTCCGACACGCCCAAAAAACCGTGTCTGTTTTTTTTATTTAATTTTAGGAAACGGACACAGTTTTTTTAATTGGACACGAACCGGACACTGACCGGACATGGACCAGACCCCTAACACGACACAAAACTACATCGTTTTGACAAGTTTTAAAAAAAAAAGACTATTTTTTCTATCTCCTATTTTAAATACACTAACCGGTAGCTCAACTACATGTCTTCTCTATCTCTTTCTGTTTCCCATCATCCTGCTCCAAACAACTTTTCCACCTTCGGCTGGCGCCGCCTTAGCAGACCTCCTCTAACCGACGTCCGATAGAGGCCCCACCGCTACCGCCCCACTTGCACCCGGCCGCACCAATCCGACCTCTACCTATCCGTGAACAGTTTGCGTAATTGAAAAAATATGCATTCAAAATACTTGTTATTTTCGGTTTTTTTGCCGTGTCCATACCCGCTAAATTTCAATATGCCGTGTCACATATCCGTATCGGAGTCGTAGTCTGTATCGATGCAACCTAGGTGGTAGGTGAAAATATAACACAACCGACGACTTCCAAACGGTCTCGTTTCTATTAAAACGAAGCTCACTATTCAACGATCACCAACTCTCTCTCTCCTCTCTAAAACATTTCATCGTCATCATCACATTGGAATACTCTAGAACTCCCGTCTGCTCATTTTCTCTCTCTAGGGGTGAACTGAGGTATGCTTGCTCACCTTCTCCTCCATTTTCTCTCTCCTCCATCTTCTTATTCGCCTTTTGATCGCATTTATTCGGCTTCTTGATCACGATTTCTTGCTCTTACTTAATATATTCGGTGATTTTGATCGCTATTGTTTTATTCCTTTTCTTGCCCAAATTGATTGAGGAATAAGCTAGGGTTTATGTTTGTGCGAATCGATTAGTTTAATTTCTGGTAAATTTCATCTGTTTGATTCCGTGTTTTTTTTTATTACCGTGGTTTATCGTATTATTTTCCGATGATGTCGTTTCGATGTTTATAGTAGTATCGGTTGCTTGAATCGGCTCGGTAGCTGTAGAATTGTTGATTAGTTGATTGTAGAAGAAATTTGGTGGTGATTGATAGCTGCGGTGTGTGATTAAGATCAGGATTTTTGAGTAATTGATACGCTAACGACTTCGAGTGGATGTCGAATTTTCGATCATTTCGTGCAATTTGAATCTTATCCGCGTCAAGTTACTGAGATTATGATATCGGATTATGTTGTTTGCGTCTGTTGATTGTCCACGTCAAGTTACATATGTCATAGTTGAGATTCGTTAGAAGGTGTGGTGGAGGCGATGTGAGTTGTCAACGTCATATGGTTTGTGCAACTGGTTTGATATGTTGTCGAACTTGAGTGGATGTCGAATTTATGATCATTTCGTGCAGTTTGAAACTAATTAGCGTGAAAATAGGGAAATGTTGATTTCGGAATATGTTACTCCTGGTTTTTAATTGAACTTTGGCTGATCGATGAAAGTTCTCTAGCTTGGAATTCGTTGTGGTTAAAAAACTTTAAACGAATATTTCGAGTAATGATGTGAATATGTTTTCCATGAGAATTTGGAAAGTGAGCTGGAGGCGATGTGGCTATGTGAGTTGTCGGGGTCCAATGTTCTATGCGATTTATTTTGCACTCTTATTGAAAAGTTTTTTGATTCCTTTGTAATTTTGTGGTGTCAGTGAACTTAATAGTGTCCGTTTTCCAGAATACACAAAAAATGGGAAAGGCTGTCGTCGTTTTGAACAGCAGTGAGGGTGTGAAAGGCACAGTCAACTTCACTCAAGAAGGAGATGGTAATTCTGAGCTTTCTTTTTGGCTGATAATTGTAACAGTGTCCTTGTAGGCTTATAGAAAGTATTTATCGTGTTTGACTGATTCATGTACTCGTTTAGGCCCAACAACTGTGACTGGAACTATCTCGGGTCTCAAGCCTGGCCTCCATGGATTCCATGTCCACGCCCTTGGTGACACAACAAATGGCTGCATGTCAACTGGTACTGTTCTGATCCTTAGTATCGTGGTCTCTATAGTGTCGGTGCAATGAACGTCTATCTTGGTTGCAGTGTTATAGTTACTATCAACTTTTTTGCAGGACCACACTACAACCCTGCTGGAAAAGAGCACGGTGCTCCAGAAGATGAAATTCGCCATGCTGGTGACCTTGGAAATATTACAGCTGGGGATGATGGTATGCTACTGGTCTTTGTTTTTTTCTTTTTAACTATGGCGGCTAAACTTCTGTGTTTCTTAAGCATGTAGGAGATAGTTGATGACCTCTCTTTTGTTTATTGAGTATGTTAGCTCTTTTTACCTTATCTCCGAGCATCCCCTGTCAAGTTTGAGTTGTTTGTTATGATAAGTTTCCACGTATCCCGTTATGTCTCATATTGACATTTAGATTATGATTTTGTTTTTGCGTTCTTTTGCAACTCTCATTGCGTTGTTCTGAAAGAATTTAATGTCAGGACATCTCCAACACTTTTCTAAATCTGAAGGAACACATTAAAACTGAATGCTTTTTGGACTTAAATCCTCCACACAGGATGCTGTCTGTGTTGTTTGTAGTAAAATTGCACTGCTCTGTGAGAGGTGGCTATAAGTGTTTGCGTCTGTTCTTCTATTGCTGTTGCAAGTTTTATGTTTGAAAATGGGACTGATTTAATTATTCATAACTCCTTGCATAATGTCCACGGAAATTCAAACATGGGTTGTTTTCAAGGTTAATTTGAGTAGTTTGCTTCAAATTATGGTCTGCTAACACTGGCTCATCTTTCTTTAGGTACTGCAACCTTCACAATCCTTGATTGTCAGGTACGTTTGTTTTGTTTATATTATGACCATTACCTTCTTCATGTTTCTGTTACATGACATGTTTTTACGCCAGAGTAAGCATTGTGTTTCGTTTGTCATAATTGCTGAATTGCTGGTACTTGTTTTTCAGATTCCTCTCTCTGGACCCAACTCTATCGTTGGAAGGGCTGTTGTTGTCCATGCTGACCCTGATGATCTTGGAAGAGGTAAACCTCCGATGTTCCTGTTACCATGTATATATCTAAAGATCCGTTTATCGGTGAATTGTTGAAAGACATGTTCAATCCTGCGGCCTAGAAAAAAAAATCGTCAAATTTACTTTGAGGGTGTGATTTGCGCAACTTAGGTTCAGGTATCTAAGAGAACTATGAGGTATTGCCTGGTTTGACAGCCTGAGAATGGAGTCCTATGATTGCAATAGCATGATACTGTTTTAAAAGGGTGGGAGAACCAAGGGCTAAAACAAATAATGTGGGGTAGACTTTTGTAAAGTGTAGGTTTGATAACGCCTTTGATCCAAATCTCGTTTCCCTTTTGAAGCTGCCACAAGAATGTTCTTTCGTGATGAATTTCAGGGTCTCTTTCTTTGAAAACTCTCCACCTAAAAAGTACAAGTAATTGTGCATCATTTAGTAAACTCCAGTTGTTATACTAGCACTAGCAGCTAGGAAGGGAGACAGAGTAGACGTGTTCATTCTTTGTACAATGCATTTCGAAGTGGTAGCTCATGCATAATTCCTAAAAGCCTTTATTTTGGATCTCTTTCATAGGTGGTCATGAGCTCAGCAAGAGCACAGGCAATGCTGGTGGAAGAATTGCTTGCGGTAAGCACATGGTTTTGAAATAACTTTTGCGATGTTGATCTAATAATCTTTTCAATCTGATCTCATAGATGTACCTATGCTCGTTGGTGCAGGTATTATTGGTCTTCAAGGCTAAGCTGTGCTTTCCAACTTTCACAAAGAGATCAACGGGTCGAGATCTAGGCTCTGTTACTATGCAAATTGGGATTAGTAATTCAGAATAGAGCATGGATGTTTGGTTAATAAGATCAGAACTGTTTGTACTTGAGTTGGCCCGAATCTGAATTGTCTCAGTTTGTAACTGAATTTAAATTGGCTAAGAAACACACCTGAGTTTATATTGGCAGGCAATTGCAATTCGCTATGGATTTCTCTACGACTGTGGCTTAAGTCAATTGCACCTCTACTGTTTGGTGTACTATCATATACTGTGATGCATTCATTCAGAAGACGTGTAATGTCTTTGGCACAACGGACTGCTGCTTACATGCCCATACACGATTTGCTCGAGTCGTACTTGCACAGTTGCAATGTCGTCTTGGGAGCAATCTGAGACATATTTCCTTTTAGTAAGTCTGTCAGATTATGGTTGTGTGGTTTGCTCTAAATGCTACTGGCTTAGTCCTCATCGCCTCATTGTCATCGGTAGTCGATCTGTGCCGTTCGTTCACCTTTTTCTTTTGTAGATTTACCTCTAAACTACGTGACTTCATACTCCTGTGATGCATTGCTGCTGCTTCTTTCGTCCTTTGGCACGTTTAGTGAAGAGGGTGCACCGTGGACATATGGTCAGTCAAAAGTGCATGAAGATTGCAGGTTTGATGAATCACTCGCTAATGTGCAGTGCAATGTTTTCAGACTTTTGATTAACCGATTTGTCTATACACTCTACTTTGCTTGCCCAAAGGAATAATACATATGGACAAACCGACTTTTGGGCTCGCTAAATGTGGCCACTAATATGTTTTCGGACTTTTGATTAACCAATTTGTGTTTACCTCTTCATATAGACCACTTGCTCAAAATATATAAACATATTATTTACAAAAGATTTCGGGATTTTATGCCTCTCGGGTAAAAATGTAAGATATGAATACGGAATGCTAATTAAACGAGAATACCAAAATCAGTATCACCCAATAACGCCTATTCTCGACCGTATTTAGATCCATTGGAGTTGAAAATAAACTATACTCCCTCCTACCCAAAGTTATTTTCCTCTTTGGGTAGGACACAACAACCAACAACAAATAATAAAGAATTGTGGTAGTGGAATTATTGGTGGGGTAAGAGTGTTTAATTAAAATTTAGACCACTCTAATCCTCCCACCAAAAATTCTGAGGGATAATTAGTTTGCACAATTGGAGGGAAGTTCAAATAATGCAAGTAAGAGTTTTTGGAGGGAGTTTTTAAGAATTTGAAACTCCCC
Source organism: Spergularia marina (assembly GCA_963680865.1). Taxonomy (NCBI): domain Eukaryota; kingdom Viridiplantae; phylum Streptophyta; class Magnoliopsida; order Caryophyllales; family Caryophyllaceae; genus Spergularia; species Spergularia marina. Next base: position 22,721,420 of record OY804549.1, read on the forward strand.
CCAAAAAAATCAGATTTCATTGATAAGATTGGAACCCACTAATTGTGGATCTCCATAAATCAATCCTTATACAATCCTAATTCACAAATCTCACACAAATATCACACAAAATATCTCAGAATTCAGAGGAAAGGAGAGAATCACTCCAACTCCATAAAAAAAAAAAAACAGAAAAAAAAACTAGGATTAGTTTTCGTTTTCGTGCTCGGTGCCGCTGCTGATGCTAACACTGTTGCTGCTTCAGCTCGGTTTTGGTCAGATTCTGGTCTGCTCGTGGTGGGGTCTGCTGCGTGGTAAAAGTAAGCTGCTGGGGGTCTTCTGCTGCTGCTGGGGTTCTGCTGCTGCTGGGGCAAGCCTGCTGCTGCTTGTTTGCTGCTGCTGTTGCTGCTTCTTCTTCTTCTTCTAGAGGAGGCTTCCATCCTATCTTATTAGCATTCAAGGGAATCACAAGGTTAGTAGCACACGTTTCATTAGGGAATCACAAGGAAAAAGTAAAGTATGCCTGGCAAAAAGAATCTCACCAATGCTCAGAGACTTGAAATACATTGCTTTTTATTAGAGAACTCCAAAAATGGGAAACCACATCATGGCAAAATTAAGGAGATTGCAGCAAAATATAACGTCACAACAAAAACAATTGAAAATCTCCAAAGGCGTAACAAGCAAAACAAAGCTTTGGGTCTTCCAATCAATGTGAATAGCTTAATGAAAGGCAAAAAAGGCAGAAATAAACTACTTATACCGATGCAAGTTATCGAGTCGCTTCCACAATTGAAAAGATGCACAATCAAGCGACTATCATTTGCAATTGACATAAGTTATTCCACATGTCAAAGATGGATTGCAAAGGGAGAATTGAGGTGGCACACTAATGCTATTAAGCCATCGTTATCAAGCGACCACAAGTTTATTCGTCTCAACTTTATCATGTCTAGATTGTTATTTGATCGACTACTAAATGCAATCAAGTTTCGATCACAAGATAATGATCTACATATTGATGAGAAATGGTTTTGGATGACTAAGATCAAACAAAGGATGATACTCACACCTGGGGAAGAAGAACCAGTTAGAAGCACACAAAGCAAGAGGTATATCCCTAAGGTTATGTTTATGGCAGCAGTAGCAAGACCGAGGTACGCACCGGATGGTGAGTGCATTTTCGATGGTAAAATTGGCATTTGGCCCTTTGTTATTAAAGGACCAGCAATCAGAAACTCAATACATAGGCCAGCAGGTACTATAGTCTCAAAACCCATTGAGAATATCAACAAAATCGTGACAAAGACAATGCTCATCAACAAAGTTATTCCAGCTATCAAAGCCAAATGGCCATCATGGGCAAGCAAAGACATTCACATTCAACAAGACAATGCACCTCCTCACATAAGAGGTGACGATCAAGATTTTGTGGCTCATGCAACATCAGACGGATTTAATATCACACTGAATCAACAACCAGCACAAAGCCCAGATTTAAACATATTGGACTTGGGTTTCTTTAACTCAATTCAATCACTTCAAGACAAAGAACCATCGAAGACAATACCCGAGTTGATCAAGAATGTCAAACAAGCTTTTAAAGACCTTGATCCGGCTACATTAGACAATGTGTGGCTAAGTTTGCAAGGTGTCATGACTGAGGTGATGAAAAGAGGTGGCCACAATGACTACTCACTACCACATCTAAAGAAGGCCGTACTACAAAGGCAAGGATTACTCACTAGGAATTTGACCGTAAGTGAGGATGTTGTGAAAGAATGCATTCAAACTTTGATCAATGTCGGAAAAGCAAACAATTTGGGGGAAATCATGGGAGATCTTGGTATTGATTTTCCAAATGCAATGACGACTTAAATGTTGATGTAGTGTGTGATTGTGTTTCATTCATAAACTAAGTACTAAACCATTTTGAATGCTCATGTTTAGGTCGTAAACACTTAAATCACACATGTATTTTGTAAACATTTTGAATATAATATAAACCCAAGTCCTTTATGTTTAATATCAAACGCAATGTGTTTATGTTTTTAGTACCATCATCATCATTTGAAGCATTTAAATTAAGCCAAAAAATCAAACAACTCTCAGATGTAAATAACACTCCTCATAGAGTTGTTGCTACATTTACGAATTAAGAGCCTTATCAAACACAAGCCTCCATACCATGTGTCAGTTGGCATCTAAAGTGCCTCCATTTACACATGTAGGTGGCTAGTTTCAAAGAGGCTTCAATCAATTCGTAAATGTAGCAAATGTGGTCAAAATAATGTAACAACTACAATGCAAGTCTCAAAAATCATCACTGACTTGCTAGTTACACTCAAGAACTCAATTAACCCATACTCCCTCCATCTACAAATCAATAGTATAAAAATGAATCAAGGTCAATTGCGCCCAAAAATCACAAAAAACAGAGATTTACGCAACAGAAATACCCCAATGACAGAACCAAGCAATAAAAAAAATGAATCAAGGCTAATTACGACCATCACGACACAAAAAACACAGATTACCCTAATCACAGATTCAACCAATAAACAAAATGAATCAAGGCTAATTACTCCCATCACTCACAAAAAAGAGAGATTTAATTTACACAACAGAAATTACTCCAATGACAGAACCAACCAATAAAAAGCCCAAAAAACAACAGAAATCAGCAATCAAAACCAACCCACAACAGAAATCAAGGCTAAGTACGGCCAAAAATCACAAAAAACAGAGTTTTACGCAATAAAAATTACTCCAATCACAGATTCAACCTAAAAAAAATGAATCAAGGTTAATTAGGCCCAAAAATCACAAAATAAAAACAGATCAAAGCACATTACTTAACCCAAACACAGATTCAAGCAAAAAAAAATAGAATCAAGGTTATTTACGCCAAAAAATCAGGAAAAAAAAACAAAGAGAAGCACATGCAATGATCACAAGCACAAATTTAAGCAAATATAAAATGATTCAACGTTAATTACTCCCACAAATCACAAAATAAAAACAGATCAAAGCACATTAATTACCCCAAACACAGAATCAAGCAAAAAAAAAATTGAATCAAGGTTATTTACGCCAAAAAATCAGGAAAAAAAAAAAAAGATCGAAGCACATGCAATGATCACAAACACAGATTTAAGCAAAAATAAAATGATTCAAGGTTAATTACGCCTAAAAATCACAAAAATAAGCAGATCAAACCACATTAATTACCCCAAACACAGAATCAAGCAAAAATAAAATGAATCAAGGTTATTTACGCCAAAAAATCAGGAAAAAAAAACAGATCGAAGCACATGCAATGATCACAAACACAAATTTAAGCAAAAACAAAATGATTCAAGGTTAATTACGCCCAAAAATCACAAAAAAATACAGATCTAAGCACATTAATTACCCCAAACACAGAATCAAGCGAAAAAAAATTGAATCAAGGTTATTTACGCCAAAAAAATCAGAAAAAAAAAAAACAGATCGAAGCACATACAATGATCACAAACACAGATTTAAGCAAAAATAAAATGATTCAAGGTTAATTACGCCCAAAAATCACAAATAAGCAGATCAAACCACATTAATTACCCCAAACACAGAATCAAGCAAAAATAAAATGAATCAAGATTATTTACGCCAAAAAATCAGAAAAAAAAAAACAGATCGAAGCACATGCAATGATCACAAACACAGATTTAAGCAAAAAAAATTAATTACACAAGGGTTTAGATTATACCACAACCCATATGGCTCATGATCATTGCAATATGCTCTCGTTCCCACCGAGCTTTCTCTTCAATCAACTCACGATCAAATTTACATCGGGCTTTAGACATCTCAACCCTAAAATCCCATTTTGCATCGGATTCTCTACGCCTTTTCTTCGTATCAATAGACTCTGTGTCATCCTCAGAGTCCGGGATGATCAACCCACCAACCCGATCGAAGTACTCGTCGTCGACAAGGGCAGAAACGTCAGAAGTACCGACAAACAGTCGTCCATCGCAGATGTCCGTTTCTTCTTCTTCTTCCAGTTGCGTCTCGGGAACAAATGACCAAAATTGATAAGGCCATGACGAATCCCCCATTTTTTATGATAAAAAAGGGGAGGAATAAGAGAAGAGAAAGTCAGATCTATGGATCAAATCATAGTGAGAAGACGAAGAGATGATGAGATCTAAAGAGAGAGATGTCGAATGAAGCCATAAGATCAGATTTGTGAGGAGAGAGAATAGAGAATTGCAGATCTTGTGAGTGAAGAAGAGGAAGAGTGAGAGGGAGACGAAGAGAGAGAGAGAGAGGGAGTTAGGGACTGTAGAGTTCATCAGAGAAATGAAGAGTGAGAGGGAGACGAAGAGAGGGAGACGAAGAGAGAGAGAGGGAGTTAGGGTTTGTATAGTTCATCAGAAATGAAGAGGGAGACGAAGAAAGAGAGGGGGGGTAGGGTTTTTTAAGATCAGAAAAAAAATTGAGGGATTGGGTTTGGGTTTGGGGTAGAAATGAAATGGGGTTTGAATTGGGTTGGGTTTTGTTATTGGGTTGGATTTGAGTGTGAGTAATTAGATTTTGGAGGGAGTTGTTAGTGGATGGAGGGAGTGGTTAGTGGGTTAATAGAAGATTAGGGAAAAATCAGAAAAATTAGTAAGGGTAAAAACGTCAAAAAAATTTGCCATATCGGGTAAGTTACGAAACAGGAAAATTATAGTGAATCGTCCCAAAGAGGAATACAGGAAAATAAATTTGGGTAGGAGGGAGTATGTGGTAGAGTTTACCAAAAAAGCTAAGAATAAATATATCTGTTAATTTATTTGTGCTGTTGAGATCCTCTTAATTTTGTCTTTTTACTCGTTTTGGTAAAACTCTACAACATACTCCGTATGAACTGCATGAGATCCTCACCCATTCTCGACCCGATATACTAACATCATTTCTCGAAGATCATACTCCACAAGACCACAAACAACGTCCTACCTGAACGAACTTTGCCCAAATTCCATTATTCAACAATCAACAGGCTAAGGGCGAAGAAGCTCAGAGAGTCACAGGAGAGAGAAAGAGAGAGAGAGAGAGAGAGATGGTAAGAGAAGTATCAGAGAGCTGTGTAGACAGTATACTAATAGAGATGGTCTCTTCTTACTGCGATCGTTTCTACCAAAACAAGCCTGAACTCGCCGCTCGTCGAATCGAAGCTATTGGTTACCAAGTCGGCCACCAACTTTCCGAAAGGTATCTTCTTTCTTACTTTTACTTTCAACCCTAATTTTAGGAAGATCTTTACCCTAATTTATTGATCTTGCGTTTCCCGATTGATCTCGCATTGATGGGATTTTATCCATTTTATTAATTATGGGTCTTTGTTTAGATGTTTAATTTTTATGAAATGTGGGCAGAATTATACCTTTTTAGTAGTGGGGTTTTGATTTTGTTGAGTTTATGATGGGAATTTGATGAAATTTTGGGGAAATTGGTGTGACTGATGCTGAATTAATGATGGGTTTTTCGTTTTATTGAGTTTATGTTGGGAATTTGATGGAAATTTGGGGAATTGAGTGTGATGGATGCTGTTTTTTTCTTCTTCTTCTGGGGGGGGGGGGGTGTGTGTGTGATTTTGAAGCTTTGATTTGTTCTGGGATCATTGGGAAATGTTAGTGGAGATAATTTGATTTTGTATAGGAGTATTGTGCCCCCGGCAATCGGGCATGTATGTATGTATGTTGTGTAGTAGTAGAGTTGGATTTTAACTGATCTCGTCCAGGCATCCAGAATGGCTATTTGTGAGTGATTTTGGTATGCGTTTGATCTACCCGAAATGCATATATTTGTATTATAGTGATGAGGAACAAGTGATTTTGGTTTGTGTTATGAGATTGAAGGTGACAGAGGGATGGAGGGTTAGAGAAGGCAACGTTTTTCAATATTTTTGGGTTTTGCGTGATTGAGGGAGGCTGGGGAGCATCTTTGGTTGAATGGATATAGGGTCACCAACCCTCGAAAAGTCATTCTTTTTACTTGTCTAACTGTAAACTCTTTCATTTCCCCAATTTCTTTTATGTAGACCATATCCTTAATGAATTAATCAATCCGGTACATTAGCTAGTGAATCCATCTGTGTGATCACTCTCTTTGTGAAAGGTCTGTGAATTAGTTTGTGGATGAAACACACATTGTTATAGACTTGTAGATCACTGCGGCGAGATTTGTACTGTATGAAGTTTTTGTTTGACTTGGTGCTATGGTTGATACTTGATAGTTTTGTTGATGAGTTCGGCACTTTGTGATCTCACTTTTTAAACAATGGTATTAGTCCTGAGGTGTAATTTTGGTGTGAGATTTGGGGGAGGAGTATGGTGTGCCCCCACATGTATGTCTAATAGTAGAATTGACCATACTTAGAGTGTGGCAGAGATCACGAATGGTTTAGCCCGTAAAAGGGTGGATGACTTTGTGCAAGAACCCAATAGATAACAGACTCGTCCGAGCTAGTGGGCCTGCTTGTCAGAGAAGAGAGTGATTAGTTCCGATTCAAATGGAGTGCCATTTTGATTAATCAAAATGTGCTAGTGATTCAGCTATTTCGCGTAACTTGAATGCATTTGACTTGGGAGAAGCGGAAAGATGTAATCTAACGTGCATTAAAAAGTGAATATGTTATAGGGGGGGGTTGTGATGGGTTAATTAATCCAGGAAAGTGGATTTAAAAAGGAATTTTTTATGTGTGCCTTGTTTGTTGGGGTGGAACGAGGGGGGGGGGGGAGGTCCTACTATGATAATATCTATTTATCTTTTCTCTGGACAATGAAGGAAGTAGATGGGCAGATGCTTGAGTTGGAGAAGGCCCAACTTCCTTCCCGTTCCTTAAGATTTTTGTTTGGCTCTTCAGCAATTAGTGCTTCAAGTAAAGGGCTTGTGACGTTGCAAGTTCTAGCGAGGTTGCTCATGTAGAGCAGGCACCGAGAAAGGAGATTAAGTATGTTCTTCCTTCGGAGCTGAAATAAGTCTGGTGAATCAGGTCATACATTTACGGTGTGTCATAGAGAGTGAAGCATTAAAGTATAGTTGGAATGGATTCAGATAGCAGCTGTGAGATGCCATATGTGACCATTAAGTCACTCGATAAGGGGATTGAGTATGTTCTGTCTTCGGAGCTGCCATAAGTCTGGTGAATCAGGTCATACATCTATGGTGTGACCTAGAGAGTGAAGCATTAAAGCATTGTTGGAGTTGATGCAGATAGCAACTGTGAGATACCATATGTAACTCGATAGGTTTCTTAGCAACCTAATGTTAGGCTTGGCAACTTGTTTCATAGAGAAGAATTGGATGGAAAGAAAAGGAAGTGAGAGGAAACTAATAATTATCCAATGTTTGGCTAAAAAATTGTGAAAAATTGAGATGGAAATGTAAGGAAATGACAGGTAAAGTTTCTTAATTTTTTTTGTCTTCTTTTGCTTCTTAATTGTGGGAAATTGGACTGAAAGAAATCTCACAACATGAAGTTCGCACTTTCCTGCTGATTACTCTGATTTAGTACTTAATGAACCAAACAACGGAAATGCTTGCTCACATCCTTTCTTTTCTCTTCCTTTCTTCTTTTTTCTTTTACATCTACAAACCTAACTTGCTGCTGGTGACATTCGTAAAGGAGTTTCCATGATTAAGGCTGGAGGATTTTATGCGTCTTATGAAGTGTGCAGATTGGGTGCTGCAAATTTTTGTCATTAACTTTCATTGGGCTTGTTGGACACTATAAGATTTTGCTGCTGAAAACATGTGTATGGCAATAGACAGTAACAACTATTGAGATTTTTTTTTTTCTTCCTAATTTAGCTCTTTTTTCCAGTAGCATGCTGAAGTACTAGCTTTTACCTGTACCTTAATACACTTTGGTAAAATACACTAAAAGGGCAGCCAGATGCATATTGGCCAAGACGAGGATTCCGGAGAAGGGTCCTGCCACAAGGGTGTGAAATACACTCATTTAAGAAATTTAGAAGCTGATTGATTTAGCTAATTTTCTGTTGCACTTCATGGAACTATTGCAAGTAACTGTAATTTCGCACTTTGTAACTGCTGTAAGTACATTGATCTTGTCATGTAAACTTGATTTCAGGTATACCATGGAAAGGCCCCGGTTTAGTGACCATCTCGATGCAATCAAGTTCATCTGTAAGGATTTCTGGTCTGAGATTTTCAAGAAACAAATTGACAACTTAAAAACAAATCATAGAGTGAGTTTCTGCCTCTCTCTATTTTCTTAAAAGCTTCACATTATTGTATATGAAGATCTTTCGTGCCATACAATGTTGTTGAAGTCTGTTTCTACCTGTCAGGGTACTTTCGTGCTGCAAGATAATCGATTCCGTTGGCTATCACACATGTCCATTGAACCATCACCTGATGGCTCTGCGGTAGCTCAAGATGGTGGGGCTTTGGGGGAAAACAAAGCAGCACAAGCAGCAAGCATGCATCTCTACTTTCCATGTGGCATCATAAGGGGGGCACTGACAAACTTAGGAATACCTTGTGCTGTTTCTGCTGATATTTCGAATCTACCTGCATGTGAGTACTGTCCTTTTAAGTTCATGTAGTTACTTCTCATACCTTTGCTGGCTTCGTGTTTCCACTGCCAATGGAGGCAAAGACTAACTATTCTTTGGCTTTGGGATATAATGGAATAAAGCAAAATGGCTCAAAAAATGTATGCGTGCCTTGTATTGTGAAGTAGCAGTTAGTCGGTGTGATTCTCGAAGCAATTTCAATTATGGATCACCCCTAAGCTGCCTCTCTATGTTTTCAATTTAGGGGTAAGGCTTGCGTACATCCAACCCCCCTTACCCTGCCTTATGGCGGGAGCCTTAAGAGGCACTGGGGTGATGCTGTTCTTGTTGTTGTTGTTGTACCTTTGCTGGCTTCAATAGAAAGAATTGTTTGATGTTTTTTGAATCCAGAAATAAAGTAGCTGTTTGACATTTAGGCACTATGTGGCTGTTGTAATTACCGTTCTCCTATATTGGCTTTAGCCATTGTGTGCATTGCTCCATCCTTCATATATTCTTAATGTAGTTAATTGTGGTTCTGTGTTTAGTATTACAGAGACCTCTTCGGGCCGTGTTTTCCTTCTCTGAATATTAAGAGTCTAATTTTTAAAATCCTAAAAATATAGCGACTTCTGCTTGAGGTAAACTTTGCTTTTAGTCGGAGCTTAGCCTGAAGGAGCGAACTTTGCTGTTCAGTTGGAGTAAAGATGTTCTTGACATTGAACATGGACAGTCTTCAAATCCTTTGTAGAGATATTTCTTTGCTTTTCTAGGACATGTTTTGGCGTAATCATAAAGATAGTGGCTCCTAGTTGTCTAAATCTTGATCCAATGTCCCATTTGAAGGTCTGTAGCCCGTCATTCCCATTGAGACTCTGATTAACTTGATTGTGCTCTGATACTGCTGTCTGATGTGAAACTTTTTCCGAGGGTATGTTGAGACAAATTGCGTCCTTTACTCCAGAATTGTGCTCTGAATTTAGAGTTTTTCCCCTCTTGCAGTGGATCTGCCATCACTCTTTTGGTATAGCACAACTGATGTTGCTCATGTTTTTTTTTTCCTGAACAGGTTCGTTTGTGGTGCGTATAAAGGTTTAAGGGATAAAATTTCCATCTGGGAATATGTCATTGCAGAGTTAATTCAGAAATTGAGAAACTGGGGGTATGATGGACAATGTAGTTGTAATGGTTCGGTTTGGAGTCCTTCAAGCATGATATATTTCAACCTTTCTCAACGAAGCTATATGCAATTGTTTGTGAGTTGTGACCAAACAACCATTACCAAAACGGTTAAGTGTTCAACTAAAGTTGCTCCTGCAATTCCAGAAAATGAACAGTTTCTTAATTTAGATGTATTGCGACCGAGTAAATGGAAATGTGTATGCGTTTTCCTTTTTTGGTATGTGTGGAGGACTGAGGGGGTGGAGGAAAATGTGTTATTTGCTGTCACTCATCAACACGGCTGTATCTACAACAGAAATGCTAGCATGTCTCTTGGAAGGGTCTTCTATATAATTGAAACGTGACCATTTTACGATCATATCGTATGCTCCATAGTTTCCTTGGATTGTCAATGTTTGGGTTTAAGTTTCTCTCACGTGTTGAGAGTAAACGTTAACGATCTAAAAGAACGGAGGAAGTTTCTTACACTACAATCTATGTTGTTTTAAGATAAAAGTTGGTTTCGGATTCTACAAGAAGAAACAATATAAAAATAACAAAATAAAAAGCTTTTTTGCAAGTTTCAGCTGTTTTCTATAGAGTAAATATTACAATTTGAACATATTTGACATTCTGCCTGCACTAGATGCAGTTTTCTGCTTTGTGACGTGAAGACAGACGACTCTGAAGTTTTGGTAGTGATCCAAATCCACCCAACCGTTGATCTTAAATTGTAGTAGTACTCTACAGGACCTCCATTTTAACAGGAAAAAAAAATGGAAATATGAAGATAATAAGATCAGTTATTTCCTAATTAGAATACGCAAAAAGAATCCTAGTGGCACTTAAAATCTATTGGTATATATATTCAATATTCCACAAACCCTAAACCATAATATTCTAGGATGAGTCGAAAAGAAAAACCCTAAAATTTTTGGTGGCGAGCCGCTTTTGGGTGAGCAAGGAAGAATAATTCTTCCGTTCTCGATCTACTCTAATAGAGGTATGTTAATTTGTGTAATCTTAATGTTTGGTTGAACACTCGAAAAGTCGAATCTAGTTGGATGATTTATTGTTCTACACGATGTATGTTAAATTGTGTAACCTCATGCCAAGTGTGACTATAAATTAAAAGAAGATGAACTTTGATAAATTATATTTTGTTAGTGGTGCTATGTGCCTATGTTTGATTATAGAAGTGTAGGTTTTCGATGTTTGATCTTTTTTTTAATTATAAATCTCATTCTCATGCTTTTCTTATTTTCATGAATATGAATTGCAATTTGCCATGTGTATTCAAACAAGAATTATGTTTCAAATATTAATATTTCCTTTTGCATTTAATTGATTCCGTTTTGTTTGGTTGTCAAACCAAAATAATGAAAAGGAGGAATTGGTTTAGCTAACCCCCTTTGTTCACTGAAAATTTCTATGGAAAATTACTTAATAGCTCAAACCAAACAAAATTTTCCTACGTCCGACTAAACAACTTTGAAAATTCACTTGAATTTCTCATATCTTGGAAATTAGATTTCATCACACAACAAAAACGGCCACTAATTAATATGATCATATGCAAAATCATTGCATAAAAAACCATCGCATCGTAGGATGGCTTAATTTTCAAATCTAACTCCATCATTCCACGCAGAACAAATCTGCGTTGCCTATATTAGAGGCGTGCCCGTGTGACTCAAGCGCGTAAATAAGTTGACAAATCTGCGTGGAATTATCACTTGCGCTTACCTTTAGCTTTGACCTTAAGATTAAGGATAATGATAACGTCAGAGTCTGAATCAGTTGATCCACACTGCATCATTACACGCAGATTTTCAACCAATCCGTGCCCGCCTATAAGCGACGCGTGCGGGTATAACTCCAAGGCGTAAATAAGTTGACATATCTGCGTCGAATTATCACTTGCCCTTACCTTTAGCTCTGGCCATTAAAACAAAGGTTTAGAAGCTTATAGCTTAGAAGTGGAAAATTATTACCGTATCTTTGTTTCATATGACACATTGTGCTCTAAATTAAGCTAAAAAAAAGTTGCACAAAAACGGCTTTGCACTTAATTACGCAATTAATTAACATAAACGTGGCAGTTAGAAATAATAAATACGGATGAATGTACTTCGGTGCGACGCCAAACAAAACAAATAAACAGCATACATTACATTATTACTTCCTTCATCTCCCCCCACATAAATCTTCCTTCTCACGCTTTTTAAATTCCAACTGATCAAACTTTACATCTTCTACCACTTCGTCTTCCTTCATACTGTAATAATAATGTTATTGCGTAATTTTTGTTTTTTGTTTTTGTTTTTTTAAGGTTTCTTAACAATCAACAGTAATTAACAATGGCGGACCAAGCTCCTTCAGCACCTCCAACTTCAAATTCAGCTTCAATTGCAAGCGACCTCAAATTTGCCAGGTTAGTGATGAACAATTTAGGCGCAACTTTCGATAATTTTCAGTCGCATGCATTTGGAATTATGTCGCTTTCCGAACAATGGCGTAATTTGCAGAGTTCCTTAATCGCGGCCGAGGCTAAATTGGCCGGCCGCGTGAAGGAACTCGAGAATCAGGAGAGAGAAAATGCGGAATTTAGGACGAAAGCAGCTGGTGTGTTGAGAGAGTGGGAATTCCGGAAGAAATGGTTGGATTTAGAGGAGAAATCGGTGAGTGAGAGGTTGAAGGAGGTGGAGGTGAGGGAGAATGGCGTGAAAGAGGGGTTCGAGGCGATTGAGGTGGAGACGAGAGCGGTTAATGAGCGGGTGATGGCGTTGCAGGGGGTGGCGAAGCGGTGTGTGGGGTTGGAGGTGAAGGAGAAGCAATTGGATGAGTTCCGGCGAGGGTTGGAGGAGAGGGAAAAGGAGATGAGTCGACGGGAGTGGGTGGTTGAGTTGGAGGAGAAGCGGAGTAAGGAGCGGTGTGGGGAATTGGATGAGAGGGAGAGAGAGATTAATGAGAGGCGTGATGTGCAAAATTTGAGGGAGAAGGAAGTTATTGAGGCTTTGGGAGTGAGAGAGAAGGAAATGGTTGAGCGTTGTAGAGTGTTGGAGGAGAGGGAAGGGGAAATAGGCGAGCGTGGGAGAGTGTTGGAGGCGAGGGAAGGGGAAATTGTTGAGAGGTCTAGAGTGTTGGAGGCGAGAGAAGGGGAAATTGCTGAGCGGTCTAGAGTGTTGGAGGCGAGAGAAGGGGAAATTGGTGACCGTTTAAGAGGATTGAAGGAGAAAGAGAAGGGAATGGATGAACGAGGGATGGGTTTAGAGAAGAGGGAAAAGTTAATTGATGATTGTAGTAAGGAGCAAGAGTTGAGAGAGGAGGGATTTAGGGAACGTGAAAAAGGGTTGGACTTGAGAGAGGAACAATTGAATGCTCTTTGTGAGAAGCTTGAATTGAAAGAGAAGGAAGCGAGCGAGAGTCTCAAAGCTTGTCACGAAGCGCTAGAAGTGAAACAAGAGCAAGTAACCAAGAGTCGTAGCGAGCTACACATGAGAGAAGAGAAATTGGATGAGCAATGTAAAGAACTTGAATTAGAAAGAATGCAAATTAATGAGACTCAAAAGGCTCTAGAACTTAAGGAAACCAAAATTAATGACAATTTGAAAGTGGTACAACACAAAGAGAAACAAATTAGTGAGGGCTTTGAAGCGTTGGACTTGAAAGAGAGGCATGTCAATGAGATTATTGAAGGCCTCAAATTGTTAGAGAAGGAAGTTAATGACCGCATTCAATCTATTGAAGTGAAGGAAAAGGAAATCAATCAAGGTCTTGGAGGACTTGAATTGAAACAGCAGGAGGTAGATGTACAATTGAGAGCTGTACAGTTAAGAGAAGAGGAAGTCAGTGGAGGGTTTGGAAATTTGAAGTCGAAGGGGAAAGAACTTCATGAACGTTTGCGAGAAGTTGAACTGAAAGAAAAGGAAATTTCAGAAGGTTTTAGAGCGTTGGATATGAAAGACAAGGAACTTAGTAAACAGTCCCAAGCTTTACATTTGATGGAAGCAGAATTACGCGAAGGACTCCAATTGCTGAAGTTGACTAAGCAGGAGGTCAATGAACGTTTGGGATCTGTTAAACGGAAAGAACAGGAAATGAGTCAAGCTCTCCAAGAACTTGTGTCAAAAGAAAAGGTAGTTGATGAGCATTCACGAGCAGTAGAGTCAAAAGAAAATGAAATGAGTGAAACTCTTCAAGTATTTGAGTTGAAAGAGAAAGAGATTGATGAACGTACCAGAGCCCTTAATTTGAAAGAGGAAGAGGTTGATAAAGGTCTTCAAGCATTGAAGCTGAAAGAAAACGAGGTTGGTGAACTTTCGCTAGCTTTAGTGTCAAAAGAGAAGGAGTTGAGTGAAGCTTTTCGAACATTGGATTTGAAAGAGAAAGAACTCCTTGAACGGCCTAGAGCCGTTGCTTTGAAAGAGAAAAAAATTAGTGGAGAAGCCCTCCGAAAGCTTTTGCGAGGACTCGAATTGAAGAAGAAGGAAGCTGATGAATATTGTGAAGCTCTGAAGTTGCAAAGAAAAGAAATGATTGAACACCTAGAGTTGAAAAAGAAAACACTAGGCAAATTTGTAGAAGCAGTGAAACGGAGGGACGGGCAAATAGTAGAGACTCTTGAAGCTCTTGAGATCAAAGTGGAGAAATTGGAGAAGTATGTCAAGGAGATGGAACTTCAATATCACGAAGCAATTAATTCAAGGGAGAAGCTATTGAATGGTGGTTTTGAAGCTCTGGAAGTGAAAGTTAAGGAAATAGCTTTGCTACACGAACAGGTGGAGCTTAAAGAGGAGCGAATTTGTGAGACTTGGCAAGCAATGGAAGTGAAAGAGAAGCAAGTGAATAGGCGTCGCAAGGTAATTGGTTTCAGAGAACAGCAACTCAGTGAGCGCTGGCTGGCTCTGGATTCCAGAGAGAAGCAAATCAATGAGCAGTGTGAAGCTCTAGAGTTGAAGGCTAAGCAAATTGATGAGCAGTGCCAAAGGATGCAAGTGAAAGAGAGGCAGATGTCACATTACTTGAAAGGTGTGCAGATTATTGATCTGTGTGATATGCAAGATTCAAAGAATGAACTACTTAGTGGTGGGACTTGTTCCTCTATAGAGTTTATGGACGAGCAAATGAATCAGAATGGCAAGTTACAAGAGTTCAAAGAGAAGCAATTATGTGCAGATCTGACAAAAGAAGTTGCATCAAATCTTTCTAGTAACATCCAGTTGTTATGCAGTAATATGGATGTGGAGCTTCTGAGATCGTTTTTAATGGAACATGTGAAGGAGTACGACACATGGGATTATAGAATGGTGGATGCTCTTCGGCTAACATCAGACCCTGCTAAGTTTGGTCTTGAGGTGACACGAAGTTTCTATCAGTTGGGTATGGGCAATATTCTAGGAGATGAGTGTAAAGCTGGCTGCTTGTACTTGTTAGTGCATTTGATGAAATTGCAGCCAGATATCAAACCATCGGTAAAAAAGGAAGCATGTATATTTGCTGAAAGTTGGAGAGGTTCTTTGGCGCAGCTGGGTAATACTGCACCACCAGAGATATTCTGTTTTCTACTTTTTCTAGCATCGTACAAGTTAGCAGGTACATATGACGCAGATGAACTTCTGTCACTTTTCGAAACTTTTTATAGTGAGACTGAGGTGCATTGGCCTGATCAGAACCCGAAGTTATGTCAGGCATTGGGACTGACAAGGGAGAGTCCAGGTACTGTTATCTTCTTTCCTTTCAGTATAGCTCACTTTAGTAGCATGCAATTTCTCTCACAGGGACCTTAGGAAACAACAGCGAGTGATGACTCTGTAGAAACATAAACTCAAACTGCAGGATACATAATTTGGTGTTTATGCTGCAAATAACTAATTTGCGGTCTCTATGTTCCTCTGGAATAGACTGTCTTATGCTGCTGGTCCCGATGGTGCAAATGGCTTTTGCTAGTATTGGGAGGAACATGGATTGAAAGTGTGTGATGATCCGCATACCTGATTGTCTAATAGTCCACCCTGGTTGTGTTTCCTTTTGGGACAAATTTTTAAAATGGCTTTATTCGCTTCTCTTAGGACAATATGGATCAAGGGTAGCTGATAATGAGAGCAGTAAGTAGTAATACTATAGTAAGGTGGGGCATGGGTGGAGGAGGTAGTGATTGAAGAGAGATAGATAGTGCAACTGTTGGCTTCATTTGGGAGTCTTTTGCTTTTTTAGAGGAGAGTGTAACTATAAATTACCATTGGTGTAAATAAGTTTCTACCCTGTCTCCTCCATTTCTACAAAGATGACCACCTCCAGTCCCTCCTATCTAGTATCTTTCTTTCAACTTCTCCCACCCCATGATTTTTTACGGTTTTACACTTTTACCCCTTGAATCTAATGGAAATAGTTCTATGATCATTCCCACAACTTTTATTCTAAAGATGTATAGTTATTGGTATTCATATTTCCTTGTGTTAGAAGACGTACCTTAGACCATCTCCATTCGAGGTTTCAAAAATAATAAATTGAGTCTCAAAATAAAAGATCCCCAATGTAAATGAAAGGGGAGGGGTTTCTCTGTTTTCAGAGACCGTCTCAAAAGTTTCAAGAGGTGTGCAAATGGGATCCACTAATAATTAAGATTTATTTTGTATTATTTTTGAAAGGTTCATTGTATGTTTCACTATTGTAGAGTGTAGTCTCAAAGTAAATCTCATACCCAATTTGATTTGAGAGCCAAATTGAGTCTTACCAATAAATGTGCTATTACATCATACTAGCTAAAGAGTAGTTCTCTAGTTGCCAATTTGTATAGGATGGAAATTTGAGTCTTCTTTTGAGTTGCACGTCACGTGCAGGCTTAACTTGCAGTAGGTGCATGTTGGATGCCTTAAAAGTCAAATTGATTTCTCAAAGAAGAAGACCCAAGATCTATGGTGCTTGTACTTAGTGATGGGGACACATGATAGCTAGCATGAGTAAGTGTGTGAGGAGTCATCCGTGGGAGGAAGAAATTAAGCAAAGTATGGACTTAGGTTGGTGTCATGGGAGCACCTAAGAGAGAACTACAAAGATACACAAGGGTAGGAGAATTTCCCTTATGTTCGTGAGTAGGTACTTTTCACATCGGTATGAAATGTAATTACTACACGAAACTTGGCTAAGAATAAGATGATTCTTCGGTAGGACGTGGTAGATGAAACTCGTAGGCGAACACTTACCAGAACCTTAAAAGCTTAATATGTCCTACCATTAGACGGCGTTACCCAAAGCTTCTTGTTTTTATATCATCCTTTCTTATTTCCATTCATTGTTTACACTTGCTTTCGGATCTAGGTTACATAAGAACTAGTTGGGCATCATGTTAGTGGTGTTAAAATCTAAGGATTATGCAGCGCGGGTGTTTGTTTGTGAAAATATAATGGCTACGTTTTTCATCTTACATGTTTAAAACTCACTCAAAAAGTAACAATTTAGTGCAGCGGCCTTGAATACATAAATATTTCAATGGGGCAAAAGGAGTACTGAACTACTTTCCTAATTGCCCGTTAGTTAATGGAATCTCAGTTGCTTGATGTGGGTTTTGCCACCAGGCCTTACCATTGTTTAAGATGTTTTCCCCATTGATTCTTGGACGACTTTGACTGTCTCCAATATTTGTGTGAGGAGTTGAGGACAAAGAAACAAATATACACTATCAAAGGAAAAGGAGGAATATCTTTATGATTAAATGGTAGCTGAATTGACATATATAGACTGCTGATAATTCTGATCTATATTTTTGTTTCTTTATTATTTTTAATAGTAATTTATTATCATACTCGGTCATTATTATGTATGCTTTGTCCTTCGTGCTTATTCTACTCAGTTCTGTTGTTAACTTCTTTTCCTCTTCCCTCTCAAAAAGAAAACTTCTTTTCCTCTTGATCTAGACATGGTGTATTTATCTGACTAGATGTCAAACTTTTTCGTGAATTAGCAGTCATTCGGTTCGGTTCTCGAACCAATTTTCATTTTGGGTCATCCGTGCGCAGCCTCTCTATGTTTCAATAGGGGTAAGGTTTGCGTGCATCCGACCCCCCCTTACCCCGCCTTATGGCGGGAGCCTTTAGGGCACTGGGGTTAAAGATGTTGTTGTTGATTATTTTTCATAGTAATTTATTATCATACTCGGTCATTATTATGTATGCTTTGTCCTTCGTGCTTATTCTACTCAGTTCTGTTGTTAACTTCTTTTCCTCTTCCCTCTCAAAACGAAAACTTCTTTTCCTCTTGACCTAGACCATGGTGTATTTATCTGACTAGATGTCAAACTTTTTCGTGAATTAAACAGATTTTATCCAGTCTCTTATTGATGAAGATAAACGTCTTCAAGCAGTCATGTACGCATGTGCACTTCAGATGGAAGATGCTTTTTCACCAAGGTGGCTGTTGGAAACCCATTTGGAATATATCCAAAACACTGTGCAGCAGATACTTGAAGAAGGCAGCAAAGAAGCACAGGTTTTTATCCAACTTTCTTTTTTGATTTAATAGTTAGCCATTTCTTAAATGGATCCGAGGTCTAGTACCCTTGTTATAGTTGGGTGAGAAATGCAACTGATTAATGAGCAACATTTTTCTACTGAAGGCATCTTTTCTTGCTTACAGTCAGTAACCCACACTAGTGTGTAAACCTCTTCCTGATCCTATCAATTTCTAAACTTCGGTTTTTCTAGAGTAGGCGTGTCAGGCAGTTACCACTGGGGTATGTGTACGAACTTGATACTTTTTAACTGGGAAGAACATAAAACATAATTTAAAAGTATAGCTGAAACTGACACCCAAGTGCCTATCCTGGTCAAATTGTCAAGTCTGAGCCTCTAAGGTTATATATCTTTGACGAGAGATTAATTTGCTGGATTGAGAAATCACAAGACCCTGCACCCTATATGCTGAACTTAAAAGGTTAGCCTTTGCTGCTAGATCCTGTCTTTATTGAGTTTTTGGTTCTTTATTGCAGGAGGTTGCTGCTAATGGGGAATTAAGCGCCCTGAAAGCTATTCTGAAATGTATTTTGAACTTCAAGCTTGAGTCTAGTCATTCACCTGTTCCAGTCGAAATGCGCATCAAAAAGTTGGAGAAGGAAATAGGAGAAAGGATGACCACGAAAAATATGTGTTTAAAGAAATGCTCGCAAAGTGTGGAAAACAAAAAGATTGATGTGTCTGGTTCTGTGCAGGCAGAAACTAGATCTGATGCCCAATCAGATACACATGAGGGTAAAAAGCGGAGTGCAAGCTTTGTAACGTTACCCGGACATGAAAAGCGCTTTAAGCTAGATGCTTGTCAGAGGCTAGTTGCTGGGACTTAAGATGGTTGCTCTTAAATCCAAATTTCGTGGCAAGGCTGAAGTTTTGTTATGATTTGAAGTTGGAGTTGAGCTTCAGCACATCTATGGTCCTTCTCTTACTCCTTTCAAATATTATTTGACTGTTAGTGAGAGGATGTGATCCCCGACAATATAAGTAGCGAATGTAGATGGAACACCAGGAAGATTTTCGGGACATTCAAACTCGAGCTTTGCCTAACGTTCCGTTAACTAAATAGATCTGAATCTCTGCTGTGAATGTGGTAGATGTTATTATTTGTAGTGTATACTTAGTTTGTCAAGTTTTACTGTGGGATTCCCAGTTTCCCTTAGGTTGTAAAATATCGAGTTTGTAATTGGCTAGTTGGCTTTATTCAATAAGGTGGAGATTGTAATCCAGCTGAATTCTGATGTCTGCTTGTACATACTAATGATCTATATGTTTGTCCATACGTACTAGTTAATTGAAAATTTCAAGTCTATGCGAAAAAAAAGAGTGACCGATTTACATTATTCGTTTCTTAGATTCTTCAATTTATTATACAGTAGCAAACAAAGAAAAGAAAGTTCACGTTTCAGGCTAACATCAACGCTACAATCTATGTGGAATAAGTACAGGAGCCTCTCGCCAAAAAAAAAAAAAAAAAAAAAAGAAAAAAAAAAAGTACAGGAGCCTGTATATTGTGTGTGCGTATGTAGAGAAGTTATCAGGAGATGCACTGGTTTAAATTTTTTTTTTTTTTTTCCGAAGGCAAAATCTAAAGAAAATACAAGAGTAACCTGATGCTCAAACAGTCAAACCCAGGACTTCAGTCTTCCCCGATCGAAATGACACATTAACTAAGTTACTACCACTAAAAACTGAAACAATTTGGATGAGCCTAGTTTCCTGATGGTAGACAAATTTTTTGCATTCCTTACTGAAAAACAACTCTGTATTTTGCATTCCCGCATTTAACATAACCCTAGTTTAGTACTCTAGCGTAAATCACACTCATATTATGTACATGTGTCAGGTTGCATTACAAATACGGAGTACTGTAAATATCACTTATTTTCTTCGTAAATATCACACGTTACTCATTTTGGTTGAAATCACTTCTAGAAGAACATGTTATTATACTATGAATTTCGGCTTTGGTAACAATTTTTATGATCACGAACAACATTAGGCATCACAAATTTTCAACAAAAAAAATCATCACAATGAAAAATCACAATTTTTATGAATACGAGAGCACATAATAGTACAGTCGTATCCATTACTCTTCATTAATAGCAATAGCAGTCGAGTAGAGCTGTCTTGTCCAAAAATAGCGAGTTCATGCTTTTGCACCCAAAAAAAGCCACTCTCTGTTTCCCCCCATTTTCATCAAACTTCTCACTTCCTAAATCTCAACACAATCACTCTTTTCTCCACCATTTATTTTTTTGAATCGGAGCTAGGGTTTCAATTTCCCCCCCAAATTTCCGTAACAATGGAGATTGAATCGTCAATTTCAAGCTCACCTGCAACGGAATTGAAAATCGCGAAGCAGATGGTGAGCCAACTCGGAGAAACCCTAGAAAATTTCCAGGTGCACGCGTTTTCGGTGTTATCTCTTTCGGAGCAATGGCAGAACATGGAGAGCACCTTCGCCATGGCGGAAGCTTCAATGGCGGCTCGAGAGCGGAAGCTTGAGTCGAACAAGAGAGAGATTACGCATATCGAAAAGAAAGTTGAGAACTTGCTGAGTGATTTGAAGTTGCGGCAGGATAAGCTGAGTTTCGGAGAGAGAAGCTTACAGGAGAAGCTGAAAGAGGTGGAGATGAGAGAGAAGGATGTGCGAGAGTGTCGTGCGGTGTTGGAGTTGGAGGAGGGAGAGATTAAGGTGCGACGGAAGGCAGCGCGCGGTGGCGGTTGCGACGGATGTAGAGTGTTGAAGGAGGAGAGAGAAAAAGAGGTTGTTTTCCGGCGAAAGGCGGATGAGTTGCGGGAGAAGGAGATGAAGGAGAGAGAAAACTTGCTCGAGTTGTGGGAGAAGGAAATTGATAAGAAGAGTGGGGAATTGGAGGAGAGAGAGAGGGAGATCAGCGAGCGGTGGCGGGAGTTGGAGGAGAGAGAAAAAGGAATTGTTAAAATTGATGAACTTCGGAAGCGTAAGGAAGAAGCTGAGTCGAGGGAGAAGATGGAGGTGGAATCGAAAGCCGGGATGAAGGAGAGGAGAATCAGTGAGTTGTGCAAAGAAATGGAGATGACACAGGCGGAAATGGAGGCGAAATTTAAGTCGTTGGGGGCGGAAATCAGTGGTTGTTTGGGGATGTCGGAGTTGGTTGAGATGGAAACCGATGAGGGTTTCGAGTTGGGGAGGAATGGGAGTCGTCGAGGGGTGGAATTCAGGGAGGTGGAAGTCGAGAAATGTTTCGAAAAGATGGATGCAAAACGCGTGATGTTGTATCTTCTTGAGGGTGTCACTGAGGATGGTATGTGGGGGGAGAAGTTGTTGGAGTATCTCCGGCTAGCACCGGACCCAGCATTGCTTGTGCTCGAGGTGATTCGGGGTTTTCATGGGTCGGGTTTGGGTAACGGTGTTGGAGGTGATAGGAGAATTGGTTGTGTGCATTTGTTAGAACAGTTGATGAAATTGGAGCCTGAGATTAGTGTTTGTATTAGAACAGAAGCCGAAAAATTTGCTGCTGATTGGAGGAGTTCTGTGGTTAGGGAGGATTGTAGTCCATTTGGGATTTACTGTTTCTTGCAGTTTACTGCTGCATTTAAGTTGTATGATGCAGATGAACTTCTATTGCTTTTCCAAGCTCTCTGTAATGAGAGTGAGGTGCTTTGGTCTGATCAAATCCCGAAGTTATGTCACGCAATGGCACTGTCAAAGAAGATTAGAGGTACTTCCGATATCTTGGCTCTCGTAGATAGCAGCATGATTTAGAGACTGATGAGATGCTGAATTGTATGTGACGTATTAATCTGCAATGTAGAGACTGAAACAATGATGAATTCCTGTTAACTTTATATGCTTATATAAACTATTATGTTGGGCTTTGCACACCTCTGCTGTAGACTATATCGGATTGTGGGGGTGGAATGTGGATAATGTTCGTTTGCAGGCATTCTCAGTGGATCTGTGAGTCGGGTGTGCTAGTTTTCGCAGAAATTAGGATATATGTGTTCAGCATGTTTCATCATGTTGTATCTACAGAGGAATGCTAACATTCCTAAAACTTTGCTTAGGTCATATTTTCTGGTTGATAGAAGGTCGAAGTTGCTTCTTTGTAGTTTTAATATGTGGGGACTTTTGAGTGTTTTTTTTCGAAAATTGTACACTGCCTGATTGTCTGCACATATGCTTTGATTTAATATTCCATAGCACTTGGGAGATACCTACACCTTCGCTGCTGTGTTCTTTTCCTGTTTTCGGCCGCCTATTTTTGTAGATTAAAAAATCAACTCTCGAGGACCATGTATAGAAGAATTTGTTAGGTGTAATTCCTAAATATCTAGTTTTTTAAGAAGGGTGGAAAAATAGCTTCTCAGCTCAAAGTACCAGAGATACCGGCCTCTTGAATATGTTGTGGAAGTATACGATTGAGAGAACCCATGACTTACTAGCTATTCTTTTGCTTGGTGTTTAACATCAGCAAATGGCCACAGCTTCCTTCTATATTTGCAAGAAAGTGCAAATGAGGTGAACCTGTTGTCTTTCTACTGAACTAGTAGCTCACCTGCCAAGAGAGTTGTACCGGTAAAATTGTCATAATACATTAACAGGTGACAAGATGATTCTCTACTTTAATATTGGATCCTTGAAATTAGTAGATAATTCAAAATAATATCCATGAGATTCAGATGTATGTAAATAAGTCATTCCCTTTTCCTCTGAGTTAGTGACGGTTTCCCAATGAGCTCATGACATGATTCTGAGATGTCTACTTTATTTAACCTACAACAGCTTTAGAATTGGGAGATTGCCTCCATCTCTTGAGTAGAAGATGCTTAGCCTTAGATTGTCTTGGAGAAGAGTTTTTCCTCCCTGGAATGAGGTGCCTTTGTTTAGTCCTGCCTCCTTACATAGCCTTCCAAAGCAATCTCCCCGAGGTAATCAGTACGCATCTGAAGTTATTTGTTATACTCCCTCCATTCAACTCCACTCTTCCTATCACTTTTCGGCACACACTTTAAGGTGCGATTCTACCTATGTTTGAGATTACGTAAAATTCTAAAATTTTGTAAAATCACTATTGACATTTAATCTTGTTTGTCTAAAATTTTTGGAATTTTACGTAATCTCTAACATAGAGAAAACCGTGCCTTAAAGTGCGTGCCGAATAGTGTTAGGAAGAGTGGACTTGAATGGAGGGAGTAGTTGACTAGTACGTCTAGTAGCACTCCATAACTCCAGCTCGATTTGTTAAAAGCAACAGCTTATCTTCTTTACTCCCTTCCAGAAGCCAATTTCATCTACGCTTAATGCAAAAATCTTTATAATAATAAAAAAAAAATGCTTTATTTGTTACCGAGTTAGCATCGTTGAGCTGATGTTAAAGCCATTTGTAACACGTGGTTAGGTGTGAGTCAGATATTATGCTGCAGCCTTTTTTTTTTGTTTTTTTCCAATTTGATGAACGTTTTGCTGTATCCTTAACTTGGCTCGTTCTTTGCTCATATGGAGCCAAAGCCTACTGGTATTACAACGTAGATGTCTTTTGGATGTTCGGTAGCTGAACATAGTAATTGATATCAGTTTTTCTGTATGTTGAACAGCTCTTATCCAGTCTCTTATTCTGAAAGAGAAATATCTTCAAGCAGTTTTATACGTATGTGCTTTCAAGCTCGAAGATGCTTTCTCACCAAAGCCTCTCCTGGATGCTCATCTGGGGTATATCCGAAAGAGAGCGAATGAGAAAGCCAGGGAAGCTAGTGATACAGCTAAGGTATCTTTTATTGTTTCCTTATATTAACCCCTTCCCTGAATGCTGCTTTCTCGAAGCATCAAAGTCATATAATCTATAGCACCATCAAGATGGTAGATTGGTAGCTAGTCTTTCTGCGATTGGGGCTTTGAGAATCATATGGTTGTGGTTTGAGAATTTTTATTTAGTTGGGTTGGAGTAGCTTGTTTTGAGTATCCCTTCTACCAATTTCCATATTTTAACTATCCTGATGTGTAAAGTTCTCATGACGTCTTCCCAGTGTGCCTGTATTCTTGGTCATAACTCACACATAACCAGTTGTAGTTGCATTTGGTGCTATAGTCATAACAGCAGCAGCACCACCACCAAAAAAGATGTAGTATTGTAAATTTAGGGGCTGTTTGGTGGGGGTTTTCAGGAAAGGGAAAGGGAACTAAGGCCTCTTATTCCCTTTGTAGATGTCAGCTATCATGAAATGTCACATAGAAGTGTGGGCTGTTCCTCAGTGTGCTGTTGTCGGCCTTGCCATATTGAAAGATATATGTAGGTGTATTTTGAAGCTGGAAGAACCGAGTAGTCTGCTTCCGGTGAAAGAATCTAGCCGTAAAGTTTATTTGGCAAGGTGCAAAATTTTGGCCTCTTTGGTGTCAGTTGCAGCTTGTAATGATTTTGGAAAACAGAGAGCTACATGAATACTTGATGAATGCTGATAAATCTTCTAGATCTAAAATGTATCGTGAATTGTTAATTTATCTTCTGAGCAATTATTTCACTCTATTGACTTTCTGGGGTTCCTTCTGACTGATCTTGTGCGTACTTTGAACTCTGTTTTAGGACGACGCTGCTAAAATGGAAATTACTGCCCTCAGAACAATGCTTAAATGTATATCATATGTCAAGCTTGAATCCAGTTACCCAACTACTACTTGCGCACGCCGCATAGTACAGTTGGAGGAGGAAATAGAAGATAGGAAGGTCAGGGCCAAATTGTCGAGTGTGAAGACTGCTTCTGACTTGGAAACTAAAGCATAAGAGGAATCTGCACCGACAGACACGATTCATGAAGATACTCCCTCATATCCCGCAAACTAATACTTTTCACTAATTCCTTAACTGTAAGAAACACGGAGCTGCCTCTACATTCCTCAAGCCCTCCATGAGACGAGAAGGCGCCTTAGTCAAGTGATGCAGCTCGCTGATTAACACAGAAGTTGTACCGGCCATATTAACAGGTAGCAACTCTTTTTTTTGTTAATATTTAGCGATCAAATTTGAGGCAGCTGACCGTTAAAATGGTAGAGGAGGAGCTGGTAGCTGTGCTCTCAGTTTTTCGGAGTTTGTTTCCGCAGAGTCTATGTTCCCCTTAAGCATCAAAGGTAGTTATGTTAATAGTTACTCCGTATATACTGATTCTCATGTTCGGGAAATTGTTCTGTAATGAGCTGATAATGGTTTCTGAATGACAACTAAAATTAGTAAAAATGATGTCATTTTATGTAAAACATGTAATTTTGTGCATGATTGAGATTACTCTTGAAAATGAGGATCTATAGGGCTACCCGATTCTCGTAGTTTTGCCCAAATGAGACTAATCCTTGTCGAAGATATTGAGGAACAGTCTACCAAACTGCAACGGGATCGTCTCAGCCTCTCAGGCGCGGCACAGCTCACCGGCGAAGTGTACAATCTTATCAGCATCAACCTTTAACTCTGGAGCTTTAAATCGGCAACTCTACGGTGCAGCAAGACCTCGCGTTCCGTTCTTAGTGGGCTTGATTTCATTTCCATGTGTCCCTTGTTTGCCCCTTACTCGAAAGTTGTTTTGATTTAGTTTTGGATTAATTCACGTGATACCATGTTTTGCCAATATGTATGTTGTATTCATTGTTTTGCAAATTTATACCAAATATTGTCAAGATTTGACTGTTTTACATGGTATCCTTATCTTTAAAATTTCGTTAGCGCCGTTAATTGAAAGAAAAACTCCTTTGATTTTCTCCTTCATCACCATCTCTACCTTCCCCCCTTCACTTTCATCATCACCATATTTATTTTTCCCCACTACTGTCATCAATATCTTCATCTTTTTCCACCACCATCATCATTTCCACCCATAATAAACACCATAACCACCATTTTTTCCTTCTTTATTGAAACCAACTTTTAAACGACGTTTACGAAAATTTAAAGATAAGAGTACCATGTAAAAAGAATAAAATTTTAAGGACATTTGGTACAAAATTGTAACACTGGGTACCACGTGAAAGATCGGCAAAACACGAGGGTACCACGTGAATTAACCTTTTTAAAAAAAAGACGTTGACGTGTAAATGGGAGGATTAAGTTTAGGGTATCGTATGCAAACAGTCAAATCTCGAGGGTATTTCGTATAAATTTACAACACTGAGTAGTACGTGTAAATCGGCAAAATACAAGGGTACCACATGAATTAACCCTCTAGTTTTTATCCAACAAAGTAAGAGAAGTAGATATACTCGCTGCCTCATATAATATTATGTGAGGCTGTGAGATAATCTAAAGACGCATTTTAATTCAAATCACAATAACATGAATATAAGTACTCCGTAGCATTAAAGTAAGGACATGTCCACTCTAAATCACTCTACTAGTACATGAACGATTTACCCCAACCACAATAGTAACAAAAACACGTAAACAGTACTCCTTGCTTTCAAACGTATCATCTTCCTCTGCTAAGACAACTCGCGTCATTTCATCTTTCCACCAAAATAATCCCCCGAATTTTGCCATTTTTGGCAAAAAAATTCAAAATTTCAACAAGAATGCAATTGCACTATTTCTTTTCTCCAATTTAGGGTTTTATTTTGCCGGAATTCCGCCACCGTCCGACCAAGACCACCACCATCAACACCTTCATTAATGGCGGACCGACCTTCATCTCCGACGTCAGCTACGGTGTCGCAACCGCAACCGCAACCGCCAACAACTGAGATAAAATTCGCGAGGTCAGTGTTAGATAAACTCGGCGAAACTCTGGATAATTTCAAGTCACATGCATTGCCGCTTTTATCGCTTTATGAACAATGGAAGAACTTACAGAGTGGTTTAGCTATGGCGGAACTTTCAATGGAAGTCCGTGGGAAGGAACTGGAGTCGAAGGAGAGAGAAATTGTTGAAATTGAGAGTAAATTGAGTGGCTTGAAGGTGAAGCTGGAGGAAATGAGGGTAGAGGAGAGAGATTTGCGTGAGAGGGAGAAGAAGGTGGAGTTGAGAGAGAAGAGTGTGGGAGAGTATGTTGAGGCGATTGAGGTGAAGAATCGTGAGATTGATGAGCGTCGTGGTGAGTTAGGGTTGCGTGAGAAGGAATTTGATGAGAGGTTTAGGGTTTTGGAGTTTAATGAGAAGGAGATTAATGGAGCTCTAGAGGTTAGGGAGAAGGAAATTGAAAAACTCGGGGAAGTGCTTGAGGTGAGAAAGAGGGTGATTGTGGGGGAGTGTAGAGTATTGGAGGATAGAAAGCGCGGAATTGAGGAGGAATGTAGGTGTTTGGAGGCGAAGGAGAAGGAAATTAGGGAGAAATGTAGGTGGTTAGGGTTGAGGGAGAAGAAGATTAAGGAAGATATTTAGGAACTTGAGTCGAGAAGGAGGAGAATTGGGGAGGAATTTGATGAGTTGGAGGATAGGGAGCGGGAAATTGTAGAACGGAGTAGGGATTTGGAGGAGAGGGGGAGGGAAATCGAAGATAAGAGGAGAGATCAGGAGGTGAGAGGGAGGGAAATGAGGGAGCTTGGAGAGTAAAGCAAAGGAAATTGTTGAAGGTACTCGAGTGTTGGAGGAGAGGAAGAAGGGAATGGATGCATCAAGTCGAGGGTTGGGTTTCGGAGAGAAGGGACTTGATGGGCGGGGTAAAGAGCTGGAGTCGAGAGAGAAGAAAATCAGGGAACACGAGAATGCTTTGGAATTGAGAGAGAAGGAACTGGATGAGGCTCGTTGGAAGCTACAATTGAAAGAGAATGAAGTAGACAAGGGTTTCCGGACTGCTTGTGAAAGGGTGAGGTTAAAGAAGGAGCAATTGGTTGAGAGTCACAGGGCGTTGGGATTGAAAGAAAGGGAAATCAAAGAGCAAAACAGAGATTTGGAGTTGAAACAAGAGAGGATAAATGAGCAATGTAAGGCTTTGGAGTTGAAAGAAAAGGAGATTAGTTCTTCTTTGAAAGTGCTAGAGTTGAAAGAGAAGGAAATTAATGAGGGTTTTAAAGAGAGGCAAATTTGTGGGAGTTGTAAAGCGTTGGCGGTGGTAGAGAAGGAAGGAGATGGTGCCGGAACAGCATAAATGAGCACTGTGCAGTTGAAAGATAGTAAAACTGATGACGGCCACCTAAGTGTCAAGGTGAAGGAGGAACAAGCTGAGGAGATTTTGACTGGACTTGACATGACTGTGAATCAAGTTGATGACTGTTGCAATGTACCAGATGTGGAAAAGGGAAAAATTAGTGAAATTGGTAATGCTGTAAAGTTGAAGAAGGAAATGAATCGGAGTGGTGAGGTTGCAAACTTGAAAACGAGACTTATGGAGAGGTGTTCCACTCTATTCAAACACGCAAATGAGATTCTGAAACTACAAGATGGGGATTGTTGCAATGCGCCAGACACGGCAGAGCGAGAAATCACCGAGTCTTGTGCGTCAATAGCGAAGCAAGTGATTCAGGGTTGTGATCAGGTGGATTTTGGAGAGAAACAAGCAAACAAGGGACCCCAGGCAGAGAAACTGGCACTAAGAAATGCAGCTTCTAAGGAATTGCTCAGTGACATAAATTTGTTAATCAGAAAAGATGGTGCAAGAGGCATTACTTCATATATAACTGAGAATGTCAAGAAAGATGATATGTGGCATAAAAAGATGTTGGGTCTGAGAGAGGAAATTCCAGGTACTTCCAACCTCACTAGTCATTAACCCGTGATTAAATATGACTGTGGTTAAGTAACTAGGGAGTACGAATTGCTATGCATATTATGTTTCACTTTTTATATACCGGGCGCGCGCGTTGTTAGTCAAGATCAGGATTGAAATTTTTTTATGTTGATCAGCACGTTACCCTTTTGTAGCTGGAAAGGAATAGCCAGAATTCCTTAAATCTATGCACTTGTTGTTTTTGATGATATGATTTGGGTTACCTGCTTTGGGAAGATGTTAAGCATGATTGGTCCATAATCTTTGGAGGGTGCTGAACTCTATAGTGAATTTGCTCTGTTTGCTTTCAAGCCTAGGATATTTTATTTAATAGAAATGCCTTATTAGGATTCTACCACTGAGGAGCATGTTTCATTTGTCATTCATTTAGCAGAAATAGTGAGCGGCAAATTTGAGGGATGGGGGAATAAAGAGATCTTCTCGGTCCAGGTAGCAGAGCTATTGACTTTACAAACCTTTGTAGGAATGCATGATTGTGTTTCCAAGAATTGCTAGCTCTTCCTTTTGTCCATGAACATTGTTGGTCAATATTAGGTACCCATGTGGGTCTTCTAATACAACTAGATGTTCTACATATTGACATAGCTCAATTAGCTGATGGGTGAAATGCAGAGGAATCCCAACCCAGTCATACTTAATAAGAGAGCAGGTATTGTGTATTGACCTCTTATTTCCAGCTTGACGTTAAATTTTGTAAAATAGAGGTATACGGAGTAGTTTATAACCTCAAATTTTCAGATAAGTGTACAGAAAGCCATTTGACATTCCTGGTTATTGACGGGCTTTGTTTGCGATGATGATGCAATTTTGCACTTGTTGCTACAACTGTAATGTTTATTCAGACTCTGAAAGGTGTAGGAGTTGAGATTGCCCCTTCTTTTAGGGAAGGAGAGGTTAATGCCTTGCTCTCTCTTGCTTCAACTATCTGCTATTTGACTGCAGTCCTGTCCTTGTGATCCTGCAACCTGTTGAATTTGGCCAATAATACTCCGAGAAGAAGCTGAGTCGTGTAACTAATCATTCTTTGAAATTATTCCAATAATATTTTACCGTATTCCATTAAAATAGCAGATGAAGTTCTTTCTCGTTGGATTAAAGTAGCAGATGAAGTTCTTTCTCGTTGGATTAAAGTAGCAGCTGAAGTACTTTCTCGTATCTCGTTTCTTGGTAAATTGGCATTTCAGGCTGAGGTTCTGCCATAATCTGCACCTCAGCCAGAGACTAATATTTAGAACCAATGGCTCTTTTAATTGCCACAATATAATGTTTTATAGTTTGCTTGGTTATGTTGTCCAGTAAGTCACATTATAGTAGAGTAAAAGCAGCTCAACTTTCTTCATTTAACACAAGAAAGTTCCCATCACCTTCAAAATATGTGCAATGTATTCGGCTTTTTGTCACATGGAATTAATGCTTATGCTAAGTTTTAGCATGAATATTTTTATGGAGTAGTTAGTATTTGTTTCCCTAGTGAAAAGCTCTCTCTCTACTACCTTTATTAGTCACAATTGGTTATTCATATCCCCTGGATGATATTTGGTTTTTGAGATATATTGAAAATGGCCTAACAAGTTGTAGTTGCAGAAGTTTGTTCCCTGTGTCTCCCCTTCATTGCTTACTGTAGTAGAATTTAATTTAATATCTTCCATCTTCAACAATGTCGCATCCATGGTTAGTGTGTCAACATTTGATCTGGAGCTGTGTTGGGATTCTAGTGGCGAGTGTAACTTATATTTCAGACAGTTGTCTCCTTGTGATGTTGAGGGTGGGGGGGGGGGGGTTATAAAAGAGTTAACCATGTCTTTTGATGTACTCAAGTACTCCTCTCTAAGCTTTAAGTTCCGCTAAGGCTTGTCAATTACTTGCTATGCCCAAGTATCAGACTGACTTTTTTTTTTTCCTCTCCTCATACTTGGACAGGTTTGATTCAATCTTTGATTACGGAAAAGAAACATCTGCAAGCAGCTATATGCCTTTGTGTGCTCAAGATGGAAGATGTTTTTGCGCCAGATCTTTGATTGAAATCCCATCTGGAGTACATCCAACAGAGGGTAGAGGAGATAGTCAAGGAAGGCAGTCCAGTAGGTCGGGTAAGTTTTGCATCATATTGTAACTTCTATGAACTTCTAGTGTAATTTTGGGGGCTAATATGTTAATTTGCAGTTCATGAGACTCGCTTGTGGTACGTGCAACTTTTGCTTTCACTATATGGTCTCATGGGTAACTATTCACTATTTTGTCTAATTGGTCCCAATTTAAACAACCTGAACATGAAAACTCATTGCGAGGTTATCGGGGTGTTGGAGTTTTATGTTGGGGAGATACCAAAATATCTCTACTTCAAGAGAGTTCTTTGCGCGGCTCTCTTGATGTCATTTTGTACAGCCGGATTAAGTTCCAATGGACCTAAATTAGATTAAAATACCCAAGGAAGCAGAATCAATAGCTCAGGCTAACATGGAAGCAGGATTAGGCTTGCATTGGATACAAAGAACCATGTAAACATGGTGTCATTTGGGTTCTTACTTCTCACATGTAGCTCTAGAACTTTTTTTTTTTCCCCGGATTCTAACATGTAGCTCTGGATTAGGATTGCCACATTTTATGCAGTTTGTCCGGACTTTTAGCATATTGATCTCTTTATAGCTTCTACGAGGAACTCTGTTGATCTTTCGAATTTGCGGTTTGCCATTATACAAAGAAGATGGATACAACTTCAATTTACAACAT
Source organism: Spergularia marina (assembly GCA_963680865.1). NCBI lineage: Eukaryota > Viridiplantae > Streptophyta > Magnoliopsida > Caryophyllales > Caryophyllaceae > Spergularia > Spergularia marina. Next base: position 22,753,032 of record OY804549.1, read on the forward strand.
ACATTAACATGTGTGAATAGCTTACTTAGTGTTCTTGCAAAACATTCTAATTATCCCTGGGAGCCATATGCATGAAATGCATTGGATGAAAGTTCTTTGTCGTGTTGATCAATCCATTTTCTAATTAAATGTCTTTATCCTTAATTCTGTATTTCGGTTTGATAGTGGCCTTTAGTGCTTTTTTTTACTGATCTTGTGAGTACTTAAAATCCTCAGGATGATGCGGCAAATATGGAGTTAAGTGCCCTGAGAGATGTGCTAAAATGTATCTCTGATTTCAAGCTCGAGTCCAAGTATTCACCTGCACCCCTTGAGCTGCGCATCACACAGTTGGAGAAGGAGATGGAAGAAAGAAGGACAGCAACACATAGTTTGATGGAGAAGAAAAGGGATCAAATTTGGAAAAGAAGGCAGAACAGCTCGAATCTGCACCTGGAAATACTAACATTCCTAAACCGTCTGTTGTCCACTCAGATTCACGTCATGAGAAGAAACGAAAAGCATCCTCATCCCCTTTATCAAAGCAGTATAAGCACTCAGATTCACATCATGAGAAGAAACGAAAAGAATCCGCACCCCCTTCATCAAAGCAGTATAAGCACTCAAATTCACATCTTGAGAGGAAGCGAAAAGAATCCTCATCTCCATCAGCAAAGCAAAACAAGCACTCAGATTCACGTCATGAGAAGAACGGAAATGCATCCTCACCCCCATCATCGAAGCAAAATAAGCACTCAGATTCACGCCATGAGAAGAAAGGAAATGAATCCTCACAACCATCATCGAAGCAAAATATGCACTCAGATTCACGCCATGAGAAGAAAGGAAATGAATCCTCACAACCATCATCGAAGCAAAATATTCACTCAGATTCACGCCATGAGAAGAAAGGAAATGTATTCTCACCCCCATCACCAAAGCAACTTAAGCCTTCGAGATCAAATTCTCGTGAAAACCGAAGTCCTCCCTGTCGTCGATCTCCTCATAGACAAGGTGCATATGTTTTGCCCTACAGGAATCATGTTGCACGGCCTGCTGTTATGTCTCCTTCTTGGCCATCCCATCATTTCCGACCACCTGGTGCACCAGCTTATCATCTCCCACCCCGAGGTGCCATGTATGGTGTTCCATATGATATGGGCACAAGCAGATATGGAGTTGCTGGACATTACCCGGTTGGTTATCGTACACCTGCTTCACACTGTAAGTTCATCATCCCTGTCTGGGTTTTGTCTGGTTTTCGGTATTCCACTCCTTACTTTTTGATTGGTAAGTGTCTCATTCTACTGTTATTTTGCTCATTAGTCAGGGCTCAAGGCGAAAGAAGAGAACGATCCAGGGATTTTGTTGTAGTGAATCCAAGCTTCTGGAGGAGGTAGATGTGAGCTTGCAAACACAGCACTGTTTATTGATCGATATATAAAGTGGAACATGCCAGAGTTTAGCAAGCGAGACCACTCCGTGTGAGTGCATCGTCGCCTGTGAATGCCAGTTTTCAGTTTAATCGCAGAATCAGAGGCAAGTCTGCGGCTCATTGTTTCAGAATTTGTGATGGGACTTTGATCTTGTATATGTCCTTGCACATTGCCACATTGTGTGAATGTGTTTCATTTCATGTAGTATATATCATGTTGAGACTTGGAGCAATCAAAAGGTTGGTTTAAATGTGCATATCAGACATTGTTTTCCACCAGTGAAAGATACTGATTTTGGTGGCACTTTATGTATCTTATACCCTTACATTCATTGACTTACGTACGTGAACCATATGCTGTAGGAGGCAAGGCTGTTAGGACAACTCCTTACGCCCCGAGTCGGCTAGTTGTGCCGGAAGGCGTTATGATGATTGGACTGGCGTTTTCGGCAACCTCAGACATGAGATACGATCCAACGACACGAATTGTCAATTAGGAGAAGTAAGATGTTCAAATCTTACCTTTTGCATAATTTGCAACTTACAATCGATGATTATGTGATTTTATCACATGTTTTGCCGATGTACTGCCCACTACAATGCGCATTAAGATATTACATATTCTTTATCATTTTCTGTGGAGGTACCAAGCCATTATAAAGTGCCTACCTCAACCTTTGTTTTAGTGTTTTGCATTAAAATCCAACCTAGATTATTACACACAAACTTCGAGTAAAATTAGTCCACTCAAAATCCATTTCTAGTCGGAGAGACGGAGAGTCATTTTAAACACCTTATGTAAGAGAATATTGACGACTTTTTATATGCTACTAACTCCACCTTTTATATGGTTTTTAAAAAAAAAAAAAAAAACTCCACCTTTTATATTGTCAATTTAATACAAGGTTTATGATTTTACACATCTCGGGTGATAATTTTTGCACTAGTTTTAGCGACAAATCATTACATAGTTCTCAAATTTACGTGAGGAATAAGTGAATAACTAAATAAGAGGGTAGGGAATTGGAGATCTCCTTAAAATTAAAATTTGAGAAAGCTAACCATCATTTCCATGGTATAAGCACCAAGTTTAAGTACCGATTGTGACTTGTGAGTCACACTTCCCAATGTGAGGGCCACACTCCATCACTCCTTTGCAAAAGTCATTACCCCACATTTTTTTACTTACTCCTCCATATTATGACAAAATGTATACTAGATTCAATGCACCTACTTTAATTACATTATACTAACAATTACCGTCTCAACAAAACTGTCATTCTAGTAAATACTCCGGTGAGTCCGCATCATAATAGTATAATACTCCGTACCAAACAAATTTATTATAGCACTTCTTGCGATTCCCTAATGCCTACTCAACAACGGCCGAAGTAAGAAACCGTAGTGGGAATAGTGGATGTAGTGGAAGTGTACAGTGTACTCAACCGTTGCACCCACGATGAAGACTGTAAAACCCCATGATTAAATACGGTAAATGGTAAAATGGTAAAACCCCCCGTTGCAGAATAAATAAAAAAGTCCAGTTAAAATCATCTGCAAAAAGACAAAAACACTTGCCACAAAAACCATGTCAAATACACTTTTTCTCTCCCACCACCTTCTTCAATTCATCACAAAATTCTGTGATTTTCCACATTGAGTAAACTTCACTCTTCTTCATTTCCTAGGGTTTGTTTTTGATACAATGTCTCTCAAATTCATCCTCAGGAAGAAGCGTTCATCAATGGCGGATCAACCTCCTACACCTTCCGCAGACATTGAAATGGCGAGGTTAGTTCTCAACAAACTTGAAAAAACTCTAAAGAATTCTTACTCACAAGCATTGCCGATTTTGTCCCTGTTAGAAAAATTCGATCAACAGAGCTCCTTAGCGGAACCCGCGGCGGCGCGCCGTGGTGGTGGTAACGGTGGTGGAGAGGAGGAGATGGTGTTGGGGGAGGCGGAGGCGGAAATGAAAGTGGTTGGAGGTGGAGGAGGAGGTTGTGAGGGGTGTAGAGGTATGAGGGAGCGGGAGAGGGAGGTGGAGGCGAGGGAGGAGCAACTGAGGGAGCGTCGTAGGAAGCTTGTTGCACAAGAGAAGAGAGCGGAGAGGGAGTTTGTTGCTTGTTGTAAGGAGCTTAACTTGAAGAAGGAAGAATTGGTACAGAGTCGTCGAGCGCAAGGTGTGGAATTGGAGGAATTGAAGGAGAAATGGAAGGTTTTGGAGGAGAAAGAGAAGGAGATTAAGGCGGGTTTTGAAGCGTTGGAGTCGAAAGAGAGACGGGTTAGGGAGGGATTGAGTGGGAAAGGGTGTTGTTGTTGTAATGTGGGGAAAAAGATGGTGGGTGAGAAAATTGTTGGGGTGAAGTTTCAAGCTTTGTTGGATGTGATTGAGTCGAAAGAGGATGAGGAATGTAGAGGTTTCGGAGTGGAACGAGATGGAATGATTGAGTTAGAGAGGAAGGAGAAGGAGATTAATGCTTGTTGGAAGTTGTTGGAGATGAGGGAGGATCGGGTTAATGAGAGCGCCGAGGGGGTGGAGTTGGTGCAGAAGGGAGTTGATGAGGCTTGGCGTGTTATAAAATTGAAGGAGGAGGAGATGAGGGAGGGTTTTCGAGCATTGGAGGTGAAGAGGAAGGCGATTGAGGAGGATATGAAGAGGGTTGAAGAGCTTGAATTGATAGTGAAGGATATTGACCAGTGTTGTAAGGAGATGAAGAAATTGAATGAGGGTTTTGGCGTAATAGAGAAGAAAGCCAAGCAAATAGCTGGCTGGCGTAAAGAGATGAAGGAGAAGGAGGAGGCGATCAGTTTGCGTTCTCAGGAGATTGGCACGAGGGAGAAGTGGGTTAATAAGCGTTGTAGAGATTCAGATTTGAGGGAGAGGAGCTTGAATGAGAAGTGTTGTGCTCTGGTTTCTAAGCAGAAGGAAATCAATGAGAAACGCAAAGTTTTGGATTCAAAAGAGAAGAGACTCAATGAGCAAAGGGCAGCTCTCGAGTTGATTGAGAAACAAGTTGATGAACGCTGCCAGGTTTTGAAGTTGCAAGAGCAGAAAGTCAGCGCGGTTTATAAAGCACAAGTGCTGATAGAGAAGGATTTGAGGGAAAATCTTAAGGCTGTGGAGTTGAAGGAAAAGCAATTGAGTGAGAGGAACTTGGGAGTTCAGATTCGCGAGACTGAGGAACAAATTCTTAGGCTTTGCAAGGCAATGAGTGGGAAAGCATTGCAGATTTTCTTGAACGAGAGGTTTATGGAGCACAGATTAATGGTGGAATGGCTTTGTAATGCCCTTCAGTTGTCAAATGACCCTGCAAAGTTGGTACTGTCAGCTATTTACGGGTTCTTCCCACCACACCTGGAGAGGCCAGGCTCGGCTGTTGATACAAGAGCTGTTAGGACTACCTGTATTGTATTGTTGGAGTGCTTGATGAACATGAAGGCCGTCATTAGTGAAGCTGTGAAGAATGAGGCTATTAAGGTGGCAAACCAATGGCGGGATGGAATGAGTGTCGAGGGGGTAACTAACGTTGTGGTACTCGGGTTTTTGCTGCTCTTAGCAGCGTTTAACTTGGGATCAAACTATGAGGCTAGAGAACTTCAGGGACTCTTTGAGGTGATTGATCAGGATAGGCTGGCACCTCAGCTTGGCCTTAGGCTTGGCTTGTCAAAGCCAAAGAATGGTGAGCTTCTTCTTCTTGTTTTTTTTTTTGTTTTTTTTTTTTACAGTTAAGCATTGATATTTGATAGCTACTCGTAATGTTTAGAACTGTTGTGGAAGATGATTGTTGCTTTTAATTCTCAATTGTGAGTGAAGGGAACGCTTTATTTTGTATATTGTGTGTATGGGGCTCCAGCGCCTTGTTTCCCTCAAAAGGTCTTGCTTACTGATCTGATGCACATTTCTTAATCACACAGCGGGACCTGATTAAATAATGATTGAGGCTTGTTATTTAGAAATACTGTGACTAATCTCAATCAAGACCACTTGAATTGCAGAAATGTAGTAATAGGGTTGTGTCGGACACCAATGTTACGTTGCAGTCCGTCTCCTATGTCTGATGCAATAGTGTACATCACCTGATGAATGGTACGGTGTAACGAATAGATGAATATACTTCTGTTTTTGTTTAGATTATCACCTGATGAATGGTGTAATTGACAAGTTTTGTTTAAAACTTTTTTAAAAGTGCAGAAATGTATAGGAAGAAGGTTCTGTTGTGAACTTATGAACACTTGGGGCAAAATTGCTGTCAATTCTGTGTCTTTCATCTTTGTAATACGAGTCAATTTGACATGGTTTGGTCTCATGAACACCAAGAGTTTTTTACCAGTGATGGACAAGTTTGCGTACTAACTTGTGCATCTCTTCTTTCAGACGCACAATCATACTACTCGAAGGACAGGAGGAAGCGCAGCGCGAGCTCTACAGACTCACCAGGACAGGAAAAGCACCCCAGAGTAGACACAGATCAGATGTTCATTCCTTATCATCCTGCTGATGTCATGTACGGACCCCCTGCACACACCGTGCCCTACCAATGTCAATATCCTGTTTGGCCTCATGGAGCTGCGCCGTTGCAGTATTCCTACCTCCAATTTTCGCAGTAATAAGACCGGCCCAACCACCATTTTTGCTATACAAGCATTGCTTACGAAGAGATGTTTATGTACAGTGCGAATGCCACGTTGGCGTTGCCATGTAACTGCTAACTATAGTTCTTCATCTTTGATTTAGTATTCTTTCAACATGTTAAATTGGCCACCCACACATCGATTTTCGTTGCTCAATCGGAATATGTACAACAGTAGTACAAGCTAAGGACTTCTAATACCAGGTGTGTGTTGATTGATACCAAATTTGTCTAGTGAACCTCTCTTTAGAGACGCAGAGATGCTAATTACCACAATCTCGAAAGCGACTTGACCCAACCACTTAACCAAAATAATCCAACAAGACCAGACTTAGACCAACCTAGCTCTAACCTTTTCTTTTTCGAATCACGCACATACACCATCTCTATGTAAACTCAACTTCAAACCAAATTCGATCCCCTAAATCCACAAAAATCTTTCTCACGAGTTTTAACAACGTTGTATTCCCAACCTGCCCTTAGCCCCTCACAGTAACATGTGACTGACTCCTGAGTGTGGACTGTAGAGTGTAGACATATTTGTCAAACAAGAATTGACCATTTGACCAGACCAATAATTATTTCCCACTTTCCTCCCACTTTCCAAACTTCCCAATTCAGGGTAATTCTTACCCAATTCATCCCTTTGTCCAGTTTTGGTTTTCATCTTCTGTAACAAGCTACCCACGTTTTCTTAACCCATCTGTATCATGGGCTCCCCTCAACTTACCTTCATCTTTTTTCCAAATTCCTTCTTCAATTTTTACTGCTCCTTTTAGTTTTTTTTTTTTTTTTTATCTTCCATTTGAGAAAAAAGAAAGAAACTTTCTTGTAGGAGTGTTTTTTTGTAAAACTTTCTGAAAAAGCTTCAAACTTTCTTCAAATCTCTGTAATGGCGGGCAATTTTGAACAAAACTTCTGTTCACATAACTTCATTTAAATTAAAATGACCCTTTATTTTCTGTAAAATACACCCTGAAAAATAATGTCTTTTTCAATGGAGAATGTTTTCAGTAAAGTTCCCAGAAAAAGGTCTTCTTTAATGGAGAAGAAAGCTTCAAGTAGAAGTAGAACACAGAGGGTTTCTCTCTCGGAACAATTGATGTATTTGCAGAACCATTTAGCTGAGTTTGAAGCTTCAGTGGTGGAACGTGCCGAAGAAATAGAGTCCAAGGAGAGAGAGATTGCTAAAGTTGAAGCTTCAATGGCGGCACGAGTTGAAAAAATGGAGTCCAAGGAGAGAGATTTGAGTGAGAGAATTACTAAAGTGGAGTCGAGAGAAGAGTGGGTTTCCAAGTCCACTCAAGAGATGGAAGTGCAAATTAAGAAACTTAATGAAGAAGGTACATTGTGGAATGAGACTAAAAAGGTGATTACGAAGATGGTGAGGGAGAGAGGGAAGGATTTGTCGGGTTTTCGTGAAATGCTAGAATCTATAGAGAGAGAATTGGAGGGTTTTGAGAGGCAAAGCAAAGCTGTGGAGTTGAGGGAGAAGGAATTTGATGAGCGTTTAAAGAAGTTGGAATGGAGAGAAAACGTGTTGAAGAAGAGGAAGAATGTGAAGGAAATGGAAGAAAAATGGAATGATTTGGAAATGCAAGAAAGGCGAATTAAGGAGGCATGGGAGGCAATAGAGTTGGAAAGGAAGGAGATGAAGTCGAAAGTGGAGGAAACTTGTATGGGTGTGGAGTTGGTAGAGAAGGCACTGGATGATACTTTCAATGAGATTGGGTTGAAGGAAGAGGAGTTAAGGGAAGGTGTACGAGATCTCGAGTCGAGGGAGAAGAGATTGGTTGAGGATTGTAAGAGGGTGGAGATGGAAAAGATTGGAATTTGTGAACGTGAGCGGGTTTTGGAGTTGGAAAAGAAGAGAATCGAGTTAAAAATGAAGCAAGCAGAGGAGATTTCTATGGAGATTGGTAGGAAAAATTCCCAAGCAATGAAGCTGAGAGAGCAGCAAATGAATGAGAGGCTTGCAATGTTGGAGAGGGAGAAGGCGAAACGATTAGATGAGTTGCGCAAAGAGATTGAGTTGAGAGAGCAGCAACGTAAATTATGTGATGAGCGTTGCCACGCTCTGGAGTCGAAAGAGAAGGAAATGATGGAGAAATGTCGAATATTGGAGTCGAAAGAAAAGGAAATGATGGAGAAATGTCGAATATTGGAGTCGAAAGAAAAGGAAATGATGGAGAAATGTCGAATATTGGAGTCGAAAGAAAAGGAAATGAAGGAGAAATACCAACTTATGGAGTCGAAAAGGAAGAGATTGAAGGTTGAGATTTATTATCAGGAGACTAAGTGTCAAGTTTATCGTCTGTGCCAGGCTATGGATGGGAAAAGGTTGCAGATTTTCTTGAATGAGAGGGTTTCGGAGCACAAGTTGTTGAGTAGAGTACTTGGTAAGGCATTCAAGATGTGGAGTAGCACGCCAAAGCTGGTGTTGGGTGCTATTTCTAGGTTTTTCCCACCGTATCTCAACAGGTCTAAATCAGATAGCGGTTCATATGAAGCAAGCGTGGTTAGGAGCAGCTGCATTTTGCTGTTGGAGGTGTTGATGAACACCAAATTACGTGTTTCTGAGGGTGTTAAAAGTTTGGCTTTTGACTTAGCAAAACAGTGGAAGCAGGACATGACAGACGAGGGAGAGACTGATGTTGTGGTACTTGGGTTTTTGCTGTTGGTTGCAGCGTATGAATTGGTATCGAATTTTGACAGGAGTTACCTTCGGAGACTGTATGAGATTGTTGCTCAGCATAGACTGGCACCAGTCTTATACTCTAGGCTTGGCTTGTCGAAATCAAAGAATGGTGAGCTTCTCATTTCTTCAACTTCATGTTTATGCTTAAAGTATTATTCTGCTACAATGCTAAAGTTTTTCATGAAATTAGAGTAGTAGTACTATGTCTATGTCTATAGCATGTTCTCTTGCTTATGCTTGAATCTTCCATTGGAAGGCCAAAAAAAAGGCGTATAGCCGATGAAGAGATTGAGGGCCATACAGAAGGCTGAGAAGGCCATAGCTGTAAACAGAATACTCGTAACAATAATATACTCTCTCCGCCTTCCTTTAAACACCTCATTTTTCTTTTTTCCGGTGTCTTTATTCAAACACCCCTCTTCAGAACTAAAACTTTCTAAATAATTAATTTTGTAAAATTTGAGCTAAGAGTATGCAACAATTCACTTTTGCTTTTGCTGCATACTAAGTCTAACATCTACTTGACAGTGACATTAGCTAGATTTGTTTTAACACATCTGTAACCTGATCCCAAGGAGTTCTGCTTTCCCTAATCAGCTTTGGATCACATGTACTACATTGAGTACTATGTTCCTTGTCTTTTGTTGTTGTGAAGTTGACTTGCCTTCCAACTGCATTTTTGTTTCCATGGCAAGTAGATGATGAGCTATCACTTTCTATTTTGTTGTATCCCATGTATCTGGTTGGCTCATCTTTACAGACGAGTTAGACATCACTAGGTATTAATTGTCTGATTGATCCATGAATTCATTGTCTCAGCCCAGCTCTTTGCATTTCATTTCCATTGCCATATTGTTGCTCGGACTCTTCATTTGCCTCTTTTAAGTATTTGTGTCGACAACTGGGCACTCGATAGTTGATACTTCAATTTTATGCCAAAACATGATATGATATCTGTAATTGAGTTCAAGCAGCAACATAACCCATTGCCATAAAGATAATTAAATATCTTGGTTGAGAAGTTTTTGGTTTGGAGTTGACATTTTGCAAAAATTGCTCCACTGGTGTGTGCTTACTTGTTGGAGAGAAGTAAATGATAATACTATGTTGTCGAGTCCTTTATTACGTGATGGTTAGAGGGAAGACGACTGAACTTCATTTCAGCATTCTGTTGCAAAATCTGTAAAGTGTTGTAGCAGTGTCAGCAATTGGTTACGATTTAAGTCATCCCATTTTGTCCACCAGCATACATGTAACCAGTGACAGTAATCTTTGTTGATCTTCTGAATTCTGGATAAAAATTAGGAGACTGGTGACTGATGTTATGAATTCTAACACTACATTAGGCGTATGAGTAGGAAGAGAAATGCCTGGTACAGGATAGTTGTCTTGAATCTTGATTTTTGCCGAATCCATATTTTCTCTCTTAGACTCCAGCACAGTAACATGTTTGCAGACTGCTACTTATCCTGCTGTCTCACATGTATTTCTGTCATGCTATTGAACATATACAACGATATATCTGCTACGGCCTAGTAATTGCTTCGCATAATCTTCTCTGGTGATTTCTGTCTGTTGCATATTCTGAGGTTTATTTTACCTGTTGAATTTGATCATCCTGGTTCTGTTATAAAAATATAGAGACATCGTCTTTGCATTTGATCTCTCTTATAGGAGAGTTTGATTCTTATCCTGGCCTTTTTTTTTTCTTGTCATCTTGCTTTTGATTTGCGTGTCTTCTGAATTCACCAGAATCCAGGCATAGTTCAGTCATTTTTTTTTTTTTTTTTTTTTTTTACTTACAGGAGTGTGTAAAATACTCCTGAGACAGAGATTACCAGATTGCTGATTTTTTTTCATAATTCCTGATTCAGTGAGCACCAGTTCACCACAAGTGAAAAATGGAAACCCTCGATCAGATACTTCGCTACTGACAAAAACAGAGGCTGTATCCTCAACTTCTCAAGGAAAGGAGGCACAAGCAAAAAGTGGGAAGCTCAAGCCCGCTGCTCCACGAGGAACAAGCACAGGCGTTCCCTCAACAGTGAAAGGAACGGAGAATCCTGGAAAATTCCCGACAGTGAAGAACAGAGAAGTGTCTGATTCTGCTGCAGAACTTGTCTCAGGTGCTAAAGTATGTTCAAAGGACGGGAAAAGGCGCAGTGCATCCACCACATCCCCGAAACAAGAAAAGCGGCCTAAGATAGATTCTAAACAACCTCCAGTGCCTCTGCATTCTACAGGCTTCACTGCTCCTTCTGGGTCCGTCATGAACCCTCTTCAGCTACATCAATCAGATCCACAGGATGCCAAAACTTGGATTTCAAACTCCAATCTACCAACATCTCAAGTTAACCAGTTTGCTGCAGGCTCTAATCAAACACCTACTCATCATTTTCCTCTCACGCCTCATGGATCTCTATCCAACTCCCAAGATGAGAAGATGGAGAGTGCAGCCGCGGTATCAAGACCAAGTCGAGGAACGTGGCCTAGGGTAGGCAGCGTAAATCATCATATATCAAGCCCTACTACACCCAGTGCTGCTCCTTCACATCCTGGGTCATCCATGTACTCTGTTTGGCCTTATCAATCTCAACGCCAAACCCATCATTTTGGGGCCTCTGGACACAGTAACATCCGTGATCCTTACCGCTATGATTACCATTATAAAGTATGGCGGTAAGCTCACTCATCACCTCCAAAACAGTCTTGTATCTTTTGGGTTTCTTCAGGTCATTGCCTAATTTCTGATCAGCTAGGTGTAGGATAACTCAGTTAAGTATACAGCATGATGTGCAGTGACTCCATGGTCTATGGAATTTTTGGACAAACTCGATTTAGATGCTAGGTGTTATAGCACCTTTTCTGAGAGCTCTCACTTTTTGCTATAATGTTTCAGCTAAGAATCACTCTGAAGTCTGAATGATAGTGCAATTATGTCAATCATACTCCCTTGTTCTTTTCGATTTTTAACATTTTGTTTTGAGTAGGTGTGATTGTGATTGTGGTCATTTTTGAGTTGTTTGGGTCATATAGGGGTCTAGTCAATTCAGTCTTGATTAATCTAGATGAAGTCAAGTTATCTTGCAGCCAGTTTCGGATGGTTGAGGGTCAAATGAACAATGAACAATGATGGAAAGTCCCTGTAATGTCCTTAAGTTGTTGAATGACCCAGTGAAGTTGGTATTGTCTGCTGTTGAAACCATATAATGGTGAGCTTTTTTTCGTTACATTTCGTTTTTACACTTATGCAGTGATGTCAAATTTGTACTTCCTAGAGTGACTATGAACATAATTACTCAAGGACTTTGGAGGAAAATGATACTTGTATGCTAAAACTGTGTATTGTCATACCAGAGTTGAACGTAGTAGAATGGTTCTGTGTCAGACACCGATGTTATGTTGCTTTCTATATGTATTAATAATGCAACTTTTATCTGTGCATTACCTGATGAATGGTATTATAGACAGGGGAATATGCTTCAGATTTGGTTTCAGATGATCGAGTTTGAGACTTGTTCTTATGTGGAAATTGACTTGTTCTTTGAATCTGTGGAAGTTCAGAAATGTACTGGATGAAGGCTCTGATGTGAACATTTGCTCTATTTTACTGTCAATTCTGATGATTCTGCAACTATCTCTGTAACATGAATCAATTTGAATTTTGATATGGTTCAGTCACATGAACACCAAGAATTTTGTATCAGTCATCAGTGTAGGCGAAGTGTGTGTACTGGCTTATGAATTTTTTCAGATGCGCATTCAGACTTAAATTACAGGAAGAAGCACAGCGCGACTTCTACAGAGTTACAAGGACAGAAGAAGCACCCTAGAGTAGATACAGATCAAATCTTCATCCCTTGTCATCCTACAGATGTTAATATGTTATGCACGAACCCCCTGCAGATCAGCAGATGCCGTGCTGTGTCAATTTTAGTATCCTGTTTGGCCTCATGGAGCTGTGCCTGCAGCATGCAATTTTTTTGTCCATCCATGTTGCCGTCCATTGCAGTATTCCTTACCTCCAATTTATGCTGTAAGCCCAGCCCGGCCACCATCTTTTGCTATACGCGGCTTGCTTACGAATACTTGTACTAGATGTTTGTGTACAGATCCAATGCCACATTCCCATGTACGGTTAGAGATGTTTCTGCTCTCCATGGTTTTACTAACCCTAGCCATGCTGGTAGCTGGTAAAGAGTCCAAGGATTGTGAAATAATTTACTCCCTTCTTCTAGAATGATTTTCCCCTTTATTTTGCAGTTTTTGACTAGCCATATCAGGGGACACATGTAAGTCAAATAAAATGTTTATTTGGTGTAGGAATTAGCACATACTCTATGCTGCAGTGCATACTACAAGTTTTACTTGATTTTAAAGCAAACAAGTGTTTCATTTAGTCTATATACTAGTCTCAATACGGCTAGTCAAAAACGGCAAAACAAAGGGGAAAATAATTGTGAATAGGAGGGATTATTTATTTTTGAAGCAATGATAGTATTTTGAGAAACTTCGTCATATTTATATCGGTTACTCAAGCACAGATATGTTAGTAAATCAATCATTTACCTACTCTAGTGTGTATCTTTCAGATTTTTTGGGATGTAATCTGATGTTTGTACATGTATGTACAGTATGTCTGTATCTGTTCGTAATAACTTACCATGTAATTCGGTCCGGATATTTTTAATGTTTGCCTATCCAATTTAAATTTAAATAAATCTATATTTTTTGAATCAAATTATATTGCTGCGGACGCAATGTGTATACCTTCTAGGAAAATTTCTAAACACTATGATCTAACCAAAATTTCTTACCAAGTCCTCTTTAAACACATTCCCCTATTGTGTTTGCATAATAGATATGGATGAACTCAAGGGTTATTGTTGTTGGACATAGTGGGTGGTAAAAGTAGAAAATAGAATGTTAATAGGAGCGAAAGAGTAAAAACCTTTCCCATTAAGAGTTATTTCATCACTAAGAGTTTAATTAAGACCAACCTTGCTCTAATTTTATTCATTTAGTTTTTTTTTTTTTTTTTTTGAACAATCTTACCCATTTTCTTATTCTGATTTACATACCTACACAAACTTCAAAACAACAAAAGAAAATATCGCACGTTTTAACACTGTTGCATATCCAACCGAACCGGTAACTAACAATGAGTCCATGATCAACCTAGTCCTCACCCTATTGACCCTAACATGTGACCGTTGTGTGTTGACAGTTGACACCCAAGTAGATTTAGTAGAGTATTGGTGTACTCTATGTATGTCTGTAGCATGTTCACTTATGTCTAGACTTGTCATTACTCTATGTGCCGAGCTGATAGTTTTCTGATTGATTCCTGAATTTATTGTCCCAACTGGTTGCATTCCTATATCATGTGGACTCTTGATTTTCCTCTGAAGTATCAGACACTTGGACATGGGTATGACACTAGACAGTAGACACTTCATCTCAGGCAAAAATATGGACATGATTTTTTCCCCCACGCCACGCGTACATGTGTCTGAAACTTGTCTGAACAGCGTAGCCATTGCCACTTTATACCAGTTTGAGAAATTCTAATTTGGACATGTCATTTTGTGAGAAATTCCTCAATTCAGGCTGAGATGTAAATGATGAGAAGTGTTGTCGATTCCTGTGATAGAAGGATGACTTAAACTTCATCTAAGATCTGTGAAGTTTCATTACAGTGTCATGTAGAGTATACAACACATCTCATTTCGGTCTCAAGCATTTGTGGAGAAAATTGAGTAAGAGGAGAAATATCTGTTACAGGATGACTCCTGTTGAAATTTGGTCTGTTTTTATCTTTTCATATGTGATCTTTGTTGTGAACCTTTTCCAAAACATGTCCTCATAAAGATGTCATCTTTGCATTTGAAGTCTAATCCTGCTTTTGATTTGCGCGTTTTCTGATGTCTCCAGATTGTAAAAATAATTCAGTCAGTCATTACTAAACAGCAGTTGTAAACTTGTAAAGTCTGAACTACATTTCTGCTAATTGTGTTTCATGATGCCTGATTTAGTGAGCACCAGTTCACCACAAGTGAAAATTGATGGGAAGCCTCAGTCAGAAACTTCGGAACCAGCAAACGCAGGGGCTGTATTTGAAATATCTCAAGCGAAAAGTGTGAAGCCCAAGCCAGCTACTCCACGAGTAACAAGCACAGGCGCCCCCTTAACAGTGCAAGGAACGGAGAATCCTGCAAAGTCATTGACAGTGAAGAACGGAAAAGTTATTTCTCCAACATCTGAAGCGAAAAGTGGGAAGCCCAAGCCAGCTATTCGACAAGTAACAAGCACAGGCGCCCCCTCAACAGTGAAGGAACAAAGAATCCTGCAAAGTCATTGACAGTGAAGAAAAAAAAAAGTGTGTAACTCTCCTGATCTTGTCTCAGATGCTCAAGTAAGTTAAAAGAAAGCAAAAAAGTGCAGTGCAATTTCCATGACATTCCTGAAACAAGAAAAAGGGCCTAGAATAGAAGCTGGTAAACTATCAGTTTCTCAATGATAGAGGATTATGGAATATTCCTGAGAATTTCGGGTTAAGGAATATTATGTGTTTAGGAATACAATATATAGTAGAATATGTGTTTAGGAATATGTAACGAGATATGTTTCGTAAGGGTCAAGTCTTGTAATAGTATAAATAGGAATTTACCTAAGGTTATTGTAAGCAAGTTATTACGGAATAATATTGAGTTTATGAGATTCCCAAATAGCGTACGTTATATTTCTACTCAACTAGTCACAAACACAGGCGCATCCTCAACCCTGGAAGGAACGGTGAATTCTGCAAATTTATTGACAGTAAAGAACGGAGAACTGTCTGATTCTCATCCACATGTTGGTTCAGATGCTCAAGTAAGCTCAAAGGATGGGATAAAGCACATTTCAACTCCTGCTGGATCAGTCCTGCCCGCTCCTCGGCCGCATCAGTCAGATACCCAGGATGTCAAGAATCTGATTGTGAACTCCAATCTACCAGCAAATCAAGTAAACCAGCCTACACAAGAGGGCAAAATGAAGAGTGCAGCCGCGATTTCAAGACCAAATAAAAGAATTCGGTCTAGGCTTGGCCGGGTTAATCGCCATATACCAACCCCTTTTATACTCCGTACTGCTCCTGCACATCCTGCACATCCTGGGTTATCTACTTATCCATGTACCCTGCTTGGCCATATGGATCTCTACCTCAAACCCATCATTTTGGTGCCCCTGGAGCCATCTATAATAATTTATATTCCAAAGTATGGCGGTAAGCTCACTCATCACCTCCAAATCAGTCCTGTGTCTTTTGGGTTTCTTCAGGTTATTGTCTCATTTCTTATCAGCAAGGTTTAGTATAGGCTGACAAGTTAAGAAGTCGTTATTTCTAGTCAAATTACCGCTATTCCTACTAAACTAGTAAGGGTAGGTGGGTATCGTATCCACGAGGAAAATGGGAAGTCTAACATGCAATTAAAGTGCGGAAAAAGCTAAAACGAAATAAATAAAGCAATAAAATGGGGGGTTTTTGGTTTGAAAATAGGATTAAAGCGAAATAAACGAGATATCAAGTTGATTAAAGCGAATCTCGGTGATAATCTCTTCTAACACCCTAGTATAGTAAGTTTTACCTTTCTCTAATATTACCAATTCATTAACAATCCCGGTTTTAACCAATTAATCCTCTTTTATGGGGAATTTGAGCAACTGCTACCAAATTCCCCTCCTTTTAATCCTAATTTGTCTAGTGACGACTCAAACAAATCACAACCAAAGGCATGAAGAGCAAGGATTAATAAAAGATTGAGAACAACCCAAATTAGTATCTAATTAGCCGCAACCGCGACACTAATCAAATCTAATCTATTAGTTGCCTAATTAATTCCCAAATCACTAATTAGCCGCAACCGCGACACTAATCATGTGAAAGTTGCTTCCTTTTAGGCTAATAATCAATGACCACCAATTATCAACCAAGCATATGAAATACCCAAGTCTAATCTAGTAGCTAATTAGATAAAACAAGGATAAATCATGCATTAAAGAACAAGGAATTTATTATAATGAAATTAAAGGCAAAACATAGAGAAAAATACTTACTAATACTTAGGATGAAGAATTGATTACACCAAGAGTCTAGGAAGGGGATTAGCCTCCAATACTAATTATTACAATAATGTTTGAAATTGAAATCATAATAAAAATACTTATTTTCCTTGAGTTTCTCTCTCTAAAATGAAAACTAGATGAAAACTAATATGAAAGGTGATAATAACTAGGGAGGGGTTACAAGCCCCTTTTATTAAGGATAAGTACTAAAAAGACACTACAAGACGAAATAAACATTTCTTAAAAAAAAAAACCGTCAAAAGCCTCAGGAAACTTCCCGGAAGCTGGCTTTCTCGACTCGAAGAAAGAGATTCTCGAGTCGAGCGACGGAATCCTCGACTCGAGGAACACTCTCCTCGAGTCAAGCGCGGAAATCCTCGACTCGAGGCTTCTTCCTCTCGAGTCGAGGAACCTGAATTCCTCCCTCATTTTTCTCCTTTTCCTCCGTGGCTCGAGCTCTTGTGATTCTCATAGTATAGTGCACCCGAGCTAGCTTCTCTCGAACCACGATCCGACTCCAACTCGATCAACGTTCCCTCCTAAAGTACTCCAAAGGGTCTTGAGCGAATGAAAATCCCGTAAAACCACCAAATAAGCTCCAAACAACTCCCAATGGTGTGGTTTACGAATCACGATAACACCATGCTAAAAAAGACCCTAAGGCATCTACATTACGCGGATTAGCACACTACTCTAACGCCATATCAAACTCCCCCATGCTTAGACCATTACTCGTCCTCGAGTTCACCAATCCTCCACGCTAAACACCTAGGTCTCTCTCAAAGCACGGGGTGAGTTTCAACAATCAAGACTCCTCCAAAATAAAGAACCGCATCCAACAAAACACCCAAACGGTGCTAGCTAGAGTTGGAGTGGATGAAATGCTCGACACCCCAACTCTAACCATCTTATCCTCCCTTCTCACGCACTCTAATCTAGGGGGAACTAACACACAACGTTTCCCCCATGCTTGGCTCAACGACTCCCTCAAAGTCATGCTTGAAATGAAGCTATCGAGCACAACTCACCTCTTATCAATCCACCGGCGCCCCTATCATCACAATGCAAGAGGATTTCTAACCTAGGACCACCAATTCCTATCACCGAACCTCCTTATAACTCCCGTAGTGATCCTAACCCGTTACGCTCCAACTCCTCTTCTTATGTCGCCCGCCATGGATTACCTTTTTTTTTTTTTTTTTTTTGCAAACGGAAAAGAACATCACACCTATATTAAAAACAAAGTGACAAATGCCAAACCGAATTACAATATCATGCCAAACGTCTCCCCCATGCTAGAACCTCGTCATTGCCCACAATGACAACCAACAACAACCAAAAGATTGGCAACAACGAGTTATGTAGGGGGAGTACCATCAAATCAATCACTAACTAACCCATACCACTATGAACAAAGGACAAACCGTCTCATCTCTTCACATAAGGAAATGACGGGCTCTCGGGCCAAGAGACACTCACTCTATCTCACTCCCCTATTCTTCCTCGAAAATGAAACCATCCCTCGTCTCACTACTCCATCTCCCTCATTAACGATATGCACAACGAATACTCCTCCAACAACAACCAACAATCCAAAACAATCCGACCAAAATGAACCAAACAAGGCTATTTTAGTGGTTTAAGGGGTGAAATGGGTTGGGTAGAACAAGAAGAATGGGGGGGAGCAAACGCGGAGGGGCACAAAGAGAGATGGTAAGAAACAAGCTAGTGAAACAGGTGTGATGTAGTGGTTAGAATCGTGAGAGAGAGATAAGTTAAAGGAAAAGAAAACATACCTTGTGTGAGCTCTATTTCCCTCAATTACCGTCAAAACAAGTGGCTCATGGTCAAAAATACCGGTATAAGAGTCACTCTCTCACCTCACAACCCCGTCTTCCTCAAAATACGTTTCCTCCTATCACCTTACCAACTTCCATCTCCCTCGTGTGTTTGTTGGAGCATAATGACCCCACTACAACATGTGTCCAGTAACCAAAACAAAATAGGCCATTTTGTGATTAATTTGTGAGTTTCGGGCCAAATGTCAATGGTTAGGGCAAACAAGCATGTGGAACAAACGGGAGGGGTCAATAAGAAGAGAGATGGTATAAAAACATGGGATAAAACGGGGTGATGGAGTGACTTGGTTAGAATTGAGATGAGAAGAAGATGTAGGGAAGAGTGATATCATACCTTGACTTCTCCGTTGTATGGCAAGTCTCACAAGATAAAAACACACTAAAAACAAACAAAACGAAACAAACTAATAAGTTTGGGTTGCCTCCCAAGTAGCGCCTTTGTTTAATGTCGTTGGCTCGACTAAGTCATACCATTCCCATCAACCAAATCCAAACCCCAAGTCAAACAAATCGCACTTTACCCCTTCTCCTTTCACCCTCCACCTTGGGGCATTCTTGACCCTGACTTTGGTGGCATTTCTCCTTTTCTTGTTTGGAGCATGAGGAATGGTCTTTTTAGCGTTTGAAATCTGCAAAACCGATGGCAAAGACTCTCCACATTCCAGGGGTGACTTGGTTATCATAAAATACATGCTTTTCACATTAGATTTCATGTTTTGCACACAATTCAAAGACATGCATTTGATACTTGCGCTTTTGGGATCGGGGGGATGATGCTTTGGTGATTTCACAACACATGTATCAATAGAGTGAACCGAATGATCATTATCAACATCATGCTTTGAATCATAAACATGCCTCTCTATTCGGCAACCATTAGCTTCTAGTGAAAGAATACCGGTGTGCATATCAATGTTCATTTTTGCGGTTTTCATGAAGGGTCGTCCTAGAAGGAGAGGGGGGTCATGCTCACTATGATTTGTATCAAGGACATAGAAATCCGCGGGAAACACAAGATTATCTATCCTAACATGCACGTCCCTTACAATTCCTTCGGGATAAACCTTAGAACGATCCGCTAGTTCTATCACAATATCGGTTTCATGCATTGGTTTGAGTTTCATCGAATTATAGAATGAGAGTGGCAAAACATTAATAGATTCACCTAGATCTAGGATGGACTTAGGAAAAGTAGTGTTACCTATGGTTGCCGGAACGTTAAACATACCGGGATCACCACACTTTATCAGTAGCCGTTGTTGAAAAACGGCCGAAACTTGTTCACTCATCACCACTTTCTTCTTGTCCTTAGCTTTTGGCTTCCTTTTGACCGTGCATATGTCTTTCAAGAACTTAGCCGCCTTCGGAACACTCTTCATAAAGTCAAGGAATGGCATGTTCACTTTGCAATCTTGAAAAAGAGCGTACATGTCGGAGTTGTGGGCGTACTTCCGAGTGCCCATAAGTGCCTCGGGAAACGGAACATCAACCTCATCATCCCCATCTTGAACTATAGAAGAATCAACAACCAAAGGGGGAGGAAAAACAGAGCCCTCGAGTCGAGGGTCAGAGCTCTTGAGTCGAGAGGCCCGTTTCTCGACTCGGGAATCAGGAATTCGAGTCGAGGGGCAGGAACAGAGGGGCTCTTTTTAGGGGCCGATTTCTCGACTCGAGGTGAGTGCTTCTCGACTCGAGGCCTGTCCGTATCGACTCGAGGCATGCTCCTCTCGAGTCGAGGCTGAAGATCAAAGTACGTGTTTTCATAAGGCAAATCCTCGACTAGAGGGGCTCCTCCCTCGACTCGAGGATCATGATTTTCGACTCAGTTTCCTCTCCTCTCGAGTCGAGATCCAAGGTTTTCGTGAGGGACTTGTTGCAAAGATTCCCCATACTCTTCCCATTGTTCATACTCTTCTCCAAGCATCTCCATTTCTCGAATTCCATCTTCAATTCCAACGTGAGGCCTCCTACCACTCCTTTGGCCAATGAAACTCACGTATTTAGTAGGATTGACCTCCGTTTGAGATGGAAACTTGTTGGAACCTCTTGATTCTAGCCGATTCACCGCAATCGACAATTGACTCACTTGGCTTTCAAGATTTTGTATGCTAGCCTTAGTCTCTTGTTGATTTTGCACCATGGTGGCTTGCATACTTGACATATTTTGAGCTATTGTCGTCACATTTTGAGTTAGAGCCTTCAACATGTCCTCTAGCTGCAATGGAGAGTAATTGCCTACTTGAGCTTGATTTTGGTCATTAGAGGGAGGTTTCATTTGATACATGCCTCCTTGTGAGTTGTCGCCTCCTCCATGACCTCCAAATCCTCGATTTCCTTGCCTCCCACTAACGTTGGAATTCACTTGAGTTTGAAACCGGTTTCCCTCAAATTGGTTGCCTTGACCACCTTGATTGTAGCCTCTATTCCCATCTCGGAAACTGTCAAATCTTCTTTGATTGCCTTGGAAACCGTTGATTGCATCAATTTCCTCATATCCTCTAGGTGGTGAGTTTCTACCTTGATTCCTTAAGATCTCCTTCATCATCTTTGTCAACTCGCCAACTTGAGAATCATTAGATGGAGTCTCTACCATATTCACCTTCTGCACACACCTCTTAGATTCTCGATCTCGTTAATTAGTTGCTAACTCCTCAAGCAAATCCCAAGCCTCACTCGGGGTCATCTTATCCAATCCTCCTTGACTCGATGCCACCACATGCCTATAATCTTGATCGTCGAGGCCGTGGTAGAATAATAGGATCAAATCTTGCTCCTTGTAGCCATGGTAGGGGCAACTAGCTATTAACTCACGGAACCGATCCCAATATGATGCCAATGACTCTCCCCTTTGCTCAATCGTCGATATTTCCTTCTTCAAAGCGGACGCCTTGGTATTTGGGAAGTACTTGTGGATGAATGCTCTTTTCAACGACTCCCAAGAAGTGATACTATTGTGGGGAAGCGTATAGAGCCAATTCAAAGCACGATCTTTCAATGAAAATGGAAAAACCTTAGGAAGAAGGTATCTAAGTCTACCCCGGCCGGCTTCATGTTGCTACACACCAAATGTACCCCCATGATGTATTTGTTAGCATCGTCGTTGCTAAGTCCGTAGAAGGTGGGTAAATGGTGTAATAGAGCACCTTTAATCTCAATTCTAGTCGTGGCTTCATCCTCCAGGAAGACTATACAAGACGGTTGTTGAGTTAGATCCGGGGTCGTCAACTCTCTAATACTCATGGTGCCAATATCAATGAAGTCGGAGGTCGCGGAGGTGTAAGACCCGTCTTCTCTAAACAAATCAAACTAGGCAAACACGTTCCCTTCCTCCTCAACAACTACTTGATTACCTTGCTCTAGTGAGAACTTCTTTCTTTGTCTCAAAGTCCTTTCAAGCTCCCAATCTATCTCAAAATAACTTAAGTCGGGATTAGTAGTACGGGTTTGGACCATAGGCTAGTGGCCCAAACACCGCAAATGAGAAATAAGAACAAGCCTCAAACAAATATAGAGAAAATGAAAAACAAAAAGAAACGAAAAAAATAAAAATAAAAACAAAAACCACACAAAAATAGCAAACAGACTAAAAACGCCTCCTCTCCAACAACTGTGCCAAATTTGACAAGCTAAGAAGTTGTTATTCCTAATCAAATTACCACTATTCCTACTAAACTAGCAAGGGTAAGTGGGTATCGTATCCACGAGGAAGAGGGGAAGTCTAACATCAATTAAAGTGCGGAAAAAGCTAAAACAAAATAAATAAAGCAATAAAATGGGGGGTTTTTGGTTTGAAAGTAGGATTAAAGCGAAATAAACGAGATATCAAGTTGATTAAAGCGACTCTCGGTGATAATCTCTTCTAACACCCTAGTATAGTAAGTTTTACCTCTCTCTAATATTACTAATTCATTAACAATCCCGGTTTTAACCAATTAATCCTCTTTTGTGGGGAATTTGAGCAACTGCTACCAAATTCCCCTCCTTTTAGCCCTAATTTGTCTAGTAACCACTCAAACACATCACAACTAAAGGCATGAAGAGCAAAGACTAATAAAAGATTGAGAACAACCCAAATTAGTATCTAATTAGCCGCAACCGCGACACTAATCAAATCTAATCTATTAGTTGCCTAATTAATTCCCAAATCACTAATTAGCCGCAACCGCGACACTAATCATGTGAAAGTTGCTTCCTTTTAGGCTAATAATCAATGACCATCAATTATCAACCAAGCATATGAAATACTCAAGTCTAATCTAGTAGCTAATTAGATAAAACAAGGATAAATCATGCATTAAAGAACAAGGAATTAATTATAATGAAATTAAAGGCAAAATAGAGAGAAAAATACTTACTAATACTTAGGATGAAGAATTGATTACAACAAGAGTCTAGGAAGGGGATTAGCCTCCCATACTAATTATTACAATAATATTTGAAATTGAAATCATAATAAAAATACTAATTCTCCTTGAGTTTCTCTCTCTAAAATGAAAACTAGTTGAAAACTAATATGAAAGGTGATAATAACTAGGGAGGGGTTACAAGCCCCTTTTATTAAGGATAAGTACCAAAAAGACACTACAAGACGAAATAAACATTTCTTAACCATAAAGAAACCGTCAAGAGCCTCAGGAAACTTCCCGGAAGCTGGTTTCCTCGACTCGAAGAAATAGATTCTCGAGTCGAGCGACGGAATCCTCGACTCGAAGAAATAGATTCTCGAGTCGAGCGACGGAATCCTCGACTCGAGGAACACTCTCCTCGAGTCGAGCGAGGAAATCCTCGACTCGGGGCTTCTTCCTCTCGAGTCGAGGAACCTGAATTCCTCCCTCATTTTTCTCCTTTCCTCCGTGGCTCGAGCTCTTGTGATTCCCATAGTATAGTGCACCCGAGCTCGCTTCTTTCGAACCCCGATCCGATTCCAACTCGATCCACATTCCCTCCTAAAGCACTCCAAAGGGTCTTGAGCGAATGAAAATCCCGTAAAACCACCAAATAAGCTCCAAACAACTCCCAATGGTGTGGTTTACGAATCACAATATCACCATGCTAAAATAGACCCTAAGGCGTCTAAATTACGCGGATTAGCACACTACTCTAACGCCATATCATAGGCCAAAAAAGGGTAAGACAGGCACTGAGGCGCTGAGCTGATTGAGTTGATAGTTTCCTAATTGAACCCTGAATTTATAGTCCTAAGTCGTTGCGTTTGTGTTTCAGTCATATTACTAAACAGAAGTTACATCTGAACTACATTTATACTGATTGTGTTTCATGATGCCTGATTTACTGAGCACCAATTCACCACAAGTAAAAAGTGGGAAGCCTCGCTCAGTCAGATACTTCACAACCGGCGTCCAAGCCAGCTACTCCAAGAGTATTAAGCACAGGCGGCGCCTCAACATTTGATGGAATGGAGAATCCTACAAAGTTATTAATAGTAAAGAGCAGAGAAGTGTCTAATTCTCCTGATCTTGTCTCAGATGTTCAATTAAGTTCAAAGTATAGTAAAAAGCGCAGTGCATCCTCCATGACAAGAAAAACGGCCTAGGATATAGGCTAAAAATAAACTGTCAGATACTCCACAAGTAATATCCTCAACAGTTGCAGGAACGATGAATCCTGCAAAGTTGTACGAGGGAAGATAGTTCTTCAATGAGGAGGAGAAAGTGTGGAATAATTTGGGGGTCTAGTTGATTAGGTGTAACACCCTGACTCATCGCTTGAGCCGAGAGTAGTCACCTATGGCAGCTTGCCAGGCTATGGGCTGACCTCACAGACCAACACGGGTACTCTCGGCGCATTTTGACCTCACTCATGCGCACCCTGGAAAACTTCCCAGGAGGTCACCCATCTTGAAATTACTCCCAATCAAGCACGCTTAACTTTGGAGTTCTTATCAAATGGGCTTCCTAAAAGGAAAGTCGACTTTGTTGGTATGAGTAGGCACTATCAATCGTCTTAAGCACCTCATATGAGCCCCGTCCTCGTTGCGACTGGTAGTCAACCATAGTCTAGCTCCAGGATCTTTCCCCCAATAGGCTGTTGACCTTGGCACTCCTGACCATATGATCAACACGTGTTCGCAGGGTTGCTCTGATACCATTTGTAACACCCCGACTCATCGCCTGAGTCGAGAGTAGTCACCTATGGTAGCTTGTCAGGCTGTGGGCTGACCTCACAGACCAACACGGGTCCTCTCGGCGCATTTTGACCTCACTCATGTGCACCCTAGGAAACTTCCCAGGAGGTCACCCATCTTGAAATTACTCCCAGTCAAGCACGCTTAACTTTGGAGTTCTTATCACATGGGCTTCCTAAAAGGAAGGTCGACTTTGTTGGTATGAGTAGCACTATCAATCCTCTTAAGCACCTCATATGAGCCCTTAATTTCTTAGGGATCTCCTCTGAAATCAGGGGTATTACATTAGGGTGGACTTTTGTGTTTAATTTGGGTTGGATTATAAAATGGAGGGAGTTGTTCGAAGGTGGATTAGGCCCTAATCAGTTTTTCGTCAAAGGGTAAAATTGTCCACAAAATTTGCCATATGGGGTAAGTATTGAAAGAGGAAAATGTTAGTGAATTGATCCAAAGAAGATACTGGAAAATCTCTTTGTGTCGGAGGTAATATTATCTATTCGTACTCATTTTTCATATAATTATTTTGCTTTCCACTTTACTCTACTCGTTAAACTATCACATTTTCATTTCACTATCCCATCTCCTCTTATATCACATTACATTTAAAATTATTACCATGAATTAGTTTACCACCATAATCATCATAAATCACCAGAAGTTATATTTTTTCCCCCCCATAATTTAGCTAATAATTACCATATTATATGATTATTTAGTGGTATCTAATTAATGAATGTCAAGTGTCATTATAAGAAAGATTTGGTTTCAATTTTAAATATATAGTATTAGATTCAAACCAACCGTTAACAAGCAAAAACCAAAGAGGCTACATTACTATCAGTATGGTGGAGCTTGTAGTTGAAGTTCCTGATATATCTAGTGCTTTTGGTATGTTCAACACACTCCTGAGTGAGAATCGTTTACGTTATGCACAAAAGTATTCGGAAAAACTTAACTGTGGAAAATCCGTTTATAATGCGGAATTGCAGGTCAGGGTCATAAAGAGGGGAACGCCACTTGTTGTGGCCTGCGAAACCACCCACTCTACAATTAGTAAAAAATCGTCCGCTTTGGCCCAAAACGTAAGCCCGCATGGTTTTGAAAGTGGGTCGTTTTGACCTAGAACGCCGCTTACTAATGAGCAAAGAGCGAAAGTATAAATACTTACAAAACCAATGACACTTTCATTGTTTTTTCAATTTGGGATTATGGTTGACACGACAACAAGTTTTGTTTGCCTTAGCATAGTGTTGGGGTAACAATTAATGGAGCCTATGAAGCACAGACACCTCTCCTAAGTTGCATGTTGTGTCCCGTACGATGTCGTACACGGTCGGTCCCGCTCAGTATCCAATTTCTTCTTTTTAACTCACACACAAAACCCAATTTTGTACATAATGAACACCAGTTGAACGCCTCTACGACACAAACGTATACATTAAGCTAACATTTAACCAAAATAGATATTCTTAATCTCAAATTCCATATTTTTTTTTCCTTTCACATCTTTAATAATCTTCATTTTGCCATTGTTGTTGGTTTTAAAGCCAGCAATATTTATCATTGTATTAAAAAAAATTAATTCATGTGGAACCCTAATGTTTTGTCGAATTACACGTTTTGACATTTCAAGATTTGAGTGTTTGCATACGGTACTAAGGGTGTGCAAAACCGGGTTCGGTTAACCATTAGTCACTTTTTGGCCGACCCTAAACCGTAACCGTTAGTCCAATTACCCGGTGCGGTTAATCCGATTTGTCAGTTCGGTGTAATCGGGTAATGTTTAAGTACGGTGACACTATTTGAACTACAAAATCAAGTAAAATTGATGGTTAAAAAATTATAATTCCACTTATACCCAATATTTCAAAGCATATATGTATTATTTCACCCAAACAAGGGAATTCTTACAACGCATTGAACTAATTATCTTCTTTTAGACAAGTGAATTAGTTGACTATGAACCTATTTTAGTGAAAATAAGGCTTTATATTCAATTTTGGTTTGGGCTCGGTTACCCACTTTCTCGGTTCGAGTAGGTCGGGCTTTAGTTTGGCAGTTTTTTTTTGCACACCTCTACACGGTATCCTCGTGAGGGACGAAAAATCCCTGACTGTTATAGATGGAACAGTACAAATGTCAGCAAAAAGGACAAAAACCATTACCTATTGATTTTCACCCAACAAATACTCGGTCATCTTCTCTCTCCTACTCATCTTCTCTCTCCTGCTCTCTCCAAAATCATACCCACCTCTTATTCATCTTCATAATCATTGGCCACCTCTTCTCCTTCATCACCGCCATACTTTCTCTATCATCATCATCAATAACATCATTTACCACCACCACATTCGATTAAACCGCCGACGATCTGCATCACCGCCATCATAACATCACCATGCACCATAATCAATTAATCACCACAACATCAACACCCCCACCCCCCGAGATCCCCAGTACAGTCACCGGACCTCTTTGTCCGGCAATGGGTTGTTTTCGACCGACGGCAAAGAGTAATTGAAGGGATCGTCCTCCACGGTAAGGTTACCGCGACGCCGGAAAGTGGGACCCTAAACCCTTTTTCGGCCACCCTTCATAATTCAATTTATTATTATTTTTTTGTTCTAGGGGTTCACCTTGCCCATCCTAGGATGTCGTTTGATTGGTTTGTCGGATTTCTGGGTAAGTTGGTGCTTTCCGGTGGGTCGGGTTGTTGACTGGTTGTAGAAGGTTTGATAACTCGTTGTGGGAAATTTGTAGCTTGAATTCACAAAATTAACCTCAAAAAGTGTCATTTTTTGGCCTAAAATGACCAATCTCCCCCTGTCAGCTGCACTGTTACATTTATGCCAATCTGGGATTATGCGGCCCTCATACCCTCGTTGTTAACCCTCGTGTTAACACCGTCACCACCATTTTCATCTTTCACTACTATCTCATCTAGGGCTTGTTCAACGGTTCAAACCCAGACCGGACCGCCCCGAAAGATCGAGGACCGTATTTGCCAAAATTTGAGGACCGAAGACCGGACCGAAAATCCGGGTCCAAAACCTAGACCGGACCGTTGAATTCGGTGTATAGCGCGGACCAGAGCATGAAGCACCAGTAGTTGGGAAAATGAAAAATAAAATGAATTGTAACTTATATTACGGAACAAAAAAATTGAATAATTTGTTAAAACTAACTATACACAAATACTTGATGAATGACCATGAACATGCCCATCAAAAGTGGAACACAAATTATAAGACACTAATCAATCAGCAAAAAAAAAAAATACTTTTCAAATGAAAATAAAACAAAATCTGCAGTTGTGGCTAACAAGATCCGGCGAGAAAGCTTAGTTATAAATCAATGTGATTCGTGAACAATAGGCGGCGGAGAGTGTCGCGTCTGGTCGGTGGCGGCGAAACATAAGGCGGCAATCGGTTATCGGTGGTGTAAGGGGTGATAGATGAGTTTATGGGAGAGTGAAGAGGGAAGGATCGTTGAATGATTGAGGGTTGGTGATATGAGAGGGTAGAGAGAAAAAAGTTGTGACGTACTTTGCGGATTTCATGGGGAGTTTGGATAAAAACTAGGGTTTTACGCCTTTTCTTTTTTAAACATTAAAGTGAAGTTGTATCGGTCTTCGGTCTTGGACCGGAAGCCCCGGGATTTAGACCAGATTGGTCAACGCACGGTCCGGCCCGTTACTAGTTCGGCACTACCTAGCCCGGGTTAGGTAATGCTAGTGCTAGTGCTCGATTTTTCAAGCACTAGCCCTGATCAAAGCCCTGGTCAACCCGGTCAAAGCATTGGCGGGCTAGTGCCAATGCCCAGAAATCGAGCCCGGGTATGTAGGGCTAATGCTAGTGCTCGTTTTTCTGGGCACTAGCCCAGGTAAGCCCGACCCAGCCTGGCCCGTGGCCAGCTCTAACCATAGCTGCCAGAAGTTGGTGGCGATTAGTTGGTGGCTCATTGGTGTGTGTTAATGGAAGAAAATGGGTGGAGCTTTGCTTAAGGTGAGAGAATGAGAGGGATTTTTCATAGTTTTCACTCTCTCTCTTATTATAATGTTAGAAATTCTACCTTGAGAAGATGTATGTAGACATTGCGTCGGGAGCAACATAATTTGATGCCAAAAAGAATATAGATTTATTTAAACTATAGAGGCAAACATTAAAAATATGCAGATCGAATTACATGGTAAGTTATTAAGAACATATATTGATTTACAGTACATATATGTAAAAAAAATCAGATTTCATCCCAAAATATATATAAAAAAAAAGAAAAATCTGAAAGGATACGCGCTTAAGTAGGTATATTATGATTTACTAACTTATCTGTGCTTTTATTATCAATATAAATAAGACGAAATTTACAAAATATTATCATTTCTTCAAAAATAAATAAATTGTTTCACAAACTTTTGTCTCTTTATCAACTATCAACATGGCTAGGGTGAGTAAAACTATGAAGGGTAGAACTTTCACTATCAAGGGTAAGCGTATGGCCGCTTTCTATCGTCTCAAAGATGAGATTCTTAGACAATTGAGAGAGATGAGGATGCTGCAGGAGTTTGAATGTTGTCTCATAATGCAGAATCCAAGCACTTTGGAGTATGATATAGGGCCAAACATGGCGGAAGGTCGGCGCTTCATTGCTCGATACCTAAAAGGGACAACAAAAGTTGAGTCAAAATATTAATATGTGAGGACTGAGGAGATCTATTACATGATTTACAAATCTGAACTTCATGATAAAGGGATTGCAAGTATGCTATTTGGAATATCTTCAACTTTTTTTGTAATATTTTATTTTTCATCAATAAAACAATATGAATGAAAAATCCAGTGGCCCTTATCATTTCTCTTACTACATTGTGTTTGATGCATCATATGTCGTGTCTTTATTGTTTTTATGGGAATTATAAATTACATATTATATAAGTATCACGTGATTACGCGTATGTTCAGGTGTATGAGAACGAATTTATAACTTCAAATTCCAAAATTTGAATAATAAGAAGAAGAATGAAAAGTAGAATCGCAAAATGGTAGAGAGGCCAAACCAGTGTGGATGAACATGCGATGCTTTTAGAGTGAATTGAAACCAGTGGGGTGATAGTGTACCACCGTTTGGTACTCATTCTCGATACCACCCAATCGAAATAATAAAATATATTGTAAAATAATTTTTTATTTATTAAATTGTAGCCTCAGAATAGTACAACAACAACATCCAAGACTTATTCCCAAAATAATTTGGGGTCGGCTAACATGAATTGTCATCCAGTAACCATCTTGTGCGCGCCATAAAATTTTAAAAATGTTGTGAACCATCTAGCAATGTTGAAACACTTTCGAAAGAAATTTAGCACGTCATCAAAATAAATAAAAAGTTTGAAAATTAGTGAAAAACATATGAAATTTGAACACCAAGTAAGGAAAAGTTTTGGAACAAGTTAGGAAAACCAAACAAAGAAACCAAAAAAAGTTAAATTAAGTCTTCTGCATGAATAACATCTCTCCACACAGCCCTATCCAGCACCATACTCCCTTCAAACCCTAGGAAGCTCATATCACTTCAAATCACCCTCATCCAAGTCATTTTGGGTCTTCACCGACCCCTACTAATATTATCACTTCCCCACCCTTCTACGATCTTCTAACCGGCGCGTCACTAGGCATCCTCCTCACATGGCCATACCACCTCAGTCAGTTCTCCATCATCTTGTCCGCGATGGGCGCAAACTCTACTTTCTCCCTAATAATTTCATTTCTTAACCGATCATGTCTTGTATGTCCACACATCCACCGTAGCATGTGCATCTCCGTCACACTCATCTTATGAACGTGACACTGCTTCACGGCCCAACATTTCGTGCCATATAACATTGCCGGTCTAATCCGTACGATAAAACTTACCCTTCAACTTATTGGGCATTTCTCGATCACACAGAAGGCATGTGGCATTCTTCCACTTCAACCAACCTGATTTGATCCTATGGGCCACATCTCCATCTAATTCTCCATCCTTTTAAAGAATTGATCCCAAATATCGAAAGAAATCTAATCCCTAGACAATCTTTCCATCCAACCTGATCGTCCTTGTCTCCGTTTGCCTAATGCCGCTGAACTTACACTCCAAATGCTCGGTCTTGCTCCGACTCAACCGAACCCTCTACACTCCAAAGTGTGTCTCCATAGTTCCCACCTCCTCTCCAAATCTTCTTTCGTTTCTGAGATCAACACTATATCGTCTGCAAACATCATGCACCATGGTATATCATCCTGGATTGATCTCGTCAATTCGTCCATGACAATAGCAAAGAGAAACGGACTAAGTGCGGACCCTTGGTGCACTCTAATTATAAAAGGGAACTCTTTTGACTTCCCTACACTAGTCCGTACACTCGTCCTAGCTCCCTCGTACATGTCCTTAATGATGATATTAATATTTTTTTGCGGAACTCCTTTCTTAGTTAGAGCCAACCAAAGCACTTCCCTTGGTACCTTATCATAGGCTTTCTCCAAATCAATGAACACCATATGTAGGTCCTTCTTCCTATTCCGATACGGCTCCATTGTTTGTCTTATGAGATAAATTGCCTTCATAGTTGACCTCCCCGACATGAATCCAAATTGGTTTTCCGAAATCTTCACACTTCTTCTTAGTCTATGCTCTATCACCCGTTCCCAAAGTTTCATTGTATGACTCATCAACTTGATCCCACGATAGTTGGCACAAAAATGAACATCCCCTTTGTTCTTATACAAAGGGACCAATGTGTTCTTCCTCCACTCCAGCGGCATCTTATTATCTCTCCAAATCATATTGAAAAGCGTCGTCAATCATTCCACACCTTTGTCTCCTAGACACCTCCAAACCTCAATAGGTATGTCATTGACTCCACTGCTTTCTTCCGTCCCATCTTGTTCAAGGCCATCCTCACCTCTCCCTTCTGAATTCTCCGCGTGAACTCCCGGTTAACAGTATCTGGATGAATGTTCACATTTCCAATATCATTCACTCGATCACCATTGAATAAGGTATCAAAGTACGATCTCCATCTCTGCGTAATCTCCTTATCATCAACAAGGACTCTTTGATCGACATTTTTGATGCATTTCACCCTACCAATGTCCTGAGTCCTCCTTTCCCTGATACATGCAATTTTGTAGATATCCTTCTCTCCTGCTTTGGTATCCAATCTTGTATATAGGTCTTGGTTCACCTTTCCTCTTGCGTCTCTTACAACTTTCTTTGCTTCTCTCTTTGCCTCCCTACTTCTCGTAGTTCTCCTTAAAATAGTAAAGGATACAAAAGTCATTATAATTCGGTCTATCAGACTTCCATTGTCAATTAGTGTAACATCCCCACCAGCCCCACATAGCAACACAGCCCAATCAGATAACAAGTCACCCTTTTAGCCCGTAAAACATCTCGTGGGTTTTAAACGGTGTCTTATTGATAGTATGATGATAGGAGTACGTAATAAACATATTATAAGAGATTTAATTTTCAAATGTGGAACATACCATTTTCCATCATACTGGGGTGTTACAATTAGTTAGATAATTTAACAATCGAATTTATACTTTTGCAATGCAGAACCAGCAATGTAGCACAAAATTGATTAAAACTGATGCCAACATATTAGGACATGTTTGGTATCGTTTTCTGTTTTCAGTTTTCTGTTTTTTTTAAAACCAAAGTCTCGTTTTTTTAACCAGAAAAAGTGGTTTTTAGTTTTCAGTTGCTAGTTTTCATTTTCAGTATGACTATTATAGAAACATACATTTTAAATTAATTTTTGCAACTTATTTAGCTAAACTTCTTACGCAAAAAAACCAAAAACTGAAAACGGCGGTGATACCGAACGGGCCCTTTAACTTCATAGATTTTTATCAATTCTAGTTTCAATGCATTTGTCATTCATACGAACATATTAGGATTCCAAAGCATTGAGGAAGCTCAAAGTTTGTCAAGTCAACACACATGGGCTTAAATTTCAGTAATGGAGAGTGTAATTGAGCGATCGTAATTGTCAATCGGTCGATTATTCCCTACATATTTGTCGAGTAAGCCTTATTTGAGACGGTATCACAATCAGTTATTGTCCTAATTCTTTGTAAATATAGTGATCTCTTTTACTAATTAGTAACCATTATACTACTTTTAGTTAAAAATAAAAATCGATGTACTCCTACACGAATAAGTTTTTTATTCTCTCATTCGCTTCCTCTCCTTCTCTCACTAACCCCAAAGAAACGCTTCCCCAGCATCTCCGATCTCAGACTAGAAATGGCCATTTTTTGTCATTCGCTGCCTAATTTCCTTCTCTTTTATGCTTTGATGGTTGTTTATCTCTAGTTTGAGATCTGGTTTTCAGAACTATCACTAGGAATGGAGCATTGGAACTTGTATGGTCTTATATCGTCGCATTGGAGCTTGTATGGTCTTCTATACTCCGGCAATTTCTACATCAAGATAGTTATTTCATATCTTGATGTGATTTTCGCACCCCCAAAAGATGTGTAAACATCTAAAAATTAAGGTGGATTCGAATCCATGTTTAAGGAGCTCTGCTTGACATGTTGTTTATTTAACTGTGTTGATTGTAAAATTTGTGGTACTCCCTCCATTTCATTCAATTATTTACGTTGGCCTTGTGTTTCACTCACAAATCCAGGCCAAAGTAATCAATTGAATGAAATGGAAGGAGTAGTATCTTTGATCTACTTTGTAGTAAGTGCCATTTGGCTATATTTCAAAAAGATTTTACCATTCTCGTAAAACAAAAAGTAATTGTTTTAATAATATACGATTATTATATCCTCAAAAGGGTTAGTTTATATACTACTCCGTATTACAACAAGGCCAAATAGCCAAATTGGTATAAAAATACAGGTGTTTACCACATTGGTATAAAAAAAACTCAGTAAGACAAATTGGTATTAAAAAAATGCAACGAGAGTCAAATAGGCATAGTTATATGTCGGAGTTGGAAATTCGACAACAAATGTATTTATTTTTCAAACATATGCAAAATAATCCTTTTACTTATTTTTGAAAATAAGTTTTGGGACTATAAAAAAATTTCAAAAAAATAGGAAAGCACTATCTTGCAAGTTTTTGAAAAAAAAAAAAACAAATAATTTTTTTTGTTGATTTTCCAACTCGGTGAAAAAATAGGCTTATTTCACTCTCTTTTCATTTTTTTTATACCAATATGTCCTCTATTATTTTTGATATACCAATCATGTAAAGGCTTGTGTTTTTTTAAACCGATCTGGTCATTTAGCCTATTACAACAACAAAAACAGCAACGACTTTGTCAAAAAAAAAAAAAAAAACAACAACAACAATCAAACCTTATTCCTAAAATAACTAATAATTATTATGTGATCCTTTAAATTACTAGTGTTGTGATTTTAATGTGAACTAGCTAAAATGATTACTAACATCAAGTTTGACAATAATTAAGCGGTTACTTTTTAAAGATTAAAATTGTGTCATAATTTGAGACGGACTCATATGAGACTTTTAAATAGTTAAATTTAGGCTTTATTTAAAAATCAGGGAGGTTGGATCAATCATACAAGGTGACTTAGAGCATCCTTTAGGGGCAGGTTTAAGGGAAAATCTCTCCTCGATGATGCCTACACTAAATCAATTAATTCGTCATGGTAGAGAAGAAAAACGGCACACGGACTGGGCCTGCGAACCAATTTACGATGTCTCCATCACCTACAATTATACCTGTCAAAAACAGACACGACCCGAAAAACCGCTCGTGACCTGGCCCGAAAATAACCCAAAATAAAAAAAACTATTTTTTTCTCAACCCGAACCCGAAAACGACCCGAATGTCTGGGTCATAACCCGACCCTACTCGGTCAACCCGTTGGGTCAAATTAATTGTGCAAAATTTGTATTATAATAATAAAAAAATAAAAAATAAATAGATAAATATTAATTATATATTAAAAATTGATTAATTTAAGACATATAAGGACACAACAATAACTAAATTATTACTATTATATAATATAATACATAAAATGCTTCTAAAATAGTAATAAAATAATATTTTGATGATAATAATTAGCGAGAACAAAGGCGCGAGCATGTATTTTTGACCCGTTGCCCAGTCCGTAACCCGACCCGAACCCATATTAATCTGCGCGGCAAATTCATGTGATGCCTCCGAACTATGTCAGAATGTCAGTGATGCCCCTATATTTGAAACTTGTACATTGCGGTGCCCCTGAACTTTACCTCAACCTGCTTGGTGCCCTTTTTACCCTTGTCTGTTAAATCCGTCAATCCCCCAACCGTTAAATGCTGACGTGGCAGTGATTAGCAGTTGGCGGAAAAGTTAATTAAGGATTAATTGTTATTTAATTAAAAATTACAAAAATTAAAAAAAAAAATTCTCTGAAACTCGTAAATTTTTCACAAAAAAATTAGTGCACATGGTGCCCCTGAACTTTACCCCCCAGTGCACATGGTGCCCCTAACTTTACCCCCCATTTCACATGGTGCTCCTCTTATTCTTGTGTATAAACATGGGTGGTAAAGTTAGGGAGAACTATGTGCACTGGGGGTAATGTAACAACCCTAAAGTTCCGACAAATTAAAATAAGAAAATAAAGGACTGTTATCCCGCCGTTGACTACCAAGTCAACGGCAAGGCTTATTAAAAAAAACTTCTGAACAGTAACAACGATTGTCAGCGGAAGACTTGTAGTTAAGTTTACAATCCAAAATCAAATCGGAAGAAATAAATTACAATCGTTCTGAAAAATCCAAATGTTTGACGAATTATTCTAAAGCCCCATGTCATGCATTGACCTTTAAGTAGACAAGCAATCACCTTCAAGACCTGTCAACTGCGCCACCATGACAATGACACAGGCCCCAAAATAGGGTAGGGACAAACCCAAACAGAAAGAACGTCAGCACAGGCTGAGTAAGAGAAGAGAGCAACAAAAGAAAATAAGATACGCGCCTTAAAATGGCGCGTAGCTACAAATAACTGAAGAAACTACGCCAAGCAATCAAGACAACGAATAAATTTGGCACGACTCGTGCACTGGTCGTGCACAGTACAGAGACCGGCAGAAAAGTGCCGATCGACGGACACGACTCGTACTCAGGTTGCACGAGTCGCGCAAAGGTCAGCCCGGGGCTGCCCGTACGAAAATCTGGTAGTTTTACTTTTAAATTCTTTCGGCAACAATATACGATCACCGAGGGCCTCCGAGAGGTCCCTAAAGACAAGCCAAGGGTCCTACCCCAAGACTACCGCTTCTAGAGTTACAAGTAACGCAACCTAATGACTCGAGTGTGCACACCCCTCGCTAGAGGGCCGGTAGGACGAAACCACCTCTAGGAGGAAGTCTATTAGGGGGTTCGGTAGCTGATCTCCGACCCACAATACTACCTTGATCAGAGGTACAAACAAAAGCCACAACCGCGTGGCGTGGTGACGGCTCCTACGTCCGCCCCTCTAGATGGGTTTTTATTTACCTTCACGTTCTTACGATACACTTTTGATTTATCATTAAAGTACATTATTTGTGCTTGCGCTTTTCGATTTATAGACGGCCGTAGCCGGAAACAACAACATATGAATCAACAATGTGTAATGGCATTGCCATGAAACAAGACATGCATGATTATGAGGTTCAAGAGGGAAAGACATGAGATGAAAGGAACATAACGATAATTGAAGCGAACGAATAGGCTTATGAAAACGAAAGGTACAAACATGCTCAAGTCTTATAAGGTCAATGTTCTTACCTTCAACTCTCAACAACACTAGCAATGAAGTCAAAAGTCCACGAAAGGTACTTCCTCAAAATCACCACCTAACCAATTGTCGAACACAATGGAATTACTACAATTTACAAGGTTGTTATCCTCAAACTTACCATACTTATAATTCACACACCACACACTCAACAACACTCAACATGATAATCCCCAACAAAACATGCTCACAAGACAACCAAATCGACTCCAATTCGCGCCAAACTTCCACAACAACTTCACAATCATGCTAGCAACGATTTCCACCATTTAAACACCTAAAATATCAACAACAACACTCGAAACACCCAAAAAATCAGAATTGGACAGAATGTAATTTGGTCACCCAATTCATCACAAAATGTTCCCAATTAAAACCGTAGTTTACCCAACTCATAACAAACCTTCCCTCCAAATTTCGTGCCAATCCACCCACAAAATCATCATCAAACAAGTTTAAACCTCACACTACGCCAAAAACGGCATTTAACACCGGTAAATATGACACCGGTAGGCTTAGAACCGGTGTCTGAAAAACATAAGACACCAGTTTTCAATCAACCGGTGTCAAATGCTTCCCCAGTCCATTTTCGCGCAATTCCTCACTTAGCAAAAAATAATAAAGAATAAAAAATTGGACATACGACACCGGTTATAAGAAAACCGGTGTCATAAGTTGCCAAAAAAAAAAAATGGACATAAAACACCGGTTATTATAAAACCGGTGTCATAAGTTACCAAAAAAAAAAAAAATTGGACTTACGACACCGGTTTTGAGTAAAACCGGTGTCATATGTTACCCCAGAGAAGATCAT
Organism: Spergularia marina; assembly: GCA_963680865.1. Taxonomy (NCBI): domain Eukaryota; kingdom Viridiplantae; phylum Streptophyta; class Magnoliopsida; order Caryophyllales; family Caryophyllaceae; genus Spergularia; species Spergularia marina. The sequence continues at coordinate 22,790,508 of OY804549.1, forward strand.
TAATCCACTCAGCGAAAAAAACATTAAAAAATTTATCTTATTACAGAAAAAAAAAAATTGGACATAAGATACCGGTTTTGAGTAAAACCGGTGTCATATGTTACCCCAGAGAAGATCATTAACCCACTCAGCGAAAAAAACATTAAAAAAATTGATCTTATTACAGAAAAAAAAAATTGGACTTAAGACACCGGTTTTTCTTTTGTCATATGTTAATTCTAAAAAAAAAAACTATAACCCCCAAAAACCCGAAACCCAGAAAAATAAAATTCTAATTCGCCGTCGCCGTTCTTGCTCCGTTGTCGCCGCTCGCCCCTCGCCGCTCGCCGCTCGTTGTTCGCCGCTCGTTGTTCGCCGCTCGCCGCTCGTTGCTCGCTCTGTGTCGCCGCCGCTATTGTGTCGTCCCTCCGTTGTCGCCGCTCGCCGCTCGTGTTTTGGTGTCTCTTTCATTCAATTAGGTTTGTCGCCAATTACTGTTTTTTCATTCAATTTTGTATTTTTGTATTTTCGTTCAATTATTGTTCGCCAAAATTGAAGGTTTAATCGCCAAAATAATGAATTGCTCGTGTCACCGCTATTGTTTTTTGATGTGTTCGTTAGTGATTTGCCGTTAGTTGAATGGAATTATGTGTTAGTTAGTGAATTGCCGTATGTTAGTTGAGTAGAATAGAGTACAACTTTAGATTGTAGTGGACAAAGACACCGGTTATACATTTGACCGTTTTCTTATCTATAATAATGTTTTGTTTAGGTATTATGAATATAGTATGATAGTAGTGGGTTTAGTGGTATCAAAACAAAATTAAAGCATTATAGATTAGTGGACAAAGACACCGGTTATACATTTGACCGTTTTTTTATGTTCGATTTTTTTTTTAGGTTGAATTTAGAATAATTGGTTAATAATTCTAATAGTGAGTTTAGTTTGATTAAAACAATAAAATTTAGATTATTGAATTGGTAGTTTTAATTAGTTATGTATAGGTGTTTACTTTTTTTAGGTTGAGCTTAGGATAATTGGTTACTAATTTTGGTTTATATAGACATGGATCGAAGTGATATGAGCTTCCTAGGACTTGAAGAGAGTATGGTGTTGGATAGGGGGATGTGGAGAGACTCTATACATGCGGAGGACTTAATCTGACTCCTTGGATTTTTTTGTTTGGTTGCCCTAACTCTTTTGCCAAAACTTTTTACCTTGTGTTCCAAGTTTTTTTTTTTTTTTTTTTTTTTCCTACCCTTTTAATTTATTTTGACGACTTTATAAAACTTCATTTGAAAGTGTTTAAATATTCCGAAATGGTTTACAACGTTTTGAAATTTCATGGCGTACACAAGATGGTTACTAGACGACGATTCATGTTAGCCGACCCCAAATCATTTTGGGAATAAGGCTTGGTTGTTGTTGTTGTTGTTGTAGACATGGATCGAAAATGGGTAACAATGTCAAATCAAGGAGACCGTGATTATGAGGAGGGGATTCAAAAGTTTATAAATTTTGCCGAGAAAAATTGTGAAGACTCAAAGTGTATGCGGTGTCCGTGTTGTAATTGTTATAATATGAGATTTCACTCTCTTGTTACGGTAAAAATTCATTTGGCTAAGAGCGCTTTTGCTTCAACTTATACAAAATGGATTTTTCATGGGGAGGCAACACATGACTTGAGCATGGAGAGTCAAAGTAATAAAGAATTTGTCCAAGAAGATATTGGAGAGGATGATGATGACTATATTGGAGAGGATGGTGAAGAATATATGGGTGAGGATGATGATGTCGAGAATATCGATGCCACTAGTGGAGAGGCTAGTGGAGAAGAGGGGAATAATGATCCGAATGACGATGAAATTGATGTAGATGTAAGTGGTGATGACCCGAATATGATGGAGTAGAACTTGTTGAATGAAAGTGAAGATGAGTTGTATGAAAATTGCAAAAAGTATACTAGATTGTCCGCCGTTCTAAAGTTGTATAATTTAAAGGCGGCAAATGGTTGGAGTGACAAGAGTTTTACAAGTTTGTTAGGCTTGTTGAATGACATGTTACCAAGTGGTAATTCTCTGGCCTACTCGGACTTATAAAGCCAAAAAAATGTTAGCTTCAATGGGTCTAGGCTACCAAAAGATTCATGCTTGTCGAAATGATTGTATATTGCATCGCAAAGATTATGAAGATGATGTTGTTTGTCCTACTTGCAATGCCTCTCGATATAAGGAGAATAAGAATGGTGTTCCGGCTAAGGTTTTGTGGTATTTTCCCATTATACCAAGATTGGGGAGACTCTTTGCCAATCCAGAGGATGCGAAATTGATGACATGACACAAATATGGTGTCGACAGAGTTCATGATGGTAAGTTGAGACATCCGGCTGATGCTGCTCAATGGAATTTTTTTGATGCAAAATACCGTGATTTTAGCAAGGATCCGAGAAAATTGCGACTTGCATTATCTACTGATCAAATGAACCCATTCGGGAATATGAGTAGTGCACATAGTACATGGCCCGTTATACTGATTACTTATAATTTGCCTCCGAAATTATGCATGAAGAGAAAGTACATGATGCTTTCTTTGTTGATTTCTGGCCCAAAGCAACTGGGTAACGACATAGATGTTTATTTGGCTCCCCTTCTTGATGATTTAAAGTTATTGTGGGATGAAGGAGTACAAGTCTTTGATGCTCATGTGGGTCGTAAATTCAACTTACGTGCTATGTTGTTCAACACTAGCCAAGATTTTCCCGTTTATGGCAACTTGTCTGGATAAAGTGTAAAAGGGGACAATGCATGTCCGATATGTGAAGAAGATGCAACTAATCTCTATCTTAATATATCTCACAAGAATGTTTATCTTGATCATCGTAGATTTTTGCCATACAATCACCCTTATCGTAGACAACGAAAAGCTTTCAATGGACAAGTGGAAATGCGTGAGCGTCCAATTGTTTTGACGGGTGCCCAAGTGTATGAGAAAGTCAAGCATTTGAAAATCACATACGGGAAAAATGGGTCGAAACTTTCATCCAAGGGTTATAAGAAACGATCTATATTTTTTTATCTTCCTTATTGGAAAGATTTGACCGTTAGACATTCTCTTGATCTCATGCATATAGAGAAGAATTTTTGTGATTCTATTGTTAACACATTGTTGGATATTCCGAGCAAGACAAATGACACTTTGAAAGTGTAACACCCCGGCTCATCGTCTGAGCCGAGAGTAGTCACCTATGGCAGCTTGCCAGGCTGTGGGCTGACCTCACATACCAACACGGGTCCTTTCGGCGCATTTTGACCTCAATCATGCGCACCCTGGGAAACTTTCCAGGAGGTCACCCATCCTGAAATTGCTCCCAGTCAAGCACGCTTAACTATGGAGTTCTTATCACATGGGATTCCTAAAAGGAAAGTCGACTTTATTAATATGAGTAGCACTGTCAATCCTTTTTAAGCACCTCATATGAGCCCTTAATTTCTCAGGAACCTCCTCTGAAATCTGGGGTATTACAATACTGTAACACCCCGTATTTTTGGGTAATTATTTAATAAAGGTGTTACTTTTTAAATCGATTATTGGAAGATAAAATGAGTTCCTATAATTGAGTTTGGGTCGGGTTTATGGATCACTCATCTCACCCAACGAATAAAGCCCAAACCCGAGTCTACCCTCATACCTATATATACATATAATAAAGAAAACCCTTGCTTTATTTCATAACCATTCGGCCTCCTTCTCTCCCTCTCTCTTCTTTTCGTAGCCTCCACCCGCATAAAATTCCCAGCATCACTGTGTCAACTTAAAACACACATAATTATCTCATACGATCTCTAATTGGAGCGTGGTTGGTGGCGTTAGAACCGTACTTTCGATAAGAATTCGGGAAGATGTAGATCGTGCCAAGATTACATAGGATTCTACTTGTGGAGCTGTTTTAGTGGAGATGTGTCTATCTACCCGAGAATCTGTTCCGCCCCTCGGTATTTTAAGGATTCCCGTCGACTCCTAAGGAATTTGAGAACGAGATTTTGTGGAGATGTTCCTTACTCTAGCATTGATAATATATCAAAAATTGGTAAGATCTAGATCTGTGGATAAAAAGTTATATTATATTTCGTGGGTAACCCTAATTCTTATTTATGGTTCAGTGTGAGATCGATTCCCGTTGATCCACTTGGAGTTTGTGGACAAAATTTGTAGGAAACGTTCCTGACATTACCCTTTATGGCATACTAAATTTTGGTGGTCATACGATGTCGGAGGTAGGAGTTATATATGTTTCAATACCACTGTCTTCTTTTAGATTCATGATATATTAGTTAATTTGTGAGATTATGGCTTATGGTTATACTTTGTGAATTAGGGGATCATCGATTGAGTTTGTGATTGATTGAGCGTCTAGATTGTGGATTCGAGGAGGTGTAGTTCATTGACTTGGTTATAAGAGTTTAATTTAAGAATTAGCGTTGAAAGGTAAGAACGTTGATCGTTACTCCAGCCTACGCATCATTATGTTAGTTGGCGATTCCATTCACATCCATCGTTTATACTCTTTGTTTGGTCTCATGTTCTGCACCTTGAGCTCTTATTGTATTCATATGAATTGTTCGCCTTGCACTTGTCCTTGCCACGCCCTTACTGTTCTCGGCCCTCGGCCTCTTTGCGACCGTGGCCGTTCGGCCTTGATTACCCTCAGTCACTTGGCTAATCGGCCGAGTGAGTCACTTGGTTTTCTGTTCCATAATGTTGATTTTGATTCGTATTAATTTATTGACTTTCCGGCTTCGGCCGTTTATAAATTGTATTATCGAATAACGTACCATCGAATAATGTATGTAAGACGGATGAAAGAAAAGAACGTTGAGATTACCACCTAGAGTGAATGTGATGCGGCACGGACCGATCACTGTTTATACCTCTGATCAAGGTACTGTTTCGGTCGGAGTAGCTACCGACTGCCTATTAGGCTTTCCTCCTAGAGGTACGCATCCTACTGGATCTCTAGCGAGGGGTGTGCACATTTTAAGTCTTTAGGAATCGTTTATATATACTCTAGCTCGCGCCGGTTCGAGATTGTGGTGGCTGCGGGGTAGGAGCCCAGCCGTGTATGATAGACAAGACCGTTTGTCTTGTCAGCGATACGTGACTATCGCACTGTTGTTTTCCGATGGTACTCTGTATTCATTGTTATATCCAATGCTTATTATTTGTTAGCTACGCGCCTCAAGGCGCGTATCTTTGTTTCTCTGCTTTATGTTTCTTACTCAGCATGTGCTGACGTTCTGTTTTCTGGTTTGTTCCCTACCGTGTTCTGGGGCCTATGTCATTCTTCGATGACATAGTTGACAGGTCTTCATGTTGTGGATGCTTGCTAGAGGAATTCATTTGCATGTCGGGAACTTTTCATAAACATTATTTAGACGTGGATTATATTTGTTTTTGTAATTTAATTTCAGTTTTGAGAACTGTAGCTCGACATTCTAAGTCTTCCGCTGTCGTCTTTTCGTTTGTTCGAATTTATTAAGTTCTAATTGAATTTCAAGCCTAACAGTTGACTCGATAGTCAACTGCGGCGTAACAATTCTATAATATTTTCTCATTTATCATTGCGAAAATTTAGGGTTGTTACAGTTGGTATCAGAGCCAGGTTTTGATTCGTCGAGTCTACAAAAGTTTTCAAAACAAATTTTGAAAGTTTTAAAATGGGGGCGAGTCGGGTGCATTCATTCGCATGCTAGTTGCTACGTGCTACTTGTTTCTTGTACTACACCATGGAGTTCTTGGATTGATTTTTGGGTGTTCTAAAAGTGAATATTTTACACCGACCCACTTTGAAGATTATCTTTGGTGCTAACAGTAATTGATGATCTATTGATTTATGAGTTTCGAAATTTAGTTTATTGTTTCGAATGTGATATTGAAATGCTTAAGGCGACTAGGGTATTGGAATAGATCGACAGTATTGCAAGTTAAATAGAGGCATTAAGCACCTTTTGGGTTTATATTAGGGATGAGTTGAAGATGATGATAGTATTATTGTATTTGAGCACTGAATGTTTATAGTTATCGAGGATTTGGCCATTTTAGGTGAGATATGAGACAGAACATACCCTTGGGTTTGTGTATGTGAGATGGTGGTAAACCACAAATTTGGAAGCAATCGTCTACTTCCTCTTTTCCTAACCATAAAACTCTATTCATGGTATTGAATCAAATAAGATCGTTGGGAAAAATGAATCGAGACGAACCTATGCTTATTCCTGTAGAAACAGTCGACACTACTCAATCTAACTTTGCTCCACCAATTGAATCTAGTACAACGATTATTTTAAGGGAAAGTGAAAAGTCGAAGAAGGGACTAGTAATGGTGAGTCTATGAAGGAGCTAAGCTTATGCGTGGTAGGTTCTTGTATACCCGACCTTACGTCATTCAAATGCCATCGACGCGGATTTTAAGTAACGTTAAGAGAACTGAGAAATTGGGAATGCCAAGTAACGTTAAGAGAACTGAGAAATTTTATTGAGGATATCAGGCATATGATTGTTTTCGACATTTTGGGATTAGATGACAAGGATTTGTTATGCAATTTACGGTACTGGAAGCACCTAAATTTTGAAGGAACTCTCGAAATGAATCAAATTCTGTTGGGACAAATTGAAGGTCAATATATATTTCTGCAAGAGTTGTGAGGTTTTAAAGTAGTGCAAGCTAGAAGTGACACGATTTTGGGTTCGATACTTTAAAATTGAGGATTTCTGTGATTTCCCTTGCTTTGTTTTCTTTGCATTTAGACTATGTGTCTAGTAATCATTTTAGAAAAAGGAGACAATGCCCCTATAAATATGTTCAGGTCAATGTTATTTGATTGAGATCACGTGCTATCTGAAAACTTATATGTCTGTGTGTTTTGTGTCCTCGACTCACCCGTTCTAAATGGCCGGACTCGGTTTGATTGATGGCTCACGTTGGCACCAGGGAGAGTGTCCACCGGTCTTGGCCAAGGCGCAACCTGCACTACTTTCCGTCTTTCTCCTTACAGAATTTGAATCGAATCAGTAATTGATAAATCATATGGATGAGTTAAACTAGAAAGCACTACTCTAATTTCGTATGATCAAATAAAACACTCGAATAATACGGTTGGTTGATTATTAGTATTACATGGGATTTCATACTTGGTTCATTTGAAAGTCGTACCATAAAGGTAAACTATTTACCTCGGGACCCATAACAAGATTCTTCAAGTTAGGGCCGTTTGGGTAAAGTTGGTGCTTATGGGTTTTAAGTGAGTAATCAAATTTGATTTGGGACTATATTGTATGAATTACGGCTAGCGTTGGTAATTACTGGCTATGCATGATTGTAGTATTATGGAATATAAATGAGCAAAGGGACACATTCATGAGTTCTCGAATCATCGATATATCTGTATGAGTTTTCTTTCGGTAAATCGTATGATAGAAGTGTTGGGCACCTAATATATAATGGGAAGTGAAATTTTGAGGTTATCACGAGGATTGATCAATTAAATTTGGGTATTAAAATTTTAGAGGTACAATTAGATGGTTTAGGGACAAAGATTCAACGTTCAAGGTCAGTTACACCTATTGGTACGTGATTGGTATAATTAATAAAATGGAATAGATAACATGGTTATGACTTCAACAATTGTTCGAAAACCGGAGTGGTGAAGGAGATTCAACTAGTCGCGTACATGCAAGACTCGAAGGAAATGAGACACATTTGTTTGTTACAAGGTTTGAACCTCCAACCTACAAGTCAAACATAACACAACAGAACCACTAGGACAATATTTGTTTCATAAGTTGCTTCTGGACTTTCAACAATGGAGTGTAGACGTAAGTAGAAAAGGAACGTCGATGTGCTACAACTATATCGAGGTCATAAGTTAGTAGGACTGATGTACCATATAATGTGTAGGGCAAAGTCGACATAAAGATATTGTTTGAATCCACTACTGCAAGGTTAATTTTGAGACTTCATATGCATGGAATGCTATTATTCATGAGTGGTGTTTGTACACTATGCCCTTTGCATCGGTCTTTCTGAAGGCATTGTAGATCATGTTTTGGTGGATAAATTAAGATTGAGATGGGGCGTGCTTAGTGATTGACACCCAAGTCTAATGGAAAAGATAACGTATGGGGCGCTATATCTAATTTGGTTAAATTTACATTCTTGACGTTGTGGCTTGCGACAAATGAACTTAGTCGATATGGATTGATAGTGTTTACCCTGACAAACAAGTTAATGGAATGTGAAGTAATTTCGAGGTGGTAGCGTTGTTGCGCCCTTTGAGTTCAAGGCACTTTGAGCATCATATCTCGAGATTTGAAGTCGTCGGAGGCTTTGATTTTAATTTCAAGACATTTTGGTTTAAATAACTAGGAAAGGAATGAGAACTTCGAAGATGTAGAGTTATGGGATTGGAATTGTCGTGGAAGAAATTTAAAAGTGTTAGATAATCGAAGAGGACTTTGTATAGAGGATCTAGCGATTGTTATTATGATCAGAGTTGATACTACCTACATAACGCCTATGGTATTGAGTTACTGAAAATAAAATTAAACCCCTTTTTGAGAAGTTACAGTTGTATTGCATTAGTTCAGGCGGCTTTGGTGTTATGAAACAGATGAGAAGACAACAAAAGAGAACTAAGGATAATCATATCAGTTTTAGCTTGACAAGTTTGAGACTTGAGGCTACATGTTTACAAGGACGAAGTTTCTTCAAGTCAATTTAGGATGATGGTCTTAATGACTAAGGCTAAAAAGTGCGTCAACACTTGGGAACTTTGGATACGAATATGTGTTTGATCAAGTCCCGAAAGGGTTTCCTTGCAGTTACATAAAGCTTGTGTATTGCTTTAAGGTCTACACCTGTGAGACATGGATTCAAGAAGACTTCAATGTGCAAGAAACAGAGAAAAGTGACTCCGAGGCCTGTACAATATGTTTTGAGGATCAAATGAGAACTGGATATGGAAGGAAAATTCCTAGCTAACGGGTGATACTCTTAACACATTAAGGTCATATGATTATATGATTAAACTCGTTCGCACAACCAAAGAAGTTGACTCTAAGTGTTACTTAAGGGTTGATGTGAGTCATGAACGGATAAAATTTGGAGAACTACAGCGGGCGTGTTCAGGAAACCCAATGAGTATGAGGAGAATGACCTACTTGAATTGAGGTTAAAGTGATGATTATAGTCTTAACTTTAGAGACATTCGAGTTTAGGCCATCACGAAAAGGGTGAAATAGGTGTATAATTCAAGGATCTAACATCAGACATTCAGCGAGATTACTGAAACTTAATGAGTAGTATGAGACGACAAGTTAACGATGAGGTGGAAACTCAAAAGTTGTGGTCAACAACTTAAGGAGTTATGGAACCATCGTGAATGGCATAGAGAATATAAAAATCCCGGACACACCAAGCAAGCATAAAAGTCTATGTAAAGTCATTAGCAAAAAAAAAAAAAAAAAGAGTCTACTCAGTGCGATAAAACAATTATTAGATGACGACAATATCTTGCCGGGGTAAAACGACACTAGATGACAACAATTATGGAGATGAAAGTTTAGCTTAAAAGGTTACAACGTCTTTTTGAGCTCACAACAATATAACGAGGATGACGACTTGAGTGGCTCACAATAGAGGGACGATCGATGTCAATTCACTTTGTCGAACAAGAATGTGAAGGATACATGGAATGTTAAGATATTGTTTAGCCAGCTGCCTATATGCATTAAGAAATATGACAGTGGAAGTTCAACTTACATGTGAGTTGAGATTTTAGATACAAGTTCTACGACGGTGGTCTTGATACTAAATAGTACTCTGAGGTTTAAATGACAATACCTTGTGTAGATGGGAACACTCCAATAAAGGTTTGACATGGAAGTGGCAACGATGAGATTCAAATGGACATAAATATTTCAGTAAAACTTCTAAGGATCGAGATATGGTACAAGTTTGAGTTGCCAGCCGGCTTCAGGAAAGGTTCTATTTTAGTAATGTGTTCCATGTCTATCAACGACAATCACGAGGAAATACGACAAAGCATGGTCGACCTGGGGATGAGAAAGAGACAATGAAATATTAATTTGGGAAACACAAGTGAAAAGTGGCATTTATCGATGGTCAGATAATTTCCTCGCATGATACATATAGTACATTGGTTCGAGGACGAACCTTTTCTTTAAGGGGGATGAGAACGTCGCATTTTCGTTTCTGAATTATGTGAATTATGTGATTTCACTTGTTATTATATGAATCGTGTTGCATCTTATCGAATTATTCTGATAAATTGACATACTTACTACATGCACTGACGATGCATGTATACCTATTCTGTGCACTAATGATGCACACGTACTCGTTTTGTGCACTGACGATGCACACGTATTGACATACCATTTCTCACTCCTTTCCTTTCATACATGCAATTATGTTGTTGAGTCACTACTTATTCTCATCGTATATGGTGTCCTAGTACCATGTATATTATCAAATACATATAAGCCTATTTACTTTCATCTCCCTCTCTTTGCTCGAATGCTCAAGCGGTTGTAAATGGAGTTGTGTGACTGAACAAGTGTTTGGAGAACTATAAACTTGGAAGGACGGTAATTGAGGACACTTTGGAGAATGAATTTAAGATTCGGGACGAATCTTTGTTTTAAGGGGGGAAGACTGTAACACCCCGTATTTTTGGGTAATTATTTAATAAAGGTGTTACTTTTTAAATCGATTATTGGAAGATAAAATGAGTTCCTATAATTGAGTTTGGGTCGGGTTTATGGATCACTCATCTCACCCAACGAATAAAGCCCAAACCCGAGTCTACCCTCATACCTATATATACATATAATAAAGAAAACCCTTGCTTTATTTCATAACCATTCGGCCTCCTTCTCTCCCTCTCTCTTCTTTTCGTAGCCTCCACCCGCATAAAATTCCCAGCATCACTGTGTCAACTTAAAACACACATAATTATCTCATACGATCTCTAATTGGAGCGTGGTTGGTGGCGTTAGAACCGTACTTTCGATAAGAATTTGGGAAGATGTAGATCGTGCCAAGATTACATAGGATTCTACTTGTGGAGCTGTTTTAGTGGAGATGTGTCTATTTACCCGAGAATCTGTTCCGCCCCTCGGTATTTTAAGGATTCCCGTCGACTCCTAAGGAATTTGAGAACGAGATTTTGTGGAGATGTTCCTTACTCTAGCATTGATAATATATCAAAAATTAGTAAGATCTAGATCTGTGGATAAAAAGTTATATTATATTTCGTGGGTAACCCTAATTCGTATTTATGGTTCAGTGTGAGATCGATTCCCGTTGATCCACTTGGAGTTTGTGGACAAAATTTGTAGGAAACGTTCCTGACATTACCCTTTATGGCATACTAAATTTTGGTGGTCATACGATGTCGGAGGTAGGAGTTATATATGTTTCAATACCACTGTCTTCTTTTAGATTCATGATATATTAGTTAATTTGTGAGATTATGGCTTATGGTTATACTTTGTGAATTAGGGGATCATCGATTGAGTTTGTGATTGATTGAGCGTCTAGATTGTGGATTCGAGGAGGTGTAGTTCATTGACTTGGTTATAAGAGTTTAATTTAAGAATTAGCGTTGAAAGGTAAGAACGTTGATCGTTACTCCAGCCTACGCATCATTATGTTAGTTGGCGATTCCATTCACATCCATCGTTTATACTCTTTGTTTGGTCTCATGTTCTGCACCTTGAGCTCTTATTGTATTCATATGAATTGTTCGCCTTGCACTTGTCATTGCCACGCCCTTACTGTTCTCGGCCCTCGGCCTCTTTGCGACCGTGGCCGTTCGGCCTTGATTACCCTCAGTCACTTGGCTAATCGGCCGAGTGAGTCACTTGGTTTTCTGTTCCATAATGTTGATTTTGATTCGTATTAATTTATTGACTTTCCGGCTTCGGCCGTTTATAAATTGTATTATCGAATAACGTACCATCGAATAATGTATGTAAGACGGATGAAAGAAAAGAACGTTGAGATTACCACTTAGAGTGAATGTGATGTGGCACGGACCGATCACTGTTTATACCTCTGATCAAGGTACTGTTTCGGTCGGAGTAGCTACCGACTGCCTATTAGGCTTTCCTCCTAGAGGTACGCATCCTACTGGATCTCTAGCGAGGGGTGTGCACATTTTAAGTCTTTAGGAATCGTTTATATGTACTCTAGCTCGCGCCGGTTCGAGATTGTGGTGGCTGCGGGGTAGGAGCCCAGCCGTGTATGATAGACAAGACCGTTTGTCTTGTCAGCGATACGTGACTATCGCACTGTTGTTTTCCGATGGTACTCTGTATTCATTGTTATATCCAATGCTTATTATTTGTTAGCTACGCGCCTCAAGGCGCGTATCTTTGTTTCTCTGCTTTATGTTTCTTACTCAGCCTGTGATGACGTTCTGTTTTCTGGTTTGTTCCCTACCGTGTTCTGGGGCCTATGTCATTCTTCGATGGCATAGTTGACAGATCTTCATGTTGTGGATGCTTGCTAGAGGAATTCATTTGCATGTCGGGAACTTTTTATAAACATTATTTAGACTTGGATTATATTTGTTTTTGTAATTTAATTTCAGTTTTGAGAACTGTAGCTCGACATTCTAAGTCTTCCGCTGTCCTCTTTTCGTTTGTTCGAATTTATTAAGTTCTAATTGAATTTCAAGCCTAGCAGTTGACTCGATAGTCAACTGCGGCGTAACAATTCTATAATATTTTCTCATTTATCATTGCGAAAATTTAGGGTTGTTACAGAAAGGAAGAGAAGATATGTTCGAAAAGTGTAAAGTCAGAAAAGAGTTGTTACCGCAAAAAGTGGGTTCACGAACTCGTTTACCTCCCGCTGCTCACACTCTCTCTAAAAATGAGAAAAAACAATTTTGTGAGTGTCTCAAGGGGATAAAGGTCCCGGAAGGTTATTCTTCAAATATTAGCAATCGTGTGTCGATGAAGGATTTGAAACTTGTTGGATTGAAATCTCATGATTCTCATATACTCATGCAACAACTTTTGCCCGTGGCTATTCGTTCCATTTTACCAAAAAAGGTACAATTTGCACTTAGAAAGGTGTGTTTATTCTTTAATGTCATTTGTAGCAAGGAGATTGATCCGACTGAGTTGGACAATTTGGAGGAAGAGATTATTTTCACATTATGTCAGCTAGAGATGTATTTTCCTGTTTCTTTTTTCGATATCATAATCCATTTGCCGGTCCATTTGGTAAGAGAGATTAAAGAATGCGGACCAATCTTTTTGAGATATCAATATCCATATGAAAGATGCATGAAAATCTATAAAGACTATGTAACTAATAGATCTCATCCAAAAGGTTGTATTGCCGAGCGTTATATCATAGAAGAGGCTCTTGCTTTTTGTTATGGATTTCTCTCTGATGATGAGCGTGTTGGTCTTCCAAAGCCACGTCATGTCGACAAAATGGAAGGCAAAGGAGTTAGGGGCCACAAGATTATCCAACTCAATGTCGAAGAAATGAATTCAGTTCACTCATATGTTCTTCACAATGATAAAGTTGTAGATTCTTACATTGATGAGCATAAAAAGCATTTGAGAAATCTTCACAGAAATAAGAGCGACATGTGGATTGAGAATGAGAACAAGAAGAGATTTGGCACTTGGTTGAAGAACCAAGTTGTAAGTCAACCCATTAATAAGTTCCCTGATTATGTGAGAATTATGTCTTTTGGTCCATCTTTACAAATTTCCTCTTATAGTGGATATGCCATCGGTGGATATACGTTCTACACCAAAGAACAAGATTCAAGAAGCACTATGCAAAATAGTGGAGTTTCTGTTGAGGCCACTTCTATTCATTTTGCAAGTGCTAAAGATAAGAACCCAAGGGAAGAAAAAATGATTTATTATGGGCAAATTGAAGAGATTTGGGAATTATATTACCAAACTGTTTGAATTCCCATTTTTAAATGCAAGTGGGTTGACAACAACAACGGTGTTAGAAGAGATGAGTTGGATTTCACTTTGGTGAACTTTGATAAAGTTGGGCATAAAGATGATCCGTTCATGTTTGCAAGCCAAGCAAAACAAGTTTTTTTATGTGAATGACCCTTTGGATAAGAAATGGTCTATTATTTTATCCGCTTGACCTAGACATGAGTTTGATTATTATGTTGAAGTTGAGATTTTAGAAGGTTTGGGTGCTCCGAATTCATGTGTCCAAGTGATAGAGAATGATGATAACTCCTTATCATATGTTAGAGATGGTCATGATGAGGGAGTTTGGGTGCAAGATGATGCAAATGTAACAAAAAAACGTTCTAGGACTAACGTAAGTTCTCTAACTAGTTGGGAAATTTTGGTTTTACATTTACGTAATTATAATTTTCATTAATTGCACAAACTCCTCTTTATCTTATTTGTGTTACTTATGTTTATTATTTACTTACACTTATTATAGTTATTTTATTTTATTTAGCTTTCTCTTATGTCTTTTGATACTTATAATCATGTTTATATCTTGTGAATATAGGTTGGATAATGTCGACTCGAAGAAGAAGAAGAAAGCCTAGTGATAATTCCGATTCCGATTCCGATCATGAAAGAGGTCAAACTTTACTACGCGCTTGTGCAAAAGCATTACAAGATGGTTCTCCTTTTCAGCTACAATGGAGTACGGACGGGTTGTTAAATCCGATTGGCGAACATCGCCAAAAGTTTAGTAGTTGGATAGGCGCAATCGCACGTGCACATGTGCCTATTACTTTGAGAGAGTGGAAGAAGCTTGACGAAGCCACAAGAGAACGTGTCTTACACGATATGATGTTAGATATAATATTCAATTTATTTCATATGTCTTGTCTATAAAAGTTATCTAAATTCTTATTTTTTTTTTAATGTGTTTTTTTTTTTTTTTTTTTTTGTGTTTTGCAAGGGTGCATTTTATGTTCATCCCGAACGTAGAGGACGTTGGGTGCTGAAGATAGCCGGTGAAAGATGGAGAAATTGGAAGACCAAACTTCATCTTAAGTATATGTATATAATTGACAAGAAGAATAAGGGAAGGGAACTTGTAACGAAGCCACCGGGAAAGTATCCACAAATCACACAAGAGCAATGGGATGCTTTCATTGAATATCATTTGAAAGATCAAAAGTTTCTTGTAACTTTACATATAATTTTATAATTTTATTGAAATGTTAGCTTTAATGAATATTCTAATTTTTGTTTGTTTTTTTCACGGTAACTAGTCGCTTAGCAAAGATGGTAAAGATAATGCTGCAAAAAAGAAGACTAAATACTTTGGTTCTCGGAAAGGATATATTGGGATCAATGAAGAAATTGTAAGTAAATATACAGCTTTTTTATTTTTTCCGTTATTATTAACAAATTAGTAATCGTTTATTTTTACTAATGCAAAAATGTATTAGATTGAGGAATATGCCGCTAAAGGGTTGCAAATCAAAGAAGTACCACGTCATGTGACTTGGTTGAGAGGTCATAAATCCAAGAAAGGGGCAATGTCCGAGTATGACGAGGAAGTGGTGAAAGAAATTGTAAGTTATTTTTTTTAAGGGTAGAAATTATACTTATTTTAAAATCGTTTAACATATTAATTCTAATTAAATTGTTATTGTCACTTAGGGTGAGTTGGAAGAAGCCGTGAAAGAAGGAAAGTTTGTTCCCCAAGGTCGAGATGATATATTGTCTCGTGCAATCGGCAAAGAGGGGCACCCGGGTCGTGTTCGTGGTGTAACCAACATGAGCAATTTGTCGAATGTTTTTGGTAGATCCACGAAAAAGATGTCCGAGGTAAAGTTAGAGAATACGGTGCAAACAATGCAATCCCAAATGTTCAAGATGAGTCAAATACTTTGCAATTTCGTAGCCGGAGAAACTCCGAGTCAATCTGATATGAAAGAATTGATGAGTGCGATGATGAGTAACGATTCGCAAGCAATAGAAAACAATGAAGAGGATAGAGTGTCTAAGGATTCTAATGTTCTAAGAAAGGGAAAAGAAGTGAGTTTAAATGATGATCGTGAGCCTCCTGTTTCCCATTCATCTCCGAGACAAGCTCGTAATATCCCTCAAACGTTGATCTCATCAATTCAAGATACGTGTGAAGGGCCGGTTCAGGTATCTAATATAATTGTTATATTACTTTACTTTATTAATCAATTCAACATACTTTATCTCAAATGAATTATATTTTCTAATTGTGATAGTTGCACCAACAATTTACAGTACTTTATAAATAATGCAGGGTTGGCATAAGTGTCAAATGTCACTTCCTAGCAATTCACAAGAGATAGTAGCTTTAGGAGAAGTGTATGTGCCAGGCGCTTCGGAGGTACTTACTCTACACAATAACATTGTACCTCCCTGTTATAATAGAGTAAGTATCTCTAAAGACTTGGTGCCAAATGCCGAATTGCCAGTTCCAACCCCGGAAGCTTGTTTTCTCTCTTCGGCCCTTGGTGGTTATGTGTTGTGGCCTTCTCCTTTCATATATATATTGCCTGATACGGTAATTTATATTTCATTATTGAAATTCTTATATTATCTTTGATTTATATTTAAATTCTAACAAGTGTTTTATTTTGTTTGATCATTTAGAATGAAAGGGATAACTCTACGAATAAGAAGAACACACCACCAATCAACAATTCGACACCTACGTCCATTTCAACATCCTCTTCGGAATTCATAACACCGGAAGATAAAATGAATATGAGAAGAACTGTGTTGATGAAGTGGCTTTGTAAGAAAGCTCGAAGCATGAAGAAAACCGGAGATGAGGGAAAAGTTTTGCATGTACCCGAGCATGTGCTTCATAATATGCAAGACTTGTTTGTGACACCGGAAGAGATGGAGCAATGGTGTTATCAATGGCAAATTCAATCTACTCACATTACGCCATTATCTTGTAAGTCACTTTTTATACATTTGTTTAATAAAAATAATAATTAGTTTAGATACTCATATATATTGGTAAATTGATTCATGTGACACTTTCTTTTTGTGGTTTTTTGTCATAGGTATTTGAAAAAGTTCTGTGAAAGGACACGTGTAGATGGTTCGTATGGTTTTTTATGCCCGGCATTTTTGTCACCTATAACACCGGTTGATGATGAGGATGATCGTGCGAATTATATTTTTAGTGCGTTCGCTTGTACAACATGTGCACACGGGCAAAAGATATTTTTCACACCTTATAATGAGAGGTAACTAGTTTTACAAATTCTAGATGATTTTTTTATTTTATATTTCATATATAACTTATATTATTTTGATAATGTGTAGTTCGCATTGGATGTTAGTTGTGATTCATCCACAGTTAGGAACGAGGTATTGGTTAGATCCATCAAGAGGGAGTAATAAACCACCCGAATTTCTTCGTAATCTAATACAAGAGTATGTATATATTATATATCTTTAAACTCCACTGTTATTTAATTATATCTTATAATTATATTTGAATACCGTGTTATTTAACTAGCGCCGTAACGAGGATCATGACTTTGGATCCTCTATACAACTTGAATAAGAAGTCGACGCTTAGATTCTCATTAAGTTAGAAATGTTAGTAAGTTTTAGTTAGGAAATTAGAAACTAGGAAAAGCAAGAGATCTCCATTGTTATATTTTGGGGAAATGTTGTGGATGGAGTAATTGAGATTGGATGAATGGTTATTGTATATAGAGTGAATTTGAAGCTCCATTGTTGTATAGCAAAGAATCAACTTGGTTTCTTGTAGTCGAGGTTTTGGGAATTGGTGTCGTTGAAACGGCATAATCGTAATGTATGTTTATTTGTAATGTGGGAATTGGCGACTAATTGTTGTAGTCGCCAATTCCCTGGCAGAAGCAAAAGCAAGCAAACTAAAAAAAAAAAAAAAATCTACCCTATGACACCGGTTTTTTAAACAACAGGTGTCAAATGTCCAACTGAAAAAAAAAAAAAACAATATATGACACCGGTTTTCTCTTAAAACCGGTGTCAAATGTCCACCAGCGAAAAAAAATAAAAATAAATAACAACAACATATGACACCGGTTTTACCTAAAACCGGTGTCATATGTACACCAGTGCTGACTTTCTGGGTACATATTTGACACCGGTGTCGTATGTGTTGGTTTTGACACCAGGTATTTTCAGAACAACCGGTGTCTTAACATAAGACACCGGCAGTCCAGACACCGGTTGCAACCGGTGTCTATATGGTTTTGCACCCGGTGTCTTATGTATTATTTGGCGTAGTGTCAATTATAAAAGCCCTAATTAATCATTCAACAACTCATGCATCAAAACCATTATAATTGGAACTAAAAACACACAAACAACAACACTACCCATGAAACCATGTTTCAAATCCCCAATTAAACATGAACTCAAAAGCCCTATTTATAAAACATGAAAAAGGGTAAAAATCCTTACAACTCTTGATGTAAAATCAAGAGAGACAGTGAAGGCTGGGCGGACGGTGGCTACGGCGGTGGTGTGCGGCGGCCATGAGGGTGGCGCGCGGTGGTGGGCGGCTTCTCCTTCTCTCTTCTCTTCCTTTTTCTTTCTCCTCTTCTCTCTTTCTTTCCTCTGCTCCTACGTACGTGCGTTTGAGGGAGGGGTTTGCTTCTTGTTTTTTTTTTTCTTTTCTATAGTGTAAGGTGAGGGAAATAAGTAAGAGTATTTTGGTAATTTCGCCAGTTAACTGCCCGATTAGGAAGGTGATCCAAAAAGGTAAATATGCCTAAAACCCAAAATAGAAACTATACCTTAGAATGAGTCACAAAGCGTAACACCCTAATTAAATAAAAATCCCAAAATTTACGGGGTGTTACAGACTTCCCTCCTTAAAACAAATCTTCGTCCCGAAGATTTAGGTCCCTCCATTAAAAGGTAACACAAACGCCCGTATGCTCATACATTTCTCGGTGTCCCACAGCAACTCTCAGACTTAATGGTTTAGGCGGAAAGTACACAAAGGATAAGCAAGGTGAAAAGTAAAATGTAAGGGTATGGTAACACATGGGGGGGGGGGGAGTGCATCATCGATGCACATCCTCATAAGGAGAGTTGTGTTTAGAAAGAAATGCATCATCAATGCATTTTCTAAGACAGCGCGCACAAATGTAAGTGGATTAAGCACATTTAGAAATATACGGTACATCAAATACGGAAGATAGAACGCACGAGGTTCTCATCCCCCTTAAAAGAAAGGTTCGTCCCGAACCAAAAGTACCTTAATCGAATAAGTGGGGGTACTTCTCGCGCATGGCGGACTCAACCTCCCAAGTGGCCTTTTCAACATTGTTGTTACACCACAATACCTTGACCATGTTGGTCTCGTTACGCCGGGTCTTTCTTGTTTGGTATCTAGAATTTTCAAAGGTGCCTCCTCGTAGGTCATTGTCTCATCCAACTCGATCGTTTCCGGGTCGAGTACATGAAATGGATCACTAACATACTTTCGCAGCTGGGACACGTGGAACACGTTATGCACTCGGTCCAACTTTGTAGGTAAGTCCAGTCGATAGGCCACTTCACCAATTCGTTTCAATATTTTGTAAGGCCCAATAAACCTCGGACTCAGCTTCCCCTTCTTGCCAAACCTCATTACGCCTTTAGTAGGAGATACTCTCAACAACACCATGTCATCCTTTTCAAACTCGATATGGCTACGAGTCTTGTCGGCGTAACTCTTTTGTCTGTCCTGAGTTGCCTTGAGTCTATCTTTGATTAGCTTTACTTGATCGGTCATCTCTTGGATATAGTCAAGCCCCAATACTACAGTCTCACTGATGTCGTTCCAACAAATCGGACTTCTGCACTTCCTCCCATACAACGCCTCAAAGGGTGCCATCTTGATCGATGCTTGATAGCTATTGTTATAAGAGAACTCAATTAAATCCAACTTGTCCTCCCATCCTCCTTGAAATTGTAGAGCACAAGCTCGAAGCATATCTTCCAACGTCTGATTTGTTCTTTCAGTTTGGCCATCAGTAGCTAGATGAAATGTCGTGCTCTTTAGGAGTCTGTTCCCCAAGGCTTCTTGTAACTTTGACCAAAACCTAGACACAAACCGCGCATCGCGATCTGAAATTATCTCATCCGGAACACCATGTAGTCTCACAACATGATGTATGTAAGCATTAGCTAGTTGTTTCTTCTTCCAGGTGTCTTTCATGGGTATGAAGTGAGCACTCTTCGTCAGTCTATCTACGATCACCCAAATCATGTTATTTTCCCTAGGAGTCCTGGGTAAACCAGCAATAAAATCCATGGATATCGAGCTCCATTTCCACTCCGGCACTGGCAGTGGTTGTAGCTTGCCTTGCGGTCTCTTGTGTTCACTTTTTACCTTCTGACAAACTAGGCATTTAGCTACGAATTCGGCGATGTCCTTTTTCATCCCAGACCACCAAAACACCTATTTCAGATCTTGGTACATCTTATCTCCTCCCGGATGTACTGAGTATAGTGTAGCATGAGCTTCTGTTAGGATCTGTTCTCTCAGTTGAACATTGTCGGGAACACATACTCGACTCTGAAAGCGAATCACACCATCTCCAGTCATCTTGAATAGCTCGCCACCTTTCTATAACCTCCATTTGAGGTACTCATCAGAATTCTGAAGTTCCTTAATCTCCCCTAAGAGATCATTTTGAAACGTAGTGACTCCATGTTCCGATAACTGTATCCCAAAGTTTAGAAATTCATCTCTCATCTTCTGTCGCTGGACTACCATCTGAATATTGTGCAAGGACTTCCTACTAAGAGCATCCGCCACCACGTTGGCCTTACCCTCGTGGTATTGAATCTCCATGTCATAGTCCTTAATGAGTTCTAGCCATCTCCTCTGCCTCATGTTAAGCTCCTTTTGAGTGAATATGTACTTGAGGCTTTTATGATCAGAGAATACCTTAAATGTTACTCCAAACAAGTAATGTCTCCATAGTTTCAAAGCAAATACCACAGCAGCTAGCTCCAAGTCGTGTGTTGGGTAGTTCTCCTCATAACTCTTGAGTTGCCTAGACGCATAGGCGATTACTCTTCGGTTTTGCATAAGGACAGAACCCAGACCATTCTTTGAAGCATCCGTGTAAACCTCATATGGAATGTTCTCATCTGGCAGTGCGAAAACTGGTGCAGACGTCAACCTAGTTTTCAGGGTTTGAAAAGGCTTCCTCACAAGAGTCATCCCATTTAAACTTGGATGTTTTCTTCATCAGTGTTGTCATGGGTTTAACTATCTTTGAAAAATCCTTAACGAACCTTCTATAATAGCCAGCAAGTCCCAAAAATCTCCTAATCTCAGTTACACTCTTGGGTGTTGGCCAGTCTTTGACTGCCTTAATATTGGAAGGATCAACAGCTACTCCCTCCTTGGAAATGATATGACCTAGGAATGCAATCCTATCTAACCAAAATTCGCACTTCGAAAATTTACCATACAGTTTATTTTCCCTCAAGATTTCTAAAACAATCCTCAAGTGCTCTTTGTGCTCTTCCTCATTCTTCGAATATATTAGGATGTCATCAATGAAAACCACCACAAACTTGTCCAAATAAGGCCTAAACGTTCGATTCCTCAAATCCATAAACACAGCAGGTGCGTTTGTTAACCGAAACGGCATCACAGTGAACTCATAATGGCCATACCTAGTGGAGAACGTTGTTTTGGGAACATCCTCCTCTGCCACCTTAAGTTGGTAGTATCCTGATCTCAGGTTAATCTTAGAGAACATACTCGCGCCCTTTAATTGGTCAAATAGATCATCAATTCTAGGTAAGGGATATCTATTCTTGATTGTTACGTTGTTGAGCTCACGGTAGTCGATACATAGTCTCATACTTCAATCCTTCTTTCGCACGAATAATACCGGCGCGCCCCACGGTGACACACTAGGTTTTCCATATCCCTTCTCCACAAGTTCATCCAACTGTTTCTTAAGTTCTTGCATCTCTGCAGGTGCCATCCTATAGGGTGCCTTGGCAATAGGACCAGTTCCAAGAAGTAACTCAATCTTGAACTCGACTTCCCTTTTTGGCGGCATCCCAGGAATCTCCTCTGGGAAGACATCCTCAAAGTCCTTCACTATTGGCACATCACGCAAGTCGGGGTACTCTACACTAGTATCCCGCACGTGGCATAAGAATAACGGGTTCCCTCTAGAGATCTGTTTCTTTAGGTTCATTACCGAAATCAGTTTGACTTTCGGTCCCTTTAAGCTAACACGGTAAGAAACCCTAACATCCTTGGATCCCCTCAATGATATTTTTCCCAACCAACAGTCTAATCTTGCCTTGTACTTGCCCATCCAGTCCATTCCCAAGATGACATCAAAATAGGGTAAAGGAAATTCTACTAAGTCGGTTTTGAACTCATGACCTCCAATTACTACTGAAACATCCTTAAACATGCTCTTACAATTGACATTCACTCCAGTAGGCATAGAGAAATCAAAATCCACAATTAAACTAGACTTAAGACCACATTTCTCAACAAACTTAGCAGCAATAAAAGAATGGGAAGCACCGCTATCAAATAAAACATGTGCAACAACAGAATTGACAAGGAAATTACAAGAAACCACATTAGTGTTGTCAGCTTCCTCTTGGTTCATCAGATATAACTGACCCGCAGCCTTCTTATTCTTTGTCGCAGCATTAACAGACCCACTTGGTTTTGCAGGGGTTGTAGTCACATTACCCTTCGTAGGAGCTGGGTTCCTAAAAGTGTTGTTGTTAGACCCCATATAATCGCTCTGAGCCCTCTGGTTTGGGAACCTAGGTAACGCGACCGACGCTCTCGAAGCGGGCGCTGGTGGATTCCCAGCCCGTTTTGAGTAACAATCTGACGCCCTATGGCCAAGTTTTTGGCAATGGAAACACTGTATGTATTTTATCCCCATTGCACAACGTGGTCGGGTGGCTACGATTACACTTTCTTCAGAAATGCTTTCGCTCATTCCCTTGGGTCTGAGCGCGGTTTGCCGACAATCCTTTGTTGGAGTAGTTTCCCACATTAGCTGATTGGGTTTTCCCTTTGTGACCCCCAAAATTGCCTCTTTTGTTAGAGAGCTCCAAGAGGTCTAGCGGGCTATCCTTCCTCTTCAGCCCTATGTTTGACTCCATCTTAGCCACCATCCTCTCAGTATTGTTAGCCTTAGCGTACAGTGCCTTGACAGTTGGGAAATCTTCACCAACAAACCAACCCTTAACCTTCCAGTGAAGCTTCTCCAAGTATCGGTTGACTTGTGCTTCATCAGTGGCTACGAGGTCACCACCAAATCGGCTCAAGTCCATGAATTTTTCATGGAAATCCCTAACACTCATTTTCTCTGTTTGCTTCAATTCCTCGAACTCAGCCTTTTTCTGTTTCTTCAAGTGCTCAGGGAAGAATTCAGCCTCTAGATACTTCTTGAGGTAGAGCCAGGTCCTCTCATAAGAAGTTACGGTACCATCAGCCACTCTTTCCACTATTGGCTTGAAGAATTCGTCACGAATTCCCTGCCACCAACGTCCAGCCAAGTCTCTCGAATAATAGGCCCCGATTCGTACTTTATAAGCATCTGGGCAGCCCACTGAGAGGAAGATCCTCTCCATATCCTCAATCCATTCATCTAATTCTACAGGGTCACCTATTCCAGAATAATTTGGGGGATTCTTCTTTTGCACAGCGTTAGACATCTTTGCCAAAGTCATCTCCACATTATTTGGCGTTGCAGTAGTCTGATTAACATCAGTATTGTTATTATTCTGTTGGTTAACAGCTTGATTTGCCAGAAGTTGGGTCATAAAATTGGTCATAGCTGCCATGCGTTGGTTCGAGGCTGCAATCTGTTGGTTCGAGGCCTCTTGTCCTGCAGCCAATTACTGTAGGATAGCTGTCAACTCTGGGTTACCCTGATTAGTAGAACTGTTTCCGCGTGCCATATTCTATATGATAGTAACGGATTAAATTAGCAGAATAGAACAATATAAAAAGCATCTTACAGCCTGACGTAAATAACAAGGGGTAGTAAGGTAGGAAACGATAAATAAGTGAAACAGACGCCTTTAAGTTATTCGTCTCGCTTAATTCTGACTTTTCTGGAACTTTTTTTTTTTTTTGGGTACTGTACACGACTCGTGTCCAGGGTGGCAGGAGTCGTGCCGAGATCAGTAGCTTCACGGCATAAAGAGGACAAATTGGAAACGAATGAACTATGGCATAAGCTCATTAACAACACGCAATTTGGGAACATTTTGTGATGAATTGGGTGACCAAATTACATTCTGTCCAATTCTGATTTGTTGGGTGTTTCGAGTGTTGTTGATATTTTAGGTGTTTAAATGGTGGAAATCGTTGCTAGCATGATTGTGAAGTTGTTGTGTAAGTTTGGCGCGAATTGGAGGCGATTTGGTTGTCTTGTGAGGATTTTTTGTTGGGGATTATCATGTTGAGTGTTGTTGAGTGTGTGGTGTGTGAATTATAAGTATGGTAAGTTTGAGGATAACTACCTTGTAAATTGTAGTAATTCCATTGTGTTCGACAATTGTTTAGGTGGTGATTTTGAGGAAGTACCTTTCGTGGACTTTTGACTTCATTGCTAGTGTTGTTGAGAGTTGAAGGTAAGAACGTTGACCTTATAAGACTTGAGCATGTTTGTACCTTTCGTTTTCATAAGCCTATTCATTCGCTTCAACTATCGTTATGTTCCTTTCATCTCATGTCTTTCACTCTTGAACCTCATAATCATGCATGTCTTGTTTCATGGCAATGCCATTACACATTGTTCATTCATATGTTGTTGTTTCCGGCTACGGCCGTCTATAAATCGAAAAGCGCAAGCACAAATAATGTACCTTAATGATAAATCAAAAGTGTATCGTAAGAATGTGAAGGTAAATAAAACTCATCTAGAGGGGCGGACGTAGGAGCCGTCACCACGCCACGCAGTTGTGGCTTTTGTTTGTACCTCTGATCAAGGTAGTATTGTGGGTCGGAGATCAGCTACCGAACCCCCTAATAGACTTCCTCCTTGAGGTGGTTTCGTCCTACCGTCCCTCTAACGAGGGGTGTGCACACTCGAGTTATTAGGTTGCGTTACTTGTAACTCTAGATGCGGTAGTCTTGGGGTAGGACTCTTGGCTTGTCTTTAGGGACCTCTCGGAGGCCCTCGGTGATCGTATGTTGTTGCCGAAAGAATTTAAAAGTAAAACTACCAGATTTTCGTACGGGCAGCCCCGGACTGACCTTTGAGCGACTCGTGCAACCTGAGTACGAGTCGTGTCCGTCGATCGGCACTTTTCTGCCGGTCTCTGTACTGTGCACGACCAGTGCACGTGTCGTGCCGAGTTTTCCGTTGTCTTGATTGCTTGGCGTAGTTTCTTCAATTATTTGTAGCTACGCGCCATTTTAAGGCGCGTATCTTATTTTCTTTTGTTGCTCTCTTCTCTTACTCAGCCTGTGTTGACGTTCTTTCTGTTTGGGTTTGTCCCTACCCTATTTTGGGGCCTGTGTCATTGTTATGGTGGCGCAGTTGACAGGTCTTGAAAGTGATTGCTTGTCTACTTGAAGGTCAATGCATGACATGGGAATTTTAGAATAATTCGTCAAACATTTGGATTTTTAAGAACGATTGTAATTTATTTCTTCCGGTTTGATTTTGGATTGTAAAATTAACTACAAGTCTTCCGCTGGCAATCGTTGTTACTGTTCAGAAGTTTGTTTTAATAAGTCTTGTCGTTGACTTGGTAGTCAACGGCGGCATAAAAGTCCTTTATTTTCTTATTTTAATTTGTCGGAAATTTAGGGTTGTTAGAGGTAAAGTTCAAGGGCACCATGTGCATTAATTTTTGTAAATTTAATTTTTTTTATGAAAAAATTTCGAGTTTCAGAAATTTTTTTTTAATAATTTTTGTAATTTTTTTAGTTAAATAATAAATAATCCTTAATTAACTTTCCCGCCAACCGCTAATCACTGCCACGTCAGTAGTTAACGGTTGGGGGACTGACGGAGTTAAAGGACAAGAGTGTGAAGGGCACCATGTGCCGGTTGGGGTAAAGTTCAAGGACACCGCAATGTACAAGTTTCAAATATAGGGGCACCACGGGCACTTTAACATAGCTCGGGGGCTCCACGTGAATTTGACGTAATCTGAGCATAGTCGACCCGTATTTGACTCGACCCGTATTCGACCCAACCTGGATTGACCCGAACCTGAAACTCGCCCGCCCAACCTGTTTGGCAGGTCTATTTACAATGCATAAGTTTTTCATTCATTCACATCTCTTTATCCATTTTCTCTCTTATCCCCAATTATATTATACGCTCGGGGGTGTATTGAGATTTTGTACATCATCTAACAGGAATTGGTGAGCAATGAGTGCAATGTCATGAACAATGACAACTATAATTGAGCATGCACATATAAATCAATCAATTTATATTTATTGGGTGATTTTTATTGTTTTGTACTCGTATCGATGAATGCTCGACATATTCATGTGTTGCCATTGAAATGTCGGAGAAAATTCATATATTCGTGGATTGCTCATCAACATGTTCGGGAGTACAAAAACTTCATATACCCCCAGGGGTATTATAAATTTTCATTCACCTCCTACTAAAATGAATGAAATTTCAATTCATTGTACCTCAATAAGTTATACACATTGCATCAAGAACAATATAATTTGATTCCAAAAATATAGATTTATTTAATTTATGAGGCAAACATTAAAATTATCCAGATCAAATTACATGGTAAGTTATAAAGTACAGATACAGACTTCAGTACATACATGTACAAAAATCAGATTTCTTCTAAAAAAAAAAATCTGCAAGATACGTGCTAAAGTAGGTAAATTTTTTATTTATTAACATATTTGTGCTTTAAATAATTATTATAAATAAGACGATATTTCACCAAAATATTATCATTGCTTCAGAAATACATATTTCACAATCCTTCGACACTTCATGGCTAGGGTTAGCAAAACTATGGTGGGCCGAAACATCTCTAACCAGACTAACCGTATAGCCACTTTCAATCGTCTCAAAGATGGGATTCTAAGAGATTTGAGAGAGAGGACGATCATGTACGGGTTTAAATGGTGTCTCATCCTGCAGAATCCCAGCACCTTGAAGTATGAAATATGGCCAAGCATTGAGGAAGCTCAACGCTTGATCGCTCAATGCAAAGAAGAGACGACAAATGTTGAGCCAAAATATTAAGGTGTGAGGAGATCTATTACATGATTGACGAATCTGAACATCATGAGAAGTGATTGCAAGTATTCAATTCGGAATATCTTCAACTACTTTGTAATATTTTATTTCTCATTATTACAACAATATGAATAAAATCCGCTGCCCCTTAATCATTTCTCTTATACCAAATTGTATCCGATACATTATATGTTGTCTCTTTATCATTTTGTCTGATGACCAAATTATAAGTTACATGTTGACATTTGGATTTTTAAGAACGATTGTAATTTATTTCTTCCGGTTTGATTTTGGATTGTAAAATTAACTACAAGTTTTCCGCTGGCAATCGTTGTTACTGTTCAGAAGTTTGTTTTAATAAGTCTTGTCGTTGACTTGGTAGTCAACGACGGCATAACAGTCCTTTATTTTCTTATTTTAATTTGTCGGAAATTTAGGGTTGTTAGAGGTAAAGTTCAAGGGCACCATGTGCATTAATTTTTGTAAATTTAATTTTTTTTATGAAAAAATTTCGAGTTTCAGAATTTTTTTTTTAATAATTTTTGTAATTTTTTTAGTTAAATAATAAATAATCCTTAATTAACTTTCCCGCCAATCGCTAATCACTGCCACGTCAGTAGTTAACGGTTGGGGGACTGACGGAGTTAAAGGACAAGGGTGTGAAGGGCACCATGTGCCGGTTGGGGTAAAGTTCAAGGACACCGCAATGTACAAGTTTCAAATATAGGGGCACCACGGGCACTTTAACATAGCTCGGGGGATCCACGTGAATTTGACGTAATCTGAGCATAGTCGACCCGTATTTGACTCGACCCGTATTCGACCCAACCTGGATTGACCCGAACCTGAAACTCGCCCGCCCAACCTGTTTGGCAGGTCTATTTACAATGCATAAATTTTTCATTCATTCACATCTCTTTATCCATTTTCTCTCTTATCCCCAATTATATTATACGCTCGGGGGTGTATTGAGATTTTGTACATCATCTAACAGGAATTGGTGAGCAATGAGTGCAATGTCATGAACAATGACAACTATAATTGAGCATGCACATATAAATCAATCAATTTATATTTTCAATGTCATTGGGTGATTTTTATTGTTTTGTACTCGTATCGATGAATGCTCGACATATTCATGTGTTGCCATTGAAATGTCGCAGAAAATTCATATATTCGTGGATTGCTCATCAACATGTTCGGGAGTACAAAAACTTCATATACCCCCAGGGGTATTATAAATTTTCATTCACCTCCTACTAAAATGAATGAAATTTCAATTCATCGAATACCCCACCACATATTTTCTCTCCTAATAAAAAAATTACAATGGTGTGTCAAAATATAACAAAATGGTCTCTATTTGTAGGTAATGAAAAATTAGAATTATTGATATTTTTTTTAATAATATTTTTAGAAGATATGTGCATTGGAAAATTTAATAAATGCTAAATTAAGATATTGGCCAGAATAGCCACGTGTCCCCTTTTAATTGACTGAACACGTGGTTTATTATTTCTCCTCGTCCTAGTCTTTATGAAAAGAAGTCATTTTTTGCCCAGATAACAAGCAAAACGACAAATTTTGTATACAACCCGTGGAAAAAAAAAATTAAAAACTGGTGAAGTTGGGGGAAGTGAACCCCAATTGTTGTGTTTATTTTCGGGTAGAATTCATTTATCCCATGAATGATTTTAATTTCATTCATCAATGATAGAAACCATTCATGGCAACAAAAACAAATTCTCGTTTATACATGAAAACTTTTGATAAATGAGATTTTTTTCCTTATGGTAACCGGTGCTCTTAAGTCCAAGTACGTGTGAAGTGTACATTTTGATGGGGTATGCATATTGCCACTACTTTTCAGTTTATTCCACAACAAATTTCTCAATTTTATGCCTAATGCGAATCTGGTGCAATATGTTTGCCTTTCTAATGTAAGTTTAAAAATTAATAGGTATATGACATGAATCAAGCGATCCACGCTTTTTTGTGGATGACAATAATAAACTCAAGTTTAAAAATTAATAGGTATATGACATGAATCAAGCGATCCACGCTTTTTTGTGGATGACAATAATAAACTCATATGAGTTTATAAATTGTCAATAAGAAAGAAACGTGGATCAATTGGTTCAAACCGGAGTTAACTATGAGTTGAGGGTCTAACGTTTCCTCTTTTGTTCAGTTGAGGACCTCAA
This sequence comes from Spergularia marina, assembly GCA_963680865.1. Taxonomy (NCBI): domain Eukaryota; kingdom Viridiplantae; phylum Streptophyta; class Magnoliopsida; order Caryophyllales; family Caryophyllaceae; genus Spergularia; species Spergularia marina. Next base: position 22,819,979 of record OY804549.1, read on the forward strand.
CGTTTTTTTGGGTCACTTAAGGACCTAGGTGTGACGGACGTTAGTTTTTAGAGGCTGGCTTGTCATTCTCCTTTTCCTTTCTTTCTCTCTCCTCTGCTCATTAATTCCCTTTCCTCTACAACCCCATTTTCATAACTCATTCTAATCCTTGTTTCATTAGTTCAACCAAGAAAAGGTAAGGAGTAATTGAGATTAAATACCAAAAACCATTTTAGCCATAAAAATCAACCATTACACACATGGAAGACTAGAAGAGAGAAGCACAGGAGCAACTAACTGGCACTTCATTTATCAAAATTTCCCTTAAATTCCTTCTTCATTTCTTGAGTTTTTCTTCATCATCTGATTCACGATTGGAAAGATTATGTGCTTTGTCAACGCCGACGGATCGCTCATTATCAGCATCAACCTAGCTAAAATTCTATAAACGATCATGCAATGGAGGTAAATTTAGACAATTTTATTTGGGTTTAATGGGGAAATTATAGGACTTTGTTTCTGGGTTTCTATGGGAATTTGTAGGACGGTATTTGTGGGTTTATTTGGGAAAATATAGGACGATGGGATAATTGGGGGAAAATATAAGACGAGTATTCTGAGATTATTTGGGAAAATATAGGACGAATTTTCTTGGTTTATATAATTATATGAGAAAATATAGGACGGTTTTCTGGGTTTATATGAGATAATGATATAGGACGATTTTTCTGGATAAATTGGTGATTGTTTTGGACGATTTTTATGGGTTGAGTGGCTCGAAAAGTTGAATAGAGAAGAGGATAAAGATGGAGGAATGATTGACATGAAATTTTTCTACGCAAACTGGTTTGAGAAGAGCAAGTGAAGATGATTAAGGGATGACAATGGTGAAGATGCAGGGGATGAAAACGAGTTGCAGAGGAAATGAATGAGGAGAGAGAGGGGAGAGAAAGAAAGGAGAAAGAAAGTGACAAGTTACCCTAAAAGCTAACGTCCGTCACACCGTGTCCTTAACAGACCAAAAAAAACGTTGAGGTCCTTAACGGAACAAAAGATGAAACGTTATACCCTCAACTCCTAGTTAACTCGTTCAAACCGTGTCGCTATCATTAGTTCATAACCCTTTGAATGGCCAAAGGCGTTTAATTATTCACTATACGACGACAAGCCTACCAATAATTTCAAAGAAATGTGTTGTGTAGCACGAGCAGTGAGTTAACTACATGATTGGGGAACAATGTTTTCCAAAATTTATTGAATGGGGAATGGGCACTTTTTTTTTATCGTTAGGGGAATAGAGACTGACGCCGTTAGTTGGATGCTGAGCTGGCACTCTCATTAATGAGGGAATGTCAGAAATTTCTTTACCAATGTGACGACCCCTTTTTTTTTATTGTTTTTCTGTCTTTATCTCCTAGAAACCCCCCCCCCCACCCCACATTATTGCGCCAAAAAAACTACCTCCTGCCGCCTCTTCCCATCCCAACTTCTTCACTGCACGACTCCTTGGGCTTCAAACACAAGCGATAATTCTTGCATTTTCTGGCAATAATCTAGGTAAGTTTTAGCTTTTCATGTTCAAGTTTAATTTGTTTGTTTTTACTGTTTATTTTTAGATTAGAACCTCAGTGTTTGCATGTTGTGTTGAAGGTAATGAACAAGGGAGTAATATTGATTTTAATTAACTAGTTATGATTAAAGGATGATCGGAAATGTTTTTTTGTTGTTTTTTTTTTATAATTTTTTTCTTTGTAATCTGATCATATTTATATTAGGGTTTATGGGGAATTCTTTTGATTTTTATTGTTTAGAACCAAAATTAGGTTTTTTTTTTGTCTCTGTTTTGGTAAAAATTAGGGTAATTAGAGTGACTGATGTCATTCGCAGACTCTTATCAATTTTTTAGGTAGAGAAGATCTGGATTATGAACATCTTGGCTAAGTCGCGACGAGGGATGGGGACTGCTTGTACTACTATGATGGGTTCGGTACTCTGTTCGGAGAGTAGTAGGCTGTATGTTGTAAAAAATTGACCCTATTTTGATGTCTTGGGTCATTAGGTAGTTGATATCTACTCTGTTCCTTGTTTTGGGTGTGAAAATTGGAATGAAGGAGTGATCGATTCGGGTAGGCAGGGTATCCGTAGTGCTAGGCATGGGATCAATAGTGTTAGGCAGGATAGTGGTCTTTATTTTGTTTACAGCCTAACGTATCCAAAGTAATGTAATTGTAGCCTACTTATGGGTTTTGATGAAACTATTCTATTTTATAGAATTGAAATGGAATTGATCAAAATTGTGCCTCTTTACTTCTATGTTACTTTTAATTCATTATTGTTGTCAATTTTTTGAGAGTTTATTGGTTTATTTTATAATTGAACAGATTATGCATGATAGTGCTGCAATTGTTGTTCACCATGGTGGTATTTGGGAGGTTAAGCCCAGGTTAAAGTATGTTGGTGGTGAAACAACAACATATGATAACCTTCCTAGCGTAATCGATGCACCATTCATTAGGGCTCTGATCGATTTGTTACAACATAAAGATGTAGTGAAGATGCATTATTTGGATCCAATGCTTGATTTGGATACAGGGTGTAGGTTTTTGTACGATGAAGCTAGTTTTATGCCTTTTATAGAATGGTTGAATCTAGGTTATGAGATACATGTTTACCTTGAGCATGGGAGTGTAGTTGTAGACTTGGATGATGATTATGAAGATGTTTCATTTACTGAGTTACTCGCCATGCAACTATCTACCAATTCCCCAATGTTTAGTGACGCATTAGAGTCCAACAATGCACTTGTCACCATGGATGACATAGATTATGATGATGAGGGTACTGACATTGATGATGAGGAGTTAACTGATGCTAGATTAGAGCTCAAGAAATCATGTACTGTTGATAATGATGTACACGAGGAGTTGGCAAGGCTGGAAAAAGAACTTCAGAGAGATGGGATTGATGTTGACAGTGAGTTTGAGGGGTACTCTGATGATGAGAACCCGAATTTCATTGAGTCTATTGAGGATGAGGAGGTTGGATACATTGCTCCTCCAATCAACACTAGTAAGAGGAAGAGGCCAAATGTATACAAAGATAATACAAGGCCTGAAGACACACATTTCAGCCTTCATCAGGTATTTGATAACTCCGTACAGTTCAAAGATGCCATCCAAAATTACTGTGTTGCTAATGGTGTTGAGACCAAATACTTTAAGAACAATCAGCACCAAGTTGGAGCAAATTGCACGATTAATGGATGTAAGTGGAGAATTTGGGCTTCCACTGATTCAAAGACAGGTTGTTTCTCAGTTAAGACATACAATGGTGTGCATTCACATGGAAGGCAGAGGGTTGTGAGAAATATTTCTTACAAGTGGATAGCTAAAAATTATGCCCCCAAGTTCAAGCTTAACCCATACGTAAAACTTGATGAGATTGTGAACACAGTTAGACTTGACAAGGGCATTAAAATCTCAATATATTTGGCTTACAAAGCCAAAAAGGCTGCAATTGATCTCATAGTTGGTGAGTACAAAGAGCAATATGGTTTGCTCAATCAGTATGCAGCAGAAATTAAGAGATCAAACCCTAGGAACACTGTTAAATTTAATTTGGAGGACAATGTTTTCAAAAGAATGTACATAGGATTTGATGCTCTTATTCAGGGGTTCAAGGCTGGCTGTAGACCTTTCATTTCTGTTGATGGATGCTTTTTGAAAGGTCCATATGGTGGCACATTGCTGGTAGCTGTAGGAAGAGATGGCAACAACCAAATGTACCCTATATCATGGGCTGTTGTGGAATCTGAAACTGAGGATAGTTGGTGCTGGTTTCTATCCCTTTTAGCTGATGATTTAGGCACCATGGATGGTGCTGGCTATGTGGTAATGAGTGATCAGCAAAAGGGTCTGTTAAATGGTGTTGAGTTGATGTTACCAGCCTCTGAAAAGAGGTGTTGTGCTAGACATGTGTACATGAATTTCAGAGGCATATTTGGTGGGAATAACGAGTACAGGAGGCTCTTTTGGAAGGCTGCAAAGTCGACAACAGAGGTCCAGTTTCGAGGTCATATGGAGCAGTTGAGAATGATAAGCACTGCAGCTGCTGATGACTTGCTTGATAGAAATTACACAAAGTGGTGCAGAGCCTACTTTACACCAGTGTCAACGTGTGACAATGTCGACAATAATATGAGTGAAGTTTTTAATGCTTACATACTCAAGTCTAGACATAAGCCTATTATATCTATGCTTGAGGACATAAGAGAGGCCCTTATGGAGAGACTACACAAAAAAAGGGATTTCTTAGTCAACAAGAATGTTATGGTGTGTCCTCGAATTCAAAAGCAAATTGAAAAGGCTAAAGTAGATGCAAGAGGGTGGTTTGCATGTTGGAATGGGGACAAAACTCACGATGTTAGAGAGGGATTGTCCCAGGACAGGTATGTAGTGGACATAAATTCTAGGACATGCACCTGCAATGCTTGGCAATTGAGTGGTATACCTTGTAACCATGGTGTGGCTGCAATATGGCATGAAAAAGATAATCCCGAGAACTACTTAGCTGAGTACTACAAGAAGTCTTACTACTTGAAAGCTTACCAGTGGAGTATTGATGCTTTGAGAGGTCCAAAACAGTGGGAAAGTTCACCTCTGCCTCCCATAAAGGCACCTGAGTTGAAAGAAGTCAAAGCGAATAGACCTACAACTAAAAGGAAAAAATCTGTTGGTGAGGAAACCACTAAAGCCTCTAAGCAGGGCAGCGTTCAGACCTGTTTCTATTGTGGTCAAAGTGGTCACAACAAGAAAAAATGTACACTGGATGATGAGAGCAAAGCTAAAATATCTGAGAACAAAGCAAAAGCAGAGGCCTTGAGAAAACTCAAGTGGGAGAAGAAACAGAAAGTAGCCCAAGAAAGGAAGATACAAAAGCAAGCACATCAGGAAAGGTTGCAAGCGACAAAATCCACCCCTAGAAGGTCTGGAGCATATACTCCAATGCATAAAAGAGGCTATGGGCAGTTGACTTACTCTAATGGCTACAGTAGACCTGCTAATGTAAGTAACAATTAATTTTACCTTATGCTCATCTGATACCATCCATATATAGCATTATTGGTTTTGAATTTGTTGTAATTAAACAGATACCGACCAATCAAAGAGAACAACAACAAAGGCCACAATCACACGGTAGGAATGTGGCTGTGTACAGCGATTACGAAGGGTCACAGACTATGAAATCATGCACTACTATGCATGACAGGCCACCAATGCCTTTGTCTCAAACAGGCTCATCATCAAATTCAAGTTTTCTTGATCCAAAAGGCAGACCATGTATTAGTAGCCAAACCTTACAGGTAATTTGGCTTCTCATTTTATTTTTCGGGTTTTGAATAATATATGCTTTAATCTATGAGTTTTGATATCTAAAATAGTTGTTCGTTTACTTGATTTGTTAAGGAACAAGCACATAATAGATCATTCGCAAGGAGCAAAAATAAAGGCAAAACTTCTTTATTTGTCTTATGACTTTGGTACCGGACATTAGGTAATTACTGACATTCCTCGACAATGTCAATGACATTCACGTTTTGAATGGCTTAATTCATAACAAGCTTATCAATAACTCTGAATTCAATTATTCATGGTTGCTTCAGGATCCGAAAACAATTGGTCAGATCATAATGCTGTTGGATTGGACTTCCTGAGCTGTGCAGTTGATTTTGGGTTACTATTAGCTCAGTGGATGCAATTAGGACTGTTTTTTTTTTTTTTTTTTTTTTTTTTTTATGATTTGATATTATTGTTGTTTAAATTCCTGCACTTAAACTATAGTGTTGTGTTAAGATATTCCTTTGTTTTTCTTTTCAAGTTGAAACAGTAGTAGAAGATATAGCCACTGTAAACTGCAATTATTTTATTTAAGGTATTAGTGTGTTGCAGATGCTGTATATTTCCTACATTAATGGTGAAAGCTTCTTTTGGTAAAAAAAATGTAGCTTCTTTATTTGTCTGCTGGTTTTTGCAATTTTGTATGGTCAACAGGAAGCACAATTGACAGGTATGGGCCATGAAAATGCCACCTCATCACCAGACTAACACCAGACTAACGGTGTTAGTCTCCATTCCCCATTTGATAAAAAAAAACATCCCATTCCCCATTTGATAAAAAGTAGGAAACATTGTTCCCCATTTGATAAAAAGTAGGAAACATTGTTCCCCATTTGTACAGTTAACTCCACGAGCAGTGGACGGTTACGGCGGTTGATTGAACGATTAGACGTTTCGAAGCACAGTTTTCAAATAAAAAATTACCCAATTATTTCATCTGCCACTTCTTTTCCTCTTCTCATCAGACATCACAGTGATTGGCCTATAATTCCTACACGTAATCTCTTTTCTTTCCCTCTTTACCCTGCACATGTCCGACAATCTCCACTCTCACTGTAATACCACTCTTACTCTTTAATAATTCAACATTTATACAGTATTTTAATTCAAGCAAAACTTGTTTGTAACGCCATTGATGAACAACAATGTCATCGCCTTCGGAATTAGAGCAAGTTTCCAAGGATTTGAGAGTAGCAAGATTCGTAATGCACAAGCTTAGTGAAACATTCGACAGTTTCCAGTTGCATTCCTGTTCGATTCTCTCTCTAGCGGAACAATGGCGGAATTTGAAGGAGAATTTCGCCGGTGTTGATAAGTTGCTGGTGATTCGAGTGAAGGAGTTGGAGGTTAAGGAGAGACAAAATGCGGAGGCGGTGGTTAGGGTTGATAATTTGTTTAAGGAGGTTGAGTTGCGGCGGCGGCGGGTGGAGATGGAGGAGAGGAGTGTGAGTGGGCGGGAGAGGGCGGTGGAGATGAGAGAGAAAGATGTGAAGGAGTGTTATGAGGTGTTGGAGATGGAGAAGAGAGATGTTGATGAGCGGCGGAAGGCGGTGGCGGCGATGGAAGCGCGGTTTATGGAGGAGTTAAGTCGGATTAATGCGGTGGAGGAGAGAGAGAAGGAGGTTGAGCGGCGGCACGAGGCGGCGGAGGCGGTGGAGGTTAGGGTTATGGATTTGAAGGCGGAGGTTGAGAGAAGAGAGACGGAGGTTGATCGGCGGCGCGATGAGGTGGAGAGGAGAGTGAGGGAGGTTGAGGAGCGCGGCAAAGCGGTGGAAGAGCGAATTCGGGTGGCGGAGTCGAAAGAGGAGGAGGTAAGGAAAAGAGTTGAGATGGTGGAGAGTATGGAGGCAGAGATTAGCGTGAAGGAGAAGGAAATGGAGGAAATTTACGAGGCGTTGGAGTTAAGGGAAAAGGGGATGAATGAGGAGATGAGAGTGTTGGAGAGTAGAGAGAGATTGATGAATGATGCTAGGAATGGGGCAATTGGAATGAAGGAAGAGGAAATTAGGAGGCGAAGCGAGGCGTTGGAGTTGAAGGAGAAGGACGTGGGCGAGGTTCGGAGAGGGCTAGAGGCGAAGGAGAAGGAAATTAGTATGGGTTGGGGTAGGGTTAAGATTAAGGAGAGGGAGGTGAATAAGCGAGGGGAAATGGTTGGCGTGAAAGAGAAGGAATTGGATGAGTTCAGCGTGTCGTTGAAGTCGAAAGAGAAGGCTGTTAATGAGCGGCAGAGAGTGTTGGAGGTGGACAAGAAGCAGATGAATCGTGGGTTTCAAGTGTTGGAATTAAAGGAGAAGGAGTTTGGTGAGCGTTGCAAAGCCATTGAGCTGAAAGAGAAAGAAATGAAAGGGAAGCAAATGGAGGAGACTGTGAAAGGATTGGAGGTGAAGGATGGTGAAAATCGCAACCATTGTCGAGCAATGGCTGCGAATTGGAAGCAGATTAATCAATGTACTAGTACCCGGAAACGTAAAATTGAGTCTACTAATGAATTGGATGTGCCGTATGAAAAACTGAGGAATGACTCATCCTCGATTAAGATTGGCAGCGTGATCCACACGCTATGTATAAATATGGACGTACATGGTGTGAAATCGTATCTTCTTGAGCATGTGAATGACTATGAGCAGAGTAACTTGAAAGAAAAGATTTTGGATGCTCTTACATGTGCATTTGATCCCGCTAAGCTTGTTCTGGATGTTTGTCGTTGTTTCTACGAAATGAATTCAGTTCGGGTTCATAGTGATGCTGGTAGTGGTAGAACTAGTTGCATATTTATCTTGGAACGGCTTTTGGATCTGTCGGCGTCTATTATACCTAGTGTGAAGGAAGATGCAGGACGTTTGGCTGTTGAGTGGAAATCGAGTTTGCAATATGATCAAGCAGATATTTTCGGGTTTTTGCTGTTCGTTGTGGCCTACAAGTTAACGAATACTTTCAACACAAATGAACTTATTATGTGTTTTGGTAGGCTTCTTCTGTCTGGGACTGAGGTTTACCGGCCTGAGCAAACTGTACATCTGTGCCGTAGATTGGGACTTTCAGAGAAGATTCCAGGTAACCTCATATATATATATATGTTCAATCTAGAGCAGCATCATTGGGATTTACAGTTGTATGCTTTCTGTGCTAATATGGATCGGTTCTTTGAATAAATATGTTGTACAATTATTTATTTTATCTTAAAGTGCGCATTAGAGATTCATATAGAATGATGATATGCATTGTTAGCTGTTTCTTAGCTTAACCTAGCCTATATTGGTGTCAATAACCGGAACAAGAAATGATTGGAAAGTTTAGGTTGCTGTAATCTGATTGAATTTGATGCAGATATACGTGAGGGGGTATGCAATGAGGATCACTCTTGTTAAACAAGTCGCTAAACTAATCACTTGCTTGATTAAGGCCAGGGTATTAGACTTTATATCCTACGGCATAACTGATTGCTGATGTGTACGTATTAGTGGAAAATAAGTTACTAGCCTTGTTTTGCTGTTAAGTATGTCAAGCAGCTGCTAGTTAGAAACTTAGAATCAATAGCTAGCGTTTCTTCTTAGAAAAGAAATGCTGCATGTTAGTCTAGGTTGCTTTGCTTGGTTCTCCTAGCCAGCTTTCTTCAGTTACACCCGAGTGTGCTTGGAGCTGAACTGCTGAAGTAGTATATGTGTCGGCCTCTGTTTTGAGAACAAGGCAGGTGAGATGTTGTATAAAACTTGTGAATGTTTTTCTCCCGTTTCTGGTTTCCTTGAGGAAGAGCTTTGTCAGGTGATAGCTTCTGTTTTTTTTTTTCTTTTTTAGATATCATCTGTTTACAGCTAGCTAATCTAGTGTATTAACGTCCCTGTAGCTCTGCCATTTGAATCCTTCCTCAGGTTTTACACCAGGAAGATGTCTCTGTAACCTGGATAATCATTTCTCTTGTGAACAAATGATTCATATGCATTCAACTCCATTACATGAAAAAAAAAAAAAACATTACTCCATCAAATTCACAAATTAAGTCCTAGACAATCATGTAAAGGTGACATAGATTGTTAGTCCCATTTCAGAATCTGAAACACCATCAGAGCTTCTTTCTTTAGTTTGGAGGAACATGTGCGGGAGTTTACCAGTTATGTCTCGCAATATCACTTTCATTTTCCTTGTCACTTGTAGAGACATGGAAGGCGTTACAGATAAAGAAATATATGGGTTAAGATGGATCCAATGTTTAGTTGTGCTATTGTCTGAAGTTTTGGTCGATCAGAGTGTTGCATGTAGTCAGTGCTTTATTTTATGATAGATTTTTACTTCGTAAGTAGAAGCTTGCTTTGGGCATCTTGCTGGAACAATGGAATTAATTTGCTCACACTGGCTAATGAAATGAACAATTGTAGTAAATAGTGTTCTTCTGGTCTGACTTCTTGGATTGAAGAGGGAAGAGATGACCAATGGCTATTTACTTATTTATACCTGTTGGTGTAGGCGTTTTATATCATTTGGCTCAATTGTTTACCTGCGTTTTTCTTTCCATGGGGAACAGGTTATGTCAGATATCTTATTAGGGAACAGAAGTTCTTTGTGGCAGTTCATTATGTATGTGGACTCAAGCTGCAATCTAGTTTTCCACCAGTGCATTTGCTGGAAGCCTTCTTGGAGCTTGCAAAGAGACGAGTGGAAATGAAACCCAGTGATGGAACTTTTAAAGCAAAGGTGAATTTTTTTCGTTTCTTTTTTGGTTTTGAAAATATAGACGTAGCATAAAAAGTTTTTGCCAGAATCCCTGCAAGATTTTACACTATAAATTATTGCTCTAAGTTAAGTCAAATTTTTGGTTATGACTTCTGAAATATTTCTCAGTTCATCTTTCTGCATTTTTCGCCTGTCTTGGATGCAAAATTACAAACGCTAAACTCTGGGTGATAAAATCAAGAGGTGGTAATTGGTCAAGGAGACCGGGAATTATCTAATCACTGGTTGTCTTCTCTTGGTTTATTATGTTGTCCAGTGTTTTTGCTAATTGTTTGATGTGAATGCCCGGGAATGTATTCTCTTGGCAGTTTTTACTTTTTAGTAGGAGAGCCCGGATCAGCCTGCTCTGCCTATTTTTGTAATGTGTTGTGTGAAACTAATTACGATGGAAAATCATTCTTCTTATACCTTTTTTTTTGGGCAATTAGGCTCTTGTTATACGGACTACTTTATCACTTCATTGACAAGAAAAACTTCTTTTGTCTCTTTGCTTGACTGTCGACTCTGCGTGTGTGACTGACTCTCTGGTTTCTTCTAAATTGGTAGCTGTCATGTTACTGTGATGATGCTTGTTTTATCTTTGTGATTGGTATGGCCGTATGGGCGACACCGTGACAGTGTCAAATGTTTGTCATAAGAGTGATAAGACCAAACAAGTTGTATTGATTTTTGCTTCCAGTCCTACTATTGTGTTTTAGATTTATGGGTCTTAAGAACATTTAACTCGACGCCACATTTGCTTTTTTTTTAAATAAGTTTTCAACTTGCAGTTTATATGTACGTTGATTGGCTTCCCTGCGGTTGAGCAGGGTTGTTACTCTTAATTCATCAGTCACTACTATGTTTCAAATAACTGTGTTGACAAGTTGTGGAGTCTTGATATAAGTGTCATGTACTCATGTATAACTAAGTGTAAATATTTGGCTTTCTCGCAGAAAGTTGCTACTAATATGGAATTAAATTTCCTACGAAATGTAGTAAAATGCATTTCAAAGTTTAAGCTTGAGTCCGAATTCCCGCCCGACCCCCTTCTATCGCGCATCAAGCATTTGCAGCATCCGCTTGCAGCTTCACAATTATCAAGAAAACAAGTCTCAAGCTCTAGCGCTTCAGTAGCGCCTTTCACTCATCAAGGCAAACATCCGCGAGTAGAGACCTTTTAAGATGGACATTACTGATGCTGCACTTCAGAGTACTAGTTCTTTCAGTTGAAAAGTATATCCTTTAGGCTTTAACTTCTGGAGTCAACTACATCATATCCAAGTGTATATCCTCATTTAGCCGGAATGTAGAGTTCCAAATGGATGTCAGCTTGTAAATGATAAAATGTGCATTAAGAAGATACTCACAAATCCTGCAGTCATCAGTACTGCTCTTGGACAGCATGGGTATGTATTCACCCTTTTTGTATCTCAAAGCTATCCAGCAATCCTGCAACTCATAATTGTGCATCATGTTTGATTATATGCAAGCAGTAAGCAGTCCCAATTTCAGCACTTATCCAATCATGACTGGCTGGAGGCTTATGCTGCAGAAGTAGATATGATATGTTTTGTTAGAGTGCACATTATTGTGTTTGACGATTCCTTTGTGAAGCCTGGTAGAACTGTAGAATGGACCAACTGTATTTTGTCAGACCTGGATTTATTTGAGGTGACACCTACCCTGAAGACCTTGTCTTGGAAACATGTTGCCCTTCCCTCTAAGGTTTGTGATCATTCAGTTGTGATTAATTACCAACTAGTTGGCCAAGTACTTGAAAGTTAAAAGTGCACTGTTTTTCAGCAGAAAGCTTGTTCTGAAAGGAAAAATGTTGTTGCAGCGAGCCAAGACCGTGAAAGGCCAACACCAACAGTCAGCAAATGCTTCAAGTTTGCTTGTTAAGCACTATGTAGGGTGAACCGCTGAAGACCACGGATTTTGCCAGGTAACACCATGGCATTTTGGTGAAGCAGCAGTCATTTTTAAATGTCACCTATTTTTACTCGATGATATTTTCGGCATTGAATTTTTTTTTTCAGATTTAATTTTATCTAAACTTTCCTAATTACATCCGAACTTATACTATACGAAATTTATGGAGTTGAGGATTGTTTGGTAGCTCATTAATATCTAAAAGACCATTAGTTTACAAGTAAGGGCTCTGTTTGGCCATGCTCCAACTTCTCCGGAACTATTTCTCAGAAACGGTTTCCGGAAGAGGAGCTCCAAATTGGAGCTTCTACTTTCGATGAACAAATTACACTAGAAGTGCTTCTCAGAAACCAGATCAGTTCCCAGTTTTGGTTTATTGACCAGTTTTCAATGTTTGGGACCTAGAAACAATCCGTAAACACTTTAAGAGCTTGACCAAACACACCAAATTGGATTGAAAACTAGATTAGAATGGATAAATAGATTAGATGCAATTAGATAAGATTAGATGAGGATCAAGCTAAGGTTGGCTTAGTGGTTAGAAAATGAACTTGCCTCTGGTTGTGTGCCAAACGCAAAGGAAAAAAAAAAGTATATAGGTTTTAGTAATTGACGTTTACTAAACAATCCGGGAAAAATAATTTCCTAATTAGACTTTCCTTATTTTATTTTTTTGAGGGTGACTATCCTTATCGAGTTAATTAACCATATTGAGTTACCTTACCAAAATTTCCCAAGAAGTTTCCTAATTTGAGTCTGTATAGTCCATTCTATTCTTCTATAAATATGGAGTACACAGGTTTTTTTACTACTTGCTAAGGGTCTATTGCATCTCTTATCTGTGTATAGGTTTTATTTTGAATTAGCAATGTCAGAATTAGAGCGAGCAGTGACTGATCTGATGACAGCAAGGTTGACACTCGATAAAATCACCGCATCTTTAAATGGTTCTGACTTTTCCGAGAGACGTTCCAGCTTAGTCTCAGCTCTGGGCAAACAATGGGGAGAATTACAAGATTCATTAGCTGGTGCTCAGGAATTTCTTAAGAACCAGGTCAAGGAGATCGAGTTGAAGGAGATAGATGTCGGTGCAACCAAGGAGATGTTGCAGAATATGCAGGAGGAGGTTGAGTTGAAGCAAGAAATCTTGTTATCTGGAGAGAAATCGTTGAGCAAGAAAATTCAAGAACTGGAGCTGAGACAAGAGGAAGTGAAGAAGTGGTTGGAGATCATTGACCTGGAGAAGTGTAGAATTGCAGAGCGTAAGAAAGAAGTTGAATCAGATCAACGGAAGGTGTTGAAGGTGGATATTGTGCTAAAACATAGAGGTAAGCAACTCGGCCAGCTTCACAAGGCGGTTAAATTGCAAGAGAGTAAAATTAGTGGACGCATGAAAGACGCCGAGGAGAGGGAGAAAGAGATTAGTAGACGCATGAAAGAGGCCGATGATAGAGAGAAGGAGATTAGTGGGCGCATGAAAGAGGTCAAGGAGAGAGAGAACGAGATTAGTAGACGTATGGAAGAGTTGGAGGAAAGTGAGAACAAGAATTCCGAAGGCTTGAGAAGCCTGGTGAAGGAGCGACTAGAGAACGAGATGTGGGAGAAAAGGAAGCGTTCCCGCATAAGTAGTTGAGAAACAAGGTCCAGTGGTCCAAGAAGATGATGCAGGTGTTCCAAGAAGATGATGCAGTTTCACTGATTTATCAGACGCAAATGAGTCTACTCATGTATATGAGTTGAATTCGAATATTATGCGACAAAAGATGTTCCTAACACCAAATGGCCGTAAATTATATAATGCTTCCGGAAGCATAAGTACCACCATAGTGGCTGCCTTGCGTTTGTACTTTGACCCTTTGTAAAAGGATATATATATATATATATATATATATATATATATATATATATATTTTTTTTTTTTTAAGGTTAGTACAAGTCAAAAGAAATATTTGATACTGTTTACGAGATCCAATAATGTTTTCTTCTGTTTACGAAATTTCAAAGTATTTTATATTAATATTTTAGAACTATTAATTATATTATCATAGTAGAAAATGATTTTCTTTAGATATTATTTTGTGATTCCTTTTAAAAAATGGGTTCATAAATGATTTCTAAAATCGGAAATTCTATTTGGGTTTTATTTCTAAATCGGGTCAATCCTAGCTATAAGGTCAACACCAACCCAATACACAACTTGGACCAAACACAAACCATATCCAACCTAACAAAAGAAGGAAATCAGAAAAAAGGAAAAAAAAAAAAAAAAAAAAAACCATGCTCTCCCCGGCTCTCTCCTCACGACACCCCCCTTTCTTCTACATAAAACAAAGCTTCCCCTGCTGTGCCCCCTCTTTTCGCCCTTCTTCCCCATGCCGCACGCCCTCCTTCTCCTGCCCAGCTCACCGATCAACCCAACTCGTCAAACAAAGCTTCCCCTGCTGTGCCCCCTCTTTTCGTCCTTCTTCCCCATGCCGCACGCCCTCCTTCTCCTGCCCAGCTCACCGATCAACCCAACTCGTCGGCCGATCACTTCGACGACCCCCTTTCCTTCTTTCATTACCGTGGTTAACGCCCTTCGTCACCTCTCTTCCCCCTGTTTTCGTCCTTCTCTTTAAACGTGAATTACAAGTCACTTTTCTTGCTTTAGTTTGTGTTTAATTGATCATAATAGATGTTATAGTTGGTGCGTAATCAATTTGGGTTAGTTTTATTCACAAAGAATTGATTTTGATGTTTCTTTTGAACGATTTAACGAAGTGTTCAAAAAAAAAAAAAATGTTGAACAAAATAGGTGAAAGAAAAATTTGTTCAACAATATGAGGTGCACGTTACCCACATATGAAACAGCTGAGGTCCTTGGCGGTTTATGACTTCATTTTTTTTTTTTTTTACACTATGGAAAAAAATTTGGTTATTGTTCACAAGTCATAGAACCGCCACTGGCATTGGCGGTTTTATATATAGGTGACGTGCACCCCATTTTGTTGAACAAGTTTTTTTTCCGACCCATTTTTTTTAGCATTATTTAAAAATATCGTTCTGTTTAGGGTTGATTTTCACTAATTATGAATTTGGGATTAGTTAGCTTAATTTTTCGAATTGATTCAATTAATATTGGAAGTTATGGTTTTTGTATGCTTATAATCTGATCCGTAGGGTTTTTGAATTTAATTAGAGATTTAAATTGAATTTTGTAAGTTTTGTAGAAGTTGTAAATTGGGGAAATTTTGATGAATTGTTTCTTAACTTGGTTAATTAGCTCAAATTAATTATACCAAATAAGGTTTCAAAATTTTGAGGATATAGAGATTTATAAACTGATTTTCGTAATTTAATTAGTTTAATTCATTTTTATGTAATTTAAACAAGTTTTTGATAATTCAAACATAATATAAATTGTCTTAATAAATCCTAAGTAAATCATAATAATTAAGAGTTGGTTTTTATACATTAATTTCTGTTTTAAAATCGATTTTATGTCTTTGTGATTTTTTTAAGTAAATTGAGTGTTATTTGAGTATTATTAGATAATTATTAAATACCAATTCTACAATGGCTACCAAAGCTTGGTAGCCATTTGACCATAAATCAATAATTAATAATTAATAATTCAAAAAATAAAACAAAAAATACCCATCCCTTCATTCTCTCTCCTCCTCCTTCCCCAACATCCCCCACCCTTCCATTCCCTTCCCCACCGCTCCTCAGCCGCGACCCATCCCTTCCCCGTCGCCTCCTCATCCATTCACTCCGCTTGATGCCGGCGTCCCTGCTCCCCCACCACGAGCGCGACTTTAACTCCTCCTCCTCCATTTCCATTTCTTCGACATTTATCTCTCTCCTCACATCTCATAGAGGACTGTAACGACTAACGAGGATGATATGGGTGGCTCGCCTACAACTTCAGTATGGTCTTCCATCTTTGTCTCGGGATCGGAAGGGTTCTAACTACAACCAAGTGCATTTCCCGGCAAGAAACGTGATGGTGATTGTAGAGAAGAGGGGTGGTGAGGGTTGTACAAGCGACGTTTGACCGTGGATCAACTTTTACGATATTCGGCAACCAACATGGCGGTGGTGAAGGAGAGGATTCATCGAAGTGGTGTCAGATTGGCAGGGAAAGAGTGGAGGGTGCGGTGGGTGTATGTGTTCTAATAGGGCGTAGGAGGAGTGGTTGAAGGGAGAGAAAATTAATACTCCAAATCTTTAGAATTAATAAATTATTAATTTATTTATTTTTATGGTCAAAGTAATCAATGGCTAAGATTTGTTTAAGGTAATCAAAGGGCTCTTAATGATCCCCTTACAATGGCTACCAAGGGTTGGTAGACATTGTAGAATCACTCATTATTGAATTAGATTTGTAATTGTTGATTTAGTGGTGATTGTTGGTTTAGAATTTAAGTTTTCATGGGCATTGCATATAGAATAGTACTAACATTATTAGTTAGATGAATGATTGGGTGCGATTAGCATTAATTTGGGATTATTGGTTGTATTATTGTAGCCCTTAAGTTAGTAGACGAAGAGTACTAGTTATCGTTGTGCTGTCGTGTTCTTGTGTGCAATTGAAAAGGTAAGCTAGCATGCTCAACCTTTCTTAAACTTGTAGAAACCTTTCATGAACGATATGCTAAGTATGTTTGGTGTGATGGATGAGAACTTGGTATTGGTGGAGAACGATTCAATTTTTCCTTATGATTATTACATTGTACTTGTTTGTTTTATGGCAATGGAAATGTAAGATTGGTTTTGTGTGTGATACTGGTTGTGGATGGCTTATGATTGATTTAATTATGAATGTGAATTATGATAGTGGTGTGTAGATTGGATAGAGTATGGTGGTGTAATTACTGTGTCGGAGGCGTCGGAGCATAGGAGTTGCTCCTATTTATTATGAGCCTTGGAGTTGCTCCTAATTATTGGACGAAATCACATTGACTCCTAATTATAGCCCACCGTATCGGTCTTTAAGTGAGCTCGACTCTAGTACTACTCTATTAAGTTAAAAAAATACTTAATAGGGGGTGTACACACTTAAGGTCTACTAGTATTTGGTTTGGTATGATATAATGAATTGGCAAAGTTGTGACTTAATACGTTGGATTTGATTGTGAGTTCGGAGTGGATTCCTTATCTAATTAAATTTGGTTGGTGACTGTGAAATTGTGGAATTTGACCCTTGTTGCTAATTTGAGTTCACTATGATAGTGGGTGATGTGATTACGTGCTAAATTTGTTTTCAAAAAATTAAACTAAAACGTTTTCAAAATCTAGGTAAGAGTTTTGGCTTTTTACGAGTTGATGCGTCAGCTTACTCAATTTCACTGACTTTTTCCACCTATGGTTTTTGTGTTTTAAATCTACCACAGGTATGAAGTAGTTGATTCATTGTGGAGACGTCGAATCACTAGTTGTTAGTTGGATTTAATAAATTTAGACTTTCAGTTATTACACTAGTTATTATACTCAAGACTATTTCATATTTCACTTACAGTTTCGGATTGTTGTAATTTAAGTATTGGATTGTAATAGACTATTTTAGACCATTAGACAATTTATATTGTGCCTTTGAAATCTCCTACCATTTGAGTCTTTGACTTGAGTGCGAAATGACATTTCCAAATTTCCTTAATTGTGTTTTGGTTCGCGAAAAAAAAAAAAAATGTTTTAAAAAGGAAAGAAAATTTGGGGGTGTCACAAAAGGATTGGAAACAAGTTTCATTTATTTTCAATGTTTTCTTCAAGTGTTTGAAAGATAAGTAAAGGTAAAATAGTAAATTTATTTTTAGATAAAAATAATCGCCCTCCCCTAAACCCTCTATCCTCCCTCCGTCGCCACCGTTGACCACACACCACACCGTTGACAATCACCGTACCATCTACGACCTTCCCGATCACTAGCACAACATCACCACAATTCTAACTATAATTAGATAATTAGGATCACTATGTAACTAGTTTATCCAATTTTGTTTTAGGGATGAGGGAGGGAGATAGTGGTGATGGTTGGGGATTATGGAGGCAAAGTCGAAGCAGGGCAGGGGTCATGGGGCGGCGCGTTTGGGGTAAGGAGGAGGAAGAAAGGAGAAATGAGGAACAAGTAAGGAGGGAAAATAATAGGAAAAGAAGGGCGTGGTGGAGTTAAGGGAAGCTGCGACATCGCCAGAGAAAGGGCGGCCGGACGACGATATCCCCAGGACATAGAAGTGGCAGCGTGTGTTTCTCCAGTGGTGGCTCATGGTGGTCTGCTAAGGGGTTGAATGTAGTGGGGTTGGTGTGTGAGTCGAGACTCGAGATAGAGGAAAAGAGGACACAGAGGAAATTAATAAGCGGGAATCAATTTTGTTACTTTTTTCATTTTTCTTAAATGAAATTAGGATTTATAAAATCACGTAGCTCCCGCCATAAAATCCAAGACTACGACATCACTACATCCGTGGGCCCAGTATTAACCCACACTCTTATTGAGTAATCAACCGGTCTCTTAGGAGCAATAACATGAGCAGCTCTATATATAGAAGCTCTTCGCTTGATGGACTATCTGGCTCACCTCTACATCTCTACCTCCATGTGTAGCTTGATTCCTTGCATTCCATACCGCTCACGTCATCACCACCACCAGCTCAACCTTCACTTTTAGCTCCCTTCCTCCTCCATTCTCATCCATCTCTCCACTAAATCAAGCCCGGATCGACATTGATCCCACATCTCTATGTCTACCCACAACGCTAACACTATGGATTATGGAAAGTGGTTTATGGAATTGGTTTGTCCCAAATTGGGAAACTAAGCTTCCTATGATTAGTTTATAATGGATTCCTACCATCATACTATCAACAAGACCTTCACCTTTTAGAGCCCAAGCGAGAATTTATGGGCCAAGGAGGTGATTGCCCATTTTATCGGGTTGTGTTGCGACCGCGTGATGAGTGCTGCGTTAAGTCCCAGGTCAGCCGTCTAGCGGGGGAGATCTTCGGCTTGTGACTATTGGCATGGATTGGTTGAGGCGCAACGAAGACGTTGCGTTCTTTAAGTGGGGGTGGGGGTTTGTATCATTACATATTATTGAAAACGGTTCATGGAATTGGTTTGTCTCACATTGGGAAACTAAGACTCATATGATTAGTTTATAATAGATTCCTACCATCATACTATCAACAATGTTTTCACCTTTTTTATGCCAAATGAGGATTTATGGGCCTAGGAAATGACTACCCATTTTAGTGGGTTATGTCGTGACGTATGATGGATTAGGCTATTGTAGATCTCTGTGTCTACCCATATCTCGTCCCACACCCTTGAGATCGTCAGGAAAACAATCAAAACATGGATAGAATTCTCGCTAGCCACCCCGCGCTTCAAGCATATGAGACCGCATCACTGATCCTGTTTTGGATATTAGCTCTTGATGGGATCACCCCCTACACAAACGCCAAATAAAGGTTCGAACTTTTGGGGGTACGCCGAAACTCAATATCCGGGACTATACCTTCTCACCATTCCCCATCCAACTACTCCCATCTCCTCCATTTGTAACCAACAATAGGGGTGTGTGCTTAAAGGGGACTTGATAAGATGTACATTATTTTTCCCTCCCTCTCTACTAGGGGTGACCAAAAATTTCGGGTACCCGCTTAGGAACCAAAACCATTAGTAACGGGTTCAGTTCAGTTTCCAGTTCCAAATTTTTAGGAACCGTTAGAAGCGGTTCTTGTTCGGGGTCCTAGATTATCGGAACCGTACCCAGCGCCCAAACGATGCAGAAGGACAAATTTAAGATTTTAGTGTTTATATAGCAAATCAACATTGTCTATGCATATAAATTAGTTAAAAACATTCTTTTTCATCATATATTAGACGTTTCAATCTTATTCATGAATTACGTATGAAAAAAATAGCATATATTCTTCATCCCATTTTTTAACTTAATAAATAAATTAACTTTTGAAAAATATATAACTAACCGGGTACCCGGAATGGTTGTTGGAACCGGCGGTTTCGATCCGATTCCTAATTCCTAGAAACCGTTGCCTACTAGTTCGAGTTCCAAATTTTAGGAACCATTGCTTAGCGGTTCCGGGTTCGGTTTCGGTTGCCAAGATTTGGAGCGAGTACTCGCTCATGCTCACCCTTACTCTCTAGTAAGATCATAATGTTAGAAATTGTACCTCAATAAGTTATACACATTGCATCAAGAACAATATAATTTGATTCCAAAAATATAGATTTATTTAATTTATGAGGCAAACATTAAAAATATCCAGATCAAATTACATGGTAAGTTATAAAGTACAGATACAGACTTTCAGTACATACATGTACAAAAATCAGATTTCTTCTAAAAAAAAAAAATCTGCAAGATACGCTCTAAAGTAGGTAAATTTTTGATTTATTAACATATTTGTGCTTTAAATAATTATTATAAATAAGACGATATTTCACCAAAATATTATCATTGCTTCAGAAATACATATTTCACAATCCTTCTGACACTTCATGGCTAGGGTTAGCAAAACTATGGTGGGCCGAAACATCTCTAACCAGACTAACCGTATAGCCACTTTCAATCGTCTCAAAGATGGGATTCTAAGAGATTTGAGAGAGAGGACGATCATGTACGGGTTTAAATGGTGTCTCATCTTGCAGAATCCCAGCACCTTGAAGTATGAAATATGGCCAAGCATTGAGGAAGCTCAACGCTTGATCGCTCAATGCAAAGAAGAGACGACAAATGTTGAGCCAAAATATTAAGGTGTGAGGAGATCTATTACATGATTGACGAATCTGAACATCATGAGAAGTGATTGCAAGTATTCAATTCGGAATATCTTCAACTACTTTGCAATATTTTATTTCTCATTATTACAACAATATGAATAAAATCCGCTGCCCCTTAATCATTTCTCTTATACCAAATTGTCTTCGATACATTATATGTTGTGTCTTTATCATTTTGTCTGATGGCCAAATTATAAGTTACATGTTGATATTAATAAGCATCACATAATTTACGCGAACAATGAGGGTATACGGGCCAATGAGTGATTTTCCAACTTATTGGGTTGTGTTGCGAAGTATGATGATGATTGGATGAGACAATTACCAAACCAGTGCGGCAGTGCCGATGAAGAAGCGATGTTTTCGGAACGAATTGAAACCAGTAGGGCGATCGCCACCGGTTCGTACTTATTCTCGATGATGAAATGTATTATACAATGAATATTTTTATTAAATTGTAATATCAAAAATCAAAATAATGAAGGATATAAAAATCATTTTAATTCTTGTCCATTAGACTTCCGTCGTTGATTTGTTGGGCGATTAAACAATCTATTCCATGTATTTGCAATGCTCAGCCAATAATCTAGCACATATTTGGTTAATTCTGATGCGCACATATTAGTTCCATTGAAGGCATGAAGTTTAGTAGATTCAATGCCGACATTTGGGCATTTCTCAACCGATTAGTTTCGAATAGATGCATTCTATTTACCATTTTTATTTTGATGCTTGATCTTTAATTAGCTTCAACTTTTGAGGTTTTCAGGTTCCTAGTGGTGTTCTGCACTGCTGAGTGTCAACACCATTGGTGGGATGAGGAGGGGACTTATTTTTAAGGGAAACGCTGAATAGCTCTATTAAGTAATGACGGCCACGAAATCCGAGGCCTCTAAATCAACTACAGAAGGCACACCACTATCGACCCAAAAACTAGATGAGCCACTGCGTGAACGACTTTATTACCATTACGACGAACATGACTAAAAGAACAAGAACTAAAGTTTTGAGAAAATCGAAAAACATGTAAAGCCACTAAACCAAAATAGTTAGATTAAAACTTTTGCTTCTTGAGCGCCTGAAACAGCTTGAGCAAGTCGAACTCGGAGATCACGTTCTTCACTTCTTGTTGCCACGCAATCCGCAGACCAAACCTCACCGCTTTAGCTTCTACAATCTCCGATTTCCATTTCTCCCACACCTACTTACAACCAACAAGTAAGATATCTCCTTTCTCACCCAGGACGACGACCCTAGCCTCGACCCACTTTCTCCAAGTACACCCCATCCATGTTGATTATAAGTGCACCATGCGGAGGCATCCCTTCCACACAGCTTCACCACAACCATTAAGACCCACCCTTATCTTCTTTATCATTTCTCCTAGAGCCTCTGTTGAAATGTGACTTATTTAGTCACATTGTGGAGCTATGGATTGGAGTTAGGTTTGTAGAGGGTGAGAAAACTAAGGAGAATTAAGCGTCGAGTACAGTGACTTTTGGCGCCCCGCGCCGTGTAGGCCGCGAACCGCGGTAGAGGCACGAGCGGATTTTGGCAGAGGAGGCAGAGACTCAGCGCGCCCCACGCCGTGGTGGTCGCGGACCGCGAAGGTGGCGGCGCGGTCCGCGGTGGGTGCTTGGCGGGCCGCGCGGCTTGGTCGGTTTCGGCGATTCGTTTTTCCTTAAGCCGTTTTCTCGTGGTGTTTTATTTAATTAATTCCTAATACTGTTTTCTTGGGTTATTCAGTAGGTTTACTATATAAACACCCACAATAACCTAGCAAGAGTATTAGGCGAGATTAGAGAGCAAACACAAAGGTTTTTTCTTGAGAGCAGTTCTAGTGAAACCTAGACAATCATCTTGTAATCTGTAAGATCTCCAAACATAGTAGAACGATTCCCTTGCCCAGTGGACGTAGCTATCACACCGATAGTGAACCACTTAAATCTTGTGTGTGTTTCTTATTGTTTGTTTGTCTTTTTCGTTCTTGATCAACGTTTCCGCACAACAATTGGTATCAGAGCGTGGTTGCTGAGGATTCAGAGGAGGGAACGATGGATGAGACTACGACAGCGAAGATTGACATATTTACCGGGAAGAATTCGTTTGCGCTGTGGCAGATTAAGATGAAGGCCTTGTTGAAGCAACAGGGCATATGGAAGGCTCTTTCTTCGAAATTGAAGAAAGAAGGAGAAGCGGCGGCTGTGGGTGTACCGACGGAGGCCGAGGAGTTGATGGAGGAGAGGGCTCATTCCACCATCATCTTGAGTCTGGAAGATGACATTATTACTGAGGTAGTTGGAGAGTCAACTACAATTGGACTGTGGCAAAAGTTAGAGAAGTTCTACATGACAAAGTCGCTCACTAACAAATTGCTACTGAAAAAATGGCTATTCGCATTAAGGATGCAAGGAGGTACGTCACTCAGGGATCATCTTGAAAAGTTTAACACTGTATTATAAGAACTGCGTAATATAGATGTTACTGTGGAAGATGAGGATGCTGCCCTTTTACTGCTTGTGTCTTTGCCCGAGTCTTATGAAAATTTTGTTGAGACTTTTGTTGTGGGTAGAGAGACTGTAACCTTAGAGGAGGTGAAGTCAGCACTTCACTCTAGGGAATTGCGTCAAAAGGCGAATGTTGACGTAGGTAACACTTCAGGGTCAGGTTTGCTAGTGAAGTCAAAGAAGGGGTCAGGGAATAGAAAACCTAAGGGTAGTAATTCTACTGATTCACCTAACCTTGTGTGTTATAGATGTAAGCAACCCGGACATAAGATGTATAATTGCCCTAATAAGACTAAGGGTAAGAACAATGCTGCGGTAGTCCTACAAGGGAAGAAGGAGGACTTTGATTCTGAGGGGGACTATGCACTTGCAGTGGTTGAAGAACGTCCTTTGGATCGTTGGGTTCTTGATTCAGGTTGTTGCTATCACATGTGTCGTCATAGGAGCTGGTTCCATACTTATGAACCATCTAGTGGTGGGTATGTTGTTGTTGGCAACAATGCTACTTGTAAGGTGGTTGGTACAGGATCAGTGAGGATTAGGACGGCTGAGGGAAAGGTTCGCACTTTGTACAATGTGAGACATGTTCTAGGATTGGGTAAAAACTTGTTGTCACTTGGGATCTTAGATGATAAGGGTTTCAAGTTTTCAGGTTCAAAAAGGGAGATGTCTATATGGAAGGGTTCGGAGTTGATACTCCGTGGTATCAAGAGGGACACCTTGTATATCTTGAAGGGTGAGACACTGACTAGTTCTGCTGATTGTGCGTCCATTTCTCACGGAGATATGACAAAGATGTGGCATATGCGTCTTGGTCATATGGGTGAAAGAGGGATGCAGCTGTTATCAAAGAGAGATATTCTTGGTGGAGTCAAGGTTAAAAACCTTGAGTTTTGTGAGCATTGTGTGTTTGGGAAGAAGCACAGGTCAAAGTTTAGCAAGGGTGTTCACATAACAAGGGCGCTTCTGGATTACATCCATTCAGATTACTGGGGGCCTTTGCGTGTTGAGGGGCTTAGAGGATTTAACTATTTTGTTACATTTGTTGATGATTTCTCCAGGTACACGTGGCTTGTGCTATTGAAGCACAAGAGTGAGGCTTTCAAAGCCTTTGGGCAATGGAAGGCTTTGGTGGAAAATCAGAAGGACAAGAAGATCAAGAGGCTACGCACTGATAACGGCTTGGAGTTTTGCGAAACAGAGTTCACTGAGTTCTGTAAGGATGAGGGTATTGGCAGGCATCGTACCGTATGGGGGACACCGGAGCAGAACGGTGTTGCAGAACGATTGAACCAGACACTGCTTGAGAGAGTTAGATGCATGCTCTCTAATGCAGGTGTTGCTAGAAGGTACTGGAGTGAAGCTGTGAAAACAGCTTGCTATTTGATCAATCGTGGTCCTCATGGAGGAGTGGACTGCAAGATTCCTTATGAGTTATGGAGCGGAACTGTACCGGACTATTCAGGCTTGAGAGTTTTTGGATGTGTAGCTTACTACCATGTTCGCGACAGTAAGCTAGATCCAAGAGCTAGAAAGGGATGCTTCATGGGTTATGGAGAGGGAGTGAAGGATTTTATAATTTGGTCTCCATCGGAGGGCCGTGTTATTATTAGCAGGGATGTAACCTTTGATGAAAATTCTATGTTCTTTTCTCGTGTTCTTTCTACAGTTCTAATGGCCAGAATGAGGGTGTCGCGGAAGAGGTGGAGTTTGAGGTGGATTCCACCACTATTTCCATGTTTCCACGGGTGGTGATCGAGGATGATGATGCAGAGGTACCGACTAGTAGCCCCGAGACTACTACAGATGTAGTTGAAGAGTCAGAGGGAACTCCTAATGAGCAGGTTCAGTCTCTTGAGATGCCTAAACGTGTATCTAAGAAGACTAACAGGTTTATTGAGGAGATTGAGGGCCGCAAGATTCGTGGTCAGAATTGCTATGCTGAAGATATGATAGGTTATGCATTACAAGTAGCTGATGGGATTAAGTCACATGAGCCTATATCTTACAGAGAAGCAATTACTTGTGGTGAGTCTGTGCAATGGCTTGCTGCAATGGGTGAAGAGATGGAGTCACTTCACAAAAATGGAACTTGGGAGCTTGTACCAGCACCAAAGGGGAGAAAGCTGATTGGTTGCAAATGGGCGTTCAAGAGGAAAGAAGGAACTACAGAAGGTGAGCCGATAAGATACAAGGAAAGGTTAGTTGCTAAGGGGTTCAGTCAAGTAGATGGTGTTGATTATGTAGAGATTTTCTCTCCAGTTGTTAGACACACTTCTATTCGTGTGTTGCTTGCTATAGTTGCACATTTTGATCTTGAATTGGAGCAACTCGATGTCAAAACAGCTTTCTTGCATGGAGAGTTGGAGGAAGATATATTGATGAAGCAGCCAGAGGGGTTCGAGATTCAGGGAAAAGAGCATCTTGTTTGCAAGTTGAAGAAGTCCTTGTATGGACTTAAGCAATCTCCTAGACAGTGGTACAAGAGATTTGACACTTTTATGGTAGAGCACGGTTATGAGAGGAATCCATATGATTGTTGTGTTTATCACAACAAGCTCGATGATGGATCCATGATCTACTTACTGTTGTATGTGGACGATATGCTAGTGGCCACAAAGTGTAAATCTGATGTTGACAAGTTGAAGAAAATGCTCAGTTCAGAGTTCGATATGATGGATTTGGGAGATGCAAAGAGGATTCTTGGCATGCAGATATATAGGGACCGATCGAAGAAGCAGCTTTTCTTGTCACAGAAAAGCTACATTGAGAAGATACTTGGCCGTTTTGGAATGGCTCAAGCGAAGCCCCTAGATACTCCATTTGCTGTTGGTAAGCTTTCTGTCTCTTCTACACCTCAGTCTGAAGCTGAGAAGTCTTATATGTCAACTGTTCCGTATGCCAGAGCCGTTGGTAGTTTGATGTATGTTATGGTGTGCACTAGGCCGGATATTGCACATGCTGTGAATGTTGTTAGCAGGTTTATGGCTCAACCTGGTAAGGAACACTGGATAACGGTAAAAAGGATTTTTCGCTATCTTAGGGGAACGGCGGACATTGGTCTTATCTATGGGAATGATACAGATTGCTTGGACTTGTTAAACATAGACATGTACGTCTAGGCCCTTCGGGGTTGTTAGCTCAAGGTGGAGCTTTGAGCGACCTTTGTCCGGGGTTAAAGGATAGGAGACCCAGTCCAGGGTATATTGGACAGAGAACCCAGTCCAGGGTATAGTGGATAGGATTGGATTCAGTTATGAATCTAGTTTGTTCTAGTTGTGTGCACAATAGCTAGAACGGAGAGGGCAAGGGGTTGATTGGAGGTCGTTGGCTAAATGCGACGCTCTAAGGCAAGGTGGAGAATTGTTGAAATGTGACTTGTTTGGTCGCATTGTGGAGCTATGGGTTGGAGTTAGGTTTGTAGAGGGTGAGAAAACTAAGGAGAATTAAGCGTCGAGTACAGTGACTTTTGGCGCCCCGCGCCGTGTAGGCCGCGGACCGTGGCAAAGGCACGGGCGGATTTTGGCAGAGGAGGCAGAGACTCAGCGCGCCCCGCGCCGTGGTGGTCGCGGACCGCGAAGGTGGCGGCGCGGTCCGCGGTGGGTGCTTGGCGGGCCGCGCGGCTTGGTCGGTTTCGGCGATTCGTTTTTCCTTAAGCCGTTTTCTCGTGGTGTTTTATTTAATTAATTCCTAATACTGTTTTCTTGGGTTATTCAGTAGGTTTACTATATAAACACCCACAATAACCTAGAAAGAGTATTAAGGGAGATTAGAGAGCAAACACAAAGGTTTTTTCTTGAGAGCAGTTCTAGAGAAACCTAGACAATCATCTTGTAATCTGTAAGATCTCCAAACATAGTAGAACAATTCCCTTGCCCAATGGACGTAGCTATCACACCGATAGTGAACCACTTAAATCTTGTGTGTGTTTCTTATTGTTTGTTTGTCTTTTTCGTTCTTGATCAACGTTTCCGCACAATAGCCTCCGTATAGGAATTGGAATAGGAGGTCGCCCACTCTGCTACAGTGCTACCTCCTCCTCTTCACCTTCTATCCTATGTGTGATCTCATTACATCAAAACCATATGACCACGCCACCATAAAACATAAACGCCTCTCCTTACTCCCCTCCCCTCGTCTCCACCTCTCCACCAGCTCTCGCCCCGACCAACACCCCTCTCATTCGTCGATTTCAGCCTGGCACTCTCCCACACCCCCCGAACTCCGGGATAGAAAACGTTAGCGTGTACCTCATCTTCACCCCCCACATCAAAGACAAGTAATATCCGTATTCGTAATATGATGTTGGATATTTACTCTCGTGGGTAAGCCCCCCTTGCACAGCCTCCACGTAAAAACCTTCACTTTCGGCGGCAAAGGCATCTTCCATAAACATCTCTACCAATTACCCCTCGCCACTCCGTCGCTACTCCATTCCCCAGCCCTGGCTAAATGACTTTGTTCCTGCGCATAGTGATACATGGCTTTTACCGTGTACTCACCACACTTACTGTAACTCCACACTAATTTGTCCCCCGCCCCCCCACCCCACCCCACCCCGACGAGAAGGGGACTTGGTTTCCTGTTTTTTTTTTTTTTTTTTTTTTTAACGGACAATCTTTACCATATGAGAAGATAGAAATATCATTCCATTGTTACCCTTTACTAAATGGTACTAATTATGAAACGTAACAACTTAGTTGAGTTTAGTTTGGTAGGCCACTATAATATAGCATTTAGACTAGGTCGTCAAATGCTAGTTAACGTATTTGGTTGGCATATTTTGGTAGCAGATGATCATTCTACTTTTGCTTCTCCATTTTTTGCTATGGTCAATCTAAGTCGCATACGACACGTGCCTTCTCTCTCCTCTACGCCAATAAAAAATCATGTAAATAGGAGAGATATAAGATCTAGGGTCTTGGATGATAAAAAATATTCGTTATCATTGTTGTAAGACTATTGTCAATGTTTAATAGAAAAAATGGCACATGAGTGACAAAGTCGGTAGAGAAAGATGATTGATAGGAAAAACCTATGATGGTTAATGTAGCTCTTATTAGATTATGGATATGTCTTTTTCAAGACAATCTAATTTTTTATAGGTCCGAAATCAACATTTTAATCTTTATCCGGCGCCTCTAAGCTTTGGGACCATTCCTGGTCTCACCTAGACTCAATGAATTAGCCTTGCTTACCTAGAACTGTAATATGTTTGTGTAGCCTTAACATTTTTTATACGGAGTATGTCCTCGTCTATAAGGTTGTTGTATATTTTGTTTTTGAAAGTGCCATGTAATATACCCTGCAAATTGTACCGTGGTCCCCGGACCACAGGCAACATGGTGGTCCGAGGGGCACGATGGTAATTTGCAATAAAGAAAAACATACTCTTCAATGGTCGGGATTCATTCGCTCATTTTCTCCTTCTAGCGTGTATTCTCACTTTATGTGGTTTTTCATTTTAACTCCCTCCTCTATGCTCTCTGTCATGTCCTCTGATCACACTACCACACCCAGCCGCGCCACCACCACCCATAGGCGCGCCTCGCCTTCCCACCGCCGCTTATGAATGTTTGTCTATTGTAAAAGGTATGGATCTTATTATTGTTAATCATGGATCTAAATCTTGATCCATGAATAATTATTGTAAGATCCATGGATTGTAGTGGGAAGATCCATTTCATTTGCTTCTAAAAATCCATGGATTTTAATGATGGAATCCATGACTCTTATTTGTTTTCCATTTTTGTTTTTTGGATGAAATTAGAGACGTCGGGGATAGGGTTTGCATGATTGTCGGCGGTGGTTGAGTCTGGGTTGTTGTTTTGATTGTGGGGTTTTGCAATAGTGGTGACTAGCGGTGACAGAGGTGTGTCGGGCTGGGGAAAAGAGGAGAGAGAAACTGAGTAAGAGATAGAGTTTTAGTTTTTTTTTTTTTTAAAAAAAAAAAAAATCTACCAACCAAATATAAGTTGACGCGTGTCAAGACCACCTTCCTCCTAGTGATCTGGGGACCACAATATAACAACTGCATATACCCCAACCAATACCATCACTTTTAGCATTTTTTAGGTAATAAAGTCTCAAAACCTACCATAAAGTTCACTTAAAATCATAAGAAAATCATTCACAAACTTCTCATATATGCAATTTTGATTCCATTCCTCTTTTATCATATTAACTTACCAACCTAATGAGGAAAAGAAAGATTCTACAAGATCCTTATCCGTTTCCATTTATTGCCCTTCTAAAAAAAAACATGGAAAGTGTGCTTTCTTCTTCTTCACTCCCCTTTTAAAAAACAAAAAAAAAAAAAAAAAAAAAAAAAAAGTTCGTGTGCCGCGCGCTTTCTCGCTTGTAAAACTTAACTCTCTCGTTTCTTCGCACACAATAATCACCTCTCTCCCATTTCCAGGTATTCAACCTCCTTTTTTTTTTTAGCCCTAAATCACAGTTTAACGAAGAAAAAAAGCTCAATTCATTTTTCGTTAGGGTTTGAAATTATAAATTTTGATTTCTGGCGAAAATTTTGATGCTTAATTAACAATGTCGTCTTCTCCAAAACGAAAAATTCCGAAATTCGAAGTGCATGAATTCGAGAATTTGCAGTCGAACGCAAGTTCAATCGTTGCGTTCGCCGGAAAATGGCGGAATTTGCAGTCGTCTTTCACTCGTGTCCACAACTCGCTGGTTAGCCGCCGAGTCAGGGAGGTTGACTCGGAGGAGGGAGAAAATGGTGTGGTTGCGGCTGAGTTTGGTTTGTGTGAGAAAATTGTGAAATTTGGGGAGAATTTGGAGGAATTTGAGAAGAGGAAGAAGGTTAGTGTAATTAGTGAGGGTAGGGAAGAATTGGAGTTGAGAGAAGAGCGATTTACCGAGGAATCGATGTCGAAGAAGATTAATGAGGAATGTAGAATGTTGGATGATAGGAATGTTGATTGTTGTAGGAGAGTGTTGGAGATGAAGGACATGGAGTTTAAGGAGAGACGAGAGGGGTTAGTGGTGAAGGAGAAGGAGCTTGAGGAGTTAAAGAGAGTTTTAGAGGCGAGGGAGAAGGAGATTGAGGAGCGTTGTGCTAGGGTTGGGGCGAGAGAGAAGGGTGTGTGTGAGAGGAGTAAGGAATTGGTTGTGAAAGAGAAGGAATTGAATGATTTATACAAGGGGTTAGGGTTGAAAGAGGAGAATCTTTATGATGGTTTGCGAGGGTTGGAGTTGAAGGAGAGGGATGTTGAGGAGCGTGGTGAGGTGTTGAAGTTGAAAGAGAATGTGAAGCGAGTGGATGAGCGTGTGAAGGAAATGGAGATTGAATGGAGGCAAAAGAAAAGGCGATTGATCCGGGGTTTTAATGGGAAGCAAACAATTGATGGTAAAGAGGAGGAAATGAGTGAGGTTTGGAATGCACAAGGATTAGAAGAGAAGGGGAGGGGAAAGGATTGTATTGATGATCATAAAAGACTAGATCCTCCTAAGGAGAAACAAAGCAATTTGTCATGTGGAAAGAAGGGGTTGGTGGAAAAAAAACCTTGTGATAGTATGGAAAGACGGTGGATTGGTAAGAAGCAAACTAGTGATCGAGGTGATCAATTGAAGCCGAAGGAAAAGAAAACGAGTGATGAAGCACTAGGGCTGAAAATGGAGCAAGGCAATGAGTGTGTGAGCAAGACGGGTTTAATGGAAAAGCCAATGCGAGATGGCTTTGTGAAGATGAAAATAAAGGAGATCAATGAGTGTATGAGTAAGAGTAAGACAGAGTCAAAACAGAAGCAAAGGGGTAGTGAAGTTTTGGGGGTGAAAATGAAGCAGATTGGTAAGCAAAAGAAGCAGAGTCCTTTGGTTCAAGCTTTCGGAGGGAAGCCAATGAGCAGAGTTTGGAAAAGGGCTGTAACGGAAGAGAAAGAAGTTGCTGAGTCTT
The DNA here is from genome assembly GCA_963680865.1 of Spergularia marina. Taxonomy (NCBI): domain Eukaryota; kingdom Viridiplantae; phylum Streptophyta; class Magnoliopsida; order Caryophyllales; family Caryophyllaceae; genus Spergularia; species Spergularia marina. Next base: position 22,851,202 of record OY804549.1, read on the forward strand.
GTCAAATGATGGATAAAAAAGAAAACAAAACAAACAAGATTCGTGAAGCACAAGTGTTTGAAGAAAAGCAAAGGGGTGAGAATTGTATGAAAGATGGGTGTGATTCGACTGAGGTGAAAGAGAAGGCAATTATTGCACCTAGTGAACATATGAAATTAGAGACCAAACCTAATGTTCATGTGAAGGTGGGAGGGCTTGATGAGAAGCAAACAAGTGAGTTTGTAAATCAATTGGAGTCTAAGGAAAAGCAAACGAGTGATGATACTCTGGGGTTTAATTTGAAGCAAGTGAACCAGTTTGCGAGCCATATGGAGCCGAAGAAAAAGGAAGTGAGTGATCAAGCTAAAAAAATGAGGGAAAGCAGTGGGTGTTTGAGCCAGCTGGAGCCAATGGAAGAGAGATTGAATGCTGAAGCTGTAGAGTTTAAACAGAAGCAAAGAGTTGTTCACTGTAAAGAGCAAAATGGTGAAGTAAAAAAGGAGTTGATAGATACACAAAGTAGTGAATTAGGGTGTAAAGAGCAGCAATTGCAGCACTGTGACAATAATTTGGTGGTTGGAAATAACAATTCAACTGAAAAAGATGTGGAATTGAATGTAGACCAAATGGATGATAATTGTCAAGTGGAAGATGGGCAGATAGTCGACAACTGTTGTAAGGTGGAGTTGAATGAAAAAGAAAACAACAATAGCTGTGATGTAGAGGGATCAATGCAGAAGCCACTGTCGAAATGTGAAACAAATTTGGTTGTTGAGAATGTGGGGAATGAGAGTGGTGCTCTAACTGCTATTAAGTTTGAAGCAACTGATGGAAAAACCTTGCTTGCATTTTTGAATGGGAGGGTTGATAATCATGGATCTCTGAGCGAAGAAATCAATTCTATACTGAAAGTATCGGAGAATCCTGCAAAGTTGGTACTAGACGCTATTGGTGGGTTTTTCCCTCATAATTTGAGTAAGGTAGATGCAGCATATGAACCAAGTCTTATGAGGAGCAATTGTTTGTTGTTGTTGGAGCAACTGATGGTGTTGAAACCCGTGATTAACAAAACTCTGAGAACAGAGGCAACTAAGGTGGCATTGGAGTGGAGACCGAAAATGAGGGCAGAGGGAGAGAGTGAGGTTCTTGTACTTGGGTATTTGCTGCTTGTCGCCGCATATAACCTGACTTCATTGTTTATCTGGGATCACCTGAGTAGACTTTGTGAGCTGGTTGATCATCACAGATTAACCCCTCAAATACGTCAAACCCTTTGCTTGCCTAAGAGGGATAAAGGTGAGCAATTTAATTTTAGGCGTTCTTTGATTTATGATATTAATATTAGATTAAGAATAGCAATTATGACTAAACAACTCACAGCAATGCAGATTGCAGGCATTAACTGGGGTTCCTTTTAGTTTTGTTAGATTAAGAACCGCGCTACTGCTTACTTGTGTTGTAAATTTTCCCTGATATGGTTTGCTGTTACCTTAAGCATCATAAACTAGTGTGTTGGTGGCTTCAGCTATTGGTTTGAACTAGGTATCATAGATTTGATAAGGCATTAATTTGATCATATTATGACATGTTAATATCAACCAAGTGCATCTGTTTGCACTACTGGAAGTCCATTTGAAACAAAATGGAAACTTAGTTGAGCTTCCTTTTTCTTTTTCCTATTTCTCTTTTTGCTGCTCCTTAGTCTTTGCTCTGCCAGGCTATGAACAACTGCATTTGTGTTGCTCTGCAGGCATTTATGTGTCATCTAGAGATCTCTAAATATAATATTGGTCGACATGTTTTTCTGCAAATGGATCAATTTCAAGAGCACAATCTCTGATTATTAAACATGCAATTGTTGTCAATTTTGACAGAATTTGGTGATCTAATGCTGTCCATGTTTCACTTGTTTAGTGTCCAGAAGGTCAACAGAAGTGAGCCATTGTATTGAAGATTATTCATCCTCTGTGGAGGTTTGTAGTGATATTCATTCTTTGTGCAGAAATATGGATGCACATGGTGTAGTATCATATCTGATTCAGCATGTTATGGACCATGGTGTATTGCATGACCAGGTCTTGGATGCTCTTAGATATGCATCTGATCCTGCGAGACTTGTTCTCGAAATCTCTCAAAGCTTCCATGGAACAGATTCAGATGAAATGTACAATGATGCCAAAGAAGTTAGTTGCATATTTTTGTTGGGGCTGTTGATGAAACTGTCACCACCTGTTACGCCTGATGTAAAACTTGAAGCAAGGGACTTTGCTGCTTTTTGGAGAGCTAGATTACATGGGGAATGGGATAGACTGAATGCGAATAATTATTGTTCTGACATGTTAGGATTTTTGCACTTTGTAGCAGCATACAAGCTAGTGATGCATTACAGGAAAAATAATCTTTTTAGACTCTTTAAAGCGTCTTCTGCAATGGAGGGCTATCCACCAGAGCAAATTGTTGATTTATGCAGTGCTTTGGGTCTTCAAGATAAAATTCCAGGTAATTTTATCTGTCTTTCTGGCAGTGTTTCTTAGTTATGCTGTGATGTCCACATGTTCTGAGTTTCTGACCTAAGAAGTGATTGGGTGAGGCTCGCCATTGGGTTGGATGGTTTTACTGGTAGATAACTCAATCTGTCATTTCGCGGAAACTGAAAATGCAACGAATATTTGGAACAGCTGATGACAGGCCTCCAATGAAAATGCTTAACTAGTGATCTTCATTCCTTGGAAATGATATTCTGTTATCTAATTTATCGGACTTTCAAGCTCGGACAGGCCTTTGTTTTGTGTCAAATGTGTGATGCTTGTTACTCTTACTTGCTTGAACCAGCATGTGCAACAAATATCCATAGGAGGGGCTCTTCTGAAATGTATGTGCTTGCATAGTTTGGTGAAAGATGTCATTAAAGTTACTGAGTTTTGTACTTGAATTATTTGTGAGTCCCACCTAGTGTCTTGCCTTTTTTTTTTTTTAAGTTGAACATCTTGCGCGGAAGATCAGTGTAACAACACATTTTTCCTGGATAATAGCCAAAGTTGTTTTCTATTGTTTCATTAAGAATCAGTGTCTTATCCTTTTTTACCTGTCCTTATGTTACTAATTATGCTGTTTTCATGTCACATTCATTGAACAGTTCTTATCAGATCTCTGATTGAGGAACAGAAGCAGCCAGTTGCAGTCAAATACATATGTATGTTCGCGTATGAAAGTGAGTTCCCACCAGTACCTCTGTTAGAAGCCTACTTGGAGAATATGAGGGAAAAAGCGGAGAAAATAAGGAAAGGAACTACACCAGAAAAGGTATTGCTACTGTAAATCCTTATCTATTGTTGCTTCTTTGATTGGAGTTACAACCCAATGAGTTGTGACAGGGTTTTGGTCATACACGTTATCACGACATGACTGCAGCTGTGCTGTTTTGTGATTGTGTTCCTGTGTTCGCTTAATGTGGGGACGAATGATGTTAGTTTGGAGGCTTGATCTGCCAACATCTTTCTGCATCCCTGGTTTTCCAGGCTCGAGTCTCAGTTAATGTTCGCATAAGTAAAAGTCTACATATCCGGAGGTTGTTTTATCAATGCTTATTTGTTGTCCTGCGATATCATGCTTACTGCGATAGTCTACATTCATCCTCTATCACTTACAATATGCTCAACAGTTTACGATAAATCTTAAACCTTTAAATCAAGTGAGAATGAATTCTAAGCATTTCTTACATGAAACATAACCATATAAAGTAAGCCTTCATTTAAACTATTCTCTGATAGGATCAGTACTCATTGTGTTGTATGATTTGTTCCTCTCTGTGCATCAGTGAGTCGTCTTTTTTTTTTTTTTTTTTTTTTTTTTTTTTTTTTTTTGACATCTGTGAGTCGTCTTTTTATCCCTGTTGATCTTATTTGGGTCTAACTAGTGGGAAATGGGAACCAATGTCTAAAAGAGGTCCCGAGAGTTTTTCTGTTAGGTGTGTGCTTAACTGTGGCTTGTTTCACAAGGAGATTTATGGTGTGATATCAACCAATGTTTGGAACTTTAGTTACATCAACCTGACACATACTCGGGTTTTCTGTTATAGATAAACGCTGCAAAAATGGAAATGGCGTGCCTGCATGATGTTGTTGAGTGTATTACAATCTGCAAGCTACAGTCTAAGCTCCCACCTGCCCCCCTCATAGCACGCATCAATCAATTGGAAAAGGAGATGGCGAAGATGAATTCTTCAAGATCAGCAAGGAAACGTCGTGAAAGCAGCAGTAAGTCTCAAGTGCCTGTGAAACAGCGACTAAAGCGTCCTCGATCAAGATTGGCTCCTAATCAACAAGTTCGGTTACACTCTTTAGGGCACCCGCCACAGATAATGCCACATGCATATCCCTTTCCTGTCAGAATGTATCCTCCCGGCACCCCTGTACCTATGTTACCATGGTAAGGCCACTATCTTTCTCTGATTGTTCGCGGTTATGCTCATCTCCTTTTTCCTCCTCCTGATATAAACTTGGATATTGTCATTAGTCTTGTCTCGATTTTGAATGTCTATTGATTGATCTATCTGCTTGTTGTATCGATCAGGCCCCCAAGAATTCTGTGAAAACGTCAAGGTCAATCGAAGTACAAAAACCTTCCTTTCTGGGATCCTGAGGCTTTATGCCTGAGCTACTTTTTAGCCAATTTCGTTATCTCGGTGATCCTGGGCTTCTCTAGCCTTATGCATGCCTTTGCTAATTCTGACCCAATTTTGCGTCGGATATATAGATTTTGTATACTCTCGTCCGAGTAAGCCGGTTTTCTGTACATTTTTCGCTTTTTCCGGTTTTGTGTATACTAGCTTTCTCGGTCGCTCAATGCCCTGATGGTTTTTGAAAGATTGAGTGTTAAGTAGATGGCTTGACTCGACTCGTAGTTTTGTGCAATGCAGTTCCGTGTATTTGGGTTTGGTTTACTTGATTCACCTAAATTGTTGCTCGGATCGCCTGCAACCTTTTATTTCGAAAATTCTTGTGTAATCACTAATCAGTATTAACAACATTTTTTGAAATTCTAGTGTAATTAGCAATCATGTTGAACGCATGGAATACTTGTGTGTCACGCCCGAAACCAAATTAAAGATCAATGTATGTAGTACGAAGACAATTCAAGAAGTCAATCAATAACATGTATTTGCTGGGGCTTATAGAATGCCTTGATTTGAAACCATCTTGCACATTATAAGTTTAGCCCTTTGAACAAAAACAAAAAACAAAAAATAAATGAAAAATAAATGAAAAATAAAAAATAAGAGTTTGTATCAGACAAGGAGAGTGGGTGGGTCTCGTTAAAAGTCGGATAAATATGAGATTTTGAGCACTTCACGGCAAATTGATTACGGCAAAATAGCAACTCTCAAGGTAATCATTTCATATATTGCTAGATCTTATCGTTTACTCTTTTTTTTCCCATGATCAAATTTGTTTAATTTGGAGTGCAATTTTCAGTGTTTTATTTAAGATTGTTACGTGTTTGTTGCATTGGAAAACAGTTGAAGATCATACTTTCAGTGATTATTTTAATTTGATGATGAATTGGGACATACAGTAGTACATTTGGTCCTCTCCTTAATTAGCATTAGGGTTTTATAATCCAAAAGTAATTAGTTCAATTTTTTCTCTAACTATTATTATTCATGTATGTTTCTTATTGATTAGAGCACTAAGAATATTGTGTAGGTTGCTGAAGGTTCTAATCACTAGTTTAGACTTTTTGTTAAATCGGTTCGTTAACATGGTATAATAATTGTGAGGTTTAGCCACTTTAAGCCATATGGATCAAACGTACGTAACGTTCATTGAACAGGATCAAAGCATGGGAATCGTAGATGTCATGATACATGGTTGCACTCGGATTTTTGCTCGGAAACAAAAACGACACAAGACTACGAAAAAGACGGAGACTAAGTTGGAGGCGACGGGCAGTGTGGCCGCTAAACCTACTCATCGAGTGCCCGCTTCGTGTCCATACCAATGCCAATATCGATGCTTGATTGGGTTATCGGGTCTTCCGGGCAGTTTAAGCAATGGGGAGAAGAATAAGATGGACTACGTGGACAAGAAGAAGCTTCACCTGGTGATCAACGTGGACAACAACACTTTGTTCCGTTTGATGGAGGGCAACCACATTAAGCTTCGGCCTTACGCTCGTACCTTTATCAAGAAAGTAAGCAACATGTATGATATAACAATGTACACAAAAATCGATTCCATTTCTCATCTAAAAACAATACGCTCGAGTCTCGATCCAGATGGTCTCTACTTGAATCATTCTAAGATGTTCTTGATCGATCACACGACTACGAGCGATTGGGATGAAGGTGGTCATCGTCTCGATAGTTTGTTGGCAGATGAAGAGGATTTAGTGGTGATCGACGTAAAAGAAGAGGGTTGGAAGGGTTACCTACGTAATTTGTATACATTAGCACCATATGGTGTTGATGTACGACGATGTGAGAAGTACGGAATAATTTCCAAGCTACATGGACTTGCGCGGAGGATTGATAGAGGCAGCACCGTGTTGTCTTCTTTCCCCGCGCAGCACACATAAGACAAGCGACTTCAGGGGTAGCGGAGCAAAAACAAGGCAAAACAGCAAATGCTGGAGGGAAGGGCATCTAATCAAATAAATGTATAAAATTTTGCACCCAAACTCCCTCACTTCTTCCCGTGCCTCTCCTTCCTCTGCCTCTTTCATTGTCTCTCACTGCACTCTGCTTCTCTCACATTCTCTCTCCTCTATACTCACTCCATCGAATTTTCCATCTCAATCAAACACTTCTATAACCTCAATCAATCTTCTTGCTATCCAAGATAAGAAGGTTAATGAAGTGATATTCCGATTCATGTAAGTTAAATTTGTTTTTATTATTTGTGGTTACATTTCTCACATAATTCGTATTTATGACTGTTTGTTAAGATTCGATCATGCTCATGTTGTATACCTCAGATTTACATGCTAGTTTTTGTCCATTGTTAATTAGGGTTTGCGATTTGGGGATTCTTAATTAGAGTTTTGATTTGGAGATTGTTAATTAGAGTTTAATTTGGGGATTCTTGATTGGGGTTTTGATTTGGGAATTCTTAATTAGGGTTTTTGATTAGGAATTGTTAATTAGGGTTTGAGATTGGGATTTGTTGATTCGAGACTTTGTAGTAATTTTACTAGGCTTATGAAAGTTAACGAAGGTCCAATGTTTTTTTTTTTTTTTTTTTTGGTAATATATCAGGATTTATATGTATGGGAGGATAGGGTAATTAATTTGATGGGGAAGCCACTCGTATGTTCCACATTGTGTGTCGAGTTCGATATTTTTGAGGTTATATTTCGATGACGAAATGATGAGATTAGTGAAAACAGCTAGAAGAATATATGTAACTTTGGATTGGAAGGAGTGTTGATGAATGTGTTGGTTAAGGTGATGCATATTGTGTTACGGAAAATGAAAATTGTGAGTTTACGAAAAATGTAGGAAATAGGTGTTACCTATTGTGTTACGAACATTAATGACTCATTGCTAGTTGATGCCATCTTTTGACTTAAGATTGCTAAAAGGTTTTTCAAAGTTTGGTCTAAAATGGATTGTCTAAATCTATACGAATTTCGAGCATAGGTGCAGAACTGTAAGATAATCCTCTCCCCTTTTTCTTTGTGTAGTGACTTGTGAGAAGGTAATCTTTTATGCAGGTTCATTTGCACCAACTATCGTTGGCTATAATGTAAAATTGCAAGCAGTTCGCATCTCAATCCAGGACATTAGTTAATCTTCTCTTTTTTATATGTGTCCAGTGTCCTTGTGTGTGAAAGTTAGTGTCTTGGTTTTGTGAAGAAACTAGTGTCTTGGTTTTGTGCAGAAGCTACTGTCTTGGTTTTGACATACAGACTGGAGAAATTTGCTTGGATATCACTACAAGAAATTCCCCATTTAGAGATGGATTTTGTTGTTCCGGAAAGTTATATTTCGTCTCAAATTTTCATCAGAGACGGATTTTATAATAACGTCTCTAATCAGAGACGAACTTTATTATGTCGTCTCAAATTTGAGACGGATTAGCAAATTCATCTCTAAATTTGAGACGGAGTCCGACTTTCGTTTCTAACTCAGGTATACGGTATACACTTCTCTTTTACTTTTCAGTCTTTCTCTCGAAGCCTAATTTCTTCTCTACCCCATTTCCGATCTCAGATTTGTCATAGGAGGCGACGAGAAATCCACTCACTGCATCTCACGAATTGGTGTACCCGGTTCCTGGGCTTGAATTTGATTACGAGTTTGCGAATGGCATCCTCTTGTTCAAGATTAGCTGGTAATGAATTAATTCAACACCCTGCTTTTTTTTCCTTTATAATTTGAGTTTATGTTTATGCGTAATTGAATATGTTAATCACATAATAATAAGAATGTGTCGTACTTTTATGATGATAGTTACAATTTCTTTGTGAATTGAATATTTTTGCATCTATTTTGCTCCAATTCAATCGAAAATGCGTATATTGGGTGTGATGGAATATTTGTTGGATGTTTGATGTAAATCTGGGTGTAAAGAATGCGTATATTGGATGTCATGTTTGATTTTTAGGGTTTTATGCAGAAGGTTTGGGTTGGAATTGGTTGGTTTTATGTTGTAGGTCAGAGAGATTCGAATGTGTATGTAACCTAGCTTTGGAGTCGTCACTCGATTCTTATTTAGGAATATCGGAATATTAGTCGATTTCATCCGCTTTGGCGTTTGTCTAGGGATGTAGACCACGTAGGGTCTTGCTAGAGCTTGCTGTGTGAGAGAGTTTTTACCATTGGTTTTGAGAAGAAGCTTGGATGAATTAGGGTTCGGGTTCTCAGGGGTTAATCTATGACTGAAGACGCTTGTCAATCAGCTGGTGCAAGATTCATTTAAAAGTGTATGGCTAGTGCTAGTAAGTTGATTAGTTGTGATACCCCTTTGAGAGCGTGAGATTCAATATGAGGGCATTGCAGAAGATGCTCCTGTAATGCTAGTCAGGCCATCACAGGACTTGGTAATCTTTTGGTTTGTCAGTTTGTAATGGAGAGTATCCAATATGTAGTCGGATCTGTTTTTCCGAAGTATGGTGTTGACCTCCTGTAGATGTAATTATATGCTTGTATGGAGCTTGTAATCTGCCTTGGTGAATTAAATTGTGAAGAATGTTTAATATAGGTTGAGATAGGAGCCTAAAACCCGAATTTATGGTCGAAAATACCATAAAGTTGAGCCCCAAAATAGCATGATACTTCAGTTGATAAAACAGAGTTGTTCAGAAATCGTGATAGCACGACATTGGTCATAACTTTTAGAGCACAAATCTGATGAAGATATAATTTATGTCATTAGAAAGACTAATTCTTGAACTTCAATTTAGACACATATTTTACCCCATTTGATGATCTATAGAAGGAGATACAAGTCTTCAAAGTTCAGACCTGTAATCTGAACTTTCAGGCACACCCCTGCTGTTAGTCCGTTTTGAAAAATACACTGCGACTAATTGGCAAACATTTTGCTGTTAATTCCAAAACCATGACCTAGTTTAACTTCCTAGATTTCCAAAATGGTATGACACAATAATACTCGACTTCATTTGACCCTTCTGAGAACCTCTCGAATTCGAGTGCGGATTTGTCGTCAAATGTTGGCTTTTAAACCGGAATGGCTTATGATCATCTTGAAACTGCATCAGATACCCTTTTTGTGTCGCTCAATTTAGCTTGAATCTTGTAAGGTGAAATGACTGACAACCTTTGCTAGGTAAAGCTGATTTAGGCGGTAAATAGCATAAGCACACGTACAGGCTACAAATGATAACCAGAATATTTTTGCTTCAAATTGTTGTATATATATTACAAGTATATAGAGAGGGGTCTTAGGAGCAACTTGTTCTAGGAAATTCTGAGTACTCTTTAGCAAGAACTTGAGAAATTGAAGGATAAAGACTGATAGGAGAAACTAAGCAAAAACAGAATAAGAACTAGGATATGAACTAGACATAAGAAGTGAATCCACATTAATTAATCCTTGATCAGATTTTGATTAGGTAATTAAACCAGTATGTTGACTGACCCTTAGGGTAATTAGTGCCACAATAGGATAGTGACTTCGTTTGTGAGTTTTCGTTAACATGATAAGTAGAGTAGCCTTAATTGAGCGATACTTACATGGCCAAAAGAACAGAAATCCGGCCAGGCTGAAAACCAAGGGTTTCAGATTTGCGCCAGTGCGGAACCAGATCTCAGGCATAGTAAAAAATATCCGATGAAGCTATACGATATACCATTGGATAGCTATCTTCATGAACTTCAATTTGAACATAAAATTTACTCAAAGCTGATATCTGAGTTATGAGATATGTCTCCTCAAACCCAAGCTATGAAAACTGCATTTCCTGAATATTCTTATGCCGCCAGTTTGAACTAAATAATAAACCGGTAGTAATCCACAAAATATTTTCATGTAATTCAAATTCCACCATAAATTTAAGTGTGTTAGCTTTCCAAAAAGGTATGGAACTCACGAAGAGGACTTCCTTTGATTGCCCTAAGCAAATCTGCAAATTAACTGCGCAAAACTGGTCTTTTTGGCTCTCTTCTGACAGGGCTTTGAAAGTAAGACCTGAATCTTTGCTTTTCAATTATTACCAACTTAATTGAGTTCCTTAGGTCCAAGAACATATAATTGTTGCTTTCTTAGCCATTTCGCTCCTCTTTCCCATTTATCAAAGTCAGAATGCTCAAAAACAGTCACATAGACTGTCAATTGTTGTAGGCTTGGTTTCTTCAATGAATATGAGAATTTTGGTTGGCATCATATTTCCCTTGTATTCGCCCTATAATTTTTTATTGTCTTTGGCTTGTTACTCACAGACTCAGAACATCGTATGAGTGGACGTATATGAAGCTGGTCAAAGAAGCACCACCAAGGACAAGAAAATGAAGAACAAGACCAAGTATAACTCTCACTCCACTTCTACTTTTAGCACAAGACCAACAGGTTTGTCCTTAAAGTTTTAGCACAACCATACAAGTAGTGGAGGATTACTATATTTGCCCTGGTTTGTCACTTTTCCTAAAACTGGTTTGTCACTTTTCCTGAAACTGATTATATCTCTTATGAGGCTATTAGCTCAAGGTGGAAGATCATATGCATTTAGCATAAAGATGTGGGTTCGAATCTTATATAGCCTAATATGTAATATGGCTTAGATTAAAAAAAAAAAAAAAAAAAAAAAAAAAAAAAAAAAAAAAAAAAAAACTGCTAATATGAAAAATTTCGGCTTCTAGTTTGAGATGGATGTTCAGATAAATCGTCTCTAACTTGAGACGGAAAATTAGTTATTCCATCTCTAATTTGAGACGGAATTTGAAATCCGTCTCTAATATGTTTGATACGGATTTCAATTCTGTCTCTAATATATTTGAGATGGATTACAATTCCGTCTCAAATTAGAGACGGATCTTATAATCCGTCTCTAATAAATTTGAGACGAGCTGTTTAGAGACGGATCAAATTCTGTCTCTAATCCGTCTCTAATGGCAGTTTGAGACGGATTTCCTTCACAAAATTATGTCCCTATTTAGCTTATTTCTTGTAGTGTATATTGGTAAATGCATGGAGCCCTGCTTGGACATTGTAGTCGGTGTGCAGACCTAACATTACTCTATGGCCCATCCTGAAGTAGACAACCCCTTAAATTGCAATTTAGGTACATTGTTTACATTCAAGACAATGTTAAGACTTTCGATTTCATTGTGGACCATGTTAATCCCAAAAAAAATCTTAAATGGCATAACTAAATGTTGTTAGGGTATGTACCTGATTAGGCAGTTGTAAAGTTGAGTCTCAGGTGCATTTTACCTTTCTACATCATCTAGTAAAGAATAAGCAAATGGCTATGTCCCATTGTTAATCTGCTTGCCAATTCCTTAACATGAGCGAAATATTGGAAAAATTGACTTGTGAGGATCGGAAATTTTATGCCAATCTTTCTTCTAAAAGTACCTTCAACATGCTAATTTAAGAATTTTGAAAGCCCTTCTTCTCCGGCACATTTTATACAGGCAACCTTCTTCGATCAGGAAATGTAACAGGGTTCCATTCGATGGCGAGAGGTACACAAGATTGGCAGCACCATGTGTATGTGTAGTTTGAAGAGGCCATATTTTCGGCTTTTATACCAATCTCAATGTCCAGTTGTGTATTCTGCATAACAAATGATTAATTTCCATCAGGCTACTTTGTACTTGTATACTACAGCCTAATCAGATTACGAAGATGTATTTGTTATTTTTCATTTTTTATCTGAGGCTATTAGCTCAAAATTGGTAGAGCAATGTGCGTTTGCACAAAGATATGGGTTCAAACCCCATATAGCCTAACTATGATCTTTATTAACAAAGTGTAGCGACTTCGAATGCTTGGTTACAGTATCAAATTTGCAATTGATCAAGCTCGTTGGTGGCAATATTAAAACAAATAACAATCGACTTAGGTCAGACGCAAAGTCAGTCGAATTTTGTGACTACTATACAGTAGGCGATCATTCCTTGTACACACGCCCTCGTATAGATACAATTTTTCAACATTCCATCTTTATTTAGTGACAATTATCGTATAAATTCTTCTCTATCAAAGCTAATTTTAGCATAAGGCTTATCAATTACGAATAAAATTGATTTGTTGTTAATAAGCTTTTTACGGCAACATGGTAATACCCTAAGGTCAATCACAGATATATTTATGCAAGTCATGCCATGTATAGTGATGTGTGACTGAGTTTAGTGCTCAATGAACTAGTGACAAAAGCTTGGTTTATTCTTCTTGTTCGAACTATCGATTATAGGTTCATCAATCATCGATGTTGTTTTTTCCGAGATCTATAGTACTCTGTATTTTATAAACTAAAGTTCATACTTAAACCTATTTCTAAGTCACATAATAGGATCCGATAATATAATACATCAACTTAGACATATAAGACGAGTTTATGACCAAATAAGTTTTTTTTTTTTTTTTTATTATTGTGGATTGAGTGGATTCGCAATGCATATTGAGAGTATTATGTAACTTGCCTTGTTCGAAAGTGGCTTTAGGGATGGTTTGGTAGTGCATTAGTAGGTAGCATTTGGTGTTTTCATAAAGTGAAAATGGTAATGTACATGTTTGCTAGTCCATCTTTTGACTAATATTTGGACTAAAACGTAGCATTCGGCAAAACGGTAATTTTATGAAACTAATTGGCTACGCATGTCGGAGTATATATTTAGGCGACAAATAGCTTTTCACTAATTATTGACTTTAAAATTTATACTTTTCCCTTATTTTTCTTGGTGGTATTATTTTACCTCTAAATAAATACAAGACACAGGTTTCCTATATCTTAGGCTAGCTCTCTGTAACTTAATAGAAAAAATACAACCCGACTTGAGATTATAAATATATCTTAGACAAAATAATGCTAGTAAAGCCTACTTTTAAAACGTAAAATAGTTTAGACAACACAAGAATACTAACGAGACACATAAATCGAGTTCCAGATAATATAAGTTCAATAAGATAAACAGGCTAAATATGTGTAGCTATTCAACATGGACTCATGGAGTACGTTTGATATAAAAAAATGGTCATTCTAAACAATAGAATCAATTAAGATGTCAGATGTATAACATAATAATACTAGCAGGTCATATATGGTTACTTATAGACGTACAATGTGAGTTACTTGGTAATAATTGCCTACATGTGCCTAGCAAATCACATAATTTATACTATTTACAACGAGTCTTATGTGTCTAATTAGTATCATCCGCTATTAAATTTACTCGTTTCCAATATAGTTTTAGTTATATTGTCTATAGATGGCCTTATATGTTGTCGTAGTATTGTTATCTTGTCTCATTTAGTGTATGAATAAATTTAAATATTAGGCTATTTGTATTACATACCGAACTTATTTTTTATTTACCAAAGCATATTTGAGACGTTTTTACGTCATTCTTTGCGATATCAGTTGCTTGTCAATGCTACTACAGTTTTAACCGAGATGAACAAATGATGTCATTCAATCCCCACCATATATTATATGTGACGAGAGTGGATCAAATAAATGAAAAGTCTTGTAACTATCATGTAAGGTAGCTCTGTGTAAAAAAAAAAAAAAAAAAAAAAAAAATGTATAGCCCATGTTTGATGATATGAATACGACTTGAGAGTATATAAATATATTTATGATTTTGATTAAGCTAATACGCTTTGGCCACTCGATTAAGCTAATATGCTTTGGCCACTCGATTAAGCTAATATGCTTTGGCCACTCGATTTACAGGATTTTTCTTTAATTGAGTTCTTTTATTCTCAAGCCATAACGCTAAATCCTAAGCACTTAGAGATGATGATGTAATTTTGTGTCAAAACAAAACAAATTTTAGAATATGGCTTATGAATCGATGACTAGGCCAGCTATTTTCTATAACTTTTGCAACAACATAATAATACTAATCAATAATATAGGATCTATCGTAGATAATATGGTGCATATATAGAAAAATCGTCAATCTTTGTATATATTCAGACTATTTGTATGCTATAAGTTGTGTAACTTATGTTATCGATGGCTGATCTTATATGTCTTGGAAGTATTATCATGTTATATAAATTAGTTGTATACGGAGGGAGTACATGGTAATAATTGGCTACATATGTCTAGCAAACCAAAGTAATTCACAAAAAATACATCTTATCTTATATTATATATTAAAAGGTGTGTTAGAGGCAACGACCACGTTCATCGGATTTAGTAAGGCTATCTGCCATGCCACATGGCATGTCTCTTTAATTTTCACTTAAAAAAATCATTTAAAATGTCTTCTATGGTTCATAGTGTAGAAGGACATTCCATCCATGGTGAAATATAAGTGATGTTTAAATAATACGATTGATCTCTCAGTAATTTATCAAGAGACGGTCTCCCACAAGACTTAATGAAAGCTCAAACCTATAACAATGGTACAATACAACTAAGCCACATAAAGCCACTGCAATGTGAGTGAGATAGATGATAGTAATTGCATAGATATGCTTAGAAAATCCACATAATTTCAAATATACACATAATACAAATACATGGAGCAAACTAATTTAAACCTAAAACGTACTTAATTAGGTCTCATGTGATTCAACTTAACAAAAAGTGAATTGTGATCATATCAAATTTATGCTATTTTTATTATCTGACTTATATTGTCTTCAACTAGCCTTGTCTGTCTTAGTACCAGTATAGTATTATCGATGTGATCTTTATCCAATTTTATGATATAGATGTAGGTTTTAGGAACATAATTTTCACATATAGTTCAAATATCTAATACTATATATTAAAACCTGAAACCAAGTCTTTTCTAGGAGGACACTTGTCACATATTAATTGGATAGCACAACGGAATTATATAATATGGTAAGTATTAATTGGTTTACTTCTAAAGCATAAAAAGAGTAATGCACTTCCTAGACACAATCACAATTTAGCAAGAATGAACTTCTGTAATTTTAGCGAGAGTTTGGCATTGTCGCACTAGTGTGCTATTTGACTAGAACAATAGAAGAACAGAATGTCAGCACATGCCAATGACTTATTCACTTTCCGTTAATGATTTTAGGGCCTACGTTAGGTTTCATCACTACCTAAGGCCTTTTCATCCGCCGTCATTACTTATATAATGGAGTGGCCTTCATTAATTAGGTCTCTTAAAAGAACATTGCGTTACATTCCACGCATTAATTAGAAAATATAAGTTCGAACCTATATAGGCTATTTGTTGTTTTGGTTACAAATATAGGCTATTTGTATTATGTAGCTTATGCAGCTCATATTATCTTCATATCGGCTTATATTGCTGATAAGTATTATTATGTTGTCTAATTTAGTTTTAAAATTTCAAATTTCCCTAAATTATTACATATGTTGTCACCCATTGTAATCAACCATTAGCGTAGCTAACTTGTAATCCTTTAGACGACCTACTTATCATTTTCACCTCCCAAAGATCGATCATCGACAATTACTCGCTTGCAATAATAAACTTGTAACAAAACCACTACAACACACATTGTCAACTAACATAATAACATCACTAGCATAATCGAATTCAATCAGACAATATATTGATCATATACAACTAATACACATAAAAACACTTCCTACAATATAATGATACCACTAGTACACATAAGTTTTGTTTAAGACAATATAAGTTCAATAACGCAAATAATACTAAGAGGAATAGGTCGATCTATATCAGTATATGCTTAGCCAATCAACATAAATTGTATACATGAGAACTCTATGAATTGGACAAATAATGTTCAAACTGAAAACCTATTTTCAATTGTAATTTTAATCCACATTACATAGCCATACTACAACCTATTACAGACACCACGAGTTACATCATAAGACTTGCCAAGATATGCCTAGAAAATGAACATAACTGTAGATGTGAACTTATAAATTTTATGATGTAGATGTACGTTTTAGGAACATGATTGGTCACATGCATATAGTTTAAATAGACTACTTAATTTGCATTACGAACGAATCTTGATTTGTTATTCAATATTTAATCTATTTGTTTCTCTTTTTCTATACTTGTATTGTCTTAATTTGACTTCATTATGTGTAATTGTAGTACTATTATTCGTCTAAATAGATTCTATGAAGCATGTTTGATGAAGAAATCTAATAAGAGCGGCTTATATGAGTTAATAAAGTAGTACGTACTAAAAATAGGATTTTGATCTTCTTTGTGATGTAGGCATTTCAAACTGTCATAGCTATGTAATCTCTTAGAAGGTAGTCTATTGAGAACAAAAACAAAACCATATAAGAGAATATAAGTTCTCTCCTTGCGAAGGTTGTTGACATAGCAGACAAAATTTACAATAAGTGTTTCGACATTAATCAACTTGACCTCTTATCTTATTTGCTCACGTGTTGCTTACATTTTGAGATTGTCTTATGAGGCCACACGACAATAATGACCTAGTTGTCCATCAACGTTAAAGACCATATTATGTATATAGAAAAGCTGTAACACTTGTATGACAAATAATTTTCTGTCGCGTTCCCTATCACAATGTTTTTTTTTTTTAAATTGAATAGGCTATATGGGATTTGAACCCACATCTTTGTGCAAATGCACATGCTCTTCCACGTTGAGCTAATAGCCTCTAAGGAATTACAATCTCAACAATATACTAGCAAGTAGCAACCATGAAAGTACGAAGTCAAAAATATAAAGCCTTAAAAATCAATAATGGTAGCACAATTTCTATAGTGACATGACTTACATCCCATCTATTCTACTTTGCTAGTAGTTCTCCATCTTAATTCATGTATGGGATAACATGTGCCATGTAATGACCCTTGGCTAATTTGGCCGATGAAGTTAGTATGTGAAATCATTACTTGGACTAATTGACAAGACCATAAAAACGTTTATCATAAATCAGGAAAACATATACTCCGTAGACAATTTCAACAAAAGAACAACACTGCAGCAGCATAGAAACAACAGCACCCGCAGGCAGCAGCAAAAAAAACAGCAGCAGAAGTAGAAAATGAAAAGCAGAGGCAACAAAACAATAGAACAGCAACAATAGTAGAAATAGAACAACAACATTTACAGAACAGAAGCAGTACAGAATCAGCAGCACGACAGCACTAAAGAACTGCAGCACAATAACACCAAAGAACATCAACAAAACAGAGAACAAGAAAAAACATACAAGCATACAGGAATGCATGTGATCATCAGATTCATCACTCCCATAAACACCATGATCACTTAATTGTGAATGATCTTGGGTACACAATCATGGTGCAGGTATTCAACCTCTTGCGCTAACCCTACAAGAACGGACCAACTACGGTTAAACTAGAAAGTCTGACGTGGAATCAACGTTCTCACATATCATAACTCAATGCTTCAACCAAATGGTTTAACTTCTCACGATTCTATATCGGTCAATTAGCTTAATTTTACTACTGAACAAGAAAAACCTATGAAATACAAAATTCAGAGATATTACTTCCATATTGTCGTTTAGGCCTAGTAATTTCATTTAGAAATAGTAATATGGTAAGAATCATATGCAGCCATGATGTCTTTTTGTGCAACATCACTACCGACACAAACTTTAGTACTATAGAGATACAACTCCGTACTTACACAAGACATTCTAATAAACACCAATGAGACAATCGACATATCACAGCAAAAAAGTAGACACTCTACTCATGTGCCAAAATTTAACAACTAGCAAAACTATGAAAGGAAGGGTATAATGAGCCAATATAACAAGCATCAGATCTCATTTATAAAGCGATCAGAAAACAAAGTATAATAACCAAATCCATGTGCCTAAATGAATCTTACATGATTAGAAATCATCAAGTCACTCATGGAACCATTCTCGTATCAAATGCTAAAATTTCACCATGTGTCTGACCGTGAAGTGAACAGAACCATAAAGACAATTCCGAGGGTTCCGGAACTCTAATACTAGTGTCAGACCGTGAGAATCTTTATCTTAAGCAAAAATAGAAGATCAAACCACAAACTTCTCGTTTAAAAAAAAAGACAATAATTACTTGCATACCTTTTATTAGTGGCATTGATAATTAGTCCATCTTCTAGAACAGAACTCTGCATCTCCGTGGCTCTTGTGCCATCACCAGCACTAAGGCAAAACTTGGCATATCTCTACTACTTCACAATCCTCGCATCTCAAGTGATCATTCGCCTCAATAATCCCAACCAACTACGTGAGCAGTAATGCTTCAACTCCACATTCACCGACTTCCATTTAACTGAACACGAACAATAAAATCCTAGCTTATTATCAAGGTAGCACTAGAATCAATATACAAATTAAAGCCAATGATACAATGTTATCATGTGAGACGAGCAATATCGAACTAAAGTAATCCCCATCCTCACTCGAATCATTAATAATAATGCAATACGACAACTCGTTTACGTAATTATCATTAACTAACTTTGATGAAAGAATTCTCATTCTAAAAGTATTTAAAAAAACATTTGCTATACCTTTACCTAATTTTCTTCGCTTGCCAATTTCAAGTTCTCAAATATTATATTCGATCTGTTTTTCTTTCTTTATTTCACCATCAAAAGTTGTTTTATAATTATATAGTGTACAAAATCAGGAAAAACACAAGCTAACTGGCCTTCTCTTGTTTATCAATGCGAATTTGAAGAAGTTTTCGAACAAAATAAAAATGTTGGCTGACAATCAATTCAAGAGTAACAATATGCATTCTACAATGCTAAATTCTATAAAATGGTCCCGATAAATCCGATATACAAACCCTCTAATAAAATGGCAATATGCAACTCCAAGTGATAAATTAGACAAATTGAATTTCAAAACCAAACCTTCAATTAATCATAGTTTAAATGTGTGACAACTTATCAATCTCGAATCTACAAACCCCAAATCGTGAACCCTCATTCAACCATCTTCAAATCAGAAACCCTAATTAACAATCCCCAACTTTCAAACACATACTAACAATCGATATTTGCATGCAAAAACAGAGGCTTAATTTACAAGGATTGAATTTCACTAATCAAAGTTACTAAAAACAGATGCATACATATAAGTGAAAATAAGAAACGAAAAATTAAATTTAGGAACTTACATGGTGATGAGCAACCTTATTATCTACCATTGGAGAGCATTGAGTTTATTGGACTGAGAGAGAAGAGTAAGAGAAGATTGCAGAGTAGTGGAGCTGAGGAGAGAGAGACTAGATTTTGGGTAAAGAGAAGAAGATAGAAGAGAGAGAAATTGATGTGCAGGAAAATGAGAGGAATCAAGAGAGCTTGCTCTCATGTGTCTTTTAGTTAATTGCTCAGATGCCCTTTCCACCTAAATTTCAGTTTGGCTAAATATTTGCTCCGCTACCCCTCCAGAGCTTTGTCGTATGCGTGCTGCGCGGGAAAGAAGACAGCACGGTGCTGCCTCTATCATTCCTCATTTGCGCGTATCCTGGAAGTTATACACGACCTCAATCGTGGTGACGCCAGGTTACTCATCAGAGGTATTAGATTTGATCCTTTCTATGTTAAGATTATCTGATCTGTTGATATACATGTTCGCATTTTTTTTAGTTTATGTTCTAAACACTTGGGCCTATCTTGTTGAGATAAGGGCCTGTTTCGCTAAGCTCCAACTTCTGCAGAACTATTTATCAGAAATAGTTTCTTGAGGAGAAGATCCAAATTGGAGCTTCTACTTCTGAAGAGCAAATTTACATTAGAAGTGTTTCTGAGAAACCATCAGTTTCTCAGTTTTAGCTGTTTGGCCAGTTTTCAGTTTCTAGGACCCGAAAACACTTCAGAAGCTTGGCCAAACACAACACCCTTATTCCATGCATGTATGGGAACGTATCGCTTTGGGTGAAATAGCTAACAAGTGATGATCGAATGGACCAAAATATACATTGGTTTATATATGTTGTTTCATTGTCACAAATTTGTTACGATGAGGCAGTGTCTGTAATTTATTGTAATATCCCGAAAATTTGGTATATATTATAATAATATATTAGTATTATTAATTAATTAATTCTAGTGGAAAAATGAATTTAATTGTTGGGTTGTGAGTCATTTTTCCTAAATGAGTTCGAGAACGAGTTTTAGAATCGGAATTCTATTTGGGTCGTTCTATTTTCATTTGAATCGTTCCTAACTACAATTAACTACACTACCCCACACCAATTGGCCCAAACCCAAAAAAGGAAATCAGATTTTAAAGAGGAAAAAGAAAAAAAAAAAAAAAAAAAACAAATTATTCTCTCTCCTAAATCACACGACAAACACCCCCCTTTCTATAAAAACAGAACACCCCCTCCCCTGCTTTCCTCTTCTTCACGCCTCACCAAGCACAACGCCGCCCATGCTCAACCATTAGCCGCCACACTAGACGCCTCTTCCCGCCGGCCGGCTGACCACTTCTCTTCCTTCTTCTTCCTCCTTCCTTTGCCGTGGGTAACGCACCACTACCCCTCTTCTTCCCCTGTTTCCATCCCTTCAATTAACGTGAATTTCAATTCGTTTTTCAAGTTTTGATGGTGTTTAATGGGTTCTAATAGGTGTTATGATTAGTGGTTAATCGATTAGAGTTAGTTTTATGCATAAATAATTGATCTTGATGATTGTTTTGAGTTGATTTTCACTAATCACGAAATTAGGATTAATTAGCTTAATTATTCGAATTGGTTCAATTAATTTCGAAACTTATGATTTTAGTATGTTTTTAATATGGTAATTTGGGTTCTTGATGTTAGTTTGAGATTTGAATTGGGGTTTTGTTCAAAGTTTGTAGAAATTGTAAATCGGGGGAATTTTGATTAATCGTTTCTAATTTAGGTTAATTAGTCCAAATTAATTATGATAATCAACATTTTGACATTCTGATCATTTAACAAATTATAAACTGATTTTCGTGATTTAAATAATTTAATTCAAATTTTTTGAATTTTATGTAATAAAACATTGTTTTTAATTAATAAAACATAATATAAATTGGTATAATAATTTTATAATTAAATTATAATAACTAAGGGTTGATTTTATAAGTTATATTCTGTCTTAAACTAATTTTAGGCCTTTGGGAATTTTTATAATTAACTTGGATGTTTTTTAAGTTTTATTGGATAATTATTGAAATAGAATTATTATTATTGGATAATTGGTAATTGTTGGTTTGGACTTAGTATTATCATGTTCATAAATTTTATATAGGGTCTAATAACATAGACGTAGGTTACTTGAGTAAGATTGAGTGTTGATTTAGAAATGTCGTTTGTGTAATTGTAGAATTTGAGTTCGTAGACGAAGAATCCTAGTGAGCGTTGTACTGTCGTGTTCTTGTGCGCAATTAAAAGGTAAGCTTGCATGCTGAACCTTTCTTAAACTTGTAGAAACCTTTCAAACTTTTGTGCTACATGTGAATGGTGTGATTGGATGAGAACATAGTATCATGATAGGTGGAGAACGATTCAGTTTATACGATTGTTGTATTTTGATTGGTTGGATTTATTGTATTGATATTGGTATATGGTATGGCTTGTGAAAAACATGTTATTTGGAAAGGTACGATTAAATGTATATTGAATTGGTTGATTTGGTTTGGTTTGGTTTGGTTTGTGGGCGCATAGCCAATTTATATTATAATGTTGGTTTGGTATCGTCTTATATGATTTGTGATCATCAACTCTCTCTTAATAAGATCTAGTTACTTAGACGGAGCAAAAGAACTCCTAATTATTTGTTCGAGCCAAAAGAGCTCCTATTTATTTGTTTGAGTCAAAATAACTCTTATTTATTGGTTTGAGTAGCATCGACTCCTATTAATTACATGGGTCTTTAAGAGGGTTAGACTCTAGTCTACTCTACTTGGGTTAAAAACACCCAGTAGGGGGTGTGCACACTTAAGGTCTAGTAGTCTTGGATTATGGATTATGGTTGATAGGGTGAATTGGCAAAAGATTCAATTCATTTCTAAATAATAAGGATTATGAATTATGGATTATGGATTATGGATTGTGGATTGTGGATTGGATTGTAGATTGCGGACTATGGACTATGGATTATAGCTCATGAATTATGACTTATGAATTTCTTATCGTTAAACTTCGATTTGTTGGATATGGATTGTGGAATGTTTCTTATGTTATGAGTAAGTGATGAATTGAATGGTTGATTGTAGAATATGACTTTTGATTATTGGTTTGGAATTCCTATTGGTTGAAGTATATGTTTATGTGCTAAGTGTGTTATCGAAAATAAAACTAAAACTTTTTCAAAATCCAGGTAAGGGTTTTGGTTTTCTACATGTTGAGGTGTTAGCTTACTCAATTTTCTGACGTTTTCAACTGTGGTTTTTGTGTTTTAAATCCACCACAGGTGTGGAGTATTTGATGCATGCGAGAATCAACGACTCATTAGTTATTAGTTGGACGAAACAAATTTAGACTCTCAATTATTAGGCCATCAATAATACTTAGACTATTTCATATTTCATATTTCGAATTGTTGTAATTTAGTTAATGAATTGTAATAGTTATTTTAGATCATTAGACATTTGTATTTCGGCTTCCAAAATCTCCTTGCATTCGGGTTTTTGACTCGAGTGCGGAGTGACACCTCTGTATTTCCTTAGTTGTGTTTTTTGTTCGCGATAAAATGTTTCTAAAAAAGGAAAGAAAATTTGGGGGTGTTACATTTATCTCTCAGTTTTAAGATTGTCACAAATTTGTTACGATGAGACGGCCTCTATAGCTTATCTCTCAATTTTAAAATTGTCACACTTGTTCCGATGAGATAGTCTCAATAAATATAGATCTATTTAATTTGATTTGTAGCTCAAAGGGAAAGGGCCAATTATCTTCACCGACGACATATTGTGGGGCCACCGCTTCCCTCTCCACATTCATCTTGATTTGTGAGGTTAAAATTTGTTAATTGATACATCTAATACTTACTCCCTTTTATTCAAAGAGTTCTCCCCCTTTTGTTTTGGCTTTTTGACTGGCGAGGTTGTGAGATATTTCTACACCAAATGAAATGTCCTCTTACTTTAAAATTTAGTGGAGTTGATAGAATGTGTTGCAGAATAAAACATAGACTAATCTATTACTTTTAATAATTGCATGCAAGAAAAACTGACATGACGAGGTTTAATATACAACTAACATGTCATCAATCATTTAACACGTCATTAAACTCACGTACTGGCGGAACTTGGAAAAAAAAATGTCTGTACCAAGATTTGAACATTTGACCTCTCAATTACTTATTTATCACATTACTAATGTGTTATTCGCTACTTCATTTACATTATTACAATTCATACTAAAAGAACGAAAGGCTTGGTCCGAATGAATAAAGATCAACAAGTCTAGTTTTGTAATGTTGGTTTGTAGATATATTAAAATCCTTGTGTTTAGGCAATTTTAATGAACTATGAAAGAAAAATTAAATGACTATAATTACTACTTGATTTACGTTCACACTATACATTAACCATAAACAAATTTCGGCCAATATCAACTACCAAATTTATTTTTAGTCATAAAAAGATAATACGATTTCGGAAAGAATAAATATAGAGAATGTACTTTGCATGATTTCGTCCTTCAAATATAAAAATCATACTAGTTTGTATGCCCGGGCTGCATATTCACATTATTATACTCATTTTATAAAAAATGTTGATTTATCTTTTTTATAATATTATTAGTAATGATAGTATATTATATTATATGTTTCTACTCACTTACTCCCTATCATATTATTATTTTACTTCCACTTTTACAATCTCATCTTCATACCACAATCTCATCACCTATTATATCACATTATATTTTTATATTACTATAACTTAGCTTACCACTGTAATCACCATAAATTATATTATTGGAAAATGCACGTGGTACCTCTGTATTTTGGGGTTTTGCACGCGGTGCCCCTACAAATTAACTTTGTGCATACGGTACCCCCGTACTTTCGAAAACTGCACACCATACCCATTTTTTAACTTCTGTTAGTTTATCTGTCTATAATATTGACAGGAGCATGATTAGCTTGAGTTAATTACAATCAATAATCAATAATAATGAAATAAAATGACCAATCCCTGCCTCTTACTTTTCTCTCTCCTGTCCCCCTTTCCCTTTCCCTACCCAGCACAACGTCGTACCTCACGACCTCACCACCGACTACCTGGACACACCACCACCGTATGTTGTCCGGCCACAACTCTTGCTCGTCGTATGATGGCGACTCCACTAGTGGAGTGATCGCTCACCGTCGACGGCTCCCACAGCCTCCCAGCACAATTTTACCTTCTCCCTCCAACGCGATTTCCCCCTTCCCCTCGGTCCGCCGCCATCACTCTTCTTCTAGCCGCCCCCTCTCCTTGTTTTCTCAAAAAATTCTGAATGAATAAACCTAGAGTGGGGGATTCTTAAAGTTCGGAATACGTAAAATAGAAAAATACGTAATTAGGAAAATACGGAAACCACGATCCGCCAAGCTTTTCACCGCGGCCCGTAAAGCCTCATCGCCGCCCGCTAAGGGTGGCAAATGGGTCGTCGGGTCGGTTTCGGGTCGGGTTATGGCGGGTCGGTTCGTATCAGGTTGGGTCATACCGGGTCAGATGATCTTTCGGGTCGGTTTTGGGTTGGGTCGGTTCTATCGAGGAAATTTTGTGCTGGATCGGGTCGGTTTAGAGTCGGGTCACAGTCGGTTTTAGTTACTAATAGTCATTTATGGATGTTATTTCAATTTTTGGCATTACCAGACAGGTCATTGTCGGGTAATAGAAGGTCGGGTCGGGTCATCATCGGGTTGTGTCGGTTCAGGTCATCATCGGGTCGAGTCTTGTCAGGTTTGGTTGATCACAATTTCGGGTCTTATCGTGTCATATTCTCGGGTCAACGAATCGGGTCGGGTCGGGTTTGCCAGCCCTACCGCCCGCCAAGCTCACCACAACGGACCGCGAAATGTCTTTGACTCATATCTTTTTGCTTCTTTTAACGCTCCGCCGAACTTGCAGCGCGGCCGCCAAAAGTCTTTGGAAAGCTTTTCAACAGCGCTTCAATTATTGTTCGCATCTAAATTGTGCTTAAAATGACCAAAATTACATAAAACTTAAGAACCGATACTCAACACCAATAGTGAGTATAATACATCATTTGGAACATTAAAATACAATAAAAACCATCAACTTGATGCGTAGAAAAGGGCAGATGAGTATTTCAATTTGTGAAGTATTTCATGCGTTTCAACGCTCGTCACTTTGTATGGATTTATGACCGTTTTGGCTGTTTTTCTAACAATCTCTTAGGTTTTTGGCTCTAATATTCTTCCAATCCTCATTATATCATACGTAGGGACTACCACCAAAATAAGAAATGTTTTCGTTCCGGAGCAATTTTATCGAAAAACCGTGGAGTATGTACTGCGATTCCGGTCAAATTTGATCAATTTTTCAAAAAACGTCAATCGTCCTCCAAAAAGTTATGTAGATACCTAGGACTATAATTGTTAGATTTAAGACTTAGTTCTTCACTTTCTGAAGTAATTCATGCGTTTTGACGCTCGTCACTTTGTATGGATTTATGACTATTTCGGTCGTTTTCATTATCTTCTCTTAGGTTTTATACTATAACATTTTGAAAATCCTCATTATACCATACGTAGAGACTACCACCAAAATTTGAGTCGTTTTCGCTCCGGATTTATCGAAAAAACCGTGGATTATGTACTGCGATTCTGGTAAAATTTGATCAATTTTTCGAAACAAGCCAAATGTTCTCCAAACATTAAATTAGATACCCTAGGACTATACTTGTTGGATTTGAGTGTTCGTTCCTCATTTTGTGAAGTATTTCATGCGTTTCGACGCTCGTCACTTTGTAGAGATTTATGACCGTTTTGACCGTTTTTCTTATCTTCTCGTAGGTTTTTTACTCTAATATTTTACAAATCCTTATTTTATCATACTTTGAGACCACCACCATCATTTGAGTCGTTTTTTCTCCGAAACCATTTTATGAAAAAAATCGTGGATTATGTATTATGATTGTGGTCAAATTTGATCAATTTTCCGAAAAAAAGTCAAATGTCCTCGAAACATTACAGAAGATACATTAGGACTATACTTATTGGATTTGAAGGTTGGTTCCACATTTTGTGAATTATTTAGTGCGTTTCGACATTCGTCACTTTCAATGGATTTATGACCGTTTTGACCATTTTTCTAACCTTCTCTTAGGTTTTTTGCTCTAATATCCTTCCAATCCTCATTATTTCATACTTAGACATTACCACTGAAATTTGAGCCAATTTGCTCTGGAGCCATTTTTATCGAAAAACCGCCGATTATGTACCTACGATTCCGGTCAAATTTGATCAATTTTACGAAATACGCCAAATGTACTCCACACATTACTGTAGATACCCTTGGACAACAATTGTTTTATTTGAGTGTTAGTTCCTCATTTTCTGAAGTATTTCATACGTTTTGACCCTCGTCAATTTGTATGGATTTATTGCCGTTTAGGCCGTTTTCCTTCTCTTCTCTTATGTTTTTGACTCTAATATTTTTCAAATCCTCATTATATCATACGTAGAGACTACAACTAGAATATGAGCCGTATTTGCTGCCGAGCCTTTTTAACGAAAAATCGTTGATTATATACAACGACTCCGGTCAAATTTGATCAATTTTTTGAAATACGTCAAATGTCCTCTAAATATTACTATAGATACCCTGGGATTATACTTGTTGTATTTGAGTGTTGTTTCGTCATTTTCTAAAGTATTCCATGTGTTTCGACGCTCTTCACTTTGTATGGATTTATGACCGTTTTGGCCGTTTTCATTATCTTCTCTGAATATTTTTACTCTAATATTTTAAAAATCCACATTATAGCATACGTAGAGAATACCACCAAAATTTGAGCCGTTTTCGCTCCGGAGCTTTTTTATCGAAAAACCGTGGATTATGTATAGCGATTCTGTTGAAATTAGATCTATTTTAAGAAACAAGCCATATGTCCTCCAAACGTTAAATTAGATACCCTAGGACTATATTTGTTGGATTTGAGTGTTGGTTCCTCATTGTCAGAAGTATTTCATGCGTTTCGACGCTCGTCACTTTGTATGGATTTATGATCGTTTTAGCCGTTTTCATTATCTTCTCTTAAATTTTTTGCTCTAATATTTTTTAAATCCTCATTATATCATACTTAGATACTACCATCAAATTTTGAGCCGTATTCGCTTCCGAGGCCTTTTATCGAAAAACCATGGATTATACTGCGATTCCGGTCAAATTTGATCAATTTTTCGAATAACGTCAAATGTCCTCCAAATATTACTGTAGATACCCCAGGACTATACTTGTTAGATTTAAGTGTTGTTTTCTCATTTTCTGATGTATTTCATGCGTTTCGACGCTTGTCACTTTGTATGGATTTATGATCGTTTTGGCCGTTTTCATTTTCTTCTCTTAAGTTTTTTACTCTAATATTTTGAAAATACTCATTCTATCATACGTAGAGACTACCACTAAAATTTGAGCTGCTTTCGTTCCGAAGCTTTTTTATCGAAAAACCGTGGCTTATGTATTGCGATTCTAGTCAAATTTGATCAATTTTTCGAAATAAGCCAAATGTCCTTTAAACGTTAAATTAGATACCCTAGGACTATATTTGTTGGATAGGAGTGTTGGTTCCTCATTTTCTGATGTATTTCATGCGTTTCGACGCTTGTCACTTTGTGTGGATTTCTGATTGTTTTGGCTGTTTTCCTTATCTTCTCTTAGGTTTTTTACTCGAATATTTTGCAACTCCTCATTATATCATATGTAGAGACTACCACCAAAATTTGAGTCGTTTTTGCTCCGAAGCCATTTTATCAAAAAATCGTGGATTACGTACTGTGATTCTGGTCAAATTTGATCAATTTTCCGAAAAAAAAGCCAAATGTCCTCCAAACATTACTGAAGATACATTAGTACTATACTTGTTGGATTTGAATGTTGGTTCCTCATTTTGTGAAATATTTCATGCATTTCGATGCTCGTCACTTTGTATGACTCTATGACCGTTTTGGCCGTTTTTCTAACCTTCTCTTAGGTTTTTGGATCTAATATTCTTCCAATCATCATTATATCATACTTAGACACTACCACCGAAATTTGAGTCGGTTTTGCACCAGAGCAATTTTATCGAAAAACCGTGGATTATGTACTACGATCCTGGTCAAATTTGATCAATGTTACTAAATACGCCAAATGTCCTCCACACATTACTGTAGATACGCCAGGACAATAATTCTTGTATTTGAGTGTTGGTTCCTCACATTCTGAAGTATTTCATACGTTTCGACGCTCGTCACTTTGTATGGATTTATGACCGTTTTGGTCGTGTTCCTTATCTTTTCTTAGGTTTTTTACTCTAATTTTTTTCAAATCCTCGTTATATCATACGTAGAAACTACCACCAAAATTTGAGCAGTTGACGCACCTGAGCCTTTTTATCGAAAAATCGTGGATTATATATACAACGATTCCAGTCAAATTTGATCAATTTTTTGAAAAACGTCAAATGTCCTCCAAAAATGACTGTAGATACCCTAGGACTATACTTGTTGGATTTGAGTATTGTTTCCTCATTTTCTGAAGTATTCCATGCGTTTCGACGCTGGTCACTTTGTATGGATGTAGGACCGTTTTGGCTGTTTCTCTTAAGTTTTTAACTCTAATATTTTGAAAATCCTCATTATATCATACGTAGAGACTACCACCAAAATTTGAGCCGTTATCGCTCCGGAACCTTTTTGTCGAAAAACCGTAGATTATGTATTGCGATTCTGGTGACATTTGATCTATTTTACGAAGCATGCCATATGTCCTCCAAACGTTAAATTAGATACCTTAGGACTATATTTGTTGGATTTGAGTGTTGGTTCCACATTTTCTGATGTATTTCATGCGTTTCGACGCTCGTCACTTTTTATGGATTTATGATCGTTTTGTCCGATTTCATTATTTGCTCTAAAAGTTTTTTACTCTAATATTTTTCAAATCCTCCTTATATCATACGTAGAGAATACCACCAAAATTTGAGCCATATTCGCTCCCGAGCCTTTTTATCGAAAAACCGTGGATTATATACTACGATTCTGGTCAAATTTGATCAATTTTTCGAATAATGCCAAATGTTCTCCAAAAGTTATTGTAGATACCCTACGACTATACTTGTTGGATTTGAGTGTTGTTTCCTCATTTTCTGAAACATTTCATGCGTTTCGATGCTCATCACTTTGAATGGATTTATGATCGTTTTGACCGTTTTCATTATCTTCCCTGAAGTTTTTTACTCTAATATTTTGAAATTCCCCATTCTATCATACATAGAGAATACCTTCAAAATTTGAGCTGTTTTCGCTGCGGAGCATTTTTATCAAAAAACCGTGGATTATGTATTGCGATTCTGGTCAAATTTGATCAATTTTTCGAAACAAGCCAAATGTCCTCCAAACGTTAAATTCGATACCCTAGGAATATATTTGTTGGATTTTTGTGTTGGTTTCTCACTTTGTGAAGTATTTCAGCGTTTCGACGCTTGTCACTTTGTGTGGATTTCTAACCGTTTTGGCTGTTTTCCTTATCTTCTCTTAGGTTTTTTTTCTCTAATATTTTTGCAAATTCTCATTATATCATATGTAGAGACTACCACCAAAATTTGAGTCATTTTTGCTCCGGAGCCATTTTGTCGAAAAATTGTGGATTATGTAATGTTATTCTGATCAAATTTGATCAATTTTCCGCCAAAGGATAAGAGCTGATTGCTGGCGATGCTTAAAGCCAAAGGTCCTCCAAACATTACTGAAGATACATTAGTATTATACTTGTTGGATTTGAGTTTTGGTTCCTCATTTTCTGAAATATCTCATGCGTTTCGACTCTCGTCATTTTGTATGGATTTATGACCGTTTTTGCCGTATTCCGTATCTTCCCTTAGGTTTTTTACTTTATTATTTTGCAAAGCCTTATTTTATCATACTTAGAGACCACCACCAAAATTTGAGTCGTTTTTGCTTCGAAGCCATTTTATTAAAAAATCTTGTCAAATTTGATCAAATTTCAAAAAAAAAAGCCAAATATCCTCCAAACATTACTGAAGATATATTCGTACTATACTTGCTGGATTTGAGTGTTGGTTCCTCATTTTGTAAAATATTTCAAGCGTTTCGACGCTCGTCCCTTTGTATGGCTTTATGACCGTTTTGGCCGTTTTTCTAACCTATTTTTTAGGTTTTTGGCTCTAATATTCTTCCAATCCTCATTATATCATACTTAGACACTACCACCGAAATGTGAACCGTTTTTGCTCCGGAGCCATTTTATAGAAAAACCGTGGATTATGTACTACGATTCTGATGAAAAATGATCAATTTTACGAAATACGCCAAATGTCCTCTAAACATTACTGTAGATACCCTTGGACAACAATTGTTGTATTTGAGTGTTGGTTGCTCATTTTCTGAAGTATTTCATACGTTTCGACGCTCGTCACTTTGTATGGATTTATGACCGTTTTTCCTGTTTTCCTTATCTTTTCTTAGGTTTTTGACTCTAATATGTTTAAAATCCTCATTATATCATACGTAGAGATTACCACCAAAATTTGAGTCGTAATCTCTCCAGAGCCTTTTTATCGAAAAACCGTGGACTATATACTGTTTGATCAATTTTTCGAATAACGTCAAATGTCCTCCAAAAAATTATTGTAGATACCCTAGGAGTATACTTGTTAGATTTAAGTGTTGTTTCCTCATTTTCTGAAGTATTTCATGCATTTCGACGCTCGTCACTTTGTATGGATTTATGATCGTTTTGACCGTTTTCATTATCTTCTCTTAAGTTTTTTACTCTAATAGTTTTCAAATCCTCATTATATCATACGTAGAGAACACCACAAAAATTTGAACCGTATTCGCTCCCGAGCCTTTTTATCGAAAATTCGTGGCTTATATACTGCGATTCCGGTCAAATTTGATCAATTTTTTGAATAACGTGAAATGTCCTCCAAAAAGTTACTGTAGATACCCTAGGACTATACTTGTTGGATTTGAGTGTTGTTTCCTCATTTTCTTAAATATTTCATGCGTTTCGACGCTCATCACATTGTATGGATTTATGATTGTTTTGGGTGTTTTCATTATCTTCTCTTAAGGTTTTTACTCTAATATTTTGAAAATCCTCATTCTATCATACATAGAGACTAACACCAAAATTTGAGCTGTTTTCGCTCCGGAGCATATTTATCGAAAATTCGTTCTGGTCAAATTTGATCAATTTTTCGAAACAAGCCAAATGTCCTTTAAACGTTAAATTAGATACCCTAGGACTATATTTGTTGGATTTGAGTGTTGGTTCCTCATTTTATGATGTATTTCATGCGTTTCGACACTCAGCACTTTGTGTGGATTTCTGACTGTTTTGGTTGTTTTTCTTATCTTCTCTTAGGTTTTTGACTATAATATTTTGCAAATCCTCATTATATCATATGTAGAGACTAGCACCAAAATTTGAGTCGTTTTTGCTCCGGAGCCTTTGTCGAAAAATAGTGGATTATGTAATGTTATTCTGATCAAATTTGATCAATTTTCCGCCAAAGGATAAGAGCTGATTGCTGGCGATGACTTAGAGCCAAAGGTCCTCCAAAAATTACTGAATATACATTAGGATTATACTTGTTCTATTTGAGTTTTGGTTCCTCATTTTCTAAAGTATTTCATACGTTTCGACGCTCGTCACTTTGTATGGATTTATGACCGTTTTCGCCGTTTTTCTTATCTTCTCTTAGGTTTTTGACTCTAATATTTTGCAAATCCTTATTTTATCATACTTAGAGACCACTACCAAAATTTGAGTCGTTTTTGCTCCGAATCCATTTTATCAAAAAATCGTGGATTACGTACTGTGATTCTGGTCAAATTTGATCAATTTTCCGAAAAAAAACCAAATGTCCTCCAAACATTACTGAAGATACATTAGTACTATACTTGTTGGATTTGAATGTTGGTTCCTCATTTTGTGAAATATTTCATGCATTTCGACGCTCGTCACTTTGTATGACTTTATGACCGTTTTGGCCGTTTTTTTAACCTTCTCTTAGGTTTTTGGATCAAATATTCTTCCAATATTCATTATATCATACTTAGACACTACCACCGAAATTTGAGTCGGTTTTGCACCAGAGCAATTTTATCGAAAAACCGTGGATTAGGTATTACATTCTGGTCAAATTTGATCAATTTTACTAAATACGCCAAATGTGCTCCACACATTACTGTAGATACCCCAGGACAACAATTCTTGTATTTGAGTGTTGGTTCGTCATTTTCTGAAGTATTTCATACGTTTCGACGCTCGTCATTTTGTATGGATTTATGACCGCTTTGGCCGTTTTCCTTATCTTCTCTTAGGTTTTTACTCTAATTTTTTTCAAATCCTCGTTATATCATACATAGAAACTACCACCAAAATTTGAGCCGTATTCTCTCCCGAGCCTTTTTATCGAAAAACCGTGGATTATATATACAACGATTCCAGCCAAATTTGATCAATGCTTTGAAAAACGTCAAATGTCCTCTAAAAAATTACTGTAGATACCCTAGGACTATACTAGTTGGATTATATATCCATGCGTTTCAACTCTCGTGACTTTGTATGGATTTAAGACCGTTTTGGCCGTTTCCCTTAAGTTTTTAACTCACATTTTGAAAATCCTCATTATATCATACGTAGAGACTACCACCAAAATTTGAGCCGTTTTCGCTCTGAAACTTTTTTATCGAAAATCCGTGGATTATGTATTGCGATTCTGGTGACATTTGATCTATTTTACGAAGCAACCATATGTCCTCCAAACGTTAAATTAGAAACCCTAGGACTATATTTGTTGGATTTGAGTGTTGGTTCCTCATTTTCTGAAGTATTTCATGCGTTTCGACGCTCGTCACTTTTTATGGATTTATAATCGTTTTGTCCGATTTCATTATCTTCTCTTAAGTTTTTTACTCTAATATTTTTCAAATCCTCATTATATCATACGTAGAGACAACCACCAAAATTTGAGCCGTATTCACTCTCGAGCCTTTTTATCGAAAAACAGTGGATTTATATACTACGATTCCGTTCAAATTTGATCAATTTTTCGAATAACGCCAAATGTTCTCCAAAAGTTATTGTATATACCCTACGACTATACTTGTTGGATTTGAGTGTTGTTTCCTCATTTTCTGAAGTATTTCATGCGTTTCGACGCTCATCACTTTGTATGGATTTATGATCGTTTTGGCCGTTTTCATTATCTTCTCTTAAGTTTTTGACTCTAATATTTTGAAAATCCTCATTCTATCGTACGTAGAGAATACCACCAAAATTTGAGCTGTTTTCGCTCGGAGCATTTGTATCAAAAAACCGTGGATTATGTATTGCGATTCTGGTCAAATTTAGTCAATTTTTCGAAACAAGCCAAATTTCCTCCAAACGTTAAATTAGATACCCTACGACTATATTTGTTGGATTTGAGTGTTGGTTCCTCATATTGTGAAGTATTTCAGCGTTTCGACGTTTGTCACTTTGTGTGAATTTCTGACCGTTTTGGCTGTTTTCCTTATCTTCTCTTAGGTTTTTTGTCTCTAATATTTTGCAAATTCTCATTGTATCATATGTAGAGACTACCACCAAAATTTGAGTCGTTTTTGCTCCGGAGCCATTTTGTCGAAAAATAGTGGATTATGTAATGTTATTCTGATCAAATGTGATCAATTTTCCGCCAAAGGATAAGAGCTGATTGCTAGCGATGACTTAAAGCCAAACGTCCTCCAAACATTACTGAAGATACATTAGGATTATACTTGTTAGATTTGAGTTTTGGTTCCTCATTTTCTGAAATATTTCACGCGTTTCGACCCTCGTCACTTTATATAGATTTATGACCGTTTTTGCCGTTTTCCTTATCTTGCCTTAGGTTTTTTACTTTAATATTTTGCAAAGCCTTATTTTATCATACTTAGAGACCACCACCAAAATTTGGGTCATTTTTGCTCCGAAGCCATTTTATTAAAAAATCGTGGATTATGTATTGTGATTCTGGTCAAATTTGATCAATTTTCCGAAAAAAAATCAAATGTCCTCTAAACATTACTGAAGATACATTCGTACTATACTTGTTGGATTTGAGTGTTACTGTAATAGCCCGATCCACCGTCCGTCGCAACACAACCCAATAAGATGGGTAGTCACCCCTTAGGCCCATATATCCTCTCCGGGCTCTAAAAGGTGAAGGCCTTGTTGGTAGTATGATGGTAGGAATCTATTATAAACTGATCATATGAGCCTTATTTTCCCAATGTGGGACAAACCAACTCCATAATCCACTTTCCAAATTTCGTAGTGTTACAAACTCCCCCACTTAAAGACCGCAACGTCCCCGTTGCGTCTAAACCAAACCATACCAACATCAGCACAGGTCCAAGATCTCCCCCGCTAGACGGCTGGTCTGGGCCTCGCCCCAGCACCCAGCACGCGGTCGCAGGGTTGCTCTGATACCATCTGTAATAGCCCGATCCATCATACGTCGCAACACAACCCAATAAGATGGGTAGTCACCCCTTAGGCCCATATATCCTCTCCGGGCTCTAAAAGGTGAAGGCCTTGTTGTTAGTATGATGGTAGGATTTCTATTATAAACTGATCATATGAGCCTTATTTTCCCAATGTGGGACAAACCAACTCCATAATCCACTTTCCAAATTTCGTAGTGTTACAGTTACTTCCTCATTTTGTGAAATATTTCATGCGTTTCGACGCTCGTCCCTTTGTATGGCTTTATGACCGTTTTGGCTGTTTTTTTAACCTTCTTTTAGGTTTTTGGCTCTAATATTCTTCCAATCCTCATTAATCATACTTAGACACTACCACCGAAATTTGAGCCGGTTTTGCTACGGAGCTATTTTATCGAAAAACCGTGGATTATGTACTACGATTCTGGTCAAATTTGATCAATTTTACGAAATACGCCAAATGTCCTCCAAACATTACTGTAGATACCCTAGGAAAACAATTGTTGTATTTGAGTGTTAGTTCCTCATTTTCTGAATTATTTCATACGTTTCGACGCTCGTCACTTTGTATGGTTTTATGACCGTTTTGGCCGTTTTTCTTATCTTCTATTAGGTTTTTGACTCTAATATTTTTCAAATCCTCATTATATCATACGTAGAGATTACCACCAAAATTTGAGCCGTATTCGCTCCAGAGCCTTTTTATCGAAAAACCGTGGACTATATACTGTTTGATCAAGTTTTCGAAAAATGTCAAATGTCCTCCAAAAATTGTTGTAGATACCCTAGGACTATACTTGTTGGATTTGAGTGTTGTTTCCTCATTTTTTGAAGTATTTCATGCGTTTCGACGCTCGTCACTTTGTATGGATTTATGACCGTTTTGGTTGTTTTCACAATCTTCTCTTAAGTTTTTTACTCTAATATTTTGAAAATCCTCATTGTATCATACGTAGATACTACCACCAAAATTTGAGCCGCTTTCGCTCTGGAGCTTTTTTATCGAAAAACCATGGATTATGTATTGCGATTTTGGTCAAATTTGATCAATTTTTCGAAACAAGCCAAATGTCCTCCAAACGTTAAATTAGATACCCTAGGACTATATTTGTTGGATTTGAGTGTTGGTTCCTCTTTTTGTGATGTATTTCTACCGTTTCGACTCTCATATTTTTGAAATCCTACTTTGTGCGGATTTCTGACCATTTTGGCTGTTTTCTTTATCTTCTCTTAGGTTTTTGACTCTCATATTTTTCAAATCCTCATTATATCATATGTAGAGACTACCACCAAAATTTGAGTCGTTTTTACTCCGGAGCCATTTTGTCGAAAAATAGTGGATTATGTACTGTTATTTTTATAGGCAAACGGAGGGAGTACTTATTAGTATTGAGAAATTATAAAATAAGTTGAATTACTATCCACCTATAGTACATGAGTGATTTATCGTTGTTAGTATTAGTATCTCTAATTCGAAGTTTAAAGAAACAATTTTGGTTCTTATATTTACCAAAATGTGAATTAATGTCGTCAGATGTTTTTTCTGACGTATCAAAATGTAAGTTTGACATATGGAACTTACATATGCTAACCACATTTTTATAACACTTAATTAATTCTTTATTCATCTAAAGCTCTAAGAAAATTCGTAGGGCTTTTAACCTATTCAATAGAGTTGACCTATAATTGTTAGTATTGAGAAATTCATTTGAATAAGTAAAACGGTTACCCATTTATATCAGGGTGACCTATAGTTATTAGTATTAGTATCTCAAATTTTAAGGTCATCGTTTGGTGCTTATATGTACCAAAATGTAGAAAATATCATATTAGACTTTTAACTTACGGAATATTATCTTCCCATAATATATAAAATAATTTCATAATTATGAAAATGTGATATCTTCATCCTGGTTACCATAAGCTTATTTTCATGATTACCATAAGATTATGTATAGTATACTACATATCCATAACTAATGCATGAATTTTGTACATGATTACCAAAAACTCACATATGGTATATAACAACAATTCCATAACATAA
Source organism: Spergularia marina (assembly GCA_963680865.1). Lineage (NCBI taxonomy): Eukaryota > Viridiplantae > Streptophyta > Magnoliopsida > Caryophyllales > Caryophyllaceae > Spergularia > Spergularia marina. The sequence goes on from OY804549.1 coordinate 22,888,503, forward strand.
ATCAATTTTTTATTCAACAGAAGCTATCAGAAAATTCGAAGGGTTCTAGACCTCTTCAATGCCCACGAAAAAAGCTTTGTTTATAGATATATAGTTTTAAAGCCCGGTGCATTGCACGGGTTTCTTAATAGTGTACTATATATATATATGTGTTTGTATTACGTATTGACGTTCATAATAATTCGATTAGATCAATGGTTTGTTAGCTCGAAGGATGTTTTTTTTTTATTATTATTATAAGTCGAAGGTGGTTTGTTAGTAAGTGGTGGTTATTTATTTATAAAAGGTGGTTTATTTTTGTCTCTACTAAATTTAATATCGCAGATAATATGTATAGAGATTAAATAAAGGTAAAGACACATTGGACTAGGAAGTATGACATATCTCAATAAGGTAATTGGTAAAAAAAAAAACGTGATTTTGAAATAAACGAACGCAAATACTTTTTGGTTTAGATCTATTACCATGGTTGTAGAACAACAATTGTCCTATTCATATGAAGTCCTAAAGTTGGATAATTAACTTGAAAATGGATCTACTAAAAATTGACATTTATCTCACTCAAGATTGATATTGTGAAGTGGATATTGTAACATTAATAATTTATCAACAAGTCTCCTGTGAGACGGTCTCACAGGTAAGACGGGTCCAAAAAGATGATAGCCCATCAATGGAAAAAAAAAAAGTTAATAAGTTATAACCTTGAGTATTGTAATCAAAACTATGCGTTATAAATGTTTATGTTAATATTTGAGTTTTAAACTTAAAAGTTTGAGTTTTTAATGTAAATTTCTAATTTAACTTTAAACCTTGAATTTTTGTTATAAATATTTGAGTTTTATATTTATATAAATCTTTAAACTCATAATATAAATTCTCGAGTTCTTAATATAAATATTTGAGTCAACTTAATGTAGTAATCACCATAAAAATGCACAAATTATATGAGAAATATGGTGAGATAAAATAATTGAAAGCAAGATTCAATAAAAAAAAAATGTAACAAACGTCAAGAGGGGAGAGAGAGAAAAGAAGATGATAGGGAAAAAAGGAAAATTGGAGGAGTATTTTTTTTTATGTGTAATTTATTGGGCTTTTATTATTGGATGCTCGTCTCACATGTGAGACTGTCTCACACAAGATTTTGTCATAATTTATAGTGTCAACACTTATTTCCTTCTTGGTGAGGTGTCTTTGTAAAATGTGAGAGACTTTCAAATTGTTCTATGTGTTGTCTTAAAAACAAGAAATTTTCATTCAGTGCTCTAGATAAAAGAAAAACAATGTCTATGAAAGTTTTTAGATTATTCTTAATATGAGAAAATATTAAAAAATAAAGCGCCAAATATTAACAAGGGATAAAAAAAACTCAAGCATCAAACTTATGAGTCTATATAATGTTGTGTGTATTTTTAACCACACTACAATAATCATAAGAGCGAAGGACAGTGAAATATGGGTTGCGTTAATTGAGAGTTTGGATCAACCACAAGTCTGTTAAATAAGAGATATAATTGTATAGGATTACGCACTTAAGCCTGGATACAAATGAGACATACATAATCACACAGTTTTACTCACCGTTTTGCAATATTAATATACTTTAATCATCATTCCGCAATTAACCTTTTCACTATTTTGTAATATTAAAATATTTCAATCATAATTCCACAATTAAAGATAATGGATTACCAATAGACCTGTTAAACGGGTCGGGTCGGGTTAAATACGGGTCGGGTCAATACGGGTCGCACTACTACATTAATGACATATTATAGCGCCTCAAAATCGTTACCTTAGACCCAAAAAAACGTTACAATAGACCTAAGGTAACGCTAAGAGGCGCTGCAAATGCTGGCGCTGCCTTAGGTCTAAGGTAACGCATTTTGATACCTAATGTAACGCATATACATATGAATGATATAGGCGTTACCTTAGCTCATATCACTGTTGCAATAGGTACCCTCAAAAGCAACAAAGCTAAGGCAACGTTGTAGCTTTCAAATGCAATGAATTGCAAGCTAATGCAACGCCATAAGTGGTGATGCTATATGGGGAAATTGGCCGGATTCGCAAAACAAGGCTATGTAGGATTCGAACCCACACATTTTGTGCAAAATTGCACATAGCTCTACCGTTAAGCTAATAGCCTCCTTATAATATAAATATTATTAGAGTCACTACAATCAATTAATAAGTAGTAATAGTAATATTGGCAAAAACTAAAGTGTGGTAGTGCGAAATTATGCGATACAAGAATTGAGAGCGATAGGAGTATATGGCGGTTAAACATGTAATAGTAATAAAGTTAAATGATATAGGTGTTTCACAGTGAACCTGATTAATGACCTCATCAGGGACTTCAAATTCACACTCCAAAAATTTCACTTCAGCTTAAAATGATCTCCCCATCAGCTGCAAATTTCATGAGGAACCTACCACTGAAATTGAAACTATTTTTCAGGGGCTGTCAAATGTTTGGCATTGGAGGCATAAAGTCTGCCACAAGATACATAGGTAGAGATAATTGACAATGAAACATACAAACAAAGTATTGTGTCAAACTCTGCCATAAGTTACTCGTGAATGTAGAGTAGGAATGAAAACGATATTTTCTTTCTGTTTTACATAGAGCTTTTCTGGATCAGTAGAAAGAAACATGAATTTGATGCTAACAGAGATTCAACCCTCTTTAAGTTTATTGGAGTACACACTCATGAAAGCAGAAGAACAACCCATAGAGATAAAAACAACTCTGGATAAGTGATCAATATAGCTAGTTAGAAGCAATTACAGTTTAAGCTACTATACATTAGAAGTGGATTTTATAAAAACAATACTTCATTCTTATGATCTAATAACATGGCTCTATTACTATGAGCAAGTTATGTCGGAAGAACCTGAATCTACTTGCTTTTGAGCCTTGAAATGCATTCAATCTATAACATAATGTGAGATAGACGTATGGACAAACATAAAAAGGTTGAGCTAGATGCACAAATAGATTTCAAAAACACTTCAAACATTGATGTTTCTCAAGTGCCTCTCGGGCCTCAAAATAACAATTATTTCAAGTATTCAACTCACACAACTCGGCGTTCAAGTTCACATAATAAAGGCCTAACGCTAGGCAAGATTGCAGTAAACATTGGATCGCTAGATAAAATAATTCTGACATAGTAATTAACTAAAACTAAACAAATCAAAACTGAAGACTTTATTACCCTACCTCGACTCGTACGCAGATTCTGTAACACTATGGAATATGGAAAGTGGTTTATAGAGTTGGTTTGTCCCACATTGGGAAATTAAGGCTCATATGATCAGTTTATAATAGAATCCTACCATCATACTACCAACAAGACCTTCACCTTTTAGAGGCTAGAGAGGATATATGGGCCTAATAGGTGACTACCCATCTTATTGGGTTGTGTTGTGACGGACGGTGGTTCGGGCTATTACAGATGGTATCAGAGCAACCCTGCGACCGCTGAGTGATGGGGCGAGGCCCAGACCAGCCGTCTAGCGGGGGAGATCTTGGACCTGTGCTGATGTTGGTATGGTTTGGTTTAGGCGCAACGGGGACGTTGCGTTCTCTAAGTGGGAGAGTTTGTAACACTGCGGAATATGGAAAGTGGTTTATGGAGTTGGTTTGTCCCACATTGGGAAATTAAGGCTCATATGATCAGTTTATAATAGAATCCTACCATCATACTACCAAAAAGGCCTTCACCTTTTAGAGCACAGAGAGGATATATGGGTCTAATAGGTGACTACCCATCTTATTGGGTTGTGTTGTGACGGACGGTGGTTCGGGCTATTACAGATTCCACATTCATAAGATGTGTGAAAGTTTTCAGTTTCCTCCAACAAGCCAAGTAGAACCTTAGCATAACCATAAATCATTACACAAAGACTAAGGATTGATACAAAAATCAAACCTGAAAAGCATAAAAGCATACCATACCTTAGCTTGTAATAATAGAAGCATATATGTGCATCTAAACTTAAACCTATACAGATTGGTTAAATGAAGTGCATGTATAGCAACTTAATTAAGGTTGGTCGACTAGAAGTGCATAGACGCAACTTCTTGTAGTATCAAACCTCATCAAAATCACAAACGGCCTAGTCTTTTGTGCAAAATGGAACTAAAATCTTCGACTAAATCCATTATGTAGTATCTACTAAAGAGTACTAAAATAGACCTAAATTTCAACACTCAATCTAAGGTAGTCTGCCACAATTTGGATTAGTCTCATTAATAAGGCAAAAATCTGTAAGTCGTAACAATGAACAATCACCCCTTCAAAGGTCAAAGCAGCACATATATGAAAAGTGACTTAGCCAAACCAATCAGTAAACAAGACAATTAACTAATACAACCACAACCTCAATGGCCTAAACAATAAGATGATAACAACGATTATTTGACACTACAAGTACACCTAATTAGCGACTTGGCTCGGTTGTACTATTTATCGCTCCACTACGACACTATAACATGCCCACACCCCTTTATGGAGCATCAAGATCTATCTTAGTATGTTCATTTTTATTATTAGTGTTTGTTTTAAAGTACTCTTATATATATTCAATTGGGCAAAAGAATAAAGGCACAGAGCAATTTAAGCAATTGATGCCTAACCATGAATCAAAAGCAAAGTAACATGATCCCTTAAGAAAGACCAGGGCACGCATTGCATATAAAACAGAGAAAGATGAAATTAACGAATTCTATTACTGAATTATTTTTGAGAAACATCAACCTGCTTTGTTCTCCAATCAATCAGAAATTGGCAAGTATTGCGCTATCAAACAGATTTCGACATTCCACGCCCCCTTCCCCCCAACCATCCTCGCTCCCTTGCCAGTTTACATATTCGAGCCCTCTTCCCATCAAAAACCCTCATTTGAAAATTTGACCAGTATAATTCAAATACAACTCGATATTGCAATAAAACCCTAATTTCTAATTTTTCCCCAAATTATAAAACCTAATTATTTCAATTGAACCATCAAACCACAAACAATCTTTCAATTAATTCAATCAATAAAAAGGAATCTTTACAAAAAGGGAGAAACTACACCAACCTTCATGTAAAAGGGTAAGATGAAGATGATCGGGTTCGAATAAGTTGAGATCGATCGTGAATGTCCGCAAATGATAAGGACGTGGCGGCAGTGGATCGGACGCGGCGGGTGGTGCTGGCAGTGAGGTTGGGCTAAGAGACGATTGATGAAAGGAGAAAGTATGAAAGAGAGATGAGAGAGAGAGAGAGAGAGAGAGAGAGTGAAAATGGCTGCCCAAAACGAAATGAGCGAGGAATTTCTTTTTCCTCTAATTTCTATTTTTTTTTTTCGTTTTTTGGGTGTGGCGTTGCAATAGGTATAGCAAGTGTAACGTTGGCGGTCTAAGGTAACACTTATCGCTTGTAGCGTTGCGTTAGACACTCATTAAAGATACATGTTTGAAGATAATTACAATAGGTAGGCAAAGGCAACGGTTCAACATGAACCGTTACATTTGATGTGTTGCAATAGGTCATTTTTGTGGTAGTGTCGGGTCGAATACGGGTCGGGTCAAATATGGGTCGGGTCGGGTTAGGGTCGAGTCGGGTTAGGGTCAGAATACGGGTCGAAAACATTGTTTTACGCAGGGTTTTTCCTTGAACTTTAGCGCTTTTACGTATGATTTTTAGCGCCTTACGTATGATTTTTAGCGCCTTTTACATACAACTTTTTAACGTCATTTTTGTTTCACAACCATTAATAGCCTCACTCAACAAGCTCGAATCTGATCCCTCCTCCGCACCACCAGCCTTGCCACCATATCAAACCACCACATGCAAATCCACTATCCATTCTAATTCCGCAGTATACCATTTTTCGATCATGTAACCGGCGTAAAAGGAACAAGGCAAAACGGAGGACCGAGATTTTTGATCGGAAGACATATCGGATTCCTCCTAATGATTGATGTTGTTGACCAGAGAAATCGATGTCGTAGTAGGCAGGGGATACGGCGGCGGAATAGTAGTCACGCCGGCTGCCGATCGTTGTTGCATCTCGGCGACGATGGTGTGCAGGATGCGTTGATGTTACTTACATAGGATGATAGGAATGGTAACTGGTAAGAAATTAAAAATAAAAATCTAAATCTGTTTTTGGAAACCATCAAAAGTGGTTTGAGAAAACGGGCAGATTAATCATGGAATTAAGCTGATTTTGTTTTTGGCAACGGAATCCACCGAACGCGTTTTGTTTAATTTTCTCCAAAAAAAAAAAACGAAAAACGAAAAACATCAGCAATACCGAACAGCACCTAAAATGTTAGGTTAGGATTTTTTTTTTTTTTTTTTTTAGACTTTGACTTTGACTTTGACCAGCCGGGTTGACCCTGACCCCACCCGTTTTGACCCGCAATTTTTCGGGTTGATCGGGTTTGGGTCATATACCAGGTCGCGGGTCAAAAAAACGAGTCTAATCGGGTTCAAATGCGGGTCGGGTTACCGGGTCGGGTCAGGTTACCGGGTCGGGTCAGGTTCTGACAGGTATGATTACCAACATCTATATCAAATCAGTTCACTCTTCAAAAACCTCAGTTTTTATAGAAGTTATCATTAATTTATATATATTTTATATTTTTCTAAGATCATAACCGGCAAGACAACTATCATTTTTTATTTGAGAAGAAAGAAAACTATCATTGGTGTAGAATTTTTATTTATAATTTTTGTGTTCTTTTGGTTCTCATATGCGAAGTATATTATTATCCTAACAAATTTAAATTTTTATATTTGTCAAGTTAGAACTCAAAGTTTGAATTTAATATCATTAAACCCCCGTTTGATAGGACTGCATCTTTCTGAATTAAACTGATCTGATTTAAATGACCTTGTTCTGATCTGATCTGAGTTTGAATGACCTTGATCTGATCTGATTTGATTTGAATGACTCTGAACTAATTAGAATATACGTTCATTAAGTCCTATCAAACAGGGTCTAAAGTGACGTTATAGATCAGTACTATTTTAAGTAAACATTTGAGATTCTCGTGCATTTGCACGGGCAAAAAAACTAGTTTATGTAACAAGTGAACGATTAGAAATAGCTCTCAATACGAACCGTCAAAACAGTCAAACAAAAAGGGGAGAACTCTTTAGGTAGGAGGGAGTACATAAGAGCTGAATTATAAACATACAGCTTTACCACATACGCGTTGCAACTATATGCATTTTGCCAAAGCTAATAAATTCATCATCTATTTTAGTTGTGGCTCAAGCTTTTAGTACTTGTATTTATTTTTGGGACTATCTAAATACAATAATAAAAGAGTTAAATACAACAATTAATTAATTTTTTTTCCCAAAATGCACTCTAATCCCTTAGAAATGTATCATCTAGATACACCATCTCACAATTCACAACTCTAAAATACACTTGAAAACAAAACGCAAACACTCAATTACAAATGCTAAAAAATGCACTATAATATTTGGAGTAAATTGAATTTGACTTATGGAATGTGATACAATCATAAATAAAAACAAACCCAAAAGTAAAAATGGGATGTCACCACCAGCTGACGGGGTGGCTGAGGTCGAGTATAGGGGCCGACGAATAGAAGGAGGGGGTTAGAAATTTAGGCCAACAAAGAGTGGGTCGGATATCTAAGCTAGAGGGGTAGGGGTGGGTGTCGGGTATGGGGGTCGGTGGATAGGAAATCTTGGCCGACGGAAGGGGTCGGATTTTGTCACGCCCCAAAATCATTATTGGAACATAACAGACGGCAACCTACGAAAGGTAGGCTAAGCCATTCTTATTCCTCAAAAGTCGAAGGTACACAACAAATATTACATAATATTATACATACGAATACTATAGTGCAAACGATTACTAAGGCCATTACTTATGTTACAAGACGAATTGGGTAGCTTACTCAAATTCCCACCTCCAGTAAAAGAATTTAGTATTGAAGGGTGAGCTCGACAGCCCAGTAAAAGACAGTTTCTGACTCAACTGGATCAAGCAGTTACTAAAATAGTAAAACAATAATAATTCGTATAAGTATAAATAATTCTGGTAGTGGGTAGTGTAGTTCTGGTTAGTTCAGAAGTTCTCAGTCAGTGCCAGTTTACTCCCTTGGCAGGGCCAGACGGATTTCCTCGTTTCAAAGTTAGCCAGAACATAAAACTAACCCACCAAACCAAAGTAGTTCAGAAAATAATCAGAGTTTGCAGTACTCGATCCTCTTTAAAAATAAGCATTAAAGTATACAAAAATAATACTATAAGCTAAATCAGAAAGAGTCCCTTACCTGAATTCCAAACCACCGCGATACTACTCCGTGCGTTCTCTCGTTCTAAGTAAATAAAGTCGCGTAAGTTATTTATTTAAGGTTATATTGGCAAAGTAATCATGTTGTCATTTATTTGATAATTAACTGTCCAAGGGTCCAATGACGTCCGAATTCTAAAAGTGACGATTATCTAGTCAAATTGTTAATTTATTATTTATCGTCCTTTAGTGGAAATCATTCACTCTAAGATTATTTTCACCACTGGGGTAATTCCGCCGGGTTACTTTATAACCATGGAGCTACTATTTACCACCAACACATTTTATTCTTGGGTTAGTTGTTAATACGGTGACGTTCACAAACTGGGGTAATTCCACCAAGTTACTTGCACTGTAATAACTATTCGCCACAAGGTTAATCAATTATCGAAAACGTGTACGAAAATATTAACGACGTTGTCTAACGATAATGATTTCATAACAGTTTAAGAGTTATACCTTGGCTATGTTTTGTGACGATGACTATTTCGACAGAGCTTTGCTAAGAAGATGTCACTTTTCGCACGTACGTAACAACTACTTATTTCGTAAATTATTTTTTGCGAAATTTTATAATACTCGGAACTTACTTTATATGTTGTGTGCTTATGGTCTGAGGCATTTCAGTTTATTTCACTCAGTACAACATTTGTGTGTTGATTTGCGTCGAAAGCCGAATGTGAAGCATGCTATTTATAGGCGTGCGAATGCATTTTTTCCGGAGGAAAAACATTTCACCTAGAGTAACTGCAATACTCTCCATTTGAATTAAAGAATTAAGATGGCTTTGTCAATCCAAGGACAAGCCAAGGACAAAGCATTCAATGCCATTGAAAGTCCCAAATGCAATTCTCACATAAGTACTTATGTTGTCCTCTTTATTATTATTATTATTATTATTATTATTATTATTATTATTATTATTATTATTATTATTATTATTATTATTATTATTATTATTATTATTATTATTATTATTATTATTATTATTATTATTATTATTATTATTATTATTATTATTATTATTATTATTATTATTATTACTATTATTATTATTATTATTATTATTATTATTATTAATATTATTATTATTAAAGAGTGGGTTATTACATCCGCCCCTCCTAATAAGAAGTTTCGTCCCGAAACTTACCAAGAAAGATTCGAATGAGTAGGAAAGTTGCCTTTTGAAGTAAGACCCTTTTTTCTAATTCGTGTCGAATACCGCTTGCCAAATCGTAAATTGACACTATGGACCAAGCTCCTGTGTTCGTACACCAAAAAAGTCAAGTCTCCGTGAAGATGGGTAGTCTCCAATTCTAAATTTGGTTCTTTCCGACTTAGAATGACTTTTTGAAAAGGCTCCCTCTGAATCTCAATTCGGTGCACTCTTTTGGTTGATGAGACACTCGGATATAACTTGTCTTCCTTCTTTTATGTCCGCATTTTTAGGTTGAGACAACTTTTCGGCAACTCTATTTCAATTTTTGTCATGTCATTCGTGTTCCACACTAATAGTATTCTGCGCAAGTTATATGGGTCTGTGTTTGTAGTACACCTCATAAGGGTCTCCAATCCTATGAACTCCTCAATACTAATACCCACTTCATGAACACATCCTCTTGAGTTTGGCTAGTTTTAGTAGAGTACTTTTAAATCAGAGATGATATGCAACCTCTAAGTGCAGATCTAGACCTATCACTTCATGTGAACCTTGCCTAAAATCACGCTGCATGCGTAGAGTCTCTGTCTGTTTGATACAACAAACGCATTAACTTCTTATCTCAAAAAGTGATCCTCGAAAATCTATCACTTGTGGGTATGTTGTCAATTTACTTGTCAACCGTAGAAATCATATGATCCTAATTCGAACTGTCATCAACCAACCCCTACACTAATACTGCTAGTCCTAAGTTCTCAATACTCCATTTATTGCGTGTCCATGTTCCTCAACATGAATATCTATGTTACAATGTGGAGTTTTATTCCGTAAAATATGGGAGGTTGTCTGTGTATCCTGTAAGTTTCTTCCATCATCTATATAAAAGAACAAGTCTCATGTACCAAGCAGGCAACAAAACAATTTCTTACACATTTTTAGTAAATTCAAACTCTCCTCCAGTATGGATACCGACAGTTAAGACCAAATTTTAGATGAACAAGAATTCTCAAGAGAACCCACAGATTACGTTAACTTTTTATCCGAAATTCCTATCGAGCTTACCCAAAACACCCATTCTATTGAACTTCCGGTCACACGTACGCGTCCATCATCACCAATTGATCTTCAACTATCTCTCCAAGTTTCTAACACTCATGAGCGGATACAACGATCGCCTCCTCAACATGCTATGCCCGTCTTGGTTGGCGATTGTCCTCAGAATTTCCTTTTTCATGACCCTTATTCTCCAGCGCATTTATTCGTCACGGATGATAAGGTTTTTGCTATGTCATTGCATCTAACCTTTCCTTTTATTTTTTCTCTGTCCATCTCAATATCCGAACAAAAATCACCGTTATCTAGGATTCTATCTGGAAGTCCAGTTAGTTTTCATTCTTGTATACTCAGGGTATTGGTTTGTGATGCACGTTCCTGGTCTGAAGAGTTTCTTCTCCTCCAATTAAGGGTTATGACCAGGGTTTACTACCCTTCTGCCATTTTGGTAGTATTATCAGGAAATGAGGTCGGTCACAGGGTGTCATCCCAAATTTCTTTTACGGATTTTTGTGTATGTCCACAAAAAGAGAACACTACGCCAGAAATAAGATTTAACACCGGGTACGAAATTCAATAGACACCGGTTACACCCGGTGTCTGGACTGCCGGTGTCGTATCCTAAGACATCGGTTAACAAGTGGAGACCCGGTGTTAAAAAATAAAACATAAGACACCGGTTATGCCCATAACCGGTGTCTTATGTCCTGATCAACCCAAATCATATGCACACCTTAGACACCGGTGTTTGGTAAAACCGGTGTCTTATGTATATCAAAAAACTAAAAAAAAATAAAATAAAAAAAAACTAATAATGATTCAAAAGAAAATCATATTCGAAAAAATTTGAATGTTAGGGTTCTGGGTTGAATTGCCAGAATATTCGTCTACAACAAAGAATTGTTTGCGCAACAATCAAAGACAACGAATCCAACAATGATCGAGTAGCAAAAGAACTATTTGTGGACGTTATTCATAGACCCAATTAATAAACAACTAACGCATAAGTGATATAGATAATCACGATTGCAGCTTAACTGATTACGCTAGATCAAACACATTTGTACAACCACTATGAACAATCTGTAGACCACGAAATTGGAGAAAAAAAAAATTAGATCTCAATGTCGAAAAATCTGTAGATCAATCCAAAACTAGACCACGAAATTTTTCTGCAAATACTATGAACAATCGAAATCTAAAAAACCAACATTAATCAATAAAAGTATCTTTCAAACCAACATATCAATTTAACAAAAGAAAATCCTCAATTGATTGAAAATAAACCCATAAAGGAATTACAAACGGCAGCAGATCTACAAAAATATTGTATACAAAACGAAACCCACAATTAATTGAAGGTCAGGAAGAAATTTCTATATCACAAATTTACAAAGGTTTACAAAAAAAATAAAACTAGATCTACAAAAAAACCTAACAAAATTCACAAAACTTACATAGAATAATAAACTTGTAACACATCAAATTATACATCTTCCATTCGAAACCTTGTGTTCATCACAGATTAGCCGCTCATCGAAGATACTGATCGACATGTAAAGAATTTGTTTTTTTTTTGGGAAGGATTCGCTTTTGAAAGAAATTATTCGAAAATTTTGGAGAATTAAGAAGGATAGAGTGTGGTTGTTTATGGAGAAGGGATGAAGTGAGAGGAGAGCAGTTGATAAAGGGGGGAAATTGGAAAGCAACGAAGGAGAGAGATGGAGCGCCGTGTGTTATGTGTGGATGTGAAATTAAAGAGAGGGAGTAGCTAGCGGAGAAAACAATGACAATAATATATTTTTTTTTTTTTATAGAGATAAGACACCGGTTTTAAGCATAACCGGTGTCTTAGGTATTCTTCAATTTTTTTTTTCTTTATTTTTGGAAAGGCATATAACACCGGTTTCCTTGATAACCGGTGTCTTATATTTTTCCAGCGAATTTATTTTTAATTTTTATTATTTGAGTACACATAAGACACCGGTTATCTAGAGAACCGGTGTCTTATATTTTCCCAAGAATATTCTTTTTAATTTTTACTGCTTTTAACACCGGTTGCTCCAAAACCGGTGTCTTTATAAATTCTAACACCGATTATTAGCGTTCCGGTGTCATATGTTCCGGTGTTATATGTGATTTTTGGCGTAGTGGAATATTCCGCCTTTATTACTCATGTGGTGCAACCATTGTTTCTGTGCCATCACTCATCATGCTAAGGGTATGATAAATCTGGTCGTTTATGCTCGTCCCACTTGTCTAATGAAAGTCACTATAATTCGTAAGGGTAAGGGTCCTAAGCATAGTTCTGCAAATTTCCAGTGGCCGACTCTACTTGACCTCACCTCCTCTAGTCGTCTAAGGATATCAATGGGTAGTAACCATCAATTTGAGCAGTCCCTTAGAGATTTCCTCTACTGGTTGCCTCCCACGGGTTTCCCTTTATATAACTTCCATGTTTCTGTTTAGTCTTTGGGTCGTAAGGCTTTCTTTGTACTTATCGATAGACTTTCAAGGTCGATTCTTTCTATCCCTTGGATATCAAAAGACTCACCACCACACGTCCTTTCAATTGCTATCCTATTTGAAGGTCCTCAAAGTTTTAAAGGTGGTTTAACCTTAAGATCTTTTGATGGTACTTATCAAGCTGGGATTAGTGCAAGAGGGAAAAATCGATCATTCTCTTTCTTTGTCTTGTCACTATTTCAAAAGGGTTTGCGATTGGCACAAAGATTAGAGGTGAAGGAGTTAGAGATTCTCGTAGACGTCCCTCAATTCAAGTCTCACTTGTCTAATCTGGAAGTGTTTCTTCCCGAAGTTGAATCACTATTATGGGATGTTCTACATCTTATGCGACTACAGATTTGGGAAGTCTGTATACATCATCTTTCTCAGGATGAACTAAAAGGTGCCAAACTAATGGCTGAACTTAGCTCTCTCTTCTCTTGGGGTTATTTCGAGGAGTTGGAATCTCCGCCGTTGTAATACCCCGGATTTCAGAGGAGATCCCTGAGAGATTAAGGGCTCATATGAGTTGCTTAAAGGGATTGATAGTGCTACTCACACCAACAAAGTCGACTTTCCTTTTAGGAAATCCATGTGATAAGAACTCCAAAGTTAAGCGTGATTGATTGGGAGTAATTTCAGGATGGGTGACCTCCTGGGAAGTTTCCCAGGGTGCGCACGAGTGAGGTCAAAGTGCGCCGGAAGGACCCGTGTTGGTCTGTGAGGTCAGCCCACAGCCTGGCAAGCTGCCTAGGTGACTACTCTCGGCTCAGGCGATGAGCCGGGGTGTTACAGCCGTCTTCTACTATTGCCACTGTATCCTTTTGACGCTCTTTTGACACGGCGAAAAAAAGACGCCCCCCCCTTTTTCTTTTCTCCGATTCTCCCGCTCCTTTCCACCTAACCCTCGCTCCCCCTTTCCTTATAAAACCCTCGACCGACACAATTCTCAACCCGCCTCACATTTCCAACGCTCCCACTCTCCCTCTACTTTCCTTAGTTCCACCATCATCATCGTCCTCGTTGTTGTCGTTGTTCGGGGTCCTCGTCCTTTCCTCTGCTCCATCGTGGGTACGATATTTTAAGCGTTAACCATTTTTCATCTTCTGCGCAACATGGGGGTTAAACTGACGGATGACGAAGTGTTGGGACCTTTGTTCATGGCTGGTCTCCTTATGATAATATTTCTAATAACGTTTATTTGTTGTACGAAGTGGTCGTAGATGGTTTGTTATGATTAAGAGTGTAGTATGAAATCTCTTGTAAGAGGCTAGTACTTGTAATACGAAATCCACACTTCGTATGAAATATATCTTATTTTGTTTCTCGTCTCGATCTTATTAAAATTCAAATTTCTTATTCTTTATAGCAACTCGAACGATCCCTCTATAATTATAAATAGTTCAAGTTAGTATAATAAAATTATCATAAGACGCTTATGTTCATAAGAACGACGATAGAACTTATATAATGCAAGTTATAAAACTACTAATTATACTAAGTACTTACCAACTTCTTCCCTGATTTGTACTACTTTGCTCAAATTTTTTTTTTTTTTTTCGCAACAGTAATCATCAAGTCCTTGACTGAAACAACCATAACAAGTTAAGTTAACCAAACATAATCTACCCATACTCTCTGGTCTTTATTGTGTTCCTAGGGTCGAACTATTGCTCTGATACCACTTAATCTGTCACGCCCCAAAATCATTATTGGAACATAACAGACGGCAACCTACGAAAGGTAGGCTAAGCCATTCTTATTCCTCAAAAGTCGAAGGTACACAACAAATATTACACAATATTATACATACGAATACTATAGTACAAACGATTACTAAGGCCATTACTTATGTTACAAGACGACTTGGATAGCATACTCAAATTCCCACCTCCAGCTAGTACTGATTTCCTGAAAAGAATTTAGTATTGAAGGGTGAGCTCGACAGCCCAGTAAAAGACAGTTTCCGACTCAACCGGATCAAGCAGATACTAAAATAGTAAAACAATAATAATTCGTATAAGTATAAATAATTCCGGTTTGGGTAGTATAGTTCTGGTTAGTTCAAAAGTTCTCAGTCAGTGCCAGTTTACTCCCATGGCAGGGCCAGATGGATATCCTCGTTTCAAAGTTAGTCAGAACATAAAACTAACCCACAAAACCAAAGTAGTTCAGAAAAAAATCAGAGTTTGCAGTACTCGATCCTCTTTAAAAATAAGCATTAAAGTATACAAAAATAATACTATTAGCTAAATCAGAAAGACTCCCTTACCTGAATTCCAAACCACCGCGATACTACTCCGTGCGTTCTCTCGTTCTAAGTAAATAAAGTCACGTAAGTTATTTATTTAAGGTTATATTGGCAAAGTAATCATGTTGTCATTTATTTGATAATTAACTGTCCAAGGGTCCAACGACGTCCGAATTCTAAAAGTGGAGATTATCTAGTCAAATTGTTAATTTACTATTTATCGTCCTTTAGTGGAAATCATTCCCTCTAAGATTATTTTCACCACTGGGGTAATTCCACCGGGTTACTTTATAATCATGGAGCTACTATTTACCACCAACACATTTTATTCTTGGGTTAGTTGTTAATACGGTGACGTTCACAAACTGGGGTAATTCCACCGAGTTACTTGCACCGTAATAACTATTCGCCACAAGGTTAATCAATTATCGAAAACGTGTACGAAAATATTAACGGCGTTGTCTAACGATAATGATTTCATAACAGTGTAAGAGTTATACCTTGGCTATGTTATGTGACGATGACTATTTCGACAGAGCCTTGCTAAGAAGATGTCACTTTTCGCACGTACGTAACAACTACTTATTTCGTAAATTATTTTTTGCGAAATCTTATAATACTCGGAACTTACTTTATATGTGGTGTGCTATGATCTGAAGCATTTCAGTTTATTTCACTCAGTACAACGCTTGTGTGTTGATTTGCGTGGAAAGCCGATTGTGAAGCATGCTATTTATAGGCGTGCGGATGCAGTTTTTTTCGGAGGAAAAACATTTCACCTAGAGTAACTGCAATCCTCTCCATTTGAATTAAATAATTGGGATGGCTTTGTCAATCCAAAGACAAGCCAAGGACAAAGCATTCAATGCCATTGAAAGTCCCAAATGCAATTCTCACCTAAGTACTTATGTTGTCCTCTTTTTATTATTATTATTATTATTATTATTATTATTAAAGAGTGGGTTATTACAGATTTTTAACCTGACAGGGTGAGAGTGGGTGTCGGTATTCTAGGTCGACGGGTAGGGTGAGGGGGTTGGAGTTTTAAGCTGACGAGGTGGGGGTGGAGGTGCGTGTCGATTTTCTGGGTTGACAGGTAGGGTGAGGGGTCGGATTTCTAGTTCAATGGGTAGATAGAGTTTCCCAAAATACCCCTCATGTTTGAGATTTTTTTTTTTTTTTTTTGTAGTTCTGGTTTTTTTTTTTTTCTAAATAAGTCAAACTAACTAATTGACTAACGGTATTAGAGTCCGTCAGTGAAGAACACCAAAAAAACCCCATTTTGTAAACCTCAGGGATATTTTTGGAAACTCGAAAACATGAGGGGAATACCTGAAAATCTCAGAAAACTCAGGGGTACCTTAGAAATTTTCCGTTATTATTATTAACCTTAATAATAATAAGGCTTGGATGTTGTTATACTATTATTGACCTCAATCTCTCCCATTTTTTGGTCCAAAATTAAAGTCCAACGAAGGATTGGAACGGAGTAAATATAAGAGGTTGTAGCAGATTAGGAGATAGAGTGGGTCTCGTTAAAAGTCGAATAAATATGCAACAATATGGATTCGCTAACGACGGTACACCGCTCGAGCTATGCAAAAGATGTTTGATCACTTCACGGCAAATTGATCGTATATTTTCGAACTCTCGAGGTATATGTTAAATCCTTTCCTATATTTGTCTGTTGGTTTACTTTTTACCCATTGATCAGATTTCTTACTCACTGCTTTATATTAGAGTGCAATTTATATACAGTGTTTGTTTTAAAGATTGTTTACGTAATTATACTTGTAGAGAGTAAATTGATGATGATTAGGACGTTTGGTCTCTTTAATTATTTTGGTATAAAAACTTAGGGTTTTATATATATATGATCCAAAAATTAGTTTAATTTGCAACAAAAAATTAGAGTAATTGTTGAAGGTTTAAAAGCTTTTGTGTGAATGTGTGATCTAAATCATCTAATCACTAGTCTAGACTTATCGTTGGAGTTGGTTCGTTAACATAATAACATGGTATACTTGTGAGGTTTAGCCACTTTAATTTATTTGTTAGTTGCTGATTAATCTAATAATGTATTCCATATGGATCAAACGTACGTAACGTACTTAAACAGGATCAAAGCATGGGATTCAAAAATGCCATGATACATGGTTACACTCGGATTTTTGGTCGGAAACAGAAAGGACACACGACGGAGGCGACGGGCAGTGCGGCCGCTAAACAGAGAGGACACAAGACTACGACGAAACTGACTGAGTCGGGCAGTGCGGTCGCTGAACCTACTCATCGTGTGGCCGCTTCATGTCCAGACCAATGCCAATATCGATGCTTGATTGGGTTAACGGGTCTTCCGGACTGTTATTTAAGCAATGGGGAGAAGAATAAGATGGACGATGTGGACAAGAAGAAGCTTCACCTGGTGATCAACGTGGACAACAACTAACACTTTGTTCCGTTTGATGGAGTGCAACCACATTGAGCTTAGGCCTTACGCTCGTACCTTTATCAAGGACGTAAGCGAAATTTATGATATAACATTGTACACAAAAACCGATTCCATTTCTCATCTACAAACATTATGCTCGAGTCTCGATCCAGATGGTCTCTACTTGAATCATTCTAAGACGTTCTTGATCGATCACACGACTACGAGCAATTGGGAAGGTCGTCATCGTCTCGACACTTTGTTGGTAGATAAACGGGATTTAGTGGTGATCGATGCAAAGGATAATTTGTATACATTAGCACCATATGGTGTTGATGTGCAACCACATGCGAACTACAAATTAGTTTCAAGTCTACATGGAATTGACTATATCCTCAAGTTTATACACGACTACAACGGTCGTCGTGATGTCAGGTTTTTCAGTGGTTTTAATTATGATTTTTTCTACGTCAAGTACTAGTTAGTTGATATTATAAGACTATTATCATTTCTGTATAGATATATCATTAATTTATTTGTTTACTTTTTGGTTCTATCGTCACAGCCTCACAGGGTGTTTTTTTTTTTTTTTTATCTATCTTTTTAATGATTTGATATTGTCACAAACTTGTTACGATAATGATGGGATCTCAATAAGTCCATTTCTCAATTTTAAGATTACGCAGATCACCAACTTGTGGGTTTATTTGATTTGCAGCTTCTATTCATTATTCATTATTGTAGTAATGTTTATAAGGAAATGATATCCGTAGTAAATATTATTGTTAATATTGTAATCTATAATTTAGGATGATATTTATTTGTTATCATATTTTGTATTATTTATTACCTAGTTTATAGGATTACCTTAGCTAATCTAGAAAGTTTTAATATTATGTTCACACTGTAATGCTATGTATTTATACCGAACTCAGTTAATGAGAACTCAGTTTATGAGAATGATTTATGAGAATGATAACCTTTTCACCATCTCATTCTCTCCTCCTCAACATGGTATCAGAGCATAGATCCTATGCTCGGCCTAACCCTCCGATAAGCTTCAACTTCAAACCCTCGGCCACCCTCAAAACCATCGGCCACCCTACGTTCCGGCCACTCTCTCCTTCTCCAAAACCTCAGCCACCCTCTGCTCTGGCCACCCTCTTCTCAGGCCACCCCTCTCACCCTCCGAGAATCCATGGCCAAAACCCTTCTAAACCATGCCACAATCCCCCTAAAATCCTCAAAATCAAACTTTTCGAAAAATCTCTCAAAACTCAAAATCTGAACTCTAAACACGATCTCCACCGTTCAGATCGAAGACCCTTATGTTCTTAACACGCTCGTCAATTTTCGTACGAATCGGACCACAGATGACAACCCGATCGTCAACTTGATCATCGTTCTACAATAAAAAAAGGGAATTGGTGATCCTACACTCACGGTTTTCTCTCTATGCCTTCAATTCTTTTCCATTTTATTTCAAGTCAATTATTAACACCTATTCATAACTATTTTACTCTAAAACCCTCGACATTTTATTTCATTAAAGAAATAAAAAATCCCGAAACTTCACCTTCTCGGTCAAACTCCATCCAAAAGCCACCCTCACACATTTCTTTTCTTGATAATCTTTGTCATTTTCCTTCAAGTCAATTACTTTATACCTTCAAAAACTTATTTTCTTTATTTTAAATCTCTTCTCTTCAAGTTCTCTACAAACCTACGATTCATCCTCTTACTCAATACTCGGCTCTCAAACTCTAAACCACTCCTCTGCTTCATTTCTTCTTATTGTCACAAGACACACCCTCCTACAACTCCAATGTTATCACCATCCTCGATCATGATTACTTACTTTCAGACCTTAACCAAAACCAAAAAAAAAACAAAAAAATTCTAATCTTTTTTCCCTTGCATTTTTTTTTTCCTCAAAAACCCAAAATTTCCAAATCACCCTCCTTCACTTTAATCCAGTCTCACGTATTTTAGTCTTTCATCTTTCCGTACCACGCAAGTCATCACATTGCTAAGGAGCATCTTCACTCATTTTTTCCTCCAAGATCGGACTTACTCTTCGACCGTCCATCTTGCAGGGGCATGTAAGGAAATGATATTCGTAGTAAATATTATTGTTAATATTGTAATCTATAATTTAGGATGATATTTATTTGTGTTAGGCTTAGCTACTGTATTACGTCCCTTTGGGCTTTCGTTTCTTGTTCTCCAAGCCAATGTAAGGTATAAATACCAAACACAATTATCAATACAAATCAAGCAAAATTACAACCCTAATTAATTCTTGATATGGTATCCGTCGCTAGGTTATCATCACTCCTATCTTAAACACAACCCTAATCCATAATGGCCGACCCACCACCCCCGCCACCCCCACCACCTCCCCCGGAGCCAATTCCCAAAATTGAGCCCAACCATCCGTTTTACCTTGGCTCTCAAGATGGTCCTGGCGCCTACATCACTCCAACGCGCCTCCGATTGAACAACTATGACGAATGGGCTAGCGCGATCACACTTTCCTTTTCTGCTCGTCGGAAATTTGGCTTCCTTGATGGGCGTATCACCAAACCAATTTCTCCGGCCACTACCGATGATTGGGACGCGGTCCAAAGTACTCTTGTCTCCTGGTTGATGAATACCATCACCAAGGAGGTTACTGAACTCCTCGGTCGCTACACTAATCCCAAACTCCTCTGGGACGATCTCCGGGAGCTCTTTAGCGTGGTGAATGGCCCCCGTATTCACCAACTCAAATCATCTCTTCATGCTTGTGTTCAAACCAAATCCATGTCGGTTGATGTGTCTATGGTAAGCTTTCAGTTATATGGGAGGAGCTTGCTAATTATGACCCCTTAATCACTTGTTCTTGCGGGAAGTGTTCTTGTAATGTGAGTCAACAACATCAATCACGCCGGGAGCGCGATCGTCTTCAGGATTTTCTTACGGCCCTTTGGGCTTTCGTTTCTTGTTCTCCAAGCCAATGTAAGGTATAAATACCAAACACAATTATCAATACAAATCAAGCAAAATTACAACCCTAATTAATTCTTGATAATTTGTTATCATATTTTGTATTATCTTTACCTAGTTTATAGGATTACCTTAGCTAATCTAGGTACGTTTAATATTATGTTCACACTGTAATGCTATGTATTTATACCGAACTCAGTAAATGAAAATGATAAGCTTTTTCATCATCTCATGCTCTCCTCCTCAACAATGTTTTCATTGAACAAGGGAAGGGGTAATTATTAATTACCTTATAAATTAAAGGATTTTATAGTTACCTAGCAACTTGCATTGCCATTGGCAGTGATTCTTCCAAATCGTGCGCATTGATTCAAATAAAATGAATAAGAACGTATGGCGAATTTTCAATCGGGGGTCGAGCCCTAAGTTATACTAAATCTATTATTCACATCCTAACAAAATAGTGTATTTTTCGTGACATAAATCGGTACTTTTTGTTTTTGCTTTGAGGGAAAGCATCAATTAAAATTCACTTAAAGGGGCCCTAATACGACAGATATCAAATTCGAACACGTGTCACACGGGTAACGGGTAACATAGGGATGTTGCTACCACCATGGCACCATGCTAATAACAAGTACCCCGTACAAAAAAAAAAAAAAAAAAAAAAAAAAAAAAAAAAAAAAGTCTGCCAACCTTCAGATACTGCCAAGTGTCGACTAACGTTTGGCTTGTGGTGTAAGACTGAGGTAAAGCGCAAATTATATCATGTTCCCGGGAGCACAATGAGTATGGTGGTCCTTCTCACAATAGAGAAATGGAGACCACAACCACCATGCTCCTTGTACTCCCGAGAGCATTGTATAAGCATTGGAGGTAAAGCGAATCTTACTACATATACTCCATATAACCAACTGATTTTTCATTCCAAAATAAAAGAAATATCAAGAAAAGAAAAAAAAAATGAAGAAACTCAATAAATTCATCTTCTTCCTCACGCTTTCTTACCAAGCTTCTTCTTCAACAATGGCGATCAACTCCGATAAAATTTCTCCTCTATTCTCTCCATCACTAATCAATGACTCCAACTTGTGCCCCATTTCCAAACCACATCTTTCTTCTCTTTCCGGAATCAACTTGGAAGACTTGAACCGCCATGTCATACTTTTGCGACCATCGCCGAAGACGTCGACGCCGAAAGGTGTTTTATTCGGCGTCCCAATCGCGGTTGTGGTGTTTCTTGTTCTGCTTGCGTTGCTCTACCTCATGTATCATCTACGCAAGAAGAAGAAGCTCGCATCGCAGAATCAAGCCGCCACCAATGCAAGTTTGACGGTTCAAGCTTCAACTGATCATCAGATTCCGACGACTTCGCGTGAAGTGGAAGTTATTACAGGGCCGAGTGAGGGGGAGTCGGAGGTAAGGCCGTTTACGTTCGCGCAACTGGAGGCAGCAACTAATGGATTTTCGGTGAAATCGCCGTAAAAGTCGTGAAACAAGGACCGAAAGCCGAAGCCGCTTTCGACCTCGAACTCCGGCTTCTTGATCCGATTTGTAGCGAGAATGTCGCGGCGTTGCTTGGCCACCTCAGCTATGGTACTCGAAGGATGCTCGTCCACGAATTCCTCTCTAATCACACTCTCGACTACCATCTCCACGGTACGGTCTGTTTTTTATTTATTTTTTTCAGCTCCAACTAACTTTTAATTAATTTAATTTTGATGCTTAATTAATGTTAATGATCGGTTTTGGTTTATATATTGGTAATTAGTTTTAATTAATAATGGTGTAGTTAAAGTACATATTTATGCGTCCGATGATTTTATTATTATTGTTGGTGAATTAGTGTCTTTAATTGAGTTTTGTTGGTTAATCATTGGTTGTATGTTGGTAATTACGAGTAATTAGTAATAGTATAATTTGCTTGATTTAATAATGGTCGTGTTAGTACAATACTACAATTATATTATGTGTGTATATTTTATTGTATGATTTTATATATATTTGCCAAATCAAGTATTTGAACTTGTACTTCCTCATTTATTTGAATTGGGACTTTGATTAAAATAGTAAAGAAGTTCATCATGATGAGTACAGTCTATTATATACTAGTATTAACGTAATTATACTATATGATATGATGCCTGATCTTTAATTACTAGGAATTGGGTTTAATTTTGCACTAGCATTGTGTCGATCGTGTAATTACGTTAATATGATGACGATATATATGGCTGAACCCGTGTTGTACCGTTCCTTGAGTTATAGACGAGGCAGCGCCCTTGTTCACCTGGGAGAGAAGGATGCAAGCTGCCATCGGGGTTGCGAGAGGAACTCATCTCGTTGCACGAGGGTGAGTCGCGTCGTTTCATCAATCTTAGTTGTTACAGTAATTTAAATTTCACTAGCTTATGAACCCGTGCCATGCACGGGGTTCTTAAATGTTTATGTGAATTAGTTCTAATATTGCTATGTATATACTCCCTCAATCTAGGAATATGTGACATTTTCTTTTTTTTTTTGAGGTGAGTTTTATTTTTTATTCCCCAATAATTGCAAAACTTCCCAATATTTTAAATCAAATTTATAATGAAAAAGCCACCCATCATATATTCGACGGTTTTGTAATTTATAATGTCAATTCATATATATGGAGTATTTAAATATATCCAACTCACAATTTACCTCCTGTTATTATCCTCTAATGATCAGGCCAAGTCATGGGAAAATAAAATCTAGTATATAAACATTATTAAAGGGTTTTTTTTTTTTGTTTTTTTTTTTCAAATAAAAGAAATACATGTCTTTGGTACTCTCCCATACATTACCCGAAGTTGAAGTCCATTCTATAGCATGGCCATGAAAACCCATTGCACATCTAGCAAAGTAATTAAAAATGATAATTTTTTTTTTTGAAATAATAAAAAAATGATGGCATAATTATTTTCTAAAAGTTCAACCACATTTGATGTACCTCAGCATTATAGCCTATAGGCTAGGTTAGGGGGATTGTCAAATTCATATGACATGTCAATTGAGTAGTACTTCTAGAACAAAAGAGAAAACATAAAAACTCAGTCTGAAAGTGTCAAGTAGTATGCACACATGTCAACAGTACAACTACGTGATGATGAATAAGTAACGTGTGTTTTTAATTTGATGTACGCCTGAAGAGCTGATTTCATCGTCCGATTGTCACAAACACTTCCTAACTGTAGTCCAAAAATAGGATGTCAAGCTACCCATGCCGATGCTCCCGAATGATCGAAAACGTTGTATACAGATCATTAATGAGAGTGGGTATAAAACCAAGAGAGAAGAGTAGGTAATAAGAGCATCTATCTCAGCTCCAATGGAAAAAAAAAAAAAAAAAAAAAAAAAGTAAAAAAGTCGTATAAGCAGCATAACACATTGTTACTCCATCAAAACTCCGAGTTGGCGACGAAGGTGTGGATCATAAATCCCTTTGATCATCACTTAATCAAAACCTACATATATAATACATACCAATCTCAAATGTCAACGTATAGCCTGCTAAAGCATTAAGATTATCTTGATAATCATTTGACTGATCAAAGCAAAAAAAAAAAAAAACCCTTGAAATGATGTGAATGCCAAAAAAAAAAAAATAGGAAGTCGTATATATGTTTTCTGCTCCTTTCTCCTTAGCGGGGATTTCCTTGTCATTTCGCCAATGTAGCTTCCTTCACAATTGCTTATCTATGTTAGTGTCACTCATAAAAGCAAAAGATTTGCATTTACATAATGCTTATATCAAATAAATCAACACATAATCAAACAACTTCTGATAAAAAAAAAACTTTGAATACTTTTGAGATTTATGATCTAAATTACCAAGAGGGCTAGATGAAGTGATGGGTGTTGTGACCCAAATGAAGCTTTGCTCAATCTAGCGGCTGGTCTCTTCTTCTGCATTACTTCGAAACTGAAAAAAAAAAATCACAAATAGAATTAGAAAACATCAGAGTTATTATGAAGAAACAACCGATTTGTGTATATGCTAGGGCCGCAAACTTTTATTATTTGCTCACAGTTGTAGTCATTGGAGGAAGGAGATATCTGCATCCAATAATATGAGACAAAATGACATTAAAATTCATCAAATAAACAGATATATGATACTTTTTGCAAAAAAAAAAAAAAAAAAAAAAAAAAAAAAAAAAAAAAAAAGTAAGAACCATGATAATTGGTAAGTGTTGGTAAAAGCTCGAATGCGAAATCTCTTACAAATCAAACAACTTGTTAGATTTACAATAAACATCAACTATACCCCTGCAATAAAAGTCAAGCATTTACCAAACAAAAAAAAAGAACAATAGAAGAAGAAAATACGAAACGCATGTTTTGACGAAGGGTGAACTCGTCGCTTGGAGTACGATGCACACATGCTCTTAATATATATGCATTAATTATCAATATTTTATTGTAATTTAATATACATTTTACTTTATATAGTATCTTTCCTATCTAGATTAACTCACAGATTTTCTTATTTTTGATCTAGCATCGCGGAATAGAATACTAGTATATATTTTGTTACAAAACGACTCGTCAATTATTATCTTCCATATATTTGACATTATTATCTTCCCACATATATCATATGTTCATACTCATATATGGAATATGTAAGGTCCAATATATTGGAAGCTAGAGAAAAGTTGTTTTTCGACTCCCTGGTGCTCCCTACGGCGAAAAAACCCTAGGACCCTGGTGAGGCTATCCGACCCCAAAAATTCTTCAATTTTTGTGGGGAATCGAGTGTTGCGATCATTTCTTGACCTCTCAATTCAAGAAACGATCATCTGTGGTGGAAGTTATGGCAGAAAAACTGGTGGAGAAATGCGAGAAATTGCGACTTACAGAGGAGGAAGAGGAGGTTTTTGAGTGTGATGATATTATTGAAGAAGCCATGGTGAAGCAGGCATCACTATGTGTTGTTGGGAAGTTGTTCACCACGAGCAGTTACCGACCGGATTCCTTTATGAACGCGATGAAGAAAGTTTGGAGGCCGACAGGAGGGGTGGTGATTGAAGATTGGGTAGATAACATATACACTTTTCAATTCTTTTCCCCATCGGAGAAGATGCGAATTCTGAATGAGGGGCCGTGGTCTTTTGATGGACACCTACTTGTGCTTCGTGATATGAAGGGCGATGAAGGGCCAGAGGATTTCTCCTTCGATAAGGCAGCATTCTGGGTTAAGTGTTATGATTTACCACTCCTGATGCGAACGGAGAAGATGGCACAGATTATAGCAAAATCGATGGGCTCCTTCTTGATGTTCGATGATTCGGACCACTCGCGACTGACTCGATCGATCAAATTCAAGGTTGAAATTGATCTTACGAAGCCTTTAAGGAGGGGCATAAACCTGAAAGTTGGAGGTAAGACTAAGTGGTTTTTAATTAAGTATGTCAAACTCCCTGATATATGCTTTTATTGTGGGCGCATTGGTCATATGGTGGCGGATTGTGGTCTGGTGGATGAGAGTGTTACGGAGGAGGATCTTAATTATGGGAGTTGGATGAAAGCATCTCCAATGAAGTTTAGAAGGACTGAAACAGAGGAGAGTAAGGCGGAGGAAAGAATGTTTAAGGTGTTGAGGGGGGAAAGGGACGGGGCTAAGGTGAAGTTGAAATTTATGAGGGAGAGCGATGGTGAAAGTAGTGCAGCAGAAAGTGAGAATGGGGGGAGGGGTAAAGCTATGCAAGTTGACGAGGAGGTGGAGGAAGAGAGTTCGAGTGGAATACTAAAGAGAAAGTTTAGTCGGGCAATTGGGGGTAGCTTGGGGAAGGCGGTAAGGCAGGGGAAGGATAGCTCAAACAATGATATATCGGCGGAGGTTGCTCAGGGGCAGCCCCGCCGGGCACAATGAGTCTATTATGTTACAACTGCCGGGGTTTGGGCAACTCCCCGTCAGTTGTTAGCCTAAAAAAGTTGCTGAGGAGGGAGGGGCCTGATGTGGTGGTGCTGGTGGAGACGAAGCTGAGTGGTATCGAGATGAGAGAGATTTTGAATCGGTTAGGGAACTATGAGGGGGTTTTTGCAGACTCGATGGGTAGAAGTGGTGGCTTGGCAATATTGTGGAGAGAAGGAGTGGAGCTTGTTTACTTATCTTCAACATCCCACCACTTGGATGTTGAAATTACAGGGCTGTTTTCGGAGGAAAAATGGCGCTTGACTGCTATTTATGGTTGGTCGAGAAGAGAGGAGAAGGAGAGAACCTGGGAGCTTCTTCGAGAGCTCCGTGAAGTGTCAAATCTGCCGTGGATGGTTGTGGGCGACTACAATCAGATTTTGTTTGATGAAGAGAAAAATGGGGGCCCTCCGAGGGACCCGAGAGAGATTGCGGACTTTCGTGAGGCGTTAGATGACTGTGCTCTTAAAGATCTGGGGTTCGTAGGCGATCCTTTCACATGGTGGAACAAGCAAGCGGAACCGAATCATGTGCTTGAGAGGCTAGACAGAGCAACAGCAACGATTGAGTGGATAGAGAAATACCCGCAAGTTACTGTATATCATTTGGAGCGCGAGAGATCCGATCACTGTCCTCTTCTGCTTAAAGTGTATACGAGTGAAGCTAGAAGAAAAAAGAGGAGATTTAGATTTGAAGACATGTGGGTGACATCCCCGGAATGCGAGAAGGTGGTTGAGAATGCGTGGACAAATGGGGGTGAGTTGGTAAATGCGGCTGATGTTCTAGTTAAAATCAAAGGAGTTTGTGAGGAACTATGGAAGTGGTCGAAGGAGGAATTTGGAGCGCTGGGAAAACAGGTGGAGGAGGCGAGAAAACGACTCACGGTCCTCAATAGTTGTGCACCGACAGAGAGTGTGGTGAAAGAGAGGAGGAGTGTGTGCGAAAAGATGGACGGCCTAATGATGCGTGAAGAAATTTACTGGCGCCAACGCTCGCGGGTCGCAAATTTTGTGAGTGGAGATAAAAACACGAAATATTTCCATATGAAAGCAAATTTGAGACGTCGAAAGAATGTTATAGCAAAAATTGAGGTTCAAGAGGGTGTGTGGGCAGAGGGGGATGCAGAGATAAGGGCGGCAGCCATGGAATACTTCCGAAACCTGTTCACGGCGACGGAAATTACAGGGGTTGAGGAGGCGCTGGTGGGGGTTGAGAGGAGGGTGACGG
The DNA here is from genome assembly GCA_963680865.1 of Spergularia marina. Classification (NCBI taxonomy): domain Eukaryota; kingdom Viridiplantae; phylum Streptophyta; class Magnoliopsida; order Caryophyllales; family Caryophyllaceae; genus Spergularia; species Spergularia marina. The sequence goes on from OY804549.1 coordinate 22,916,398, forward strand.
AGAGTATGAATCAGGCCCTAACGGCGACTGTCACGGGGGAGGAGGTAGGGGAAGCATTGAGCCAGATGAGTCCGAGCAAAGCGCCAGGGCCAGATGGTTTAAACGCTAATTTTTTCCAGAAGCATTGGCATATTATCGGCACCGATGTGACTAAATATGTAGCGGCCCTGATGGAGGGAAGATGCAGTTTGGCGGAGATAAATACCACTAATATTGTGCTTATACCCAAGGTTAATAAACCTCAACGTATGACAGAATTTAGGCCGATCAGCTTGTGTAATGTTTTGTACAAAATTGTGTCCAAGGTCCTAGCTAATCGTCTAAAGGTGATTCTTCCAGAGATTATTTCGAGTTCACAAAGTGCTTTTACCCCGGGTAGGTTAATCACCGATAATGCCTTAATTGCTTTTGAGGTGTTCCATTATATGAGAACACACCATAGTGGGAGTGTTGGCTACTTGGGCTACAAGCTTGATATGAGTAAAGCGTATGATAGGGTGGAGTGGGAGTTTCTCCGTGCTATTATGGAGAGAATGGGCTTCTGTGCAGGATGGCGGAGTATGATAATGAGATGCCTAACGACTGTTCGGTCGGCGGTGCTAGTGAATGGGGAGCCGACTGATTACTTTAGCCCAGCTAGGGGCCTACGACAGGGGGACCCGATATCTCCATACCTTTTTATTATATGCTCGGAAGCTTTGTCGGGACTGATTGAGAAGGCCATTGGGCGGAGGGCACTCTACGGAGTACAGATTTGTCGAAGGGCTCCCACCATATCGCATCTACTTTTCGCAGATGATAGCATAATTTTCAGTAGAGCTCGTGATTCTGATGTTATGGCCATTCGGGAGGTAATTGCGACATATGAGGCTGCTTCGGGGCAAAGGGTAAATCTGCAAAAGTCGGACGTCTCGTTTAGTGCTAATGTGGGTGAGACGGAGCGACAGAGAATTGCAGGGTTGTTGGAGGCGCGCGTGGTGGAGCAACATCAGCGCTACCTGGGCCTTCCAGGGGCAATTGGTCGTAATCGTCGCCTTGCTTTTAGTGTCGTTAAGGCGAGAGTGTGGAAAAAGCTTCAAGGGTGGAGGAGGAGTTTACTTTCTTTCGCGGGTAGAGAGATCCTAATAAAGGCGGTAGCCCAGGCGATCCCTACCTATCATATGGGACTGTTCAAACTTCCGAGTTCGCTGTGTAGGGAGCTAAATTCCATGATTTCACGCTTTTGGTGGGGTGCGAGAGAGGGTGAGAGGAAGATACATTGGGTGGCGTGGGAGAAGCTGTGTTACCATAAAGATGATGGTGGCATGGGTTTTCGTCATATTGAAGCCTTCAATGAAGCCATGTTGATGAAGCAAGCTTGGCGAATTATGAATAATCAGGGAACACTAGTAAGTACACTTCTCAAAGCTCGTTATTTTCCGAGTTGTTCATTTACCGAGGCTACACTTGGCAACCATCCTAGCTATGCCTGGCGTAGTATTCTTGGGGTTAAAGATTTGTTGGAAGAGGGGTGCAGGTGGCTGATTGGGGACGGGAAAAAGGTGAGAGTTTGGGATGATCGCTGGACCCTTAAAGGCCCGAGTTTCAAGATCATTTCGCCGAGGAGGGAAGAGGGGGAAGTGCGAGTGAGTGATTGGATAGATGAGGACTTACGTATTTGGAAGGAAGGAGAGGTGCGTAGATGCTTGTTGGAGTTTGAAGCTGACGAAATTCTGAGCATCCCATTATCAACGAGGGTAGGCGAAGATCAGATGGTTTGGCACTACAGCAGGGATGGGGATTATAGTGTGAAAACGGGGTATCAATTTGCTCGGTATAGGCGGCTGGTGGGGCTTGGAGGTGAGGGGGGCAGTACGGGGAGGGAGGGGGAAGGTTGGTGGAGGAAGCTATGGAGGAGGGAGCTGCCACCAAAGGTGAGAAACTTTAGTTGGAGGCTGTGTAAAGGGGCCTTACCTACGCGGTCAAATATTCAGCGACGCATTGAAGAGGCTGATGTCCTCTGTCCACGATGTAAGCTGGGTCCTGAGAGTGAAGTCCATGCTTTAGTCTTATGTCCTAAGGCGAGAGGGGTGTGGGAAGAGAGCGGGGAGGAGGTGGACGAGTGGGATAGGTGTCGAAGTGGGCGGGAGTTAGCGGAGAGATGGTGCGAGGGCGACAGTGGAAGGGAGGGATCGTTGCGCCTAATGGTGGCCTGGTCGATCTGGTTTGCTAGGAACGACGAGGTGCATAGTGGGAGGGAGACGGAGACGCGACAGGTAGTAGAGAGAGCGAGGAACTATTTTGAGGCGTATTCCGAAGCTAATGAGCCTGAGAGTAGGGGGCGGCAGAGGGTGACAAATGGATGTGGTGGAGCAGCATGGTGTCCGCCGGAGGAGGGAATAATAAAAGTTAATGTGGATGGGGCGGTTCTTGGTGATGCGGGGTCGGGGATGGGTGTAGTTGTGAGGGGAGCTGACGGCGAAGTAAGTAGGGTGGGGTGTAAGCAGGTAAAGGCGCGGTGGGAGCCGGAGGTGGTGGAGGCGCGGGCGGCAGAATTGGGTCTCCAAATTGCGTGGCAACAAGGAGTCGATGACGTCGTCTTGGAATCGGATTCATTACGTTTAATTAGTGCCCTTAAGGCTAGCAAGTTTGAGTCTAATCATTTTGGCTTAGCTGTTTTTGACGTTTTTCATATTTCTTGTAGGTTTCGTTCTTGTAGCTTTAATCATGTTAGGCGTAGCGGTAATAAAGCAGCTCATGAGGCTGCACATGTGAGTCCTATAGAGTATTCGACTAGAGTGTGGATTGGGAGTGGACCAGAGTCTGTACTTGATATGGCGGCTACGGATTTCGTAGTCGCAAACTCGGAATGATTTAATACAGCGATTCCTTTCAAAAAAAAAAAAAAAATATATTGGAAGCTAATGTATAATGTCAGTAATGTCATATTTACTTTCATAATTCGTCAAAATTTTCAAAAATAAAAGATTTGGTCATCTACATTTATTTGGAATGATTCTTTCATTTTTATAGTATGAGTTGTACATATATGCATGAAGTAATAGTTAGCACACTGGTAATGTGATGAATAAATAAGTGAGAGGTTAGGGGTTCAAATCCTGATAGAGCATTATACACATACATGCAGGACACATCCCTATCTAGCTAGATAGTCTACTGATAATTGACATCGGTTTAATCCTAAGGTAATACGGAATTCATGCAATTGTAATTTGTTTTACCACGGTGATCATAGTCTATATTCATCCTCTACCAATAAGCAAGTCTGATAACTGATAAAATAAAATTGTACCAGATCATCGATTTTGGCTTGGTGAAACATTTCGAGGAAGTCGATGATGGATCATCAAGAGGTTGCGGCACTCCTGGGTAAAACCAAAAATAATAGCATTGTATGTAATTGTTGTCTGCTTAACATACATTAAATAAATATATGCACGCAGGCAGAACCTCTAATTGAGAAGTATGAGGAAGATAAGGCTACGGTAGTGAACCTTGTTGACGAGCGATTGAAGGGAGCTTATGATGACATCCAACTTGAGCAGATGATTTCCACTGCGAAAGATAGTGTTAAATTTCAGTCTGATTCGAGGCCAAAGGTACATACATACATGATACATACAAATTTTGTACTGTGGTTAATTGTGTATGTGTTAAAAATGTGTATGTATGTGTTGCAGGGTTTGGAGAATTTACAAGGCGGAGCTTCATCTTCTCATCCTCCTTAGACCTTGGCCGATAATCAATCCTGATTTGATCGATCTTCATCACATGCACCCTTAGCTTGGTTCACAAGCTGAATGAAGTGGCTTTCTTCAGTTTTCGTCTTTGAATAATTTCGTTTAATGCATTCTACAAAACTTCTTCTATCTAGTTATTTGCCTTTTCTTTCTCTGATGTGCTAGACTATGATTGCACATTTTTAGTTGTAATTAAACTCCTAATTCAAGTTTGTTACGAGAGTTTGATTACTCATCGGGTATCCGATTTCGTTAAGAGATTATGATCAATGCCACCAAACATTAAAAGCAGACCTCGACTACTCTGGTATGAAGACCACGAATTTCGATTATTGCAACCTCTATTTAAAGTAATTTCGTCAACCCTCGGCAAGAGCGAAGCACATTGTGCAATAGTGATACTAGATGTGACGGGTTGCCTATTTTGTCCCCTAGAATGGCTGATATCCTGGGGTGACCGGTGACCCCTATCAACTGGGAACAGAACAAAAAAAAAAAAAAAATTAGACGTTTGAATTTCCATGATCTTAATTAGAAATAAAAACGCGCGCGTTCATGAGGAGTGAGTGAACAACAGAATTAATTGTTTAACCCAAATTATTTAAAAAAAAAAAAAAAAAAAACTTCGCAAAACCCTAGTTTCACAATCAATTGCACTCAGTGATTCAAAGCGTTCCGATTTTCCCCAATTTTCTGTCAAATCTAGGGTTTGTAATTTAGTATTTGCAGATTCTTTATAGCGTAATCTGCAAGAAACTTTCTAGGGTTTTCATTTGCTGGCGAAAAATCAGTATCTTCAATGGCGTAAGAGCAAATTTTGGGGGAATCGCAGTTCAAACTTGGCGAAACTTCTGCGAATTCCCGATCAAATTCCAGCTCAATCCTCGCTGTTTCCGAACAATGGCGGCATTTGCAGGAATCTTTAATCACTGTTCGTAACTCGCTGGGAAACCGAGTCAGGGGTTTCGACTCGGAGGAGAGAGAAAGCGGTGATTTAGTGGGCGGCGATCGGTGTTGCAGGAGTAGTGAAATCAAATTGAGTTTGTGGAATTGGGGGAGAAATTGGATGAGAAACGGTTAAATCAAGAAGATGAATCAGAGCGTTGCGAAAGGAAGGATTTAATTGAGCTGTATTGTGAGCTATACGCTACATTAGAGTCGAAAGAAAAGCGGATAATCGAGGAATGTGGAAGGTTAGAGTTGAAGGAAGAGGAAATTAGGGAGAAGAGTGAGGCGTTGGAGAGGAGAGGGAAAGAAATTGATGAGCAAGGAGTCGTGTTAAAAGCGAAGGAGATGGAGTTGGATAAGCGTTGTGCAAAGGTTGGGGCGAAAGAGAGAGCCTCGCATTTGGAAGAGAAGCGATTGGTGAAGCGAGGTAGGATGGTAAAGGTGAAGGAGGAGAAGGTGAATGAGTCTCGGAGAGTGTTAGTGTCGATGGAGAGGTTGATGGAGGAGCGTTGTATATCTATTAACTCGAAAGAGAAGAGTTTGTTTGATGGTTTCTCGAGTCTAGAATCCAAGGATAGTGAGATTGAGGAGCGTTGTAGTGCAATTAAGTTGATGGAGGAAATATCCATGAGAGAGCTTTGCCGGGCAGTTGAGTTGAAATTGAGGCAAACGAATCAGCGTTTTGATGTAATGGAGATGGAGGAGGAGCGAGGGAGAAAGCTCAGTTTGGGTGAGAATTCGAGTGGGAAGCAAATCAATGAAGGGTTAAGGTTGAAAGAGAAAAAACTCTGTGAATGTAGCCCCGTGATGGACACTCATGTAGAGAAGAATGAGCTTTGTTCAGGTGATTGTAGTCAAGAACGAGAGACGGGAGAGAAGAAAATTAATGCATCTGGTGAAGATTTGGAGTTGATGGAGACGAAAGTTACTGATGATTTAGAAGCACATGGTTTAGTTGAGAAGCAAATTCTCGAGTCTAGCAACAAGTTGGAGTTTCAGGAAAGGGAAATGGGTGGCGAACCTTTGGAGTTGAAGGTGGAACGCATGGATGTTTTGAATGAAGGTGTAAAGTTGGAAACCAAACAAATTTGTGACTGGGGTAAAGTGGTAGAGGAGTGTATAGGTGAAGTTACACAGGAGGTGAAAGATTTGAAGGAAACTCAGGCTAATGAAAAACCAATGAGCAGTGGAGATGTACAGCTGGAAACCAAGCAAATCAATGATAATATCAAAATGGCAGAGAAGTGTATAGGTGATGTAACACAGGAGTTGAGAGAGTTAAAGGAAATTCAGGTTAATGATAAACCAATGAGTGATGGATATGTGCAGTTGGAAACCAAGAAAATTGATGGTCATGGCAATGTGGTAGACGATTATATAGTTGATGTAACACAGGGGTCGAGAGAGTTTAAGGAAACTTGGGTTAATCTTATAGATTATCCCGACCAACTGGAGTTGAAACAGAAGCCATTGGAGCATTGTGATGATGTCAATGAACGGAAAATCCTTGCAGAGTTATTTGAATGTGCAGGCTGATCAAATCTATGCTTAGGTCTTGCAAGAACCCTGCAAAGTTGGTACTAGATGCTGTTGATGGGTTTTACAAGCCACATTACAACCAGAATAATGAAGTGTTTGAATTAAGTGTTGTGAGGAGAAGCTGTTTGCTGTTATTAGAGCAACTAATGAACATTAAACCCCTGATTAGTGAGCCTTTGCAACAGGAGGCCAAGACAGTTCCTTTTAAGTGGAACACATATATGAAAGTCGAGGAAATGAGTGATGATATTCTTGTGCTTGGCTTTTTGTTGCTTGTAGGTGTTTATAATCTGGTATCATCCTTTCCTAGGCAAGAGTTGGAGAGACTATGTGGGCTGGTTGATCAGCACAAATTGGCACCCCAATTACGCCAAATATTGTGGCTGCCTACAAGTCACAATGGTGAGCGTTTAACCTTCGCTCTTTTTAATTCATCAAGGACATGAATATGGGAATTGTCTCTGCCCCCCTTTCCCCTGATTGTGAATTATTTACACTTGAACTGATCGTTTGAAAGGTTGGGCGTCTGTTAAACCATTAACCTCTGTCTCTCTGTCATCTTTCAGTTAAAAATCCTAACGTTCATTGCTACAACTAGTATAATCCTCACATAAAGCTCCTTTTCGCTTTTGTGGGATGCCCTGCCTTTAGTCTTGTATGATCACTTTACTGTGAGCTCACTTTTCTGTTTAGTTTTTACGAGTATTACATTGCCCTCTCCCCAACTTTATTTACACTTGGAAGGGAATACAATTGTTCTTAGTTGTGGAGTTGAGGTGATTGGATGGAAAATGTGAGTTCTTTCGATTTTTTTAACCAATGGCATGTTTAAATTAAGGTTCTATGGACTAATGAATGCTGATCTTTTATGTTTTCAGCCAGATCAATAGAATTGTTTGGGTGTAGAATAAAGGTTGAACATCAAGTGGAACTTCAGTTCTTTGATGAGCTCTTTTTTGAACTGTACTGCTGTTGGCCTTGATGTTGTTGCCTTACTATGCAAGATATATTATACTGGATTACTAAGTTTGATATTCTTAGCCTAAAGCTATATGACTTGTTTGCATGTTTTATTCATTCTTTTCATTTTGAAGAACTTAGCTTTACTTATTGCATTCTGCTCTGTCGTATTTCCCTTTCCCAGTGGCATGGAGTTTAACACAGCCTATAAGAGAACTACCTAACTCAGATGCCCATGACGTAGTCAATTGTACAGTCAATTCATCACCTATGGAAGTCTGCATTGATATTAACAAGTTGTGCAATAATATGGATGCACCTGGTGTGAGATCATATATGGTTTAGTATGTAAAGGAGCACAACATATTGCATGACAAGATCTTGGATGCTCTAAAATTTGCCTCTGATCCCGCAAAGCTTGTTCTTGATGTCACTCAGAGTTTCTTTGAAACAAGGTTGGATGGAGTTGATAATGATGCCATCAAATGCAGTTGCATACAACTGTTGAAAAAGCTGATACAGCTCTCTCCATCTATTACCCCTGATGTGCAACTTAAAGCAAGAAATTTTGCTGCTGCTTGGAGAAAAGTATTGAATCGGCTTACAGAGTCACCTATAAACCATTTTTGGTCTTTGCATTTTATAGCAGCATTTAAGTTGGCCAAGTGTTACAAAGAAAACCAACTTCTGTCACTCTTCAAGACTTCTTATCTTGCAGCTAAGTTGTACCCTCCTAAAAAGAATGTCGATTTATGCTCTGCTTTGGGACTTCACCATAGAATTCCAGGTATCTTAATTAATTTCCTTCATATATAGACGCATCAGTATGTTGGTATACTATGGTCTGTTATTAGCATGCTTATGATCTTTGAAATGTGGCATAACTTAAACGACTTTGTGGAGAGGTTTGGTCTGTGCATCACTATTGGCATAAGCATCATGCTGATAATCGTATGTTTGTCGTGGTAAGGTTGGAGGCATGACTTGGGGTTGTGGAAGAAGTCACCAGGACTAGGGAACATGGACACAGAAATGCTTCTAATAATTAATTCTATATGTTTGCTTATGTTAATCATATACGATATACATTGACATATGCTATTAGTTCCATCAAATTGGCAACTCTTTATCTTCTTCCACTCGTTCACTCCTTATCTCTGGTTGCGATAAAATTCTATTTAAATCTGTGCTGAAAAAGCTGTTTTCAGCAATTAAGATATGCCTGCATGTATCATTATTGTGATTTGTGATGATATCTAGAGGTGCTACTGTTTTTCTTTAAGCCGTCTTCTCATTGGAAGACCGTAGAAACAACATGGTACCCAAAATCTGTGAGAGAAGAATTATTCGTTTTTTAGTCATTTCGTGATAGGAACAAGAGTGAACATTAGTGTTGCCAGTTTTCTCTGCAACCGATCCTATATTCTGTGACAGTGTGACCCCTCTTATAATCTTAATGATATCTTGCTTTCAACTGGGCAGGTTTTATAAAATCTCTGATAAAGAAACAGAAGCATTTGGAGGCAGTGAAGTGCATATCAATCTTCAAGATGGAAAGAATTTCAACCGGTACCACTGCTGGAATCTTACTTGGAAGACTAGACGAAAAACTGAAATCAGTCATTCCTAAAGGAAAGGTATACTTATCTCGTAATTATTCTATTTTTGCTAAATTGAGATAAGTGTGTTTCTATTGGTCACTGCCTCACTGGGGAGATGTACATCGTTGGAAAAATTTGGTTATATGTTGCCCTCAAATTGTAGAGTTTTGTTGTTATCATGAATATCTGATATGTATATCTGTGCCAATTCCTGGTTATCTTAATACTGAGACATGTTACTCTCTTGTCTTAGGTTCATGCGGCCACTGTGGAATTAAATCATCTTCGTGATGCTCTTAACAGTATTTTAAATCTCGAGCTTTATTTCATGTTTCCAACTGATTCTCTCTCAACGCGCATCAAAGAATTGGAAGAAACAATCAAAGCTGAGAGGATGCCTGCAAAATCATCAAGGAAACGAGATGCAAGCCCCATTGTTATTATACCTGCAGAACAACAACAGAAGCGACCCCGGATTGGGTCTAATTTGGACTCTTGCCCTCAATCCAGGTCACACTCTTTTGCAAAGGATACATGCACAGTGCCTGTAGCTGACAAGCCAAGGGAACCTACTGATGTCCCTGCTGCGAACACTGGAGCTGCTCATTCGGACTCTGCTATACCTAGCAACAGTTGTGATGGTAAAGTCTGTTAATCTGTTTCTCTGTTTTTAGATAATGTGACTCCCTTTATTTCTTCCTACTCTAGTTTAAGATTGACGCTACAACCATTTGATTTTTCCCTACATATTAACGTCTCTTTCTGGACTTTGGTTCACTTATTCATGGTTTACTTGCATAACCACTATGCAAAAATGTTTGTATATCAGTATATATACTATACTGCTTGGTTGATTTGGTGGTTGTACACTTGTACTGGACAAGGAAGGAACAATTGTGTAAACTGACAAATCAAGGCTAATGGTGTCATTGGGAGTTCTGATGCTGTAATGTGAAGGTGAAGACACCGTAAGTCTGTGCTCATACTTGTCAACCTTCATACGAGTTTACTGTACCAGATACACGGATCTTGGCCTAATCGTCTTTGAGAGTCGACTCAACTCTGTGTATGCATTGTACGCTCACTGTAGATAGTGTTTTCATGGTTTGGCAATGTCTGTGCGTTCCTTTTGTGTTGACTTAGAGGCGAGCTCTAGTCTTGAAATATCACATTTTGTATAAATGATTTTAGAAACTACGAGTAGTCATTTTGTAAGAAATGTTAACGATATTAGACTAAACATTGTTAACATTGTTATTATTGTAATAAGAAGTAAAATCATGTACTCTTATGTATAGAAGACTAACTCGAACTTGAAGTTACACGAATCTCGGTATTCATGTTCAAGGCTTCGAACACTACAATATAAGAAAACTTTGCAGAGGTACTCAACGGTAAAAACGTCGTTTGAGTTTTGACTGTTGAGCTTTACATAAATAAACTTAAAAAGACCAAAAAAGGCGCATGATAGAGAAGGCATTGTTGGGAACCAAGCAAATAGATGATGATGGCAAAGTGGCAATGGAGGGTATAGGTGACGTTACAAAGGAGGTGAAAGAGTTGGAGGAAACTCGGGTTAATGAACTTTTGAGGAGTGATGGAGTTGCATTGTTGGGAACCAAGCAAATCGATGATTATAGCAAAGTGGCAGAGGAGGGTGAGCTGCCTTTTTCGTTTAACTTTCGTTACATTACATCGATTTTGTTTATTGCTTTACTTGGGAGCAAATATTATTCTTCATAGCTGTGAGTTTGAGATGAATGGATTGAAAATGTAAGATGTTTTCGATTTTTTCAGCCTTAAGGCATGTTAAGATCATAGGTCCATGGATTGTGCCATTTAGATAGGATTAGTGAATGCTTATCTACTGCCATTTAGATAGGATTAATAAATGCTTATCTATCGTGTAGGATTAAAATTATACTTTAGGTGAATCTCTTGTTCTTTGATTGACTCTGCTCAAGTGTTGGCCTTTACTTTGTTGTGTTGATTTGGAAGATGTATTATACTGGATTACCTAATTTGATGATCTATGGCTATATGAGTTGGTGCATCTTTTATTCATTTAGCTTTTGATTTTGAGGAACTTAGCCTTACTGATTGCGTTTTCCTATGTCATATTTCCCATGCCCAGTGGCCTGTAGTTTGATGCAATCTAGAGGGGAACCACCGTACTCAGATGCCCATGATATAGTTGATAGTACAATGGATTTATCACCTGTGGAGGCATGCTCTGATATTTATAAGTTGTGCAAAAATATGGATGCGCCTGGTCTGGGATCATATATGGTTCGGTGTGTGAAGGAGCACAACATAGTGCATGACAAGATTTTGGCTGCTCTTAGATTTGCCTCTGATCCTGCGAAGCTAGTTCTTGATGTCTCTTAGAGTTTCTTTGAAACAAAAGAACTTGATAATGAAGCTAATGCATGTTGTTGCATACAATTGTTGGAAAAGCTAATAAAGCTCTCTCCATCTTTTACCCCTGATGTTGAACTTGAAGCAAGGGATGTTGCTACTTGGATACAAAGATTTGATTGGGATGCATATGCTCCTATATACCGTTTTGGGTTGTTACATTTTATAGCAGCGTTCAAGTTAGCCAAGTATTACAAATGGAAATAGCTTCTATCAACTCTTCATGGCTTCTTATCTTGCAGCCAAGCTGCATCCCCCTGAGCAAAATGTTGAATTGTGGCATGCTTTTGGGACTAGGTGATACAATTACAGGTATGTCGATTGAAATCTTTCATATGTTACCATGTTAGCCTTTTAGTGCACTATGATATGTTATATTTGGATTTTGGAATACCTTTGAAATGGACTGATGTCATGAGAACCATGCTGTGAATTACTCCATTTTACATTTACTATGACCGAAAACGTTGATCAGTGAATACTACAGCATCGGCATCATCAGATAGAAATGTATGTTCGTCTTTATGTAGTTAGTTTGGGACATTAATTACTGTGGTGGTGAAGGAAATCATGAGGTGTACCTCTACGTTTATTCAACATCCTGAGAAGGGAGCCTGGACACAGAAATGTTTGTTCCTATAATTATAAATCTGCTGGCTGTTGATCATGCTCTGTTGCCTTGAGCTGTATCTTACACTTTAACGGACTTCTGCTTTCCAATTAACATTGAACATGTACTATCAGACACCTCATTAATCGCAAGAAGGAGCTGAATGCAGTTTAAAGGAGAAAATGGACGAGAAACTCAAAAAAAGAGACTGCTATAGGAAAGGTATTCTTATCATAATTCTTCTATCTTTGTTAAACTAAGATAACCACAGCATTATGTCAAACTGACGATAATTGGCAAGTATATCTGTCTTAATCTTTGGGGTAATCGTACGGTGAAACATTTTGTTATGTGTAGCCCTCATAGTGTAGTGTCTTTTTATTTACTATTTATCTTTGGTATGTGAAAGTCTATCTGATCTGTATCAATTGTTGGGTATCTTAAATCTGAAATATGCTACCCTCACGTTTTAGGTTCATGTGGCCAAAATGGAATTTACTGCTCTCCATGATGCTCTTTATGCCATTTCAAAGCTCAAGCTTCGGTCCGATTCCGTCTCATTGCTCACAAAGCAATGGGAAGAGGAGGTTGAAGCCATGAAGATATATGAACAGTCGTTAAGGAAGAAACATGGTGTAGACCCAATTGTTTTACCTAATTGAGCAGCAAGAAAAGCGACCACAAATTGAGTCTCATACGGCTTCTTGCTCCCAATCCAGGTCACATTCTTGCGGAAGCCATTCTTGTACAATATCAGATGGAAGTCCCATTTTGTTAGGGGGACCATGTCCTGCATCTAACAAGCCAAAGGCACCTGCTAATGATGTCCCTGGCGCAAACTATGGAGCTGCTCAATATAATGTTACTCTAGTGCATCCATCTGGCCGTTCATACCCTCACAGTTATGATGGTAAATTCTGCTCATCTGCTAATTTTTCCAGTATTGAGATACTCTTTTATTTCAGCATCCTCTGGTGTAAAATTGACGCTACAACCATCTGATTGTCCCCTGCCTAGTGCTTGTCGTCTTTTCCTGGATTTCGAGTCACTTGTTCATGGGTTTACTTGGCTATCTGTGCATTTTTGCAACTTGGTTGATTTGGTTGTTGCACTGGACATGGAGGTTGTAACTATTACTCAAGCTTGTGCCAACTCGAATTCTACGAGGTATATACAAAAGGTTGGTTGTGTGTATTAGTGTATACACTAGTATAATACCCGTGCTATGCACGGAAATGTGTAGCCAAAAGTTTTAATATCGTAACGTGCGGCAACACGTCTAGCTTAACTTTGTCTTGGTAAAACGGATTTATATTGTTGGCGTTCGAAACATAGTTATATACCCGAATCTATTTCCCGACTCAAGATATCAAGGACTTCTTTTAAAAAAAAAAAACTGAATAGCTTAGGGCTAGTTCGGAATCATTGTCGTTTTCAGTTTTTGGTTTTTTTGCGTAAAATATTTAGCTAAATAAGTTGCAAATATAAATTTAAACTGTATGTTTCTATAATAGTCATACAGAAAATGAAAACTGACAACTGAAAAATGAATACCACTTTTTCTGGTTTTCAAAAACGGGACTTTGGTTTTCAAAAAAACAGAAAACTGAAAACAGAAAACGATACCAAACAGGCCCTTAGCTATCATGTATACGTACGACTTTAATTTGCACTTGATAAAATGCAATCTCATCAAAGTGTATGTGCGTGAATGTATCTCTAAGTATGAATATTAGTAAGGGAACATTTGTATTATGGCAAATTTATTTACCAACTCAAAATTTCAGTGACTTTACAATCCCATGACTTAGAAATAGAGATGAAATTTGCATTAGAAGATTACACAAATAAATAAGAACACAAAAAGAAAAGAATAGTGACCTTTAGTTACCTCTATTTGAGCGAGTCTTTAGCCATTGAAATGGTTAATCACTACATCAGTGAGTAAGAGGACAAATTTTGATTGTAAAGTAGATAAAGAAGAGCAAAATTTTGGGATATACTCCGTATATATATTTGGTTGAAATGGTCTCATAAATTTAGCGTAAAAAATTATTAGGAACATTTTTTTTTTTTTTTTTTTTTTGTTAATAGAAGGCTCTAGCTATTAGTTGTTTTTTCATTATTAACTTAGAGTTGTTAGAATTTGCAGCAAATTAATAGGAACAAAATTATTAAAAATCATGTTATTAGGAACAAAAATTTTAGCGGGAAAATGTGTAGCCATTGGATGTCACGTGTCCTAGTGGCTTCTGTTTTAGTAGAACTAGATTGTAGTCACTGTAGAATGTAGATAGTGGTTTCATGGGTTGGCCGCGGGTGTAAATTCCTCTTGTACTGATTGTTGACCGACAACTCTAGTTTGCATATGCCTTCCGGCTTTCAGGAATTGCATGCTAGTATTTTCACACTCCTAGACTTGTATCATTCCCTTTGCCTCTTTAATCCCTAACCTCTACTTATTCAAATATTGGCCCTCTCCAAATACCGAAAAATGGGTCATTTTTTTTTTACAAATATTGTGTTGAAGTGTTAGTTTAAAAAAGCGCGCCTGAGGCGCAGGCGGGATCGCTTCAGAAGCTTGAGGCGCACAACTGTGCAATTTCTAATTTTCTTTCTCTTGTAACCTTATTTCTACCCTTTTCTTTGCCCCTTAATCCCTTGTTTATACTTCTTTATCGATTAACCCTCTTTAAATACCAAAAAAGGGGTTAGTTTCTGCAAAATGTGGTTTTGAATAATAGAATTTTGTTCGCTAAATGAGTGCGCCTCGTGTGCATGAGGCGTGCGCCTTCGCCTCACGCTTCGCGCCTCATCGCAACGGCCCTCCAACGCCTCGGTGCGCCTCCTTAAACTAAGGTTGAAGTATACTACCTCCATCCTCCTTTAAACACCCAACAAATAATGTGTACGGAATAAGGAAAGTAAGTTGAGTGGCTTTATGGGGGAATATTAGGAAAATGATGAGAAAATATGTGGATTTATTGATAAAAAGTAGGTTGAGGATCATGGTTGACCTAGTGGTTTGGAAGATGTCGCGGGCTCGAATCTTCATATCCCCACTACTGCACTCATGTACCTGAGATGATGTGGGAGAGGTTGTGGAGATTCAATGGTTATACCATACTCCCGGGAGCACAAGGAACATGGTGGTCTTTCTCACACTAGAGGGTAGGGACCACACTTAAATAAATCACGGGAGCATAGTATAATTTATCGTGATACGTGGGATGTTTGAGTTGGGACGTTCAAATATGAAAATGAGGTGTTTCATGTGGTATTAGGTAGTACGGGTAACTAAAAGTTTGTTTGGTAGAAAGGTGCGTCTTGCTTCTATGGGGTTTTTTAAACTATGGAGGATTTCGTTTGTTTTTTTTTTTTTTGAAGGAAAGAAAGCCTAGGTTGATCCACGAGTATAAGACCAACCTAACTCACCCTTTCGGATGAGAGAAGAAAGAGAGTCAGAGGGACTCTCAAACCAACGGGTAAGAGAAAGGTATGAATGTCTCAAGTTGGCCATAAAGTCTGCGACTTTATTGGCCTCATGAAAGCAGTGACTGATCTCTACTTTGTGAAAAGAAGTAATATCAACTAGGATATCTTCAATAAGGTTTGAAATTTCACATGGAAATTTCCAACTACGACGAATAGAATTGATCACACAAAGATTGTCTCGTTCAATTATAATATTTTGATATCTAAGAAAGAGTGCTTCTATACTGGCTACCAAAACCTGGTAGCCATTATAAGTTTGACCTAAAAATTAATTTATTAAATCCAAAATAATAATTTTTATTCAATAAGAAATTAAATAAATTCACCCTAACCCCTTACTTTTCTCTCTCCTCACCCCCTCCCTATCCCCCACCACCTTTTGGCAGCCCAGCTCACCCCAACCCCACATCCAAACCAACCAGCGAGCACCCCCATACGGCCGGCGATACGTTGGTGATTCCAACCACCCCATCACAGACACCGTCGTTGCGCCTTTCCATATTCACGACTCATTCTCTTGCATGAGAAAAAAAGAAGTGGAAGAGAAGGCGTCAGAGTCGCAATGGTTTGGGGGCGTGTAGGTGGAGATCGGCGGTCTGGTGGTGGTTGATGGTCTTGGGAGACAAGTGAGTGCAGGTTGTAGTGGGCCAGCGGTGGTTCTTGGGGTGGAGAGGTGGTGAGGGAGGGGGGAGGAAGAGAGAGAAAAAGGGGTTTTGATGTTTCTAACTTCCTCTAATATCTTATTTTATTAATTAATTTTTTCAAATTAAATTTTAGTTTAATAATTTATATGGTCAAACAATTCGATGGCTAGGATTTAATCAAAGAAATCAAATGGTCATTATTTGGGGCTTTCAATCCTTCTTTTAAACCTAAAACTTCTGTAGAGAGGATACTCATAGAAGTACAAGATCTAGCCCCAAATATTATCGGCATTCCACTTGAATTTTTAATAACATAACCTAAAGAAGACTTATCATTATCGAGTTTAGATCCATCAAAATTTAATTTGAAATAGTCTAACGGTGGTTTATGCCAAAAGACATTCTCTCTATAAACGTTCTTATCATGAGAATTTTGTCTTGGTAGACTAGGATTAGGATTCCTAATATCCAATTTTCTAAGAAATAACCAATCTAGAATCAGGATTATCTCTCTTGGGAGAATTTCGTGAACAAAAGAAATTTGCATTAAAATTAAAATAAATCGGAAAAATTTGCCAAAAAGAACCAGAGGTGGGTTAAGGTAAATAAAATCCTAAAATAAAAAAATTAATCAATAATAATGCTGATTACCATATCTCGAGATGGAAGATCTGGGGTCCCACCCATATACATATGGTGATACGGTATAGCCAAAACATATATAATTCAAAAAAAAATTCATACTTTTCGCTCTCCAACTTCCTCATCACTCATCAACCGGCAACCGCCACTTTGTAAAGTTTGTAACGACACTTGTTCTGATTTTTAAGAACTTTAATTTCATCACTAAATTAAATCATCATCAATGCTAATTTCCGTTTTTATTTTTTATTTTAATGGAAAATTCTGATTAATACTAGTCAAATTGCATTGATTAGGGTTTGATTCGACAATTGATGTGAATAGTCAGTAATTTAGGGGTTTTGATTGGGTTTGTGTTGGAAGTTGCGAACTTTGGTGATTAACAATGGCGAATTCTTCACCATTGGAGCAAGCATCGGCAGACTTGAAGGTGGCGAGGCTAGTTGTGCACAAGCTTGGCGAGGCATTTGACAGTTTTCAGGTACACTCTTGCTCAATTCTCTCTCTTGCGGAACAATGGCGTAATTTGCAAGCTTCTTTCGCTAGTATTAACAAGTCATTAGAAAGTAGAGTTAAGGAACTTGAGAATAAGGAGAGAGAAAACGATTTAGTTGTGAATAGGTTGCAGAAATTTCAGGAGGAGGTTGAATTGAAGCAGACAGCGGTTGAGTTTGGGGAGAAATCGTTGAGTGGGAGGATTTCGGAGTTGGAATTGAGACAGAATGATGTGAAGAAGTGGTTGGGAGTGATTGAGGCGCAGAGGAGAGAGATTAGAGGGCGGGAAAAGGCGGTTGAGGTGAAGGAGGGAGAGATTAGGGGGCGGGAAAAGGCGGTTGAGGTGAAGGAGGGAGAGTTGGTGGATGGTTTGAAGCGAGTAGATAAGGTTGATGAGGAAGAGGTTAGGGTTAGGAAGGTCGAGTTGGAGGTGAATGAGCGTTGTAGACTTATTGAATTGGAGGAGAGTAGGATTAGAGAGGTTGGTGAAGAGTTGAGAGTTAGAGAGAAGGGAATCGAGGAGCGTTGTGAAGCAGTTGGATTGAGAGAGAATCGAGTTGATAAGCAAAGTCATGAGTTGGAGATGAGGGAGTGCCAGTTCAAAGAGCATGAAAGGGTGCTGATGGTGAAGGAGAGAAGTCTGAATGACCAAATTCTAAGAATGAATACTAAGGAGAAGGATCACCGAGCACTAGAGTTGAGAGATCAGGAGATGAACGAGTTATGTAGCTCGCTAGATTCAAGGGAATCTGAGATTAGTGAGAGGTTTAAGGTGGTAGAATCTAGAGAGAAAGAGTTAAAAGTAAGAGAGGAGGAGATGAAGGTCCATTGTGAGTTGTTAGTGTCAAAAGAGAAAGATGCTATTTCGCGGCTGGATGAGCTTAATGTAAAAGAGATTGAACTGGGAGCTGGTTGTAGAGAGCTCGAAGAGAGAGAGAAGGGCATTACTCTGCGTTCCGAAAGGCTTAGGGTGAGAGAGAAAGAAGTTGAAAAGCGAAGCTGTGATTTGGATCTGAAAGAGAAGCAAGTGACTGCGCTATGTGAAGCAGTAAAGGAGAAGGAGAGTGTTATGAATGAGCATTGGGAATTTTTAGAGTTGAAAGGGGTGGAGGTTGATAAGCGTGGTAAAGCTATGTTGTTGAAAGTTAAACAAGTGGAAGAATTCCAAGGAGAAGAATTTGAAGAGGGGCAAATTAATGAGGGTCTGGGAGGTTTGGATTCAAATCAAGAGCAAATAGATGAACGTTGCAAAAAGATGGAGGCGAAGAGAATGGAAATCAGTGAACATCACAAGGAACTGGAGATGATTGAGAAGCAGCTTAATAGGCGTAAGAAAGCTCAAGATTTCCGAGATAACCAATTTGAGAACCTTAGTAAAGGATTAGAATTGAAAGAAAAAGAAATCAATGAACGTTACCTGATGCTGGAACAGAAAGAGAATCAATTCAATGAGCTTTCTCAAGCACTAGTCACGAAAGAGAATAAAATTACTGATCTTTCACAAGAACTTGAATCAAAAGAGAAGCAAATCAATGAGCTTACTCAAGTGCTAGCATTGAAGGAGAAGCAAAGGCAAGAACATCTTGTATGTGATCTTGGTAAAGTGCAAGAGGTGAAAGATAAGTTAACGAATGAGGAAAGCTGCAAAGCTAAGGAAGCTAAATTGAATTTCGGAAATCAGCATTCTGGGAAACTACATCTAGACAGTGAGTGCTTAAGAGTTTGTTCAAACAATCTGAACTTGAAGGGGAAGCAATTGGCAAAAGATACCCAGGAATTGAAATCGAAATCGAACCAAGCCAGTAATGAACAGAATTTCCCAGCGTTGGAGGTCCAAAACGGTGATATAGCACATGGATCTTGTGACAAGCTACTTACTGAGTCTCACAAAGTAGTTGACTTCAAAGAAAATCAAGTCAATGACACAGCCCTTACGTGTGAATCAAGTTTAGTAGCAGCCAGGAGTAATGCAAGTGAAGGTGGTGCTTCCATATTTCACGCAAAGGATGGAAAAGCCTTGCAGTTGTTTCTAAATGAGAGGGTTGACAAACATAAATCATTGAAGAAAAAACTCTATAAAGTGCTTAAGATGTCGACTGACCCTGCCAAGCTGGTACTGGATGCTTTAGATGGGTTTTTTGAACCGCATATGAGCAAAGATGGTCTAGCATTTGAAGCAAGTGTTGTTAGGAGCAGTTGTTTGTTGTTGTTAGAACAGCTGATGTTCATGCAATTCGAACTCAGCAAAGCCGTAAAAAAAGAGGCAACAAAGGTGGCAGTCAAGTGGAGAGCGAAAATGAAGGTGCAGGGAGAGAGTGAAGTAGTTGGAGTGGCGTTTTTGGTTCTTCTGAGTACATATAACTTGAATTGTTTGGTTACGAAGGCTGATCTCTGGAGGCTATGTGAGTTGGTTGATCAGCATAGGTTAGCACCTTACTTGCGGAAAAGACTAGGCATCAATCAAAGACCCAATGGTAATGTGTTAATTTTTGGCCTTCCACTAGCTTTTGTTAAGTATTGTCCTTCACCTATAGTATATTCTAGCTGCTTTCTGACAAAACCCATATTTCTGGTGTTCGTTCTACTGTATTCTTACATTGCTTCTTATTCTTGTGAAGTTAGACTTTTGCTATATGTTAGACTGGTTAGGGACTAGACTCTGTGCCTATGAAATATTCTTAACAGCATGCGAGCCACAGACCTCATGTTCTGCACAATTGTTGTGATTTGGTCAGTGGCTGTGTTTAATTTCTTAATTTATATTCACTTGGAGTGGAAGGGCTGGTGAAAGATGAACTATTATTTTTCTGCAAATGCTAGAAGTGTTAAGGTTCAAGGTTGATGGATCCATTTAGTAGGCTGATGGAGGGGTACAACTATTACACTTAGGCTGCACTATTTACTCAGACTCGGCTGGAAGTGTCGGAGGTGGATACGTGTCTGGGTGTTTGACACGGCTATTTTACGAAAAAAACTTGATTTTTTTCTGCCTAAAATGGAGTGTCTAGGTGTCGCATGTCGTGTCCGACACGCGACACCGGCAGGTAAATGAAGTGTCAGAGTAACATTGTATTCATTGCCATGATGTTCTGGTTAAAACAACCAACTGTTGGCTCAGTGCTCAGATGGTACTGAAAAATCTGTAACTGGGAAGTTCAGGTATACGTAATGCTGATGTTTATATTCCTGACGTCAACCTTTCGACTAGGCCGGCCTTTTGTTTTTTAATTTACTTGTTGCTTGTGGGCTGCCTCACTATAAGTGTATTCTGCTGATTCTGGTTTAGTTATGACCTTGTGGAAAGAAGGGTAAGCTCTCAATTCTCACGTAACAGATGAGCTATCGCGTATTGCTCAATCAATTTTTTGCTCGTCGTATGACTCGTATCAGTTTTCTTTGCTATTCAATTAAATTTGATAGTTGTGTTTCCTGTAATTTTTGGAGGAACTGGGGCCTCCTTTCTCGTTCATTGCATAAATAATTTTGTTCCTTTCTGGTTTATTGCATAAATAATAAGTCCGTCATCATTTTCATGTTTTCTTTTTGCTGTTATGACTCCTGTAAACTTGTCATCTCCTGTCCCATATTTTATGCCTGGAAATGACTTATTTTTTTTGTGCTTCACTTGTTTAGGGAGCAGCAATTCGGATGGTACAATTAAGGAGCCAATTCAGCCAGCGACTGTACTGGACTCGTCTTCTGTGAATAATTCTAGTGTTATTCATATGTTATGCAGAAGTATGGATGGGAATGGTTTGAGATCATATCTAATTGAGCATGTTAAGGAATATGAAGTATTACGTGACCACATTCTTGACGCTCTTAGATATGCATCTGACCCTGCAAAACTTGTCCTCGATGTCTGTCAAAACTCTATGACAGATTTGGATAAGAATTTTGCTGATGATAACAACGCTTCTTGCATATTTGTATTAGAACTGTTATCAAAATTGTCCCCATCAATTGGCCATGAGGTGACAATCAAGGCAAAAAATTTTGCTGCTTTGATAAAAGATAAATTGAAGGGGTATCAAAATCCAGTAAATCATTATAGATTTTTACAGTTCATTGCATCATACAAGCTGACAAATTTGTACGATCCAGATGAGCTTCTATCATATTTCAAAGTTCTCTACTGGGGGCCTGAAGTTTACCGCCCCGAGGAAAATGTACGTTTATGCTTTGCTTTGGGGCTCACAAAAAAAATTCCAGGTATTTTCATTGAAGTTGTTCATTTAAGTTCTTTAGCGACTTAAACGTTTTGTTATGTCATATTATTTTAATCCATGGAGAATGATTCGTGTGGTTTTGCAGTTTTAGAAATAGATGTTAGCATCACAATATTTTGTAGCTTCCATTTGTTCATCTTAATATCAACACTAGAACCTCAGCATTTGATGGTTTTGCAATTTTCATATGTTAGGACTCCATTATAGGAGGTTCAATGGGATAGAATTGGCGGCTGGGAGTGCAGTGCTAACTGCTAAGGGTGGAGGGATTGGATGAAAAGAGTCAATTAGGTTTTGGAAAGGATGCATCTCTTCAAGTTGGTGTAAAAATATTTAGAAAGATCACATTTTTAAGGAGTATATGATTTGCTTCCAGAAAAAAAAATTAGTATATTTTCTACTGTGAATATCTTTGGAAATGGAAAAGAGAAGAAATAAAGTAAAATAATAACGATTAAGGCCACAGGACGATAGCCACTGTATTCTTCCCAAATACTGTAGAAAACCTGTACTTTCTCTACATATTATCATCAACTTCTAACAGATATATCCTGGTTGTTTGGAAAGATATGAATAGAAGAAGTAACATTTGTTTGGCTTCTGTATTGAACAGGTGTTATTAAATCTCTTATAAACCGACAAAAGCTGCTTTCAGCAGTTAAGTACATATGTGGATTCAAGCTATATCATAAATTTGCACCCGTCCGTTTGCTGGAAACCCACTTGGAATATGTTATGAAGAAGGTGGATCAGAAACGCAAGGAGGGGACTTTTGCGGCTAAGGTATTTCCGTTGCCACATTATCCATATTGTATGAGAATCTTTATGGCTATCGTGTGTATGAATTGGAATGAATTGTGGGTTATTTTTTTGTCCATCCTTTTAAATTTCCTGAATTGTTAACTTAATTTACAGTTTTAGTGAATCCGCTATACAATTTCTTTACTATTTGCGTCGTGGCAAAATTGTTTTAAATCACTCAGGTGCGTCTATCTTCCATGGCCTGTCTTAGTGTCTTGGATTTAGGTTACACCCATCTAAAAATTCTCTTCTTTGATGATGACAATTGTTCGCAACTAGAATTAAGAAAAGCTCCAACAATATCGGAACTTCAGCCGTTAAGATAATTCAAACTGAGTCGGGCATTGCCCTTGGAGATTTCTTTTCTTGTATCCCTTTCACCAATTCCCTTAGAGGTTTCGTTCTTGTAGCCCTTTCACTTTGGAGGCAGTATGTCTTGGGGGTGATGGGGTAGGGGGAAGGGTGGGTAACAATTATCAAGGAAGATGGTGAGTGGCGTGAGAAAGCTCTGTTCTTTTATAGATCAGCAGCAGCAGCCTGAATTAGAAGAGGAAAGTGAAATGAGACCATCATTGCCTTCTACATAATGGCTCTGCCACACATCCTTGTAGGTCAGAATGCATGTTCGGATCATATAGAAATTGCATGTTACTGTTTGGTTCAACCAACTCCTAGTTCAGTTGTAACAGGTTTATGAGTTATATGAGTTGTTTACTTTGGGTTTCTGAGCTCTCATGGTTAAGTGTATTTGTGACTTTCCACAGGTTAATGCCGAAAATATGGAATCAGTGGCTCTGAAAAATATTCTTTCATGCATTTATGACTTCAAGCTTGAGTCCAAACTCCCACCCAATATCTATGTAGCACGCCTCAAGGTCTTGGAAATTGAGAAGCAAAAGAGGATTGATGCAAAATGTGGAAGGAAACGCAGTGCCAGCCCCACTCCTATGGAAACTCCATTGCAGCAGGAGAAACGTCCTAGAGTAGGTGATGTTCAGCAGTGTCAGCCTATTGCTTCTGTTCAACACTCTCAGCCTATTGATCCTGTCCAGCAGTGTCGGCCAGCTGCTCCTTTTCAGCAGCGTCTGCCAGCTGCTCCTGTCCAGCAGTGTCGACCAGCTGCTCCTGTTCAGCAGTGTCAGCCAGCTGCTCCTGTCAAGCAATGTCAGCCAGCTGCTCCATCGTACTTGCCACCATATCCCACAGGAGGACATCCACCTAGGCCAGAATTCTATGGACCCCCATACCTGCCTTTTGGCTCACATGGTGGTGGCCACGTTGTTGCGCCTGCTGTAGCCCCAGGTCATTTTCTGCGTCCTGCCCCTTCTGCAATGTATCCTGTCGGTGCTCCAGCACCCATTCATAGAGGTAAGGCCATCTACTCTTTTAATCGTGTGCCTTCCAGCATTTTGTGATGCTTTTCTGATGGCCTTTTGCATATCGGTGTGGTAGCTTTTAGTTCATTTCATTTCTGAGAACCTGTCTGAACATTGATCAGATTTTAATCTTGCCTGCATGCTCCTTTTAATTTCCTGATGTTGTGTTCATCTTCCCCTCAGTGCTGAAGCCCCATGCCCCCCCCCCCCCCAGTTACTTCAATATTTGTCCTCGTATAGACTACAATCAGTGCATTATGGTTTTTTTTATTCTGCCATGCTCTTCTCATGAACTTATCTAAACCTATAGTTTTTCTGATGAATCTCATAAACTGTCCATTACTCTGTATTTTGGTTAGGCAATGATCAAACTTGGACAATGCCAAATCGTGGAGTTTTCTAATTTGCGGAGCATACTCATACGAAGACTCTTGAGATCTGGACGTAATCTAGCGAGCTTAAACTGGAAGATTGGGGATCAGAGGTTGCAGCAGACCAGCAGTGTACATATGTCTGTGTCGATGCCATAGAACTATGAAGATGTAGAGAGTGATACTGGTGTTGTGTGTACGTCCTGTACGCTTTCTTCTTTTGATTATTTGACAAGATGGAAGGTAATAAAGGTGTCGGGGTAGACGGTAGTAGTCAAGAACGTGTAAATTGATTTTTGTGTAGGGAATTTTCGTTGTAAATGGTAAATATATGTTACGTACAATATACCCCGTATATTCTAGGAAAGTCTCACTCCAATGTTAGCTCACCGGTGTTACATACTCTAGTTTCTTTAATTTCTTTCCCTTTTTTTCGAAAGTTACTCGTGGAAATATCACCCTACTATGTGGAACTGTGGAAGTGTGCAGTGTTTTCATCTTTAAGAAAAATCCGATAATAATTCAATTTACTATTTCAAGTAAATTGTACGAAAAATGCTTTAGATAATTATCATGTGTTATACTCCACTTTCAAAGTGTTGTGTTACGAAAAATCTTGAGTGAGCTACCACTCCCCCAACATGGAGGTTGGGGGTTCGATCCTTATCAACCCCAACTTGTAGGGTTGGGGGGTTTCTTTGTGATGTTGGCCCTCTTGTAGGGTCCCCCTACCGGGTTCATGTCTGGTCTTCTTGTGGGGTAAATCCCCTAAATAACCCTCTAGCTCCACAGGAACTAAGGCCTCCGGGGCCAGTAAATTACCGAATCAAAAAAAAAAAAAAATGTTGTGTTACGTGTTTATATTGTCATTATTTTTGTTTTCGTATCCATCCCGATGCTTCATTATAAAAGTTCTCATGTGTTATGTTATGTGTTTATTTCATCGTTATTTTTATTTTCGCATCCGTTAATAATCTAGTAGGAGTCAAGTCGTAAAGATAATAAAGGAGCCTCACTAAGATGAATGAACATAAATGACCGTAGAATTTAACTTAAAAGTTGGTGCCAAAACAAAACAGTACTTACTCCACTTTTTCTGCACCAGTCAGCAGAAACACCACTCCTACACTCTTCCCTCAAATTTTCACCCCTAAATCAATTTTACTCGATTCTCTGACATTGTATTTCTAGGGTTTGCAAAATTCAACGGCGAAAATGTCGCCGTCGACGGAGCACCGACATCCTCCTCCTCCGTCTTCGTCGGAGCTCCGGCAAGTAAGTAAAGTAGTTAGCGACGCTAGTGAATCTTTCCGTTCTTTACAATCGCAATGTTTTTCTGTAATTTCGCTGTCTCATCAATGGCGGACATTGGAGAGTTCGTTTAGTACAGTTCACGCTTCTTTAGAAAGTCAAGCGAAGGAGCTTGAGAGGAAGGAAATGCAGGTGGCGGCGTCGCGGAAGGCGGTGGATGTTGCGGAGGAGGAGGTGGAGTTGAGGCGTAAATCGTTGGAAATGGAGGAGGAGAAGTTAAACGAGCGGACTTTGACGGTGGAGAGAGAGAGGGAGGCGACGGTGGCAGTGGCGGACGAGATAGAAGTTGAGGAGCGGCGGAAGGCGGTGGAGGAGGAGGAGAGTAGGGTGTGGAAGCGGTGTTTAGAGGTGGACGAAAGAGAGAAGGAGGTGGCGAAGCGTTTCGAGGCGGTGCGGTTGAAGGAGAGGCAGAATGGTGAGCTTTCCGAGGCTATTCAGTCGGAAGAGGATCGGATTGTTAAGCTGTCTATGGAATTGGAGAGAAATCGGAAGGGAATCGAGGAGCGTTTCGCGGTGGTGGAATCGAAGGAGAGGGAAATTGAGGGGCGGTTGAAGGTGGTGGAGGTTAAGGAGAAGGTAATCGAGGAGCGTTTCGAGGTGGTTCCGTTGGAGGGGAGGGGAATTGAGGAGCGTTGCGTAGCGGTGAAGTTGAAGGAGAAGGAAATTGAGGGGCGGTTGGAGGTGGTGGAGTCGAGGGAGAAGGGAATTGAGGAGCGGTTGGAGGTGGTGGCGTTGAAGGAGAAGGAAATTGGGGAGCGATTCGGGGTGGTGGATTCGAGGGAGAGGGGTGTCGAAGAGAGGTGTAGAGTGGTGGAGTTGAAAGAGAGGGAAAGTATGGAGAGAATTGGCGAGCGTTGCAGAGATGTGGAGGTGAGAGAGGCGAGGATGGAGGAGCGTTGTAATGCTGTTAAGTTGCAGGAGGATGAGGTTGCGACGAGGGTTGCAGAGTTGGTTAGGAAGGAGAAGGAAGCTGATGAGAATTCCAAGGCAGCGGAGGTGAAGTTGAAGGAAGTTTACGGGCTTTGCAAGGTGTTGGAGCGGAAGGTGAAGGAGATTGGTGAACGCTCTAGTGCTGTTGAGGCGGAAGAGGATAGGGTTGGGAAGAAATGTGCTGAGCTGCTTAGGAGGGAAGAGCTGATCAAGTCGAAAGAACGAGACTTTGATCTACGTTTGCTGGAGTTGGGATTGAGGGAGAAGCGGATTGAGGCAGCAGAGGTGAAGTTGAAGGGTGTTGGTGGCCGTTATGAGGCGGTGGAAGAGAGGGGGAAGGAAGCTGAGGAACGTTGTAGGGTTGTTCAGGCGGAGGAGGATAGGGTTAGAAAGAGGTCTGCTGAGTTGGTTAAGAGAGAAGGGTTGGTGGAGTCGAGAAAAAGAGACGTTGATCAACGTTTTCAGGAGTTAGAATTGAGGGAGAAGCAAATTGAGGCAGAGAAGGTGAAGGTGAAAGATGTGGGTGGCCGTTGTGAGGCGGTGGAGAGGAGGGAGAAGGAAGCTGCTGAACGGGTTAGGGTTGTTCAGGCGGAGGAGGATAGGGTTGGGAAGAGGTCAGTGGAGTTGCTTGAGAGAGAACAGCTGGTTGAGTCGAAAGAACGAGACTTAAATCAACGTTTTAAGGAGCTAGAATTGAAAGAGAGGCTGATTGATGAGCGTTGTAAGGTAGTGGAGGCCAAGGAGATCCAAGATCATGAGGGGAACAGAGGAATTGAAGAGGAAAAGAGGAGATTGAGTGAGCGGAATGCAGAACTAGAGAAGCGAAACAAGGAGCTCATTGAGCTTTCCTCGAGGTTGGACTTCAAAGAGAGGCATATAGAATGGTGTATGAAGGAGCTAAAGAAGAAAGAGAAAGAGAAAGGGGAAGCTCTGAAATTGAGAGAGAGGGGGAGTGGGGTGGGGTGCCGAGACCCTGCATTGGAAGAAAGAGAGAGGCAAGTAAAGCAGTGGTGTAGCGAGATGGAGTCGAAACAGAAGGAAATTGAAGGGCTTCTGTGTGACCTAGCGTTGAGAGAAAACGAACTAAATGAGCGCTCTCAAGCATTGGATTTGAAGGAGAAGCTAGTTGATGAGCATTGTATGGCAGAGGAATTGAGGGAGAAAGAAACTGATGAGCGATGTCAGGAGTTTGAACTGGAAAAAAGCCGAATCAGTAAGCAGCTTGTAGAGTTGGAGAGACGGGATCGTGAGATTAGTGAGCGTTTGAAAAAGGTAGAGTCAAAGGAGAAACTAATGGATGGGTTTGAAGTGGAAAAAATCCAAATCATTAAGCAGCTTGTAGAGTTGGGGAGACGGGAGGGTGAGATTAGTGAGCGTTTGAAAGAGGTGGAGTTGAAGGAGAAACAAATGGAAGAACGTTCTCGAGCACTGGATTTGAAAGAGAAGAACATTGAACTGAATAAAGGAACAGATTTGAGACAGAAATCGATTAATGAGCGATGTCAAAGGAACATATTTGAAGAGAACCGTCTCAGCAGGCTGCGTATGGAGTTAGAGCGGAGGAAGAGGGAGATTGATGACCGCTGCAAGGCCCAACAGTTGGAAGATCAGCAGTTAAATGAGCGTTCTGACATGTTACAGGACAAAGAACGGCACATAGCTGAGCGTTTGCGAGAACTGAACCTAACAGAAATGAAGGTGAAGGAGATTAGCGCTGGTTATGAGAAATTGGAACAGGATAGGAAGCTAGTAACTCAGTTTTCCGAGCAGATAAACTTGCTAGACAAGTTAGTGAAAGAGAAAGATGCAGGGTTAGAAGCCAAGGTGAAGCATATCAATGAACGTTTCAGTGTGCTGGGTTTGAAAGAGCTGGAGAATTATGAGCAATGTGAAACTTTGAAATTGAAACAGATCAAACTTGAAGAACTTGGTAAAGAATTCGGCTTGAAAGAGAAGCAAATCGCAGAAAGATGCTTAGCTATTGAAGTGAAAGAGAAGCAAATCTCACAAAAATGCTCAGCTGTTGAAGTGAAAGAGAAGCAAATCGCAGAAAAGTGCTTAGCACTTGAAGTGAAAGAGAAGGAATTCATTAAGCGTTGCAAAGAACGGGATTCGAAAGAGACAGCAATCACTGATGTTAGGATGATGGAAACTGAACAGCTGCTTAGTGAATTGAGAGCTAACGATGGTGAAACTCTGCAGATGCATCTGAACGACAGGGTTGATGAACACTGTTTCATGGGTGAAGCAGTATTCAAGGCGCTCAAGAAGTACAATGATCCACCCGGCTTAGTATTGTCTGCTCTAAAAGGGTTTTTCCCACCACATTTGAGGAAGGGTAATGTGGTTTACGCTACCAGGGCTGTGAGGAGTAGCTGCGTGCTATTGTTGGAGCAGTTGATGAACATGAAAACTGAAGTGAGCAAGAATGTGAGAAAAAATGCTGAGGAAATAGCCGGTGTTTGGAGGCAAAAAATGCTAGAAAAGGGAGAGAGCCGTGGTGTGGTACTGGGATTTTTGCTGTTGGTGTCTGCTTTTCGTTTGAGAACGCAGTTTGAGAGAGACGAGCTGAATAGGCTGTGGGATATCGTCAATCAGCACAGATTAGCTCCTCAGCTACGTTTTGAACTGGACTTGTTCGAAGAGTGCGAGAGTAAGCTTCCTGTTATTTCTTCTGTTTAGATAGCTTACTTACCGCACATGTTTTCGCTAATGACATTGTCCGTGGTCGATGTAGATTCTTGCCATTTTTCGTTGCCTTTTCCATTTTGAGTAGTAATGAAAGATTTGGAGCTCAAATTTGGATGGGAAAAATC
Source organism: Spergularia marina (assembly GCA_963680865.1). Classification (NCBI taxonomy): domain Eukaryota; kingdom Viridiplantae; phylum Streptophyta; class Magnoliopsida; order Caryophyllales; family Caryophyllaceae; genus Spergularia; species Spergularia marina. The sequence goes on from OY804549.1 coordinate 22,945,324, forward strand.
TTGCTCTTTTAGGTAGATGATTAAGACAACAGTTATTGCATAGTAGAAATTTAGACAACAGTTATTAAATTTGTACTGCCGCCACTCTCACCATTGCCACCACACTTTCCGGTATAATTGCACCATTTCTGGAGGAAACTTTTAACTTCAGCTATCACCATAACCATTAACGGGCCTTGGCAGCCTTCTTTGTTTTACACTTGGTTTATGTTCATTTCGCCCCAAATCATTTTAGGAATAAGGCTTGGATGTTGTTGTTGTTTATGTTCATTTCGGCCTTGCTGTCCTGAAATTTCTTGTTCATGCATCTACTTGTGATGATGGTTTCAGTACATTCAAATGCCTTCCCTCTCTGTGGTACATTTAAGTGCCTTCCCTCTCTGTGTTTCTCTTGGATAACTACTACTGCATACTTTCAGATGCTTTCTCAATCCACAACTACGTTCTTATGTCTGTTTTTCCATCTTTTGCGTGGTTTACTTTCCTTAGAAAGCAGCATGGTCTCACTATCAGAGATCGGGCAACATCCTTCAGATGAAGTGAATGTTTCTAGTGACCTTGAATCCGCCTGCAAATATATGGATGCAAATGGTCTAAGGTCTTATCTCAACGAGCACGTGATAGATTACAAGTTATTTCCTCAAAAGATTGTGGAAGCTCTCAAGTTCGCACCAGATCCAGTAAAGCTAGTCTTTAAAGTCCTTCAGTGCTTTAATCTACCACAAGCGAGCTTGGCTGACAAAACCAGCTGCATATTTTTGTTAGAGCAGCTAATCAAGCTACAGAAGCATCAACCCAGTCGCAGCCCACTTGGTATGGTAGAGCGGGTGTTGAATCCACCATTACAAATAACAAAAGATATGAAATTCAATGCCCTGGCACTTGCCTCTGAATGGAAAAGCAGATTAGCTAAGGGAAGTTTGAAACATTTGGAGGTTTTTGGCTTCTTGCAGTTTCTGGCAACCTACAAGTTGACATGCTTTTTTGATGAGGATGAGCTTCTTCAGATGTTTAAATTACTTTACGGTGCACTACCGGTCTACTGGTCTGAGGAAAACCCACGATTGTGCCGTTCACTAGGATTGACTAAGAGAATCCCTGGTATTTTTCTGCCTTTCTCTATGTCGTGCGTGCCTAATTTAGATACTAGTTCCAAGCACCCGCACTTGGTCTACCATCGGTTTTCCCACTGTGTTTTCACTGATAGAATTCTAATGAAACACTAGATGTAGATTCCTTTTCATTGAGAACACTAGATGTGTATATGAGGTTATGTTACTTCGACATTCCATATACATGGCGTGTCGCCTGTCCAACACAGCACTTAGACACTCGATTTTAGTCCAAAATATGGAATTTTTCATAAGATTGCCATTTCGTACAGTATTCTGACACTTTTAGCAGTCTTTAACATTGATTTCAGGAATCTCAATGAGACAATATGTTAGCTGCTAGCCATTGGTGATCATTGAACAGTTCAGTGAAATTATGCTTGCAACTAATGACTTTATGTAAATTGGCTTTGTTGTAATAGCTTCTGTAAGTTATCCTGTTTATCAAAGCTTGGGATGAGCGCACTTGTAACTGTTTTCTAAATGAAAGCTTTGTTACTGTTTATATCCAGTGGCTTGTCTTCTTTTTCTTATTTACCCATTGGTGATGTCATTGAACAGGTCTTATCAAATCTCTGATTCAGGAGGATCGCCGACTTCAGGCAGCTAAGTACATATGTGCATTTATGGAGGAACCCCATTTCTCATTAGCTTCACTACTGAAAGATCATGTGAAGTTTGTCCAGCAAAGAGTTGACAACATGAGGGGAGTATCAAAGGACAAAAATGCGAAGAAGGTAAGTTTCATGTGACCTTTTCTTTAGCTCTACCCATTAGAAACCTGCCTATAATCTGTGACTTCTGCATCTATTTCCGCCTGTCAATGGTGCCACAATATCTTTTCGAGTTTATCATGGACCTCAGAATTATCATTTTTCTCCCTAGGTTGTATGCTTGGCTTAGTGGTTGCTTTTTTTTTTTTTTTTTTGCTTGCCTTGGTATTTCATATAAAATGATTTTCAAAATGAAATGCTTAATGTGCCTGAATGTCTGAAAGCATGGTCGCTTAATTTGTGTTTTTCTATTTGTTAGTTGAGTATGCTAGACATTACTCAAGCTGAGTAATGCACTTGGCTTCTTTACAGCTTAAAGCAAATTTTGAGTTAGTTCATCTCAAAGAAGTAGTTCAATACATCAAAGAGTACAAGCTAGAGCATGAATTTTCACGCACTGCCCTGGAATCAGACATCAGGGAGTTGGAAGTGATGATAGCAGACTTAACAACTGTCACAACCGGAGAGGAAGAGAAACTTAAGAAACTGCCTGTCATTAAGATGCCGAAAAGAGACAAGGCGAAAGTTGACCGTCCAGAAGTTTTGGAAAAGGAGATTGTGAAGAACCGTTCTGCCTCCTCAAAAGACACGACAGAGAAGAACAGCTCCTTTCTGGCCGCTCGCTCTGACAGTGAGCTAGACTCACATGGAAAGAAGCGTCATGCCAGCCCCCCCACCTTGGAGTGGATTGAACAAGAAAAGCGCCCGAGAGTAGAAGCTCTCAAGTCTCCTGTTCGACCCAGTATTTCCTTCAAAATACCCTCAGCTAAAGGCCCATTTTCACCAAAACAACCTAATTCTCTGTTACCGCGCCAACTGCTACAGCCTTGTCCACTCAGATCTGCAGACCTTGGTAAGCCAAGTGAAAATAGTGCACAAAGTCATGGAACATCACCTACTACAAAGAGCACAAGCACCAATGTCGCCCAGCCTGGTGCCATATACAATGTTGCAGTTGCACCCTATGGTATAAATAAAGCCCTTGATCTAGGTTTTGAATCAAGAATTATGGAGTATTGTTTTTCCTTCTCGTAATATAATCGCCACTCGTCTAATTGGTATGGTCATTTTGTTTACTTTCAGGTGGGGAGAACACCCTAAGAAAGGCAAAGGAGTAACAAATCTGGAACAGTTAGGGCAAATGCTAACACAACAGCCCAGGATGCATATAATGACTTCTCTAACCAGACGATCTTTAGCTTGTAAAATAGTGGTACATGCTTCCTATTAATCGGGACAAAATGTATAGAAAAAAGCATGTTCTGAATGCACGTATGAGGGAAATGTATATTCTCTCCGTTTTCTTTTGTTAATGGTTGATTCGTAGAATCAAACCTTGACAATTTAAAGGAGTGCAATGGAGTTATAATCCCAGCATTCACTTCCCACCCTTTCTCATCTCCCCTTCTCCTTAATACCTACCACTCCGTCCCAATTTAAACTTCCCTCCATGGGAAGTTTAATTTAGGACGGAATGGTATTGTTGTCCGACTTATCCCTTAATCCTCAATCTGCAGTGCTTCCTACACCCAAGATTGCTGCCTTTTCTTAGTCTCTCTACTCCCCCTTGTTTACCCCATAGTTTTGCCTACAACGGCCATCTTTGACAACACCGGTGAAGCATTTGCCCGGTGGCCATAAGTGGCAATATGGCTGGTGCATCAGTCTAAGATAACTAATGTTTGGCCGGAGTCTAGAGAGAGTGTAAAAGGGAAGAGAATAAAGGTGGTATGAGACAAGGATAGGCTGATTTACAAGGACTAGAGACCACGATTAAATAGATTAAAAAATATGGTCCCCACACCTTGCTAATCATGAGGACCATAGTATGACATTGGAAGGTGGTCTGCACGCCACGAGGTAAAAGTGTGAATAGGAAAACACATAAACTTTTGATTTAAAAGGTACAATCGGGCTATGGAATTTGGACAAGTTAAAGGGAGAATTGGTATTTGAACATCCGCTACCTTAGATACGGGTCTGGGTAAACCTCACGGGAAAACCCAACACCCTTCAAGGATGTAATTAACTATTAAAAATTGCAATTAACTATTCGAAATGAGAACTAGAAGTCTCTTACATACTCCGATTTCAACACTCCCTTCTATCAAATGTATAACTTAATCCCAAATTATTAGAGATACCACAATACTGTGTTACAAAATGACTCTTTTTTACATTGTTTGTAGCGATGCTAATACTTTAGTGGTCGTAATAATTGATAAGACACGTTAAAAAAGACTGATAATCGTAAGGGTATTGTTATATGCCGCCCATAAAAACAAAATGTCGCCCACAAATTACCCTCACATTTCTAATAATGCCCTTATCAGTTTTCCACCACTTTCGAAATTTGTAGCAGAAAATCAAGTTTGGTCAAGTGAGGAATGGGTGAGGAGAGAGATAGACGAGTGAAAGAGAGTTGAGGGAAACGAGTGAAGAGAGAGATAAGTGAATTGGTAAGGACATTTTGGGTATTACAAGTCATTTTGTGGGCGACATTTAGCGATTCAGAAAAATCGTAATTGATAAGCTAAATTGAGTTAGAAATTCTTAAGACGTTACTCCATGTTAATATGTACAGCTCACGCTCAACTTACACACCTATCGTAAATATCCAAGTAAATTCATACCCCTACTACTAATCATGCACAAAATGAAATCACCCAAGATTCAATGGATATAGCACTTTATTTTATATTATTACTTCGCATTTGTTGTTGTGGTTATTAGTTATTACAGAGTATTACAAATGACAAATTTGGAGAGAAAATATACGGAGTTTTCATTCATCATCACACTTTACAGTTTTCATCACACTTTCAGATACTTCCCCTCAAATCTTACACAAATAATGATAATAAAGAATTAAAAAAAAAAAAAAAAAAATTCATTTTCTCTCTTACACCTCCCATGGCGGGAACTCTACAACATCAATACTAAGTACTAACCAACATTTTCCCGCCGTAAAGTTCACTCTACTAAATTTATCAATTTAACACCGTTACTACGCCGATGCCGGCGTCTTTGATCACCGGCGACGGAGAATCAACGGCGAATAACCTGAAAACCGTCGGAGAAAAGCGGGAGAGGATGCGAGAAACCCTAGAAAACATTCAATCACAATCGAACTCGATTTTACACCTCGCACTACAATGGAAGGAATTAGAGGACTATTTCGACGCCATGATCGCCGCATCCGCGAAGCGTGAGGAAGAAGTCGACCTAAAAAGCAAGCAAAACGACTGGAAAATAAAGTACTTGAAGAAAAAATCGATCGACATTGAGGAGAGAAAGGCGGAGTTGAAGAAGAGCTTGGAAATGGCGGAGGAGAGGTGTGCGGAGGTGGACGAGATGTACGAGGCGATGAGGGAGAAGGAGAGGCGTGTTGAGGAAGATTTCGAAAGCTTGAGGTGTAAGCTTGAGAGATTGAGAGAGGATAAGAGGGAATTGAAGAGGTATTTCAAGAAAAAAGAGTTGAAATTGGAATCGAAAGAGTTGTCGATTGAGAATAGAGAGTATGAGGTTGAGTTTAGGGCTGAGAAGTTGAATTCTATTGAGCGCGATTTGTTGGAAAGGATTCAAGAGATTGAGGAGAGGGAGTGGAAGATTGAGTTGAAAGAGAAGGGGATATGTGATAAGAATGGTATCTTGAAGGTGAAGAATGAGGGTTTTGGTGAGAAAAGTGATTATGCTGATATTAGGTTTAATATTGTGATGAATGGGAAGGATTTGATAAGGTTTTTGAGTGATCGGGTTGATGATCATGAGAAATTGAGGGATGAGGTTACTAGGGGAATTGGGTTGTCAGCTGATCCTCCAAAGTTGGTATTGGATGCAATTGAAGGGTTTTACCCTGAGAATTTTCGAGATTCCGATGTGGGTTTTGGGTTGGATGTTTTTAGGAAGAGTTGTGTGTTGTTGTTGGAACAGTTGTATGAGTTGAAGGCGAAAATTAAGGCTCATGTGAAGGTGAGGGCAATCAGGGTTGCAATGGAATGGAAAGAGAAGATGAATGTGGGTGATGATAATAATGGTGATGGTGGGCGTTGTTTGGAGATGGTGGGGTTTTTGCAGCTTGTGGCTACTTATGGATTGTTGTCTGAGTTTCATAAGGAGGATCTTGTGAGGCTTTTCGCGTCTTGTTCTAGGCATGATCGAGCCCCTGAGTTGTGTCGTAGTCTTGGTTTGGCTGATGATGTTCATGGTGAGTGTCTTGTTAATTATTGGATGAATGTGCCTCTATATTGCTTCTGTTTCGATTTTTTTATGTTAAGATGTGTTGATCTTCATGTCGATATTTATGCATAGCATTTCATGTTTAGTACAGCTTGTGTTTGGACTTGTTCTTCATGGTACAACAGTTTCATGAATAGTTGGTGGTTTTCGGGGTCAGGAAATTCCGTGTTTGGAGATTGGTTTGCTTTGTAATGTTGTTGATGTCTTTGTTATGAGTGTGAACCATGGGATTATGGGAAGGATCTCATTTGAACCTGCCTTAAATGTGACTGAATTTATGCTATACAAAGTCATGTGTCGAAATTTATCCGATAGGAATTCATGTGTCATGCAGCTTAGGTTTAATCAATCAAGCTAAGCATGCTTTGTGCTTTGCTTAAGATCTCCATATTATTCATGTTTAAACTTTGCTTGAGCTTAGGTCAACAACATTCTGGCTATGTAGCTGGTAATGGCATTACTAATACCCTGGTGCAGTGGTGCTAGACAAGCTTTATGCTATCCTTGATTGTCCCATATCGTCCATGTTTGATCTTTGCATGAACATTAAGATTTAAGGTTAACAAGCTCTTGGCTGTGTAACTGGTTTGATTCAAAGTACGAATGCTGAGGTCTGAACTCTTAAAATTAAGCCGGAGACATGTGTTCTCATTTGTGACCATTGAATCGAGGAGCTTGACAACCTGTTAGCTGTTGCTTGTTTCGTAGGATATTAGCTTGCTGTCCACATCAGGTATCGAGCTGGGGGGGGGGGGGGGGAGGTATTGACCTCAATGGAAAGTTTGAAACCATCTATAGCGAACAATCTAGATTCAATTCCCTGTTATCTGCCCTGAGTACTACTTTTTGCTTCTTTCTTGTTTCTCTGTAAGTAATTGTGACTGTCAGTTCCTGAATGTGTCATGCTTACTAGGAACTGCCTCAGGCAATATGTTTTTCTGGACATGCTATCTCTATGCTTCTACTACAGAGAAGATATTTGGGAATGTTAAAATGATGTTTGCAAGGTTACGTGATGTATAACCTCTAAGCTTTTCTCATCTTTATATTCGAGACAACCAGGAGAAAATAAAAGGAAGTCACATGTTATCCAGCACCATGCTCTTAGAAGCATGTAAATAAGACCTGCTAAATTCAAGTCTCTCATATAGAAGATAGAGGCAATGCCACCCTCAAACCATTTGATATGTCAGCAAACAGTTTAGTCTCAAAAAGGTAAACCGCGTTGTTTGTGGAAGGTTTGCTGTTGTTTAAGGAAATAATGTCAAAGGGGCGTCTCTGTTCTGTCACAAAAGTCTATCTTGAGAATATGAGAAACTGGATGGATATCTACTATCAGTTATATTTCTTCTGTTGAACTTGCTGAAATGCCAGACCTTTCTTTTCCACCTCTCAATTTCATTATGCATATTATTTTTTCTTAGATCTTATATGTAATTATCTCTTTGCTTTGTGTAATAGGCTTTCAGAGTACATCATAAAATCTTGGGAGTTTTAAAGTATATGATGCACTACATTTTGTTACTGCAAACTGTTTTATCAATGTCTTGTAGAAACCTTATGGCTCTTCCAGTTTTAGACCTTCTTTCTTGTGCCTGCCGTATATCCACCGTAAAGTTGCATCTCTTTTTTGCCTTGTGTTTCCTTCTCTCCTTTTTTTTAGCCGTGTTGTATCGCCTGTGATCTTTAAGGCTGAGAGTCTCGATACTTGGCACTTCTATTCAGAAAAGGTTCTTCTTGTTTGCTATAAATACTGCTGAGTTGCTGAAAACAATGCAACCTAACAAAACCTTTTATGGTAAGGAAGTGGTCTTTTGCATTTTTGGGATATTTGAAGTTCACTTGTCTAATTGATTTACTCTCAGCTGATAACGTACATTAGTATCTCGTAATACATTATCTGGTGGCATCATTTGGTTTGATATATACAGATGTAAATCAGGCATTGAAATGCACAGTTGTTTCCTGAGTTGTCTCTTAAATGAGTTAAATCTTTATCATGGCTCAACTAAAGAGCATTCTGTATACTCTCTTCTGATAGTGATTTTTTACCTGACTTTTTCTTACTTGCTACAGATATTATCAAAAACCTTGTTCACCGAGATCAGCAAATTGAAGCTATAAGGCTAATTTACGCATTTGAAATGGCCGACATTTTTCCTCCAGTGCCCCTTCTGAAAGCCCACTTGAAGTCTAGTTTTCATAATGCTGAAGAACTGTATGAAAATGGGAATGCCCTGGAAATGCAGGTATATTTGGTGCTCACTGTAAATATTTCTCTACAGCCATGCTTGTCAGTCTGCTGTTTTACCGAAATCTTGTTTGCAGATCAAGTGTATAGATAAGAAGCTAGCTGTCCTGGATTCTGTTGTCAGATGCATCAAGGATTGTGATCTCGAATCTAAATACTCTGTTCGAGAGCTTGAGCATCAAATTTTGAAGCTCAAAATACAAAAGAAGAAATGTAATCCACCAGTTTCTGATTCCAAGGCAAAGATAACAATACAGAATGAGGAACTTTGCATTTCTCTTCCACCTTCCTCATCTTCAGACAACCAGACAGCCTTCTCTAACTGTACGAGTCTTGATAAACCTGTGAGTTCTACTCGAAGCCAAAAGCACTCCCATTCCATAGTTGGTGCAGATACACGCTATGATCCTGCTGTTGCTGATGAAGCACCTGTTACTGACAATTTTCAGGGTTCCTCTCTCACTGAGAGTTCATGCATGAGCTATGCCTCTGGAACTTCTCCTGGCTCTACACCTCGGATAGACCTGATGAGCTCTCGTTCTTCGCTTCCCCAGGCACGCTCTTCCAGCCTAGATGCAGAAACACAAGACAATCGTGGAGGTAAACGCCCTCGTTTGGCATCTGTTGTGGTTGGGAAGGATTTGGAAAGAGAAAATTCGCCACCTGCATACGAATGGCCTGCATATCAACAGCTGCAAACCCCTGTGTATCATTATTTGGACAATTCTACTAAAAGTTGGGCCTGTGGTGCCTATTCTCTGGCTCCTCATTATCCTTCCCCTTTACCGACCTGATGCTGTCGCTTGCTGATCCTATAGGCTCGGAAAACGAGGGGGATATCGTCTCTGTACATCAGTCTGGGAGCGAGGATCTTGTTGTTTGTAGAGTCACAATGCATGTCTATGGATATATGTAAGCACTATGTCTTCCTGACCATCACTGCCGTGTAGCTTCTGTTTTAGCAAATACTAGTACTAGTTTGCATGTCCGGTCCGAGCCCGGGCTGTATATCTATATTGTTATACTCATTTTATAAAATTGTCATTTTATCTTTGTTATAATAGTATTAGCAACACTATTATTTTCCATAAATTAGTTTACCATCATAATCACCATCAATTATATTATTTTTCATAATTTAGTTGATAATTTCCATATTATGTAATTACTTAGTGTAATCCAATTAATGAATAACAAGTGTCCTAGGAAAGAATTGGTTTCAGGTTTTAATATACTAGTTCTTTGACCCGTGCAAACTTGCACGGGGCGTTTCACCTCTTTGGTTTTAGATTTGGTTTTAGTTTAGGGATGTTTGTACAGATATTCAATGATGTAGGTATAAGATGTTAATACGCCCAATCTACAATAATGATGTTAGTTAGATTTTCGAATAACTTGAGTTTTTGACACACTACAATAGACTCGATACGCATTGGATAAACGAACCGTATTGAACTGCGAATAATTAACTTCACAAAAGAGGTAATTATCGATTTATGTTTGAATGTTACTCCACAGGAATTGCTAATTATAGATGTAGTAAACAATAAATTGATATTATTGTCGTTATGATGTATGTTTTTTTTGTTCGACGAATACTCTGGTAAAACTGACGAAAGTAATATCATATATTCACAACGATGATAAGTTTATATTGAAAATTAAATCAATTGGATGTGCAAACTAAGTCTTTCCTTTTTGTACTCTACTTTTACGGTGCTACCAAATATCAAATAATGTAATAAAATTGTTATTGACCGTACCATATTTTACTTCATCGACCCGTTGAATTATTAAATAGTAAATGTGAAGTAATAAAAAATTACAATCACTAGATTGTATACTTGTACTAATCATCTACTTTGGGAATTTTTTTTCGAAATAGGGCTCAAAAAATAAATAATGAACAAAATGGGTTGGATTGAAAAATGTTCAATCTGATGGGGTGCACGTCACCCCATTTCAAGTTCGGGACAAAACCGCCAATGCCCTGACGGTTTTAAGTGTCTTGAACAGTAGCTATAAGTTTGTGAGTGATATTTTGGTTAGGGTAAAACCGCCATAAAGGGTGGCGGTTTCACTTAAACCGCCACCCCCCATGGCGGTTTCAATTTTTTTTTTTTTTTTTTTTTTGGATTGACGTTATATCGGGGTGATATTTTGGCCAAGGGTGAAACCTCCATGGGGGGTGCCGCCACCCCCCATGGCGGTTTCACCCTCGGCCAAAATATCACCCACTCAATTTGTATACTCATTTTTGTGAAGAAACCGCCATGGAGGGTGACGATTTCTCTTCACTTAAAACCGGCAGGGGCACTGGCGGTTTTGTCCCGGACCTGAAATGGGGTGACGTGCACCCCATAAGATTGAACATTTTTCAATCCAACCCATTTTGTTTAATATTTATTTTTTGAGCCTTATTTCGGAAAAAAATTCCTACTTTGGCTTTTAATCCATATCCCGGCCTATTTATCCCAACCCTTATAAAATTAGGTGATTTACGATAACTTATTTTTGTAGGTATACTGAAGGTTGTTTAACGCGTAGGTATACTATGTGTAATTAAGTTTAACATATTTATAAAAACATTGTTTTTTTAATACTAATAGTTTATTGACCCGTGCAAAATTGCACGGGCTGTTATATGATATAGGTATAAAAAAAAAGTCTTTTTATACTCCAATCTTAGATCATAAACGTATTTTATTGGTCAGTTAAAAGTTTTTAAAAATAGAAAGGTATAGGCTTGTCAAAAGCTTAATTCATATAGTAATTGTCGGGATCCAACCGATTTCAAGGTAATAAACATATTTTTTGTGACTCGTATCCCATATTGACTTGAATTTGTTTCGACCCGCATATTTTTGGGTTAAACCTGACTCGAGTTGTAAATCCAACTTGACCATTCACCAAGACAGATTTAAGATGGTTAAACCCAAAATGACATATATTTAAGTATATCATATAACTAATTAATAAAATAAAGCTAATTATAATCTTATGGTTGTTATATATTTAAGCTTTAAAAATTATAAGTACGATTGTTTGTTGGCAAATAAAATGGCCAAAGATTTATTTTTTCCCCCCATATTTTGACCCAACTCGATACGACCGGTTATGTTTCTACCTATTTTGAAACCAACCTATATCTTATCAGACCCACCCATTTGACAAGTCTACACGACATATGTACAATTGTTCCCCTGTGTAATATCAACTATATATGTTCACCCGTTGACACGTATAATAACAACTATAGTTGTTCACCCATGCAAAATTACACTGATTTCAGAATAACTTTGTTTTTTGCCGCTACTCCCTATGTCACACTTCAACCACCCTGTGCTAAATTGCACAACAAACTTTACGATCTAATGACCCAATTTGACACGTAACTCAGACAAAGATGAAGTCTAAAAAATTATTTTGAGGAACACATAATTCATGTTCAATTTCGTATTATACCCCTACGTATGGTAATTCATTTATCAACTAAAGTGATGTCACTATTTGTGTATGTACGTATACAGTCTAAGAAAATTTGAAATGTACTTCGTACAATTTTGGAGCGCATTTTTCTCTCATTATGAGTATCTATTTTGAGACTCGATGCATATTCGAGGTAGCGCAACCCATTTTTCTCAAATGCTTTAATCAACGACCGCAAGAATTAATTATCATCTCGGATGACAAAAATAAAATATAATCATGTGAGCACCAAACGGAGCGATCTCGATAAATTGAGAGGCAAAAATTGATATTGCTGATTTATATTGGTATTGAAATTATATCATATCAAGTTTTTTTTTAACGATTTTGATACCTTTTTCGATTTTAGAAACTAAATGAGGAAAATTGTGATTTTGTTGCCTAGAATAGTGTAGTCAACGAACTTGGTGAGATTTGCCTCCTAATATGTTTTGCTTTTTATCAAGTATTTTTCCTATCTATACTCTCTACTAATTTGCACGGAGTTATATTCAGAAGTTAATTTCCCCCAAATTTTTATGATAAGATGCGAAATTATTGGGAAAAAATGTTGCTGATTAATACGGAGTATGTAGTACAGTTTAATTAAGCTGATTAACACTTTAAAATCATTCAATTTTCAGCTAATTACTTGGTCAATTATTGGGGAAAGATACTGCTGATTAATATTGAGTATGGGATATGTACTCAATGCGACGAACTAAAGTAAGGGGTCATGAAGCAGCGTCTAGGGCTGCCGTTCATACGGTGTGTACAAATCCACATGACAAATATACAATACTTTACTTTCGATTTTAAAACAATTTGATTTCCTTTGTCGTAATATCTCTCTTTTTTTAAGGGATATAATATCTCTTTTCTAGGTATACTATTTTTCAACTTTGTAAACATATTTTCCTAAATTAAAAACATAGTGAATAATTTGAATGGATTTAAATCAAATTTTATTTTTTTGCGACACATGTTAAAATAATTCAGCCCATATTCTATGGCATTTTTTAAATGTGAAATATATATTATTATTTAAGGAATATATTATTTTAGATGCTGTATTTTTTGTTTCCTCTGGAGGATGTAATAGGGAGGGAAAATGTAAATATATAAGGAGGAATATCATATATACAATTCTGTGTATATGACTGCGGTCACTGATGTCTAGCTAAGTTGACCATACTTTTCTTTTACTTTTTTGTACTTTATATAAGCTTTTTCTTTTAATGCATTACCTATGGTAAGACCCTGTTTGATAGGATTGCATCTTTCCGAACTGATCTGATCTAAATGATTTTGATCCGATTTAATCTGATTTGAATGACTCAGAATTGATCCGGTCTGATCTGAATTTGTTGAAAATTTGATTGAATTTCAACGAATTAGTATCAATTATGGACCAAATACATTGATACTTATTTGAACATTTCTGAGCTAATCTGTCTGAACTTAATAGTTATGATCTGATCTGAACTGATTTGAACTGATTTTGCTTTAATGACCCGTGACAGGCTATTTTTTAGTCATACTCCTATCTTATATCTAGTGAGGGATTGACCCATATTTATGTTTTGCCACACATAGGTTAATTTTAACCTCACTCGTTGCCATATAATAATTGATCAGCGATAAAACAACATATGATTTGAATTAGTTAAAAATTTGTCCTTTAGATTCGTGCAACATAAAACTCGAATTAATTCACTTATTATATAATAATATTGCCTCGTTAAAGCTATATATTTTCCAGAAAACTTTTTTTTGTCCATTTTGTATCACCCGTGCAAGGGCTATTATAAGATATTCTGAAAAACTGTATTTTGTTAGAGCTGTTAAAACTTTAAAGCTTAATTGACCAAGTAACTTGATTCAATCTGGTCAGTTTTTTCTAGGTATTAACAATAATTTATACGACCAGTGACCCCTGACGAACTGAATCTGTCTTATATTTTTCTTTGTCTAAAAGATCCTTAAAGTACAAAAGGATACGAAATTTTACATTTTCCGAATAGAGAAAAATTGAAGAGGATATTCCATGCGTTAGTAGATTAATGCCAAAATTTGTATAGTAAATACATTGAAATGGACTACTCAAATACAAAGCAAGGAGTGATATTTCCAATTCAATCATTCTCTAAAGTCAGAGGGTTACTGGCTAAACTAAACTATAGTTTGATGGATAGAAAGCTTACCAAATTTAAGAATGAATGCATGAGACCCAAAATCAAGACTGAGGAAGCAAAACAGTAAATTTAAAGCGAAAATAAATAACGTAGAAGATCGATTGGAAGAAGAAAAAAAAAAAGGAAATTTATCATTATAACAATACGGGGAATTAAGGAGAGTGGGCAAGATTCATACAAATTATATAGGGATATTTATATTTGACTAATTAAAAGAGGTTATGATTTGACTAATTAAAAACAATGTAAAAGCAGATGTTACATACTGTTACATAAGTAGTGCTCTTGACCAATGACCATCGTGTGTAATGAAATTCCACACCTTCTAAATTGTTTCAGAGTTTGGCTTCGATCTTGATTGCCTATCACACTGCAAAATAGGGAAGCAACTCCATGGCTGCCTATCACACTGCAAAATCAAAGTAGGAAAACCGGCGAAAATAAGATACTAAAAAATAAAAGAGATGAAATGGAATGTCCAAAAGTTACGGCAATAATGAGGTAAACATTTTGATTGATATATGACAAAATAAGATACATGAAATTTAAAAGTAAATTATTCTCCAAAAATATTGAAACAATTTTGACAAAATCACGTATTCACCAAACCATGGCAATTTTGTTGCCTAATTCTATGAGATTTCCTAACAAATGATTTAAAAATATATTCATGTTTTACTGACCAATTGATCATTCATTCACTGTTACCTTAGATGTGCTTGAAAATTTAATAATTTACTTTAGAAACTGTATTATACACGTATGATAACCTTTATTTTTTTCTTGGAATGATTTTTATTTTGCCATATTTTCGTTAAAATCATCTTCCACGAAATCGGCTTTAATATGGAAATAAATAATCATAGAAATCATATTAATATCAAAAATAGATTATTCGAAATCAAAAATAATTTAGGGGATGTTTTATATTTGTATGGATTATATACCATATTATGTGCAACATATATTCAAATAAGGCCAGGGAATAATACTCAAGGCGTGTGGCAAGCATGATTTCGCATGTGTTTAGCATAGGCTTATTAGAGCTATTTAGAGTAGCTTTTATTTGACATCAGCGCTTGCATGGAGGGTCTAATAAACCTTTAAAGGGACGGCTATTAATACAATATATATAGTATTAGATTGTTCAGTGTTGCTAGTTTCTTCTGTTGTAATCTACAAGTTTGCAATTGTTGTCGGCTATTGTGGAAATGGAATAGAATTCAGTACTGACTACTGATGCTTCTCATTGTGTCAAAAAATATTTCAACTAATGCTCTGAAATGGAGTTTGTCGTAGTATTGAACTGAGTTTAAAGCATCTTTTTCTTTCTTTTTTTTTCTTTTTTTTTTTTTTTGCGCAATTGAACTTTGATAGTAACAATTGCGCAAATTGAATTTCGACAGTAGCAATGAAATGAAATGCTCTTTATATATAAAAGTTATACTTAAGAGTTCAGCAAAGGTCGTAACTTGTACGGGTATAATAGCTTCCCGACTGGAGTAGTTGGGCAACGATATTTCCGACATGGACTGGGCCTAAAAATAACAAGTACCTGAAGTGGGTTCTTGTGAATTTATAGCCCGAAACTTCATTAAAAAGACAATGCCATACAAAATTCTTTCTTCCGCTTCTTTTATTTTTTTTTTGTTTTTTTTTTTTTTTTCTCCCTAACTCCCACAGAAGCAATCCCAGCAAAACCAAACTGAGAAATCAAGAATTTACTCGTACAAGACAAAAAATTTACTGGGTAAGTTCCCTATTTCCCATTGTTGTACTTAATTTTCCCGCCCCACCGAAAAAACAATGTAAAAATATGCTGCAATAAAAGCTTCACCGGGAAAGTTAGATTCTGTTTGAAGCTTCTGTATGTATGAACTACCCATTCAGTTGAATACTAAAACACTGTATTAGTCTTAGCACGAACAAGAAAATTACCCAATTAATATGCACCTAATTATTATAGCTTTTACCTGTTGATTATATTACCTAAGCTGATTGATTATGTGATTATGTATGAGGGTTTGTCCAACACATTGTTGTTTTTATGATATTGCGAATTTGGGTGCAAATCATACTAGCGTGCTTGAGCGAGAGTAGTAGTAGGATGGGTGACCTCTTGAGACGACCTCGTGTTATGACACTGATATCTTTGATATCCAAATTAACTTAAAATTAACTTAAAATTTGATGGTGTTTACTTTCTACCAAAAAAAAAAAGAGGGGGGGGGTAACTTTTGGTGTTAGATTTTGGAACTGTAGTGCTAAAAACCCGGTTTTGGGCCTCATACAATGCTCTTGTTAATGATTTGAAAGGGAAGGAGGGTGAGTGGTAGTAGAGGACTCTTGTTTCCTCTTTGACAAATGTGATCATTTCGTGATCGTGTGGAATAGTGTCGTTGTTAGTTGTGAGGTTTAGTACACTATGGAAGACTCAAGTCGACCGGTTTTTCATCGTTGGTGTTGGGGAAGGGGGGTTCTATGGTATTTACTTCTCAAAATACTGCTTTTTTGGTGTTGTAGCTTTGTGCAAGACTTTAGATATTGCTGGTTTTCCAGCTGTGAGTAGGTGGTCTAGTAGTTCTGCTAGCTATAATTGGAACTGCTATATCAATTTTTGTTTGTTGGGCAAACAAATGTAACTGATGTCTACAATGAATGTAGAAATGTTTTGTGATATTCACGTCGGTCCAAATAGATTACAGACTAGAGTTTGGGTTGATAGTGGTCCTTGGGTTGTACTCGACTTAGCTGCGATGGATTTCATAACAGCGACCAATTAATATATATTACAGAGGTTTTGACGTCAAAAAAAAAAAAAAAAAGTTTTGTTCTACTAACCTATTCATTGACATTTGCTATGGTTTTTGTACAAATCATTATTATCTAGGCTGATATATTTTTATAACCGAGCATTGTGCTTTTCTGGTGATTTAGGTTTAGATGTCGCACGATGGAATGGAAATGCACGAGAAGTCGTCTGGCTATCAAGTTGGCCCTGTGCCAACTGTGATCTACATTCCTGACTTCATCAGTGAAGCTGAGCAAACCCAGTTATTAAATCATGTCTAGCTCCTTTTCTTTCTCTTCCTTTTTTATGATTTCTGATCCACTTGGACTTCATCTCTGACATTCTCCAATGGTTTTCTGTGTTTGTAGATCTATGAAGCACCTGTTTCAAAGTGGAAAACACTCAAGAACCGAAGATTACAGAATTGGGGTACAGTAAGATGGCTTGCTATGTATACAGTGGTTTACGTGTATGGTATATTATTTCTTAATTCTATGAAGCTTAATCTGATTTCTGGGCTTCATTTTTTCTTCAGGGGGTGTAGTCCTTGAGAAGGGTTTGATCAGTCAAAACTGTGAGTGACAATCACACTATGTTCTCAAATTCTCCTGATTTTTATTACTCCTCCATTTTATCCTTTTTTTCTGTTTGAGTTGTAAAACAACGGTGAAGTTCTGTTTATACTATATAAATTTATAGTTGTCACTTGTCAACTTGTCATATGAGGAATACATATGTAGTTAACATAGGAGTGAGGCTGCGTACATCTCGCCATAGGTGGGAGAGCCTTTAAGGCACTGCGGTAATTGTGTTGTTATTGTTGTATGGGACAATCTTCTCTCTTTTTTCTGTACTTGTGCTCAATTCAGGCAGAACATGTTAAAGGTTACTTATTCATGCTGCTCATTGGCATTAGACTTGTGATTGCCTGCTTTCTTAATTTGATTTCCGTTTCACTGGACT
The DNA here is from genome assembly GCA_963680865.1 of Spergularia marina. Lineage (NCBI taxonomy): Eukaryota > Viridiplantae > Streptophyta > Magnoliopsida > Caryophyllales > Caryophyllaceae > Spergularia > Spergularia marina. The sequence continues at coordinate 22,963,116 of OY804549.1, forward strand.
AAAGCTTCCATGTCAAGGCTTTGATGTTCTGTGTCTGCTAAATTTCTTACTATGCCTTCTCTTATAAAATACTAAATTCCGATGTATGCTTCAAATGTTGCAAAAATTCGTGTTTTGACTTTGCTGGTCTATTTCTATTCTCTGCAGTGCCCCTGTGGCTGACCAAATTAAATCAAAGAATATACGAAGAGCTTGGTATTTTTTCTGCGGCACCTAATCATGTTTTAATCAATGAGTACTCTCCTGATCAAGGCATAATGGTACAAGCTAGGTCCTTACTGATGTTTAAACATTATGAATTCCACCTTTTGGACTTCTATCTCTCCTTTCCCCATCCCCCAAGTTTTTTTTTTTTTTTTTTTTTTCCTCCTCTTAGTGCTTCCTGTGACAGTAACTGCTTTTCTGAGTTGTAAGGTTTAATTCATGTCTGACATTCTATGTTGTGAATACAGTTTACAGTTTTCTTTTCTTTTCTTTTCTTTTCTAAATCTTGAAAATTTTGAATGTTTGGGTAAGCTAATGTTGAATGATGCCCCATTATGGCAGTGAAGAACATGGCAACCGCTTATGCTTGAAATTTCTGTTTAACTTGATTTAAATAATATAATGCAGCCTCACCAAGATGGACCAGCTTATTTTCCTGCTGCGGCAATCCTGTCTTTAGGCTCACCTGTAGTAATGAACTTTACTCCCCATTTGAAATTGTTTGAACATGATGGCACAACACAAGCCGAAGCTAATTTCGAAGGTCCTGAAAGTTCACAAACAGCACAGCGTGATAATCCTCAGAACTTTTCTCTTCTGTTGATGCCTCGTAGTCTACTCATTTTCAAAGACCTTGCATATTCAGGTATTTGGAGGACTTACAAATAGACCTTATTGTGTTCCGTCGATTGATTGTAACCGTACTAAGTTTGATGCAATTGCTAATCGACTTCCAGATTACTTGCATGGGATTGAAGACAAAGCAGTGCAGTCTTATGATGAGGTAAGATTGCCTAGTTATAAATCATACATCAAATAGACATTCAGAACTGGTGTTTATGCATTTCTTTTTGTTTCTTTGCTGTGGTTGTTCTATTGTTACTGCAGGCTGTCAATTTAAACGAAGCTTTAAAGGGTTGCACATTCAGTGAACTGCCTCCGAGTGTCAAGTCTACCCAGAGCACAACGGGTTCAGAAGACGTGAAATTGCTACACCGAACTGATAAGAGAATTTCATTGACATGCCGGTTAGTATTGAACGTCCGGAAAAACTTAATCAAGATCTAGATGGATACTGTAAGAAACGTGAGGAATGAACCTAGGAGAAAACAGGATGACAATTGTCAAGGCTTAGCTGTGGAATGCAACTGCTAACTTACTGAGATTAATCAACAGTAAAAAAACAATAAAGCTGCTTCTGCCTCTGCATCCTTTGGAACGTTGGTATTTGTTACTTAGTTGCTTCAATATGAAGCCAAAAAATGTGCAAATTCTAAACATGAAGCCAAAATGCCTACAGCTAGTCAGCTACAAAGAACCAATTTTTCGGCTTGCATGATGCATCATTCTATTTTGTTCGTATGCGAGTTGGGTAAGAGTGTAAGACCTCATGGCTACTAAATAAACAGCAATGTCAAGCTTTGAGTTTCGAATTCTTGTTGGGTTTGGGACATATCCGAGAACGTGACAATAAATAGAGAAACCGTGTTGATTCAAATCACATTCTAAGTTTCTAACTCCCTATTATTTACTTGTCATCTAAACGACCACGACACGTGCTAAAAGGATTGCGAATTATCAAAGCCATAATAGATTACATAAGCTAGGAAAAGGTCATAATCAAAGTAGCCAAAATAAGGCTAAATCCTAGAAAGGCAAGAAACAAATAGACCAGTCGACTACACTCTCTCAATCATTAAGACGGCCCATGCGGCAATGCGCATATACATACACTCAATTGCATGATTTTGCATATAATATATGGTCTCACAACAACATTTATACCCAAATCAATTTCACCTCACCACTCCCAAACGTGTCATGTCGACCCCATTCATCGGATCCCATCTTTAGTCCACTTTTGCACCGAATACCATCTTATTTATATCATCACTAAACACTGCACCTCTCAAACATATGGACCCCCTCCAAATATTTGTTGGTATGCTCCTCCAAAAGTCCACGTAATTATTGCGGAATAAGAGATATTAAGTGATGCATTGTTCATCTCTATCACGTCTAAAACAAAATCTTAATAGTTAAGGACATAATTTTCGATCATCTCTTCTCGTTGCAGAGAGCCAGATATGTTGTATACCACTCCGTCTCAAATTAAATTTTCTATGAAATAGTATTAAGAAGATTTTAAATTGCATGTGAAGTTTAAATTGGGACGAAATGGTGATTCACAAGGTAGTAGAAACTAAAAAGTACAACGTAATACTGGTGTTTTTTTTTTTTTTTTGTACACACCATTAGCTATTGTTGTGAGCTAAGGGCCTAAGAATATGACTTATGAGGTTCAAACTCAGGACAACCCTCAGACAAATTAATAACCTAGCAACAACGTCAACCTTAAGCATCACACGGTGTAACTGCATTTTGCATTGTGTAACATTTTTCATTTGTTGTATTGACTAATGCGCCTCAACTAGCAACTTTAATACTCCCAAGTAAACTCACAGAAAACATAAAGTTAAGGGGAGCAAACGTAGAGTATACTGCCTGTGAGAAAAGATTTTAGTGTATGAACATTGTCGTATACATTGACCTAAAGAATCCAAACAGAGCTAGAAAAATAATTTATTAGAAATCACAAGACATACAATGATACAAGTACTAGAATCCACATTTGGTTTGATCCACCACCAAAACAAATGTTATATAAACCAATAAAAGTGATCAATGTGCAAGTGGGTCAAACAAAATCCAAAGAAGATGCAACAAATTATTTACATAAAAGCATATAATAAAAACCTTATTATATAATAATGAGTAGATACCTAACCCATAGACAAATTTAACCCCTCTGATCTCTCTTTTTCCTTCCAATTTTTTTACTTTTGTTTGTCCCTTTCTCTATATGGACTATATTCATGTGGAACAAAAAAACAACTCGGACCCCAATAACAAATTTTACCCAAACTGAACATAGTAACAACCATGGGCCAAAAATAATGATACAGTAGCAAATAGAAGGGACATGGTGGTTAGCCTTGGTGTAGGCAATCAAGGTAAGTTTAGATAGAAGAAGCCTTCTCGTTGCGGTGTCGCCTTCCATGGCAGTGACGGCGGCCTCCTCCAAATGTTACGGGATCGAAACGCCTAAGGCGGTCAGCCTCTCGAGGGTCGAGCACACACTCAGAAGGAGGAGCCTTGTATCTGGACTTATCATAGCAATATGAGTATGTCAAGTGCTTCTTCCTGAAACTTGCCATTTTAACCCTTTGTAATGGGGTAATACCATTTGGGATCGATCCGGACTTAGGGGAGATATCGTCACACTTATGAGACCGTTCAATGGGATCAACCGCGCAACCATGCAGTACAAGGTCGGAGAATTCAGCTATGTAAGGAGCGTACCTATAATCGACTTTGTACTTACCACCATTGGTAGCCCAAGTAGAGGCATCCCATATAGTAGAGTACAATGACATTGGTTTGGAGGGGAAGTCATGTGTCATTGCTCCTGTCCTCTTTATCACTCTAATGGGGACATCGTCCACATAAAATCTGCGAAAAAAGGGTTGGTCGGAAAACATAAGAAAACACACAAGAATAGTAAACCATTGAATTCAAGATATTGTTGAAACCATTATAGCTGCTTTAATTTTTCTGAGTTGTACAACAATTTGGAATCCAATATGATACTTAAATGACAGGGAAATAAAGGAAAGGGCCAAATATTCTCAAGGTCCCTCTTGCTGAGCCACAAGTAAACAATTACAAGAAGGTACACATGAAAGATCAACATACACCACAACAAGAGTGGTCATATTTAAGTTCCGAAAAGATATTATTGGAGCTAATCGAAAACCAAAGAAAACTCGTACACAATTACACACATCAGCAAACATGTTCAACATTATCTACACGCTAAAAGGTTCGAAAACTCCCAGAAGATCGAACCCACCAAAATCTGCCTTAGTAATCGCATTCACTGATCATGACAACCAACAACCAAAAAAAAAAGAGTTTCAGGGGAACCTATATCGTAATTATTGCAGATTTTGTCCGAAAAAAATGATGAATAAATAGGCCAGCTGCATTCTTCATTCGAAATTCAATTCTTTATACTGTAAACAGAAGTTTTATCTGCCCATCAACTGTTTTGCAAAATTGGCAATCTACTAACCATAGTTGCTAATCACTATCTGAAAGTAAGCAGTATTAAATGGTAACGTGTGCCCTACATGACCATTCCATCATACTAATCCTGTATACTCCTGTACTAATTGTGGTTGTTCAATTACTTTCAGAAGCAAATAAAGGCAAGGCAGACAGAGGAGAATATATAGGCAAAAACCACAACAGTGATCACTATATGCTTAATAAGCAAGACGAAATTAAGAGACTTAAGAGAATTTAGGTATGGTGAGGAAGTACAATACATAATCTGATCTTCAGCCCACAGAATGCTGTAACGATGGTATTCCTCGGAAGGATCGAACCACAAGGTGTATCTCTCTTCCCGTCCAACACTCGTGCTACCGTTCCCATACACATTCGTCTGAACCCTCCATTCCTTGCCTCGGATATTACCTAAGAACTCAAAATCAAGCTCATCGTGGTTTTTCGCATAGGTATCACCATTCGACATCTGCACCAGGCAATTCACAGAAAATATGAACAATTACACTTTAAATAGGAACATACAATCTGTAATAATGCAATCACTCCTCATGATTTACTAGACACTGATGTCACATTTATTCCAAAAATGGTAAGAACATAAAAAATTAACCATCATCAAACCCACTTTTCTTGTATCATTTAACCAAACCCAAGCCGAGCTTTGATCGAACCGGACCCAGAACTCATCTCATTTCAGGGTGTAACTGAACCATATCATTTACTCTATCCATTTCTTTTGATTCTTTTCGCATTTCGATTACCAGACTTTTACCAGGAATCTTAACTCTGTTTCTAAAATTACTATAATGCAATCAATAATCCCACTGTACTATTTAAGCTGTGAACTAGAAAACACCAACCAGCAGAAATCCATAATAATCACTCTAAACCAACAAAAGATACCAAATTTCACCCCACAAACTTGAAATTAATCAATCAAGTTTACAAATTTACAACTAAATACTAAAAAAATTCACTTTTTTAACCACATGCTACTCTCATACAATCAAAATTCAACAAAATCATAAGCATCAGAAGGGTAAAAACTAAAAAGATTACAGCTTTTAGAGAGAAACTTACATAGAAAGCAACCACAACCCCAGCAGTGTAATCTGCAGGCAATTTAATTGATGCACTGAAGAACCCATGTAAATAAAGATCATGTGACATAAATCCTGAACCTGTGCATCAATAATTTCCACAAATAAATACAAATTAATAATTACCAAACACAAACTTTTACCCATAAAAAAATTACCCACAAAATTAAAAAGTAAAAAATAGAAACCTGTTCTTTCATCAAGAGAAAGATGGACAGATTTTCCATCTCTAAGAACCATAAGATTATTATCTCCAAACAGATGGGAATATCCTTCATCAAATGAAATTATGGGTAGTTTATTCAAACTCCCAGAATCATCAGCAATAACACCACTCTTATTATTATTATTATTATTATTAACACACAAACAAATCAATACTATTATTACAAATAATAATCTCTCCATTTTTTTCATTTTTTATTGTTTTTATGTTCAGTTTTTTCCCATGTAATAATTCTGTTACACACTTACACAGACTTATTAATAGTACAGTTTTTTTATGTGTATAAATTATGACAGGAATGAAGCTTGCTGAAGAAGTGAGAAAAGAATGTTCAAGGATGAAGAAATAAGAGGAGAGAGAGGAGGGAATGAAGTAGAGAAGATTGAAGAGGAAGACAAAAACAAGGGGCTAATAATTATTACAGTAAGTGAGATAGAGACACAGAGTGTGGTTTTTATTGGTGGTAGTGACTCTAGTGAGAAGTGAAGAACCTCTTTCTTTTTTCTTCAAATATTTTAATGGGGAGGCACCAAAATTCCTTGCTCCTTTAAAAGGTGATATTTAATTTCAAAACTGACCCGTTTTTGTTACGGATCGGCTTCGGAATATTTTCGACATAGAGTGATAACGAATTGAGGACATAGTGTGATTAAGTTAGAGAATTGAATCACAATTTACGAGGAAGTTTTATTGCTTCTTTCATCTAGGTGGGAACTTGTATATTTTTAAGATAATTGAATTTTCTCAATTGGATTTTTTTATCAAAATGCTGAATATATTGGATTGGAATGATATTTGATGCCGATTAAAACATATACTCGTACAAGCTAGTTAGGTTGAGAAGTAACATAGTAGCATTTAACTAGAATGGAAAACTCTATCTAATCACATGCATACTCCTATGTTTGATTAATAAATAAATAAAAAAAGTCACCTGAAAAATTCACAAATATAGAGTAGCATCACGAGTAATAATATTAGATGGTCAATTTCTAATCTCTTTTCTAAAGTTACACGTCTAAACTTACATCAGAATCGACATTAATAGATCGAGCATTAGACTGAAATGGTAAGAAGACATCAATCCTTCATCAAAGCAAACACCATTATGCAAATAGAATAGTACTATTTTAGTAATTTTAAACTATGTTATGAGTACATGAGATCTGTAATTGTTTAGCTTCAAAATTTTGAGGCTGGATCATATAAAGATCTACGTTATAAGGATTGGGGAAAGGGTATGGGAAAAAGGCAAAGTGAAATAAAAAAATGAGTTTGTAAGAAAATTGTCTACTAAATTGTGATTATGTTGGGACTTGAACCCCAACATTTAAACAACAAAATGTTTGTTAAACCAAGACAAACAAATATACCGGTACTCCGAAAATTCTCCAACTTGATATGTTCACGAGTCACACTTGCTCAATCACAATATTGACCTTCCGGGTCGGGCAACTTCTTCATTGGTTCGGGTTCACTCCACGGGGTTAACTATATGAGTACATGGGAGAGGTCACGTGGTTAATTAAATTTACTATTTTCACGAAACGTTATTAGTATTCGATTTGAATCATCGTATAATATTGAAGAGTTGCCCCTGATTTTAAGTTTTCCTACTTCGTTGAACCCTTGATCAAAGGGTCATCATGTACTCAAAGTCTATAGCCTCCAATTTAGGGCTAACCGGCTAATAATGGATGGAATCTCAAACCATAGATCGACATAACAAATCTAAATTCGGCCATAGAGTTAGTCTAAGTCTCATTTACGAAAGGAAATTAGAGTGACCTTATGTCCAATGGAATTTCAATCTAAAACCGATAATTGTTAAGAAATGAATATGTAACACACTTGAATAATTATCAATTCATTTTGTTTATATTTTGATTCTGTCGACTTAAAATTATTTCTTTACAACTTGTATACATATAGATGATCTTATCTATTTACTCAAAACTAATTCACCAATCTACATCCAACAGACAACCAATGAAAGTCTCAACATAAAATTAAAGGGCAATGAAAGTGGCTTGATTAATAAAGGTCACCATTCTGCTATATTACTAAGTAGTAACCATAGCTATTGCAACATCTTTCATCTTTTTGTGGTTTTAATCTCTAATAAGGTAGTAAAGTGACAAAAGGGACCTTGATTAGCATCTAGCAAAGTAAAGTGCGACACTTAAGATATAAGCAACATTTTAAAGATCTCAATGACAATAATCACTAATCAATAATAATAATAATAATAATAATAACAATGTATGAAAAAAGAAGAAGAAAGTAAACTAAAATGTGTGGCGTGGATTTGCTACATTTGTCTTCAACATTACCACTATAGTAGGCGATACATTCGGCTTTATTAAGCTTTCTTAAGGGTGATCAATATTATCAAGAATCAAGAGAACCTTTATGCTTGACTTGATGACTCCCCTAATACTAATCACTAATAAGTTGTATATGGACATACTTTTTCTCTTTTAGTGTTAAATATATTAAGTTTAAAAAGGTATAAAATTACTTTAGCTCCTACCTTCTAACTTTTATCTAGTGCTCTGAAAAATTATTACTCCGTGTTAATTTAAAATGCGTCAACAAATTATACTTATATAAAATAAATACTTCTCCGTATTTTATAGACATTACAATATTGGATGACAGGAGACATATAACCCAAAGTTGTTCTTAAAAATATATGAAAATCAGAAATTAACATAAATACGAAGATTTGGACCTGAGTAAAAAATGTAAGCATATAACGGTATAACACAAGTAGACTAGAGTACGCAATGTGATGGACTGATGGCAACGCAGGAGAAGAAAGACGGAGAAAAGCAGAGTAGAATGCAACTGTGAGTCTGTGAGTGACACGTTGAGTGGTATGTGGCAGTAAATTATTGAGGAAGCACATAAATTCCGCGACGCGTATTTTGCACATCTCACACACTTCACAGTTTCACTTGAGGCTTTACCCGCGCTCTCGCTCTCGCTTCTGTGCGCCATCATTATCAACTAGCCGTTGCTTCAATGGGACCCTCCGTTTTTTAATCCGGAAAACATTTGTATTTCATTGAGTTTTAGGATTTGTTGGAAGGGCAGAGCATCGCTCCAGGATCGTATCGAACGAAATAAAAATTCTAATTGTTCTGTATGAAAGTTAAAACTAAAACCCATTTTGTAGTTGAGCTTTTAGGACCAGATTGAAAATTTTCAGTTTTTATGGATAAATAAACAATTTTTGTCCGATTCATTTTTTCGCTCTAAACCGAAAGTGATCCATCTCAGTTGGAGTGGTAGTGTTACATTAGACACCCTTAGACTGCTAAATGAGGATCAGATTAGTCCTGCATTACCAATATTGACAAATGCCAAGTTACATATAAACTCTAACTTAATCGAGATATACTATGCTTACCCCAGTGTCAGAGAAGTATTTACATTTACTCTCTCTTTAAGAGGATAGTAGAGATCCAACAAGCGAGCCAAACTCTAGTAATATACTTAAATGAGATTCTATCATAAAATCAATTGGCAATGAGGAGTAACCTTGTTTAAATGTGAAGACATTGTCACTATCTTTAAAGGTGGAATTAGCTCATAGTATCCTACATCTCACAAGTCACAACTCATTTGCTATGAAATATTAACATCCTTCATTTGCACTGTTTATAGGACTTAATAAAAGTGGTATTTAGTTCACATTAGAGTCATTCATATTAAATTAAATCAATTTTAAATTGTTCAAATAAAATCAATAAATCTAGTTTATATCTTGGTATAATTCGTTCAAATTTAGTTAAATTTTCGACAGATTAAAATTAAATCCATTCAAATTAGTTCTATTAATTTAAAGAGATCAAATCAAAAGAATATAATTCATCGGAACCCCAAATAAACGAAAGGACGGCATTTGGGCTACCGGACACCCAAGTGCTAAACGTAGCCAACGTGGTAGCAAAGTCTCTAAAAAAATCCGCTTTACTGGTTGGAAATGTGAGCCTGTGACCCACCCATATATTTCGGTGTTGGGGACCCGCAAATCACAAGCATCCGTTAATTTCCGTGTTTTGTAGAATTTCGATTACAATATTAGCTTTTTTTGGAATATTATATTCAAAGTTTCTTTTTTTTTTTGGCTGAATAATTATGTTGAAAAGTTATTGGAACTTTTTTAAGGTCAACAGTTGATTAGTGAGGCGAGGGAGGCTATGAGCCTTTAATTATCTTACTAATACTCTTTTTGTTCATCTATAAATTACCTAAAATTTATGGGTACATTTTTAAATTGAGTATACTCGATGGTTATACCATGTTCCTGCGAGTATAAGGAACATGGTGTTGCTTCTCACAATAGAGGAGTAAGGATTAGACTTATAATTATTTAAAATATATTTAAGTGTGATCACTACTCCTTTATTGGTAGAATGATCTCCATGCTCATTGTGCTCCCGGGAACATGATATAATTTACCGGACACCCTTGTTAATTGGCTAATCAATATTGCATGGCGCGGTAGATAAAATATTAATCTAACCTTCCATATAAATTTTTTTTGAAACTTTGTACGCTCTCCTTAAAAAGCGTGTCCGTTGTTTAAAGCCGAACGAACGAAGTAGACTACAAAGGATAAATTCATTCGATTACTTCTTTTTGTAATGTTGATGTTTTAACCAAATCCCTCACAAAATAACCCTTTAATTCTAAGCCACTTATTATTACATGAACGGTTGGCTTACCCTTAATTATCAAAGTGCCTCTCTCCAATCTAGTGATATAGAAACACCTGATGATTAGGTGAGAATACGAGGTTTCGAATCCGAGACAACTACTAACTAGGTTATTTTATAATCATTATGATAACTTTGATCCTCATTCTCATGTAGTTATATGAAGGATTATTTATGATGCATATGCTCTAAGCTCCAAATAACGATAGTGCGTCATCGACCAATACTTACTTTCGGTACTAGTGTACAACCCACGACATTCTCGGACCTTCTTTTTCAATTTTTTACAACAGATAAATACTACCGTCACTCCACAAGACTCCTCCAGCGCTCCACTTACAATACTCGTATTTGGTTTGAAATAAAAATGAGGTAGTGGGAGTGGCGGAAAATTTAGATGGAGTGCCAATAATACCACTCAATAATCCCATTTGACTTGCTCTACAATGGGCTGGGCCGTCTTTTTACGCTCTAATATGGGCCGTGTTAGTGCATGGGCCATGCGGGCCTGCCCGGCACGCGGCCCAAGTTCCATCTCTAGTGCAAAAAGAAGCAGTGAAGGTTGTAGACTGCAGTGGGGGGAGGTGTGAGAGGAGAGAGAAATTGAAGCAAACTTACGAATTTCAATTGAAATTGATAATTACAAATTCAATCCAACCCGGAAACACAATATAATCAGGTAAAAATTCTCAGTAAAAAGTGGTATTTCAATTGGATTATTAATTAACGTTTGGTTTGAATATATTTAATATCGTTAGCTGAGCTTGGATTTTTTTGAGTGTTAACGTTTGATTGAAGCTTTGTAATGTGTGTCGTGATTTAGAAGATGTTGAGGAGTGCTGCGTTTGGGGAGTTGCTGCGTAAAGGGTTGCATAGCTATGGAGGAAGTAAACCTAGGCATTGTTTTTACATGATGACCAGTAATATTCATAGTGGCCAGGTAATGCGTGTTCTTGAAGCCAGATATCATTCTTTTTCGCAATCGAACCCGACTTGTTTTGTTTCCATCAATCAATTTCATTGCGATTACTAGTGTATGTATGTGTTTATTGTGAACCACAATCTGTGATAGCAGTTTACTATATCAGGAATATCAATGAACCCGATTATTGCAATTGCTCAGGTGTATTATGTTAAATGGATGTTGTATTTGCTTGTAAATGATGACCAATGTTGACTCGTTATTCGGTATGTGGGTTTGGGTAGAGGATGGAGGATGTTAACAAGTTATTGTTTTCGGGATGAGATTTCGACCTTTGTATTCCCTTTTTGGAATGGCTGGGAGTAACTTGTGTATTTCTCGATTTCTTATGGAGTCAATTTAGTTGGAAATGTCAGTAGTTTTTATGGACTAGCTGGATTATTTGTTCTTTGATCGTCAATTGACTTCATTCTTACTTTAGTATATCCATCCACTTCAATATAGTTCTGCCTTATGTAGTTTTGGAGAGTGGGAAATGTCCCAGCAAAGGTTGAGGGGTCGGACTGTCAGAGGAAGGAGCGGGAGGCTGGGGGTTGGACAAAGTAAGCATTGAAGGACGATCACCAAGTGTTCGTTTTTCATATGGAAAACCTCAGTCCTTTACCTTTTTGAGCCTCTCCTTGCTTGCTTAGTACTTTTTTGTAGGGAACAACAAACTTGAGGAGAGAATTGGTTACCAACATTGGCCTCTTTTTTTTTTTTTTTTTTTGTTTGTCTGCGGTTTCTTGAGAAGCTTTATATATTACAGTCTATCTGGTTCTTAAAAGTTGGGCTGCGTATTTTGTGCTTCTTAATCAATGTATCTAGGACTGATATGATATTAGGTATTTTATATCTACTTCTGAATGAGGAATGAAAAAATCATAGTGAGCTGTGCAGGTCATATATGCAATTGTTGAATGCTTGAATCTTATGGTGGTATTCTAAGCTCAAATTGTTTCAATTGAATTTGTGTGGCCATATATTCGACGATAACAACCCCTTAAGATGGTCTACCCTTGAGTTGAGGCTTGGGAAAGTCCTAATGGACGCAGCTCTATGGTTCTACTGGTCTAAAAGGATAAGCCGTGAAATGGTTCTCAAGATCCATGGTCAGTTTCTGAATACGCGAGTCAATTCAAATGAGATAGCATGCAATGATTGAAAGTCAGCTGAATTTCAAAACTCTTACTCAGCATGTATTCACATTTTTTTTTTCAAACTCCTTCTCACCCGACATTTACAGATGACGATTAATGTTAGCCGATCCCAAATCATCTTGGGAATAAGGCTTATATCCTGTTCAAGATTTCTCTCTTGAACCGGGTTTTCCTGTGGTTCCTGGTTCCTTCTATGCATGTTCTACTCTAATGTGGTTTGGGGCTCAGATGAAATTGTTGAAGCAGAAAAATGATCTAAATTCTAAGCTTCAGTTAAAACTGTTATTTGAAATGATTTATGTTTGTGCCATGAAGTTTTTAAGCTAGGATATATTTGTACTTGCGTGGTCTAAGCTTTGGTTGAACTTAAGTGCACCTTTTGTTTACTGATGGTTTGTTAAAATGATTTTAGTGCTATTTGGGTGGAAGAACATGAGAGTTATGAGTTATCGGCACTAGCAGTATTGAGGGCGATATGAGTTTTCCCTTATCAAACAGTTGGTGATCTTAAGGGGAATTTGCGTGTTAGGTGTTCCTCTGGGATGACTGAAACCTCTAGATTAAAGCATTCTGCTGCACAACATCCCATACACTTGATTACTTTTGCATATAATTATCGTTGTAGTTCTTGTGGTCAGAGCATCGACCTTCTGTGCCATGCGATGTGATGAGTTCAGTCGACTGTGAAATTGATGTTCATACCCTTTTTTGGTTGTGTTGCTGTACTATGATTATTGTAGCTTGATTTGGTGTCCTCAATTAGCTTAGAAGCCCAAGAACTTCTTGATTTCACATAGTTCACGGGGACAGAAATATAGGTTTTTTTTTTTGGGGGGGGGGGGGGGGAGGGGGCGCAAGGAGTGATAGTATGTGCATTACTGCATTCACGTTACCTCTCTGATGGTTACTCTTCTTTTGTAGTTTCACTGCTCCCCTAGGAGTTTTTTTGGGGTGGAAGACTACCTTGACGATGATAACAGCAGGCCATATACTTATCAGAAGGAGAAGAAATCGAAGAATCCACAAAAGCACATATCATTCAAACAGAGGACAGTTGCTTATATGGAACCATTTACCCTGGACGTATTCATATCAAAGCGGTTTGTTCAAGCCTCACTCACCCACAGAGTGACATGTAAACAGGTTGCAGTTGCTGGTACCAACTCCAAGGATATCAAAGCTGCTTTGAGGTCGCGGTGTGATATACCTGCTTGTTTGGCGGTTGGTAGGATTCTTGCAGATCGGGCGAGAGAAGCTGATGTTTACACTGCTTCTTACACTCCTAGAGAGAGGGACAAATTCGAAGGGAAGATTAGGGCTGTTGTGCAGTCTCTCATTGATAGTGGAATAGATGTTAAAGTCTATCTTGACTGATTATGTGGTATGATGGAGTATCAAATGTTACTGCAATGTACATTCTTAGTGATGTAGTGCGCGGGGATAGAGTTTAGACATCACGAGGCTCAAGTCACCTGCAAAGGAGCAAAGCCAGTTGAGGTGAAGATTGACAAGCATGCTTGAGCTAGAGGAAAAGCTGTTGATATTCTAGTTTGCAGCCGAGTCCTTTTCAGGGACTCCTCAGTAAGATTCGTACTTCTAGTTTGGTAATGACTAAATGTATCGTTATAGCTATCCACTCATAGTAAACGGGTTATTAAAGCTATATTGGTGTCTTTACGATGTTGATGTGTTGTCAATGTCACGACTCACTAATGCATCTTGATAATTCGGAGGATGAGTTTCCTCCGATTTTGGATCGATGCACGATCTATCTTAATTATCTTGTTATTACCCTTTTAATGACGATTTCCAATCATGTTGTCTACTTTAATTACGTACTCTTATGCCTGATTGAAATCAGACAGTGCACAACCTCAGAAACTTGTGCGGACTAATCTGTCAATCGCTCTTGTGACAACTCAGGGACACCCGAAATTGTGGTCCTTGGACATCAGAAATTTTTCTACGAACCTCAAAAGAAGAAAATCTGAGGCGCGTGGGGCACATACTTCTGTGGCGACAAATATGTCGTCCACTCGTTCAGGAAATACTGTTTCAGCAATGTCGTTACTACTTCAAATCGATGGCGACATTATTCAGTTATTTCGAAGTTTCAATATGAGCGTCTTGTAAGCAAAATATAAAATCGTTTCATAAGACAATAAGTTTAGTGTGAGATCGCCGTCTTATAATTAATTGTTCTGTGAAGGTTTTTAGTACCATGTAGAGCAGGAAACATGCTATAAATCCTACTGAACTTCGTACATTTGAGTTTTATGAACCCTTTTTCCAGGATGTCTGCTCAAACGCTGTTTCTGACCCCAAGAAGTCCTGTTTCCGGTAACATTTTTCATGCAGGACGCAGCAATGCATTGTTATGTTCCTGCAAATGTCGTTTAAATTTGGTAGATAATAATGCAGTTAAGTCGTATGGTGGGGTTTTGCATTGTGAGTTTTCATGTCCTCCAGCTTCTGCGTGCGCTCTCCTGCCTAGAACGAATCGAGGATCGGATAACTTATTGGTGACACGGGCTGCACCTTTGTCGATTCCTGAGAATTCTGATGGGGATGCAGAGGCAAAGACTAATGATCTGGTTCGGACTTTGCAGCTTGGAGGGATGTTTTGCCTTTGGTATCTCTTGAATGTGTATTTCAACATATACAATAAACAGGTCAGTAACTTTTCTAGTCTGATTCTAGTAAGACAGAGCAATTACAGTTATGAAATTAATAATGTGACTTGAGTTTTACAATACTTTCGAAGGGAGACTATAGGCACTCCAAGGTAGTGGGAGTGTTGGAGTGCTGGGTGAGTATAGTTGAGTGCCAATAGTCTTTGCCTATTTTCGGAGTACTTTAGAGTTGCAAAAATCGCCATTGCCAATCTTTTGCCAATGGTACCGTAACTTAGAAGCTCCAGAGAGGAGTTGATGCCAATTCTTCCAAGACTTAAGTTGGCTTGGTAGACATATTAACATGACTTAGGGTGGAATGCCTTTGAATCAAATCATGATTGAATCTCCATTTGAGTTTAAGCAGGTTCTTAAGGTCTACCCGTACCCTTCAACTTTAACGGCATTTCAGTTTGGGTGTGGAAGTGTCCTTGTTCTTTTGATGTGGGGATTTAATCTGCATCCAAGACCGAAGATTACTCGTTTGCAGGTACAGCTATGTGTTATTTCAGGCTAATTCTTCTGATTCAGTAAGTTTTGGAAATACACAACCATTGTCTGATCAGGTTCATCTGCTATTAAAACCAATGACTGCAGTTTGCAGGAATTTTACCATTAGCAGTTGCTCATGTGATGGGCAACCTTCTAACTAATGTGAGCCTTGGAAAAGTTGCGGTCTCCTTCACACACACCATTAAAGCTATGGAACCCTTCTTCACTGTGGTCTTATCAGTTCTCTTCCTCGGTGAGGTCTGCATCAGTTTTTTCTTCCATTTTGAATGCCGCACACACAGTATCTGCTTTACACTTACAAGCTACTGGAGCCTCACTTAACTAAGAAGCTCGGTGTTTGGACAGCAACAGAAATTACAATCCACATTTACTGTTTTTTTCTGCTCAATTATAAGCTTGAACTCAAACTCCCTCTTGGAGAACTCACAATTCTAATATGATGCGTAAACATATTGAGACCAATAGACTTAAAACTTCAGGAACTCTGAATTGTGCTCGTTGCTAACTTCTCACAATTCATTTCAGAGGCCGAGCTTATGGGTTGTTTTATCCCTACTCCCTGTAGTAGGTGGAGTGGCATTGGCGTCTTTCACAGAAGCCTCTTTCAACTGGTGAGCAGTAATCAGTAATAAACTAGCTAGTAAGCTCCTGCAAGAAGTTAGTTCCACACTGAGGCTATTTTGCTCATAATGTTGCCATTGATCACACAACAGGCTAGGTTTCTCCAGCGCAATGGCGTCTAATCTGACTAACCAGTCACGTAACGTGCTTAGCAAAAAATTGATGGTTAACACAGAGGTACGTCTTATGCATAATAAGCTAACATTTGCGGAAGTTATACTTTGGGAAATGAAGTAAAAGTTCTATAAGTTCAGTGTTTTTACTTGCTTCTTCCTATTACATATGTTCAATTTTTTCGCAGGAGGCTTTAGACAACATCAATCTGTTCTCTGTAATTACTCTCATCTGCTTCATCGTAATGCTACCAACTGCTATTCTGATAGATGGTGTCAAATTTAGCCCTTCATATCTGCAATCAGCTGTAAGTCGACGAAGTTCCAATATATATGACAGTTTCTCAAAGCTGTGGAGTTTGTCTGCCAATTTACAGTTTGAATGTAAAACTGAGCAATGATCCATTCTTCATACTTGTCTTGATACTTCAGGCAAATCAAGGCCTCAATGTAAGAGAACTTTGTTCGAGGGCTCTTGTATCCGGACTTTGCTTCCACACATATCAGCAGGTAATGCTCTCATATCTATTGCTAGTAAATTTACGTGCACAGTGAAGACAGCAATTGAGTTTGAGTTTAGCAAATTCTTTACAGATCATATAGTAAACCCGAGTACAAACTATATAGACCTTCATTCCCTTAGGCTAAATGGTCTGTTGGGTTCATATTTCAGGTTTCTTACATGATATTAGGGAAGGTATCAGCAGTGACTCATTCAGTTGGAAACTGCTTGAAGCGCGTTGTGGTCATTGTATCCTCAGTTATCTTCTTCCAAACCCCTGTATCGCCCCTGAACTCATTTGGTAAGTTCCTCCTTTGATACTAGTATGGGTTCCTTTGTGTCGAAAAACAATGTGCTCCAGTCAGTAATACCTCTGGTATGCAAAACCTAAGTGCATTGTAGCGCGATCTTTCTTTAAGTCGCATACAAGAAGCTGTAATGAACATGTAGAACTCGACATTTTCATAATCGGTCTGGAGGTCACCGTGAATTTGACTAACTAACAGTCATATTATATGAGATGAGATGGGTCTTGATTTACAAATGCAGGAACTGCGTTGGCTCTGCTTGGTGTCTTCTTATATTCAAGGGCAAAGAGAATGAAAACAAAGCACAAAGCTGCATGATTTGGTCAATGTGCAAAGTTTGTAGACTCAGAAAAGAAAGTTCTTCACAGGCTGTGTTTTATTGGTTAGGCCGTGTTCGGTTGGTCACGAGTAGCTTGTGAAACATTAGAATTGGCGAAACTTATTAGATACGACTTTGTACATTCACTCAGAATTTTACTGGAAAGTAGTTTTCTCGTAAAATGTACTGCACCAAACAATTTAGTGCTGCAAATCTTTGAAAGACACTTATAAACAACACGATGAAACACTTACAAAACTATAATTTCTTTTTACTCCTACCTAGAGTATGTGGCTATGTCCCCCTTGTTTCTACCTTAACATAGGTTCCGAAAGTCGACAAAGACGGTCGATATATCTAATAAGGGTACTCCAACACTATTCTTGGTAAAAGTTTGAGAATGTCATCTATTTTAAGTTTTGGTTAAAATTGAATTATATAATTTATAGTTTTTGGCCAAAATTGTCTCATTAGAAAAACTACCCGATGGTATGGTTAACAATAAATTCTAAGACCTTACCTATTTCTTCTTAGTAATTTTGTTAGATGTAGATAGTGAGAGTAACTTTGTCGGTGGGAAACTATTCCTATTACAACTACGCTAAATATCTTCGCTTGTCGTTTTACGAGGAGCCCACCAAAAAAAACAACCTCTTTATCCACCTCGTCTTTTTGCAAAAACAGGGAACATTTCTGCATACAACTTTGTTATTAGTACAACTGTACAAGTTAACAAGTATACATGTCAGCCTGGTCCTTGTCATGGTGCAAATCCACCGGCTTTAAAAACGTAAAGATGACTCATTTTTGCCCAAAAGAAGAACATTTCTTGCCTTTTTTTTTTGTATCAAACTAATCAATTTGATTTAATTTGGCAAACTTAAACAAAAGTGTGTAGTAGAAGGAAGGAAGAAGAAAATGGGGGGATGTTTCTCAGACGAAATGGGTGGGCGACAGGCCGTTGGAACAGGAAACATGCCTGTAAATCATGGAAACCCACAAGAATACAATGAAGCAGTTGATCACCTTTTTAAGTCTCGTGGCCATCAACCCCTTTTTTCCCACCTTCAGGTTTGTCACTTTATCAAACCCACTAAACTACTACTCCCTCGAATTCTATATGATGTTTCACTTTAATTTTGTGCGATTTGGTAAATAGTTTTGGACCATGTCTAAGCTTGTCCTACACTAAAAGATAAGTGAGGCGTTGCTAGCCATATAAATATAAATAAAGGGCTATCCGTCTTGTTGACAGTCTCCAATTGGTTATAAACTTTTAGGATGGAATCTATAGGGTTTGGCTCCCCTTTTGGTCTCTCTGTCCCTAAAATTGGGCTAGGTAAAAAAAAGTAGGCTTATAAACCATAATGACCACAAATGAGGTGTGCATTAGGATTGTAAAAGATCATTGTGAACTGACCTAATAATGAATGGGGTACATTATTTATCTAATGATAAGTGGGACGTTGCTAGCTGTATAAACAAACGGGTTACTCCTCCTATTGTCGTGGTTTTAGCCTTTAGGATTGAACCCCACGGGACTCGTAAGTTGGTTTACTTTCCCTCTGTGGCCATTCAATAAGGGCTAATCTAGAATCTTGAATTAGTATAGACAATAGTATGCATGTATGATAGTGAACCTTTTTGGGGATGATGTATTACTTTCAAGCCTACTTGCAGTATTGATTGAGGAATGGGAAACTCCTGCTGTTTAGGTGTTTAATGTTTTCATGCATTGTGTGTAGCTTCTCTTGGAAGTTTGCATCAACTCTTTTTTGTGCACTTAGTTTTCGTCATTATTAATGTTGATTCCGAAATCATTAGAAAGTTGGAATCTTTTGGTAGCTAAAGAACTAGGGTCTATCACTCAATTGCAATGGTCATAGACTCATAGTCCCTTGGGAACACATGCTTTCAGGTTATGTGGTGACGAAGCAATTGATTTCAGGTCGAGGTCGCCTACATGTGAACGAAAATAGCTTCTGTATCCTAACTTGTGTTATGTGTCCAGATTTTTTTTTGTTGGAATATGATACTAAAGTCTATTTTCCAAAGGCCATTTTTGTGTATCTATGTGATTATAGTAGCATTTCTTTGTTTGACCAAGTAGATTTGAAGAACAGCTGACAAACCCTGCACATTCTTGATTGGTATATTGTGTATCATATTTCTGTTGGTTTTAGTAATGTCCATATAAAATTAGGACTTTTGGAGCTGTGTATTTTAAAAAGAAATGTTGATTTAGGATCAAGACTCTCAAACAATTCACTTTCCAAGTCCAAATTTTAAAGTTGACCTATATGTATGCAGAGGTCATCATGCTGATTTATTCAATAGCTTAGTTGTTATAGACGGCCATGCCTTGCTGGATTGAATCGGTACCTGTAAGACTGCATGACTCTGTAATATGAGATGAATGTTCTCGCATGTTATCATGTTCTCGATTTGAGTTGTTCTCTTCCTTGGTTTCTCTCCTAATTGACAATGTAGTTAGTTATGGGCCTGCATTTACAGGTATTGATGGACTGATTTGTTACCTGTTCCACCTCCTTCTGATTTCCACTGCAGTTGACATTGTCCGCGACTGAGCTACGTGATCGAGACATCCTCTCAAAGGTATATTCATTGACAGTTTCCTACACGAGCCAAAACAATTCTCAGTTGACCTAATTCTATGTTTCATATTGAGCACAGACGTTATTTATATGGAGTATTAGAAGTGAACTTTGTTAAACATATAATTTTCAGTAATTTGGACATCGCATTTATCTTTGATTATTGTGTTTGGGACTGAGGAATGACTAGAGATCTGTCAGTTGATTAAGACAGAGATGATCAACAATGCATAATGTCGGATGAATTAGGTCCTATATGTTGCCATAAACTGGCAAAACTTTCAAAATGGTTCATCTGCATTAGTCTGCATATTGAGGGACTATAGGAGGTGTAATGCTGTGTTTATAACTGATACTCGAATTATTATCTTAAACCCGTATTGTATATCTGATGTACGGGATGTTCATTGTTTCTGATACCCTCACATGAATTTCATCTATGATAGAGTGATCCAATGGCTGTAATGTACATGAAAAAACGGGATGGATCACTTCAAGAACTTGGTCGAACAGAAGTTATTATGAACAGTTTGAATCCATCCTGGATACAAAAGATACTTGTTATTTACAACTTTGAGATTGTACAGCCTTTACTGTAAGACTTGCTTTTTTAGTTTTTAATCCTTAATCAATCCATCGTTTTTTTTCCTCATATATAATAATTTGCCAATGAATGGATCTTCTTTCAACTGAAATTTACACTGGACTCTGACTCCTGTTTGTTCACTATTTTTCACACAGATTTCGTATATATGATGTCGACACCAACTATCATAACATAGCAGTAAAGGTACTTTCAGCTTTGCAAAAGGCATCTACAGTCCTACTCATGCTAAATACTTCAAGTTCTTTTATGGCAACCTATAGGCCTGCAGATTCATAACTTACAATTTATTTCTTGCAGGAACTTAATTTGAGTGAACAAGATTACCTTGGGGAAGCTAGTTGTTTTCTGTCTGAGGTGAGGCTTAATTACCAAGAATTTTATTGTGCATTTACTTTTTGTTTTCAACTCTGTGGTCTCCATAAGGGGTATACCCCATTGACAGTAGGGGCAGTCTTCCTCGGGGAACTGAAGACAACGGACAGCCGGTGGCCCCTTCCAGTATAGGTTTCTCTGTTCACAAGGGTTGTATTTTGAACTTTTAACATCTTGTTTAAGGAGTGAGAGCCCTTACTACTCGTATCAAACCATGTTGGATTAGTGTGCTACTGAATAACACCACTCGATCTTGACATGGCTGAAAATTTCCCAGCCTACCTTTTGAAACCAATTGGCCTAACTGTGCTGTTTAGCCTATTCATTTTCAGTCTAGTCAACGAAAACTTAGAGATTCTTGCGAGCATTATTAGCACAGGTGCATTTGGAAGGAAATGATCAATGATCTGTTATTTCTAATATTTGAGTTTATCAGGTGGTGACGACAAAAAGACAGCAATTAACTGTAAGTATTCAGAACAAGGGCTTGCAGGGTGATCCAAGAAGCCTTGGCAAGCTGACTATCCACGCCGAGGAGTCTGCTGAATCAAAAACTACTGTGGAAATCGTATTCCGTTGCACCAATCTGGAGAACAAAGATCTATTTTCCAAAAGTGTATGTATTTCAGTTAATGTCATGCCAGCGAGTTTAGGGGGGTGTTCGAGCTAGTTCAACTCTCTTAAAAAACGTGTAACTATTGGCTAGAAATATAAATAACTTATTTGATCTTTAAACAGTGTAGTAGCTTTGTTAATTAGTATTAAAAAAAACTTATTTGATCTTCAAGGCTAGATTCACCCCTGGATATCATACTTCATAGCATTGAGAGCTAGACTACTTTGTCTTCTTGACTACTTCCTTGCTTGCTATTATTCTAGGATCCGTATTTGAAAATTTCCCGAAATGCTGAGACTGGAGGTACTGTACCGATCTGTAAGACAGAAGCTATCAAAAACAATTTGAACCCAACATGGCAGCCTGTTTGTCTGACAATGCAGCAACTTGTAAGCAAGGTATGTTCACCAACTTGTATGAGTGACTGACTACTTAATAGAAATGTATATGTTGTACATGAATTCTTGCTTTTGCTAAATTGTCTTTGTCAAATTTATCTTGTTAAGTCTAATCACTTGCAGGATAATCCGTTAATTATCGAGTGTTTTGATTTTGAATCAAGTGGCAATCATGAACTTATTGGGTAAGACTCATTGAGCATTTGTGATGAAAAAATCGAATATGAACTCATGTTTAATAACCTTGACAGTTTGACATATTTTGGTTGTTAGATTCACTGTCACTTTGTTGTTTACTAGACATATCTCATCTTTGGACCAGAAAACTTCAGATTTCAATATCAGAACTTGAAAAGTTGCATAGGGAGAAGGCTGGCGCGAAATTCATTGTAAGGCATCATGGCCGTGAGAAGGTGCATGCTCGATTGAAAGTTTTAATACTAACCATGTGTTATGTCTTTCTATCACAATATAATTTAATTATTATTTGTCTTTAAGCAGGTAAAGGGTGAACTATTTGTGGATAAGTTTTCTGAGAAACAGACTTACAGCTTTCTTGATTACCTCTCTAGTGGATTTGAGCTCAACTTCATGGTTGCTGTCGATTTTACTTGTATGTATCTTCCTTTTTACTTAATTTGTCATGAATAATTACCTGCCATACTTGTATTATATTCTTCAGTTATTTTGCTTACTACTTACTTTACCTTCTACAGCTTCAAATGGAAACCCCAGATATCCTAATTCACTGCATTATATTGATCCCTCTGGCCGCTTAAATGCGTACCAACGGGTAAGCGTACCATAGCTTTCCTGAAGATTTCTTACAGACTTTTGAATCCAGGCACTTGTATTTTTCACAAGCTCAGAGTAGAATCAAACTCAATATTGTGGGAATATGGTTGCCAGTGAGTGTTAGTGACCTTCTTACCACCCAAGCTATAGATTTCGTGCTGGCTCCATCAATAGGAGATTTGGAATTTGGAAATACTGTACAATTTGGACATTTGGTGTGAGTATGGTGTAAGTTTTGTACCACTAGATGGTACTAAAACATTGATCTTATATGCGGCTTCCTTGCAGGCTATAGTAGAGGTTGGAGAGGTCCTGCAATTTTATGATTCTGACAAGCGATTTCCTGCATGGGGTTTTGGTGGAAGAACACCGGATGGCAATGTGTCCTACTGTTTTAATCTGAATTTGGCTCCATATGACTCAGAGGTAATGCTCGTAAACGTGATTTCGCTGTAATAATACTTTCAACTATGATCAGCTTTTTCTCTTCGGACTTCTCTCTTTTTGTTACACTGTTGGTGCTCTGCACTTAATTAATACTGACCTAGACACTAATGAAACTAGGTAAATTCTACAATAGCTACATTTTTTGTGTGCCAATCAATGTTACATTCTTTTTTTGGCCACTCAATGAAAACCCTTCTGTTACTGATCATATTAGTCATCAGACTCATCACCAATGCACGCCTGGATGCGCTGCCCCTCTTTACAAATTTACATATTAGTGTTGTTCGTCCACAGATACTGTTCAATTTATAGTTTCAATTTAAAGAACCTGATCATAAGAAATTTGTTGCTGAAGCCTGTTTAACAGAAGTCATAAATTCATCTTAATTGGTGCTTAATTACTCCCTTGGTAGGTTGATGGTGTTGAAGGTATCATGGCCGCCTATGCTTCTTCGCTCCAGAATATAAAGCTGGCCGGACCAACACTAGTCGGGAAAGTGATCGACAAGGCCTCAGATATAGCTGCAGAATCAGTGTCTCATAACAGCTACAAGTACTATGTCCTGCTTCTTATTACGGTAGGTTTGCAAAAACACGATTAATTCAAACTTAAAATCTGTTCGTTTGATTATGCATTTAATCCCGTATTTGTTATGTTAGGATGGAATGCTAACAGACCTCCAAGAGGCTATAAACGCGCTAGTAAAGGCATCTGACCTTCCCCTGTCAATTCTCATAGTAGGAGTTGGAAATGCAGATTTTACTGAGATGGAGGCAAGTAAATTAAACTAAATTTGGTGCACTTCTTGTCAATGATTATGTTATTCTATTTTTTTCGAAGCCCCTGCTGATTTATGTTCTCCGATTTACATCTATGTGTGTTTGATTTGCGACTCTTGAATAGATTCTGGATGGTGATAATGGACGTCCATTAAGGAGTTCTACAGGAAAGCTAGCTTCTCGTGACATAGTACAGTTCATGCCAATGCGTGAGGTAGAAGGTAAGTAATATATATCTGCTCCTAGTCTCATCCGAGTGACATACTTTTTGCTTGATTGTTCTAGTAAATCAACCATTCTAAACTTCGGATTAAACAAAGCTGCAGCTGGGGAGATATCGTCGATTCAAGCTCTCCTGGAAGAGCTACCTGGACAGTTCCTTGCATATATGAGGAGTAGAAACATCGTCCCTCTCAGTTGATGTTATTTTTCGTGTCTGCGCATCGTAATGTCTGAGCTTTCTCGTCAATGGTTTTTGGTTGGTATGGCAACTTTGTATACGTAAAATGCCAATGGTTGTAAGTTAATTCCATGAAAGGTAAAAAGAGGAAAACAAAAAAGAGCTTGTAAAGTGTAAATATTGGTGCAATTGTGCAATATTATATCCGATGGTTGACGCATGCGTTTTGTACAAATACTTGTAGATTAGTAGATGTCATTTCCTTCGGTTGTCATCTTCTCGAATCATTTAAAACAATGAAAAGACTGCGGTGGCTAAAAACCAAATAGTTCAAAGTGTATTTTTAAAACAAAGTTTTTCAACTTTGGTGTTTTTTAGATCCCACCCTCATCACTTTGGCGGCTAAAAAATACTTCTTTGAAGTTTTTTCAGGGGTTAAGGCGTAAGTGCATATGGCTTGAGGGGTCGTTTAGATTGAGGGAATAGGAGGAGGGATGAGATTATTATTCCCAATTAGCCATATTCCCTTGTTTGGAAAATGGAAGGAGATGAGAATTGGGTGAGAGTGATTTATTATCCCTCCAATCTAATACCTAGGGGGCAGGTATTAGACTTGAGAATTTATTTAATAAGTTAAAAGACTAAAATGTCCCCTTAAAAAATTATATAATGAATTGTTATTATCTGGATATGGGCATTTTTGTAAAATTGATACATATCCCATGTTCCATTCCATCTATTCCCAAGTTAATCCAAACAAGGGAATTGTATAATCTCACTTAATTCCCTACCATGTATTTCCACCTCTTATCCCACCATCTAATCCCTCACCTCCAATCCCATAATCCAAACGACCCCTAAGAGTATGAGACATGATTGAGTACTTATGTGAACTACACCTTTTTCTTTGGGTTGGGCTTGACAATAAGTCTATAACTGATACGAAATGCAATGTCTTTTTCAGGCTAATTTATGGCTGCCCATAATGCCAAATAAGCAAAAGCGCTTCTTCCACGACACCTTCTTTCATGCACGTATGTTACCTCTAGCATACACGCCTGAGAGAAGGTGCCATTGAAGAAACATAGTTTTTGCGTTTCTAACAATATCATGACCCTAATTTATTTGTGGAATTAGCTTAGTTTGTTTTTCAAAAATAATAGGAGTCTATATGTACAAACAAAAAAGTATCTGGTTAGTTTGTAGTAAAATTAATGAAAGATGTAGTAAGAGTATATGTGGTTACATAATCTCGTAAATGTTGGATTACCAAAAAAAAAAAAAAAAACCAAAAAAACTTGAAATTTTTTAATTGAAATTTCTTTAGGATAAAGTTACGCGTTTATTAATAACTCAAAAAGTCATTTTAAATTCCATAATAATCACAAAATTAAGTCTAAACTAATAAAAACAATTATTGATTTTCAATATTCAATTCATACAAATTAGTAAATTACAAAGGAATTAACAACGAAATTTCTCGCGTTCCCAAAAAGAAATTTTACCTTTCCACAGTTCCACTATATAAATACTGTTTATAATAATTCTTCAATTAGAAAAATATTACAAGCACTCGAAAAAAAACCACATTTCAAAATCATCAGAAGAAGCAAAGGAATTAGAGGAAACTTGAAGAAGAAGACTAAGGTGGAGAAGAAGAAGAAGAATGGGGACGTGTTTTTCGGTGTCGGACATAAAAGGAGGGCAAGAAGCCGTTGGTGGGGTCCCCATGGCGGCGGCTGGTGGCGGCCAGGATTTGCGTAATGAGGCCGTTGACTTTTTCTACAAAGTACAAGGTTTTCAACCCCTCTTCACTCAAATCGAGGTACTATTAGTCTATTATTAGTTGACTTTTAGTCTTTTATTACTAATGTGTCGTTAGCTCGTCAACAATCTTTAATATTTTAAAGATCGGGCGAGGCGGTCTAAGAGTAGAATAATCGGATTCTATAAGAATTTCGGTATATTACTCAATTGATGTGTCGTTAAGAGTATTGTTTACTCGTATGTGTTATCGTGAGACTGTGTCGTGGATATTTACCTTAGTTGGGGTCTATTCAATTTTGGGATGATTTTTGACGATTTTTTTTAAATAAAACCCTAAATTTGGGTGAGACGGTTTTATAATAGGGTTTTTATGAGACTACTATTCGTAAATTACTCACCTTGTTTTAGGGTGAGTCTCACCCCCCCCCCCCCCCAAAGTATACTGTTGCAATGATTGGAGTTGGAATGTTACAGGTTCAAAAAATGTTTGTGGTTTTTTTGGGGAAATTTATTTCTTTGATAATTCTTTTATGAGAGTATGAGACGGTGTCACAAATTCACAATTCACGGATGTTATTGATTAATCCACGGCGTACCTCTCAGTTCTTAGAAGTCGTTTCTGAGACCGATATGGTCTTAAAAAGAAAAAAAAGTCGCGCTTATTCATTGATTTGATCAGCTTCTCAAGGAAGCTGCAGTTGTTTATTGTTCTTTCGGACACTTTTTGGTCATATATTAATCCTTTGTATAATGTCATACCTACTCCGTATTAGATTTGTTGTTACTTTAATTTATTAATCACAATACAAAACAAAACGAAACAAAAATCGCAGTATTTGGCTCACGAAAATGTCATAGTTAATGCCAAGTTGTTTAGCAATGCTACGAGCTAGGACTTGTGGTTTTAGACTAACAAGAAGCTAAATTTATGCTTGTTGACTCTTTATTATTAGCAGATCAAGCACATACTGGGGATTCCTGACAGACCCTGGGATGGTTAACTTCAGTAGCTAATTTTCGTTGTCCTCGAATTAAAATAACTTGAAATGGGGTCCTGGACTTGTGTCAATGAATAGTAGCTAAATCATGTTTCCTTTGATCTTAGGTAGAAAAGTAGTGTCCAAAGTTTTCAGTTTATATTGAGGAATTATGTTTTGAAGTTGTCACCTTATCTGAAATTTTTGTCTGACAATCGCTCCAGTGTAAGTATTTTACAGAAACTCATGTTATGCTTTTCTTGTGCAGTTGTCCTTATCTGCTACAAAGCTACTTGACCTCGATGTTGTTTCCAAGGTACAGTTTCTGATACCTCAATTGCTGTCTGATACTATCAGTTCCTGAGTTTGGAGAATGTTGCAACTTTAACAGCTGTAATTTATTGTAGAGTATGCTTCATCTGCCACTAAATTTATTACAAGTTCCACATTCATGAATAACTTACCCTTGTTGCATTGGTACAGAGCGATCCAATGGCTGTGGTGTACATGAGGAAACGTGATGGAACTCTTGAGGAACTTGGTCGTACAGAGGTTATCTTGAACAATTTGAATCCATCTTGGATCGGAAAAGTTCCTATGGCGTATCAATTTGAGATAGTTCAGACATTGGTGTAAGACTTTTCTCTTCACCTTGTTGTAGGAAACTTTCATGAAGAAGAAACAACTGGTTTGATTTATGTATTTTCTGCTCTTTCTCCCTGTCAGGATTCAAGTTTTTGATGTCGATACACAATATCACAATTTACCAGTCAAGGTAACTTATACTAGTATGTGCAATCCAATCCCGGTTATTTCTGTTTTGCTGCAGAATTTAGTTGCCAAAGTAGCTACTAACTGGAAAATGGGAAATCCTGATTAAAGTTCCAGGACATTCCCTCTATGGTTTAGTGGTGACCTTTTTTGCTAAATTTCTTACATATTTGTGTCAATGTGCAATGCCCTTATGAGATAAGAATATGATAAAACTATCGAATTCTACTCTTAACGCAGGCACTTAACTTGAGTGATCAAGATTTTATTGGAGAAGCTAGTTGCGCTTTATCAGAGGTATGCTACCTTTTGAAAAGATGTTGCCACCTTTATTTACATCTTCTCTCAAAAGATATAGATATGGCATCAACCTTATATGTGACTTTGTAATTGTTTCAACCCCCAAGCTAACGATTTTTGCGCTAAATTTCCTTTCTCAGATTTTTACCAAACGTGATAGGACCTTGTCTCTAAAGCTGCACAATAAAAACTGGAAAGGGGGAGCAAGAGACGTGGGCATGTTGAATGTCCATGCAGAAGAAACTGTGACATCCAAAACTGCTGCTGAAATTACATTCCGCTGTAGCAATCTTGACAACGTTGATATGTTCTCCAAGAGTGTATGTAAATCTTGTAGAGCTAATGTTGAAAGCTACTGATATACTCTAATAATGTATAGCTTATCTAGTATTGATCCTCATTCTTGTGGTTGTAGGATCCTTTCCTACGGATCTCAAGGAAAATTGAGAGTGGAGGATCTATTCCAATCTGTAAGACTGAAGCGTTGAACAACAACTTGAACCCTACATGGAGGCCTGTTTGCCTGACCACACAGCATTTCACAAGCAAGGCAAGTCTATCATCTCTTACTGAAATTCTCTTTAGTGTATATTGACTGGCTTCTGTTGTTTCCGCTATTTGGCAGTACAACCTTTTTTTTTTTTTACCTTAGACTAAAGCAAAATCAAGAGCTCAAACTTAGGGAAGCTAGCTGGTTTTCAGCTTGTACCTGAATATGGAAATGGAATTAACTTCTCATATTCACATTTTGCCTTTGATTTCTTTAAGGCTGTATCACTGTTGCAATTTTCATGCATTTAAGGAAAAACGGACATATGTTTCTACGTACTTGATGAGTTGGTAAAAGTTTCTTCAGCCATTTATCATTCTTACAACTGATGTATTTTCATTGCAGGATAACCCATTGATTATCGAGTGCTTTGATTTTAATAGCAACGGCAATCACACTCTGATAGGGTAATGATTTTCTTTCTCTGTTCTCTGCAACTTTCTCTCTGACATGTTTCTTTGTGGGACTGTGTTCTAATGGAATGTTCTCTAAACATCAAGCAGTACTCTTCAAACTTCCATATTAGCCTTGGAAAGTTTGCATAGAGAAAAGAGTGGCATCAACTTTGTCAAGCCACAACATGGTCATGAAAAGGTACCTCAGTACACCTCCAGTTCTCTCGATTCCATATAAAACCATCTTATGTTTTAATCTTATATCCTGACTGATTATCAATGGCAGGTTCTCAAGGGGCAGTTGCATGTCGATGAGTATCGTGAGAAGGAGCTTTTCAGCTTTCTTGATTACATTTCTAGCGGCTTTGAGCTCAATTTCATGGTTGCTGTTGACTTTACTGGTTAGTAAAAAATTTCTCAAAAGTTTGTGACATGAACAACATGTTGCAATGTGCTTATACACAGTTTGAGTACGAATTCTTTTTTGCAGCTTCCAACGGAAATCCTACAAAGCCTGACTCCTTGCACTACATTGATCCGTCTGGCTACTTGAACGCTTACCAGAGAGTAAGGAATAAGGATAATAATCTTTCTAATTATATGTGTCTCACACTTTTGTTTGTATGAAACATTGAGACTTGATTGAGCATGCTTCTTTTTATCTGAGCTTGAATATGTTGCAAGTTACCTAGGTGTTTAGAATTGTAGAAGGCTTTAGACTTTGTCCCATTTTGCTGTAAAGGTGGGTGGCAGAATGTGGTTCATGCCACAAATATCTCAACTTGATTACTTTGAATCTCACTTTTCTCGAGCTTTCTCACAGTAGGCTTATATTGCAGGCTATTATGGAGGTTGGAGAAGTTATACAATTCTACGACTCTGACAAGCGTTTCTCTGCTTGGGGTTTTGGAGGGATGACAGCAGATGGCCAAGTATCACATTGCTTCAACTTGAACGGAACCCCATATGATAGCGAGGTAATCTGGAACTTTTTCTTCGTTCCCTTTTATTACTCTATCATATTGCTTAGGTCAACTTGTTTGCCACACCACAGTATATGAGTATATCAGTCTTAGCTTATATCAATTTTTGGTCTGGTTGTGCTCATAACATATCAGTTCCGTTATTATAAACCTTAGCTCTGGTCGAGTTGCTAGTGTGTGCCTTAGTTTTTTTGTTGAATGAATGAAAGTCATATTGGCCTCACTCGAATAGAAGTACTGACATACAAAGTATTACCTCATCTGTATTACTAAATAGGTTGAAGGAATTGAAGGTATCATGGCTGCGTATAACTCTGCTCTCCGGAATGTCAGGCTCCATGGTCCAACATTGTTTGGCAATGTGATCAACAAAGCTGCAGATATCGCTGGCCAGTCCCTCTCACAGAATGCCAGCAAGTATTACATATTGCTGATCATTACAGTAGGTTACTGTGTGCCTGCAGTTTTAACTATCATTAGCATAGAGATTTAAACTCTGGCGTAATATATGTTTGTGCGATTTCCAGGATGGAGTTCTCACAGATCTCCAAGAAACAATCAATTCTTTGGTGAAGGCGTCTGATTTACCTTTATCAATCCTTATTGTTGGTGTGGGTAGTGCTGATTTTTCACAGATGGAGGTAAAAGTCGATTTCTGAGTAGATTTGTAGACATTCTTGAACTGTTTGGTGCTTCTTAGTGAGGCGTTTATTTCTCTCTTCTCTGAACTTATGACTGTATATTTGGTGCTAAATTTTCGTTCTGGCAGATTCTTGATGCTGATACTGGACGCCGCTTGGAGAGCTCCACCGGCCGTATTGCTACGCGTGACATTGTCCAATTTGTGCCCATTCGTGAAGTACAAGGTTGGTGTTACGTTTATATAAATCTTACACTGAGCAAACAAATTCCTCTGAAATTCTAAATCATCGATTCTTATAGTAGTTCACCAAATTTATTCCGCTTTTGGTATTATTATTATTATGATGTTATAATGATGATCAACTCTTAACACGATCTCTCTTATGCAGCGGGGCAAAAATCCATGGTTCAATCACTCCTGGAAGAGCTCCCAGGCCAATTTCTGACTTACATGCGGAGTAGAGATATCAAGCCCCTAAACGCGAGTGTTGGCACAACAATGCCTCAGCATCGCAATTTTTAATCTGCAATTGAAGTTGATGGTTTTTGGTTTGTAAACAGATTGAATACAACTCGTCTAATATCGGTACATAGTACTAAGTAGTGACATGGTTATCGGCCAGATTTTATAGTTCTTATGGCAATGTTTTCGAGAGTTGAGAGTCTGAACTCTCAGGAAGCTAACTTCAGGCTTAACGTAGATGTCGAATACCGATAGAAAAGGAGGTAATTTTAAGTATTAGCATGAGAGAGTATTTGATATCTACCAGACTACCAGTGTGAGTCATGTCTTCAAGTTGCTCTGCCCCGGAATATTTTTCTACCTACGACCCAAGTTGTTTTGCCCGAATGCGAACTGTGCCCTCTCAATTTGTCTCAACTTGTGTAACAGAAACAACAATCCCAGATTTCCACATGAAATGTGCAGGGGCAACCTTTTATTACTTTAAAATTTGGGATCACAGAATGCGGAATTTTTCACGAGCAGATGTACACTAATACTGCAGTCATGCACCGTGCGTGTACAAACATGCGAAGAACAATGTCTTCAATCATCTTCTTATAGTATGACAAACAAATGTCATAACCTCTGGAAAAAAAAAGTCACAAGACTGTAATCTTACAGATCAAAGCGCCAACAAAAGTAAAGATACATTAAAAATGCAAGGTCAGGTAAGAAACGTAAACATTCCTGGTGTTGCATAAAAATTTGCGTACTGCAACACGGTATCTGGTAAAACCAAGTGCGTTAGAGCGTTCACTCAGACCATTACCAACTAGATTTCGTGATAACACTGTACGGCAGAGGGAATTGACCAGATCAGACCGCCACATACCACAGCATTGTACAGGTCCTGGTGGATAATTTACAAGTTAGAAAAGTAACAGGTAAAACAGCTGGACTCCAGGAACACTAGTGATGCCTGTCACGATCCTTCTCTCTAGACGAGTAATAGTAATCCCGATCACGATCACGATCTGCAATCACAAAAACCACTATGAGGTGTCTATCACTTAATTCATTCAGTCATAAGGTAAAGAAGAAGAAGAATCCATGCAAACCTCGAGAAGAATGATGCCTGGGTTTATCCGGAGGCCCTCCTGCATTAATAGGTTATATGTAATCAGAATCACAGAAGACCCATCCGCAGATACCAGGTACAACATAAAGTATAAAGTTCACATGTACCCAATCAAAAAAAAAAGTTCACATGTACCCCAGATCAAGTTAGAAAGCAATACTGACCTGAATCCTTTCCCCTATCCCTGGAACGATGACCTTTCTCTTTCGACTTATCTCTGTCCCTATCAGTTTCATCTCGCTCTCGATCCCTGTCAGAATCCCTCCCTCTTTCACGTTCCCGGGACTTCAATTTCTCCCTATCTCGGTCCTTTTCCCGCTCCCGATCCCTGTCTTTACTTTTCTCCCTACTTCTTTCTGTTCTGAGTTCAATCTTTGATTTAATCAGGAGTTCCTCTTTTCCACCACCATCAATTGGTATGTCCTTGGACTCGTAATCACTCTTCTTAGAACCTTTGAGCTGATCAACTGGCTGTCTTACAAGTGCATCCTTCAATCCACCAAATTCTGTATTAGCAGCAACAGAAGCGGTCTTTATGCTGTCAACATTGGCAACTGGTGTACTAAACGAGCCTTCCTGTAATACAGCACACACATGTATCACACTTTCATGGCACAATATCTAAAAATTGTTTTGAGCCATTCAAATTGTCAACTAGTACTTACTTTGGGTACTGGCGGAGTCTGTGAATCCCATGCCCTATTAGATGCTGTGAAGGAAACAGGCTCTTTACAAGCAGGTATATACTTGGCCTTGGGACGACAGTAAAGATGAGCCAAAACTCTGCAGACTTCATCTATGCCAGCTTTATCCGCATCAAAAACCTTCCACCAAGGTGGATTCTCAGGGAGCGGCACACCAAATCTTCTTGCAGCAGCATAGACTACTCCACATGCAATTACCTCACTTTTGAATCGCACACACAGAGTAGTGCGCAAGCTGGATAAACAAAATGACCAAAGTATTATACAATGACACAAGTAGCATAACATCACAAGTCAATAGAAGTATTTGGAACCCGTCTGGTTCACGTCTAAACAAAGAAACGGAATGAAATAAGCTGAAGGAATGGAACGGAAGTACATCTGTTACTTGTGTGTTTTGTTACAATGAAACCCCTCCGCAGGGGACTCCCCAAACTCTCATTTGATCAGGTAGCCACGAACGGGGACCAAAAGAGCAGTAATATGACTTTTTTTTTTTTGAGATAAGTGAGATAGGATATCATCATATTCAAAAGGACACCAAGGGGGTGACTCCCATAAAAAAAAAAAAAAAGAGCAGTAATATAACTTTTCCAGTGCAACTTTCTCTGGTGTCACATATTTGCCATATTTCATTCTGTTCTTTGGCTCCCTCTATCTCTCCTCAATTAGAGTGGATCTGAGATTATGATTATTGCGGTTATGGAGGCTATGCTACATAAGGCAGTGGTTGGTGGTCACGTAATAGTTATCTGATACCGCTTTCTAACATAACTACTAGACTTTCCATTAGGATCTAGTGATATAGCCATAAGGTATCAGGGACTGAGCGGTCATAGGTCAGGAAGTCCAGTATCTAGTACAGCAGATGGTGACTGGTCCAAACTCCAAATGCAAGTGCTTCAAACGATAATGATCAAGCCACAGTCCCCAGAAGAAGCTATTGCCTTGACAGTAAACAATGATATGGATGAAAATGTAGAAATGTGTATATTCGTATCAACTTCGATCATGTAAAAGATGTATATATCGATATATTGATTGGGATTTAATTGTCACAGACATAATTAAGAACATTTTACTTTGTAAAGCTTTTTCATCGAACGCAATATAAGCCAATACTCATCCTAACCACTACTGTCTACTGCCCACAAGAAACGTGAATGTTAAGTTTCAACTCAAGCCAAAAGGAGTCAGACCTATAACCTAATCGGAAATATGGGTTCAGACAAGAAGACAATTAATTTTTAACAGGATTTCACTATTAGGGATGCTACCACTAGTAGTATAAAGCCTGATAATTCACTTAAGGGCATTGTAGTAACTTGGGAAAACGGACGTGCTCATCGGAAACCCATATGAAGTATACTAAAAAAAATGTATTACGAAAGTGTGCTTAACAAGGATATCCAAGATATGACACCTCATCAAAGATGACTTTATTTCTTCTTCAACAAATATATTTCCAAGTCTGCTATTTCCATGTGAAGTTTCATCAAAATTTCCACTTTCATCATTGTTAGTGAAGGAACCATGAAAAAACTCGATTTTGATGATCTCTAGATATCAAAATGTTCTTAAACAAACTATTCGAGCAGCCCCAAGAAGCTGACATCTGACATAAGTGAAAAAAACTCAATAAATTGTGGCCACTGGCCAAATAGGATAATTGTAGGAATAAGCGCAGCCCTGTGAGTGTACTACTGTACTTCCATTTGCAGGTATTTTCATTACAGATCTAAGCCACAAATTGAGCAAGAAACATCTAAAGGTGAAAAAGCTAATTCATACCAACTGCATCCCCTTGCCTTGAACTTCTGGGGAGATGAGGTCACAACACAACTCCAGCACTAAGAAATCAGTAGTTTAGATTTGGGAGCCCTCAAGTTCTCTCAAGCAGCTATACTCTCTCTTCAAGTCAGATAGTAACTACAGTAACATTTTCGACAGCTCACTGTATCAATTACTTGCTCCTTTGAGTCTATGACTACCATCACTATTAGCAGCAACTTCTATGATTCATATCCAAATGTCATACCTGTTTTACCGGTAATGTTTAGCATTTGTGATCTATCATTGGTCATTAATCAGTTCTATTCTTTTTTTACGGGAATACAAACTAACAAAGCTAGAGTATATAATTGAATGGCCTGAC
Organism: Spergularia marina; assembly: GCA_963680865.1. NCBI lineage: Eukaryota > Viridiplantae > Streptophyta > Magnoliopsida > Caryophyllales > Caryophyllaceae > Spergularia > Spergularia marina. The sequence continues at coordinate 22,998,533 of OY804549.1, forward strand.
CTCTACTCTTAGTCTAAAAGGAAATGGGAAGGGAAAATGGGTCATTCCTTATCTTATCTAGTTACTCGGGGTCCATAGTGGTTATAAGTAGGGTGCAAGGAAGCCATTAGGTATCAGATTATTATTGCTAAGTTCACTGTGTAGTTTACACTTTGGAATGTGAGACCACTCGAACGTCCTTCACAATCTTTTCGTTGTAACAGTATTTACCAAGTAAATGGCAGATTCCTATTCCTGTCACTATCAATCTTACTGTGACAATTCCACTTCCCCATATTCACCTCTTAGCTACCATGTACATTCATCACAGAGTATCTGACATAAGCTAATACAAAGACCTGGTCATCTAGGATTTACCAAAACAATCACAAAGTAAAACTACAAACAAGGGAGGACACGACCATGTAAGCCTAAATAATTACAATGATATCTAAACATAAACCTGGGCAAACTAGCAAAGTCAATTTCAACAGCTCAGGTATTAGAATCCTTATCACCAACTACTATTAAGAGTCAAGACTCATTAAACCTTAGTTTCTATGATGGATTTGTCATTGCTATTTGCTAATATTAAAAGGTTTTTTAGCTTCTATAGTTGCATCTTACTATGTCATCAGAAATCAGTAACAGTCTCCTATGCATTTGACAAAGACAGTAAGCTCTGCTGCTCTGAGACTGGTTATGGGGTTTGCCAAAATTCCTAATCAAATCAATTGCAGACCTTTTACATCCAGAGAGCAAGTGCTAATATTTGTATGACGAATCCAGGATTATCAATAGCTAAGACAATGCTATAGCATGTATAACAAAGCTCGATAAATACCTGTCGTTTGCCAGATTCCATGCATGCTGTCTCAACTCTGGTGGTGTTCCAAGTGTGACTAGATAATTTGAAATGAATTTGTGTGGATGTTCCACATGACAGACAAAGCCCATCTCTTTTAGAAGGTGTCGTTCGGTCCTTATCAACTCAATTTTCAGATCGGTATATTTCTGATGTCATATAGAAAGAGAGGACTGTCAAATAAACTAAACAAGAAAAATATACTAAACGCAAGCACTCTACCAAGAATGCTAACAATAGACTGGTACCTTAGAATGGACATCCAATGGCTCAATAGACAGGTTCTCCCTCCGACATTCCATTCGGTGAAAGACAATGAGAACGTGTTTCCCTTTCCGTGGACTCTCCTCCAATTTAGAAGCCAGCCAGACACAGCTAGCAGCTACCCTCTGCAAATCAGTAGAGTTGAAAGTGAACTTCATACCAGAACAAACATTAAGCTATGTTGCCAAGTACTGAAACTACTTCAGGACATTACATAAATAAATTAGAAATGAGCATTACCTTTACATCAAACCGAGCAAACGACTTTTTGCAGTAAAATCGATGAAATAGAACCTGACCAGTCGCCATAACAGCTTGAGGTCTAAGAGTATAAAATTAAGGACAACAAAATAAAATAGGAAAAAAAAAAAAAAAACTAGCATAATAAAGACAAGTAAAAAAAAAGGATACAATCTAAGGAGAATCCCGCTCTCTTGAATAAGATCACACCCATAAACCCTTAGAGTGGTTTCTGTTTCCTCATCAATGTTGTCTTTTCTCGAAGGAGAGTTCTTCAGCTGCTCATCTGTCAAGTAGAAGGTATCTATTGCTGTGTAGATCATCTTCCTCTCACTTTTCAACAAACTGGTACAACGAAAACAAGCAAAAATGCAGTTCAATACCACCAAGAACTAAACCCGAGTTCAAATTAATCCGAAACCAGCTTAACAAACACTCAACTAAATTACAACATTGCCTAGTTCAAGTACAGCTCCTTTCTCCAAATACCCCCAATGCGAGAGCCCAACCGACATCAAAGATTTCTTTCATGCGAAAATCAGATTACCCATTTACACTTCAATCAGATTGAACAAAACAAATATCATACGTATTGGAAATTGAAAACCTAATTGTACAGGAAAAGGGTTTCAAATTATACCTGAAGAGTTGCCCCAAATTACTTTGGGCGAAATTCCACGAATGATTTGGCGTGAAACTGCTGTTTGATTGATTGAGCAAGATTAGGGATAAGAAGAACGCCAAATCATAGTGATTTTGACGCTAGAAATTTGACAGGAAGTTGGGGGCGAAATTAGGAATTGATCGTAGAATTTCAAAAGCAAATTAGGGTTTTATTTGATTTTATTGATTGAATTCCAGTGATTGAAGTTAATAACTTCAGAAATTAGCTTTTAAGGACCCGTGCATGTTTATATGAAGTAGTACGGATAGTGATCCCTCATTATCGGAGTATGTGACATTTTCGGTTTTTGAGGTGGGTTTTATTTTAATGACTCTAAGTTGATCTGATTTGTATTTGTTTAAAATTTGATTGAATTTTCAAGGAATTAGTATAAGTAATGGACCAAATTCATTGAACGTTGTTTGAACAAAGAATCAGATTTAAATAACTCTGGTCTGTTCTAATCTAATTTGAATGATACTAAACTAATCCATGTCCATGTTTAAAACGTTTCTACTTTTTATTCATTTTATCAAGGTAGAAATATATATAGAACTCTCATATAAGATTTTGCGATAAACAATTGTTTTTACTAATAAATAAAATATGTCCAATACAAACAATTTGGGCATAAGTGTCAAACTTTATCATTGGCGTGATTATCCCAGATGAGAAACTCTCGTAGTTTTGTTTTTAAGTTAAAAAAACTCTTAAATTGGTGAATCTATTTGTTGTTGTCGTTCTATTCTTTTAAATGCGTTTGCTTTTAAGCATTTAAATTACAGAGTATATTCATTGCACAGAATACACGCACAAAATGCCGAACTAAAAACGAAAAGAACATTCAATGGCCATTATTGCTCGTCCTTCATATTCTTGCTTCCATCACGGCCCCGGTTCTTTACATGGACTAATGAAAATTGTTAACTGTACCAAATAGAGTTGCCAATTATCAATATTACTAATCATGTTTATTTCTAATTGTTTTTTCCGATCTTCTTTGATGATAGAGTGTGGTGAATGTTTGGCATGACACCTTCATTTGCAATCATCACTTGTCCCAAAAGCTTGCTCATCTCATCGTTTCGAACGGCTAGCTAAAAATGGTTTGTCACTATCGTGGTCTTCTTATCGTTCTATGCTGCAATACACAATTTGAAAACAATAACACAAATTCCCTCTTTTTAGATCAAACAACACAGAAATCAATTTCCCAGAAGAAAAAAAAATGAACCAATTAAGCACTATGATCAGAGAAAAGTTGACATCAAACGATATATAAAGAAAAAATTCTAATGCAATTTGTGATACTTGATTGACAGGAGCAAGAAAACTTAATATTTAAAATGAATATTATTTTAGGTATTAAATATTTCATAAAATTAAGAATGAGATATTTTTTCCTCATAAACTACGGTTAAATAAGGCAATTATTATGATTATTTCCCGTTTTGTTTTATTACGACTCACATACAGCTTGGAGAGTGGAATATTTAATTTTGTTGACATGTCGATGGTTTAACAAAGTCGTGCCACATCAGCTTATTGGCACGACTTTATTAAAATATATAGATAGATAGATTTGGGGAAAATTTGCCAGCTAGCACCTTTTAAGTTTGCGATTTTAACGGCTAGCACTTTTTATATTCATTTCTGCGTAATGACACCTTTAAATTGTAAAATTTTAACACATAGCACCAAAACTGGTATTTCCGGCCAAAATGCGTTGACTCCGTCTTTGACCACCGTGACTCTCACCGGATTCTTTTTTTTGTTCATTTCTTTCCTTTTCCTCCCGAAATTTCCCCCAATTTTTTCTATTTTCACCTTTTATGTACCCATATTTTGTGATTCCTTCTTCGTTTTTGTTCTATGGTAGTACGAGATTAGCTTTTGGTAGATGTTGAACCTTAATGAACTCAATTAAAACTTAATAAGTAGGTGTATAGTACTTGATTAGCTTAATAATGTAAATTAAAGCTAGATTAAACCATGATTTTTTTAACTAAATTGTGTAATGGATTCGATTAAATTCTAATGGGCATACTTTAATATGGTGAAAATTCTGAAAAAGGAATTCGGTATAATTGAGGTTGATGAAAAATGGTTTGAGAGGTATGGGTTATACTTAAAGAAGGAAAAATGAAAGATGAAGAAGGGGTAGTGGAGAGAAGCAGCAACGAGTGAGAAAGAAAACAAAATCATGGGGAAAGTATAGGAAAAAGGGAAAGAAATGAACAAAAAAAAATCCGGCTGAGAGGCGCGGTGGTCAATGGCGGAGTCAACGCGATTTGGTCGAAACTACCAATTTTGGTGTTATGTGTTAAAATTTTGTAACTTAAAGGTGTCATTTGGCAGAAATGAACATAAAATGTGCTACTTGTTAAAATCACAAGATTAAAAGGTGCTATCTGACAAATTTTCCCAAATTTGGGGACTGAGAGAGAGGAGCTCGAGCTTCTTTTTCTGCCGAACAGCATAAGCTTATTTTTTGTTGAATGGGGCTACATGTTATGTGAGAGCGAAATTGGTTCGGGTTTTCATCTTAAACACGAGGTCAGTCTCGTCTTACAAGAATACTTGACCCGATCCAAGGTTAGAAAAAAAAATAAATGACGTGACCCGTTCAATATTACTGTCGTTTTCAGTTTTTGGTTTTTTTGGGTAAAAAAATTAGTTAAATAAGTTACAAAATTAACTTTAAGTTGTTTGGTACTATAAAAGTCATAATTGACAACTGAAAACCACTTTTTCTGTTTTTCAAAAACAAGACTTTGATTTTCAAAAAAACAGAAAACGATATCAAACAAGCCAATTTTTTGTTTGAGTTTCGATACCATCTTGAATAAAAAATGACCATTCAGCTAAACAAGACATCCACCTCACTCTGCTCCATCTATCAACCTTAAACAAATTTTGGTTTTTCTTTGTTTTGGTGCATGAGCGAGCGGGAACAGTTTATGTAGTAAGGTTTCTACACAGATAATAGTGTTACGGAACACTAGAAATTGAATCTACGAAAAAGAATATCAAGATGATACTTTTATATCATTGGATGCAAAGATAAAGAAATTTTGTTGAATTCGTTACTGTCACAATAAAATTTCTGGGAAAATACAGTTGTGTCAGCATGACCCAGAACATGATTGAGGCAGTTTGTGAAATTTACATTTGCCTGTTGTAAATGTACAAGAATACATACATCAATACTCCAGGAATATCTAATGCTTATCAGAATTTGAAGAAAGAATAACAGTCAACTAGCTAATCCGTCATGCGGCGTCCTCTACTGTATGCTGACAGAACCACCTACACCATGAACAATACAGTCTAACAATTCCTCTCTTACTCCATCAGATCTTCACGCCATCAGAGACTCAAGAGTGCAAGTTCACTCCCAACGCCGGGAATATCAACACAATGAAGGAGATGTTAAACACATGAGTCAAGAAGAAAAAGCTACAGAACTGCAGCTGCTCTACCTAGTCTTTACTTTGGCCTTCTTTGTTTTCGCTAGCATAAATGAGGATCTTGCAGAAAGAGGGAAGATGATCTCACACAGGTTGTGAAATACTCCTTTGTCGTAAATATTATTCGTCACCACTACCTCTGCATCTTTAAGAGGTGATCTCCGGAAAAAGGATTTCCATTTGCTCTCAGGAGTTTTGTTTTCAGAGGTAAGCCCATTGAGACTTTCCTTGAGGGCCAAAGCACTGGCCTTCGCTTCATTTATCTTCCTCTGCAGGCTTTCATGTTCTTGCCACTTGTACGTCTTTTACATAAACAAAAAAAAACAGAATTTTAGTTCACTATGCACAGACAAGCTCCGTGCTTCTTATTTTGTAAAGTAGCAGTCAGTCGGTGCGATTCTCGAAGCAAAGTTCATTTTGGGTCATCCGTGCGCAGCCTCTCTATGTTTCAATAGGGAGTAAGGCTTGCGTGCATCCGACCCCTCCTTACCTCGCCTTATGGCGGGAGCCTTTAAGGCACTGGGGTTGAAGATGTTGTAAGCACAAGCAAGCTCCAGTACCTTCTGGATTATCGTTTTCAATGTCTAGGGTGGGGGGGGGGGGGGAGGGATCGGGAATCACGTTTTGCCCCTCTTAGCAAAGCAACAGATTGTGAATATTCCATAGATGCAACTCAGACACACGCCATGTGTCTTCCCTAAAGGCCAATCAGCCGTCCATGCTAATCAGTAGGCTACTGCTATTTCAACATCATCCTTAATGACCCAATCAACTAAGTATGAAACATGTAAAAGTATCAATTTCAGCAGAATATGAGCATCAACAGAGGGTAAGGCCTTCTACCGGATAATGGCTAAAATTTCATCTTAATATCATCTTTCAGGAACAGAAATTTAAGGCCAGCCCTGACCGCATGTTGTGAGGTTGTTTTTCCGACAATTTTCTGTTTTTGCAAATATCTCCTTGTTGATTAGCATGGACCTCCAAGGAAAGGTAGCATTAAATGTTCCTCAATAATCAAGAGAAGGAAAATATACCTCATTTGTAGTGATATTTGTATAACACAGCTTTGCGTGGTATCCAAAGAAAGCGGCCATAAGCAGACAAACAACGGCAAGAAACACCATAAGAAGTATTTGAGTATTGTGCGAGCTCACTAACCACTGTTCATGGAAGAAAGGGTGAGAAACTGAGAATTAGTCACTTCAAATCACTAAAGCAGCAACTTGATACACATTTTATGTGATAAAGGGCTAGTCATCCGCCAGGTTGACTAGAGATGCCTGTCAAGTGGACGAAGGAGGGAAATTCAACTTTTTGGGACCTATGGTAACATCTAACATACAGAATCCCCGGCAACCAAAAAAAAAAAGGTTATAAAGACTAATGAAGACATGAAGTCAGTCTTAGGACCCCACAGGTGTTGGAGACTTTTGCTGAAGAGGAAGACAGTTATACAAAGGATTAAGAAAAACCAAAAGCATAAAAGCTTGTTACAGGTTGCATCATCAAATACGAAGTTCTGTTCAGAAATTTCTATTGGAAAGAAAAGGAAATCGCTTGTGGGTAAAGCAATCACCAAATATCACAAAGGAATCACGTAAATACAGTTTGTTACCTGTGCAATATGTGGAGCTAAGCCTCGAAATGATTTATCAACTCCATAGTAGACTGCCCACATGCAAATATACATCAAATACAATTATAAAGACAAGTTCATCTGATGAAATCTGATTGATGAGACATTTACCTGTCAAAATATGAATAATTTTGAGTTCCTTCAATCGACTAGCGAGAATTAAACTGAGGGCAACAGTTCCATAGAGGCAGAGAAAAAAATGCCTGCAAAAGCACAAAACTCATTACCATTACTTCCCTCATCATTTAAAATGGATCACAGTTTTGAAGCTGAACTCATAAGGTCAGCAAAGTACAGGGACAAAAAAATCCATTGATCTTGACTAGTTAAACATACAAGTTTGGAAGTCAAAATAAGATCATCAAGAAAACAGCTTATTTTACCTCTACAGAGATGACAACATATAGATGAGCAAGCAAAAAACATGCCTAGCTTCAAACTTAGCTTCTGACATAAAAGGCCCAAACCTGTGCATTTTAGTTCCGAACCTTTAAGCAGAGGAATCGTTAAAATTTTCAACTCCTACCCCACCCCACCAAAACGGAAATTTTATTGAGGAAGCTTACTAGCAGAAGGTTTAAGATGGCCTGAGGCTTAGATGATTACACTGAGGTAGCCTATTATGAAACTCTTAACATATATTACTAATTTAGTTGTCTAGAAAATGAAAGCGACAAAGTATGCTACTCGTCTGATTCTAAGCATCTAGATCTCAAATTGTGCCCTTTCCAGGGTTGGGCATTATTAATATGTGTTGTAAGAAAAAGTATAAAACATTGGAAAATAGATTAATGGTTGAGTGTCACAAGAATTAAAATTGAACCTTAGTTTTGGTTCTAAAACACTTTCAGCTTTCATCCTCGGAGACAAGTTGCTTTTGTTCCTCAGAACCCTAAAGTAATAAGCTAAAATCGCCAAGCCTTGACCATCCTTAAATAACTGCCGTCATGTTCATGCTCCTAATATGTTGCTAATTTTCATCCTTCTGTTGCATTTTAGGCATGCCTTTGCAACTCCGTCTAAGGGAAGGATCACGGGACCTGACCCTTTTTATGGAGAAATGGTGAAACTAAGTAGAAATGCTGTAAAATTATTTTACAACTCAGGGGCACGCGGCCCTTTTTATTGGAAATCAACCTGATGATTGATTATGTCTTTGTTACTTAGTATCAGCTCTACGCTGCATTCAACACGAATATGGGAAAGGCCAGGTGGAAGAGAAATATGTCTTCTTACAACAACATGCTCAATGAAGAAAAAATAATTTGCTGGGCATCTCTATTTGCACTAAAACAACAATAAATCACATCAACCTAATTATCAAAACATCATGCTACCTCAGTGTAATTATCTCAAAACTTAGGTTACCTCGGTGAAAATTTTGAAATAAGATCGCTTCAGAAGCCACAAAAAAATATGTGCAGGAGATAGCATTGTAGCAATGAAAAAAATCAAATAGACTTTCCGGTCACTCTGTTCAGTTAGGTCTCAGATTCCTTGGCATGAAAAAACTTAATGCTACCGAAACAAAAATACTCACCAGAAAAGAAAGGCCATGAAGTACCTCGTATTCCTTTCTCCAATGCAGTTATTCTGCAGCAGAAACAGTGCATAAGTACTGGGTAAGGCAATCCCCAAGAGTAATAAGTACATTTAGCTACTAGAAATAACAAAACCGGGCAAACAAACCATCCAACCGCAGTGATGATCGAATCGGGCAACACAACGGTCACATACACTGCAGTGCTTTGATCGTGCAGGTCTGCATCAGTGACAAAAATTATCAAGTTACGAGAACAAGCCTGAAGAACCCCAAAAAAACCTTTCTGATGTAATATATGAAACTCACTTCAGAATTTTGCATGTCGAACATTCCCTCTTTGAGTATATGACATTATCGTAAGGGTAAGCAGATATATACTGTAGTACATTCTCTGCCTTCACAGTTCCAGGATCAGAAAAGCTAGTCAGCAAAAACAGTACAACACCTACTCCAATTGCTACTATGCTTATATACCTGAAAAACATATAACTCCTTAGAGGAAACTTGAAAAGAATTAACATGACAAAGCATGCTTAACAACTACGATGCAGTACAATATAAGCATACACGCATATTTAGAGAGTACAATACCTGTGAACATCACTCAAATAATAATTAGGAATGTAAACAAAAGAAGACTGCACAATGAAGTAGTAAGTTGTCGATAATACTGCAGCATACAAGATCTGCAAGGACAATGTACAAGACATGGACATAAGCAAAATTTGACATTTACAAAAATACGTGAAAAGCATAAAAAAAAGGCAACGGAAACCAAATAGGAGGCATATGGCAAGTACTTCAAAGGGTACAAAAAAATCTGTACATGTCAAAGGTCCCTGCAGACAGGTAGTTGATGTGAAGTGAAAAAAACTATCCATCATTGTCATCAATTACTCGCACAATTAGACTCTAGCAGCAACAACAAAGTGACAAACCCTCAGTCCCCAAACAAGTTGAGATCAGCTAACATGAACGACCATAAAAACCCATATCATATCTGATACTTAAAATGTTCTTTGTTGGTGAATTCGTAAGTCCGACAAGCATACTCTCTAAATACCCAGAAATATGTTATCTTTTGGTGTGTATCTAAGCAACTAGGTATCAGTACCCATCACAATACTTGCAGCCTATTTGGATACACAAAAAGAAGGGAAAGGGAGTGGGGAGAAAGGTGAAAGGACGAAAAAGGAAAGACAATTTCTCTATTAACGTCCCTAACAGAAACACTCGTGTAGATTTGTACTTGGATATAAATTACAATACACTAGTAGAAGTATAAAAAAAAAAATATTGGCTAATAAGTAGGTTTTCTAAAGTGATCTCTTCCATAAATAGACGCCTTAGTCATTTGTAGGAGAGGGGAGAGGAGACGACAACAACAATAACAACAACCAAGGCTTATTCCCAAAAAAATTTGGGGTCGGCTAACATGAATCGTCATCAAGTAACCGCCTTGTGTATGCCATAAAAAATCAAAACCATAGTGAACCATTTAGAAATATTGAAACCCTTTCAAAAGGAGTTTTAGAAAACCATCAAAATAAAATAAAAAATTAAAAAAAAAGTAAAACAAGTGAAAAACATATGAACTTTGAACACATAGTAAGAAAAAGTTTTGGGAGAAGATGAAATGGTCTCGAAAAAAGAAAATCAGATTAAGTCCTCCGCATGGATAGTCTCTCCACACCGTCCTATCCAACAACATTCTCTCTTCAAGCCCTAGGACGCTCATATCACTTCTAATCACCCTCATCCAAGTCATCTTGGGTCTTTCCGGACCCCTAATAATATTATCACTTCCCCACCCTTCTACTCTTCTAACCGAAGCGTCACTAGAGGGAAAATACACTCTGCGAAATTCTCAAGTCATTCATATTCTCTACAAAAGTCATTCATATGCTCTCCAGAAGAAATTAAACAACGTCCATGTATGGCAAAGCTGAAGCAGCCATCATTTAAAAAGTACAGGGGGAGTTCTTCTGTTCAAGGGACTTGTATTTGCATACCACGTTATAAATCCAATATTCCAACACCCTCAAACCCTCAAGCCTAACCAATTAGGAAAACAGCTATCAGATGGCAGGGGTCCTTACTACTTAGTAATCCCATTTCCCAACACCATCAACCACAACAAAGCCTTAGCCACAAAATGATTGGGGTAACGATGGTCATTTGATATGGACCATGTGTGATTGTGAGCAATAAAAAGTTCAAACTAGTGAAAACACGATTGTAACACAAATGTGATTTTGAAAGAAAAAAAAAAAATTACACATAACAACAAAAAAGCAGTGAAACACAATTTTAAAAAATCAAAAGGGGAAAAAAGATAGAAAATCAAACAAGGAAACAAAAACGCAAAAGGCAACATTAGACTCGCATCAGATTTAATTAATATAACTGAAGTGGTCTTTGCCATGAACATTAAAAATCCAATTACTTGTTGTCCTACAAAGTGTGCAACCCTTAGGCTATTAAAAAGTGAGTGCCGAGTTGTTTGGGACTAACATGAAAATTCTATCAGAAAAGGCTTAATTTTAGATACAAAATAGTGCAATACAGCAAGACCAATGCTTGGACTCAGAAGCCTCTGTAGGATTCAAGTACATGAACGAAAATGACTTTTGCTGTCATGTTAAGAATCCTAGCAGGTTATTCTATAGCTGTCAGGAACTCAACCTCAAGCTCTTCCTCCTCCTTGACTTAAAGTTCAAGATCATGAATGGGTAATCGAAGTTCAAGAGGAGCTTTGTTATTAATTTTAACTTCCTAATTCGCAGCCTGTATTCAGGACAATGGCCTCACAGGAAAGTAGGAAACCTCAATAAATGGTGCTAAAATAAGAAAAAACTTTCACATCTAAAAAAAATGGTCTCTTTACTTTGGTCTGAGTTGCTGCTTTATATATGCCACCCCTTTGATGACTCCTTAAGGCTTTGAACACATTAGATAGCACTTTCCTAAAGATGTCTCGAACTGGTTTATGAAGTTAAGATCACTAAGATCACACTAACAAACTTCATAATCGCCAAGCGACTTCAGGTCGACGTTTAGACAGACAGGTTAACACATAATGTACATAAATGTCACAAATCAAGGTAAAGCAACAAATCATAAATGAACTAGAGGACGCGAGCAATCAAGACTAACGTCTAAATGAAAGACTATAAGTAGCATATCCTTGAACCAAAAACACAGGCTCGCTTGTTCATATCATTCAATTCCAATCAGGCATTCAATGTAGCAACTCCACATCCGATATCAGATCATCCAACTCAAATTAGTTACAAGAAAGGAAAATTCTTCAGCAATCTAGTACAACAACAACATCATCATTACCCCGGTACCTTAAAGGCTCCCGCCATAAGGAGGGGTAAGGGGGGTCAAGCCTTAACCCCATTGAAATATAGAGAGACCGCCGCACAAATGACCCAAAATGAAAATTGCTTTGAGAATCACACAAAGATTCGTGCAAAACCCATTTCAAATCCCAATGTGAACAATGAAGAATTCAATTAACTCAATTCTACCATCATATAAACCCTCATAAGAATCAAAACTTTAAAGATATACAACAAAATTAACATCTTAAATCAAAATCCCATCAATAAAAACTTAAATTTTGACAAAGAAATTACCTGCAAAGTAGGATTAGAGCGGTAACAACAGTAATATTCAGCAGAAATGACAGCATTTTCACCACGATCTCCACACACTTTGGCCACAAATTTCCTTCAAAACCCATCAAACAACAACTTCAATAAAAAATCAACAAGAAACCCATCAAAGAAAATAAAAAATTAAAGTAAATTGGACTTACAAGAAATATTCATAAGCGCCAAATGATATAAAATTATGAAGGCGTTCGACGAAAGTCCCCTGAAAAATAGGCCATTGCCCACATAAAAAGGCTACTACTACCAATAATGTGATCGATCCATGGCATACGAGAATCCATTGGACCGCCATCTATTGATTAATTTGAATAATTATTAAAGAATCAGATCAAAATAAGATGATTTTCAATGAATTTTCCTGTGATTTAGAAGAAGTTTGAAGTGTGTGGAGTAAGAAAATTGCTGGGTTAGTTATATTGGGAGAAGAAATGAAGGTTGGTTTGACATTTTTAAGAAGGGAAAGAAAGAGGCTTCAGGTTGAAGATTTTGAGGAGGATTCTGGGGAAGATTTAACTTGCTGTATTAAATATCAAATCATGACAGAAGTAAACCCAGAAAAGTACTCAAAGAACTGGGATTTTTTATTGGTTCAGTCACTTGAACTTCTAAGTTCTGAAATCATCTGTCTGTTGATTTTGTTATTTAGGTAATTCTGGACTTGTTCAACCACAAATCAATGTGAAGTTAAGTGACTTTTGCAAGGTTTCGTTAGGGTTTGATTGTTCACCGTTACAAGTAATTATAATTTGTTAAAACACGTCTAATATTCAACTCAGATATAGATACTAGAAAAAAAAAACTTTTGAATTGGGTATGAATGTTTTTTTTCACTCTTGACAAGTCATAAATATGGGAATTGAATTGAACCCAAAATTTACACGACTTCCAATTTTATCTCACTTACTCGTCCAAAATGGTTTACAAATCAGATTGTTTTTACAGTGAGGGCAATCTCCTTCCATAAATGAAACTATCGACACAACTTTTCCTACATGGATAACCTAATCAATCTTATCATTGAAACTTAAAAAACAGTTCCACGTATTGCCGAACGTGGATACTCAAACGGTCAAACCCCACTTGAAAAACTCCAATATACACCTTAGTCAAACAAATTATTCTCTCGAACTCAAGACTTGAAACTTCTACTACGGAGTACTACATACAGTAATCAATTTGGAGGTCCATCTCCGTACAAGTTTTCCATTGAATTTATATGCATGAGATGTTGTAGAAGCAGCGTGTCCAAGCAAAACAAAAATATGCGAACAATTGGGTTAAAAATGTCACAAACATATTTCCAAGAGTTTTTTTTTTTAAAGGATTAACTATATTGCATTACCCAAAAGCGGACATATAGTCCACCAACAGTACATCCTGGAGACCGTTAGGGCCGGTCCCAAATCACACACGAGTAGACTTATCTATGGGGTATGGGTGCGCCATGAAATACACCGCCATATTACCCTCTCTACAAATATGAGAAAACAAAATCGAATTAAAATGACAATACAAACGCTATATCCTAACCTATTCTACCTAAGTAACTCAACGGAAAGGACTGAGATTTGAGCATATTAACAACTTGCGGATAATCCGACTCGACAATAACATCGGACAAACACATTTCCAAGAGTTGTATTGGCGTTTTGTCCGAGTTGATTTTCTAGCTATTGACGAGGCTTCAAATGTTGATAAATCGTTATTTGTCATCGTTTGCTAGACCGAAGGCCTCTTGGTTTGTTTCGGAATATGTACAAGTACCAGACTAACCACGACCAGCTAAACCAAAAAAGTTACACATCTCTCATAAGCCCAAACTCCATATCTAACTTCCCTTCCCAATCCCCATCGCCACAGTCGAGTACAAATCAAGCAACACGCAAACCTAACAACCACTCGATTGAAACCTCAAGCAACTTCAAAATACGCGTGATCTTACCCAACTCAAATCAAACCTAAACCATTAAGGTACGAACCAAAACAAATCGACAACCATTTGCGCTACAATAACAACATTGAACAAAAGTATACTGAAGTGAGCTGATCATATATCATCAAAGCCAATTTGTTCGCAGAAAAGCGCTTTCATTCATTTCCATTTCATAGCACAAAAACCATAAAATCCGAAACCAAAAATCGCAAAGCACCACATTACATGGGACAATGCTGGTTCATCATATTCTTGTTACCCACTCTCCCTGATTCATTACCTAAACTAATGAGCATTTCAACCAAACAAAAAAAATCCTATTTTACGCTATCACTATTTATGTTTAGTAGAGAAGAGTGTCTAGAACTCCTGTGAAGCAGACCCGATATCGCCTTTATTACCACCAAGCTTCTTCGGCAACAGAGTCTGGTGAATGTTTGGCAAGACACCTCCATTTGCAATCGTGACTTGTCCAAGAAGCTTGCTCAACTCCTCATCATTACGGACGGCTAGCTGAATGTGGCGTGGCACTATCCTTGTTTTCTTGTTGTCCCTTGCTGCATTTCCTGCCAACTCCAGCACCTACCAATACACAAATTCACTCATTTTAGATCTCAAACCCTAAAACGCCAACTTCGGCCGCCACATCAGAAAATTTATAGCAATCAACAGATTTGAATAGATCAACAGAACAACAGGTCATAGAATAAAAGTTGACGACATGCGGATGAATTATTTAACAGAAACTTCAAGGTTACGCCTCAAACTTTACTTCGATTGAACAAATGTAAGTTAAAATCAAGTTATTCAGCCAAATCAACGCGATTAGAACCACAAGATATCAGAGTACACAATAAAACAACCAACGATAAACCCTAGAAATCGACAAATTTAGCAATCGACTCAATAATACACATATTAATTGGGGAAACTACTAATTACACATCAGAAACGTCGAATTCAAGTTCAAAACATGCAACAATCAAACCGAAGGACACAATCGATGGAATCTATGCTAATAATCAACCAAAACGACATCACGTAAAACTTCTGAAACACGATTGATGATAGAACAGAAAGAAAAGAGAAGAGGCGATACCTCGGCGGCGAGATATTCGAGGACGGCGGAGAGGTAGACCGGAGCACCGGCGCCGACACGCTCAGCATACTTTCCAGACTTGAGAAACCTAGCGATACGGCCGACGGGGAACTGGAGACCGGCTTTGGAGGAGCGAGAAACGGATTTCGAGGACTTCGGCTTGCCTCTTCCGCCCTTGGTGGTGGCTGCGCCGCTGTCTTTGCCGCTCATTTTGGTGGTTTGATTTTCGCCGGAAACCTAGGAGAGAGAAAAAGTGAGGAAGTGGTCGGAGAAGTGTGTAGAAGGAGGCTGTGAGAGAGAGAATGTGCGAGGGGTTTTTTTTTTTCTGGTGAGGGTGAAATGTGGGGTTGTTTATATAGGGGAGTTTGAAGGGCTGTGATTGGTTGGAATTAGGGGAGGACGGATTGGTGACGTGGCAGGGTTTGGTGAGGGAAATAGTTCGCGGGAAAGTGAATTGGAGATGTGGCGCATTTCCGACTTGATGAGTGAATTTTTTTTTAATATGGCTGTCCTTTTTTTTTCCTTTCTTTTTTTTTGAAAAAATCTTTTTAAGAAAAAAGACGAAATATTTTTCTAAAATTACTAACTGAAAATAATCTCATTGTCTTTCTTTTTCTTGTCAATTTTTTTTTTTTTTTGCACACTTTCTTGAGATTTGTGTTGTATTTTTACTATGAACGATTAAATTTCTCTCAGAGTATCGAAAGTGTGAATGTGAGATGTGACTCCCCAAGGATATAAGAGCAAACACAATGGTAGTTCTTATTCTTGAGTTTGTCGATAAGAACTCGCTAAGTTTAGTTTGTCCACTAAATAGCCCCGTTCGTTCGTCCAAAAACGAACTTCGTTCGTTTATACAAACACAGTTCATATGGGAAAAGTAATTAGGAATATGTGGGAAAACTCAGTTCCTCTAGTAGTGTAGTTTCCTATATGTGTTAGTATACCAATTAGAGATATGGAATATGTGTGAGTATATAAAGAGATGTAATCTGCAATTGAGAAATATATAGAAAATTCCTTGAATTCAATATGGTATCAAGAGCATGTTGTAATAGGAAATACGGAAGGTGACGATATTACGAGATAGTATCGAGAGATATTATGGAGTAATATGGTCAGCAATATATTACCATGTACGAAGTTTTGGTAATATCGTATATATCATGAATATCGTAGATATTGTGAATATGTACGAAGTACATTTATGATAGGTTGTATTTAGGAAAGTTGTATTACTGGTAGGTTAAGACGGTGATTTGTAACTAGTATAAATAGGATGTATTATTGATGATGTAACAGCCCGATCCACCATCCGTCGCAACACAACCCAATAAGATGGGTAGTCACCCTTTAGGCCCATATATCCTCTCCGGGCTCTAAAAGGTGAAGGTCTTGTTGGTAGTATGATGGTAGGAATCTATTATAAACTAATCATATGAGCCTTATTTTCCCAATGTGGGACAAACCAACTCCATAATCCACTTTCCAAATTTCGCAGTGTTACAAACTCCCCCACTTAAAGACCGCAACGCCCCCGTTGCGCCTCGACCAAACCATACCAACATTAACACAGGTCCAAGATCTCCTTCGCTAGACGGCTGGTCTGGGCCTCGCCCCATCACCCAGCACGCGGTCGCAGGGTTGCTCTGATACCATCTGTAACAGCCCGATCCATCATACGTCGCAACACAACCCAATAAGATGGGTAGTCACCTCTTAGGCCCATATATCCTCTCCGGGCTCTAAAAGGTGGAGGTCTTGTTTGTAGTATGATGGTAGGAATCTATTATAAACTGATCATATGAGCCTTATTTTCCCAATGTGGGACAAACCAACTCCATAATCCACTTTCCAAATTTCGTAGTGTTACAGATGAAATCAATGAGAAAAGAAACTGGTACGAACAATTGAGAAACGTTTCGAACAAATTCCGCTGCGTGTTATGTTTCTCACCCTGAACTAGTTTCATGGTACTGACCGATCGACCCGAATTCCGTAACATGGTATCTGAGCCTCGTTCCTGAGGACTCTCGAACCTAGTCGACAACCGAAACACGAACCCTAAACCGAAATCCGAACAAAACGAACCCTAAACACAAACCGAAATCCGAAACACGACCGACAGCCGATACACGAAACTTGAGCGAATTCGACCCCCCGATGAATAGGGATGAACGGCGCACATTGAGTCATGATGACCTTAGCGTTGTCTGATGTTGGTTTTAGAAAACAAAACCAATTAATTGCCTTTACATGACAAGTAGCACGGAGCCGAAGCACGAAGCAAACGAACGACCATCAGCTTGGTTGTTTGATCAGATGATCATGATCACAACCTACGATTTCCCGAACGAAGATGACTATCGACGACCTCGAACCGAAGACATTCCGACCACCGAACCGAAGAGGATCCTTGTCTCACCGATCTCACCGACGACCAACCACCGACGAGCTTGACCGAACCGAATCGTGGACTTGACCACGACCACGACCCTGACGGCGATAGATGATTGACCACCGACCATGATCGAACGGAAGATGATCATGATCCGACAATGATCGAATCACAGGCGGCCCACCACGATCACATCACAAGCGGCCGACCACGACTGACCGAAGACTCCGACCATGACCACGAAGACGAACGATGATTGAAGAGCGATGACCACGAACCGAAGATGACCTGACAACGACGACCGCGACCTGACCACGACGACAACACGTCATCCGCGAGTGGACCCGGATGACTTGCCTACACAAGGGGGGTTTTCTCTCTTGCTCGACCGATTTGACGAGCAAACCCATTTTGGGTTTTGACGATCCCGAACTCCAAATTGGAGCATGACGATTGACGAAGTCAAGTTGAACCTAGGCTTTGACGAATAACGAATCGAACCCGATTAATTGCATGATGAACGAGGTTAACCGATCACGGCAAACGACGAACAACCTCAATCACAGGTTGATGAACGGCAATGAAATCTGAACGATGACCTGATCCTTTGATGATTGACCGAGCTCTGTTTTTCGCAGAGTTTAATTGCTTGATCGAGCACAAGGTGCTTTTGACGTGTCATGTGAAGTTAATTCACAATTTCACGTACGTGTGAAGATGAGTGTGGGATAATTGTCCCACACGAAGGAATGAATTGGCGGTGGAATTATCCCATCTCGAAGACGAAGCGACCCGACCCGATCCGACGAATTTGAGTTCGAACCGAATTGTTAATCAGAACCTGATTCGAAACAAGTTGGACCCGACTTGTGAATTGAACCCGACCCGACTTGTAATGCGAACCTGATTCGAGACTGGCCCGAGACCGATCAGAGACTGGCCCGAGACCGATCTGAGACTGACCCGAGACCGAACGACCATGAAAACGACAAAATACGAATGATGATGCGATTACAATCGATGAGAAAACGACCATAAGGAAAATTACCATTTTTTTTCCTTTCCTCTTTCCTTCTCCTTTCCGAACGAGTTTTGGCAAACCCATGGAAATTTTTTCTCAAATTACAAAATTACCATGAGTTTGAGGGGGGGTAATAGGAAATACGGAAGGTGACGATATTACGAGATAGTATCGAGAGATATTATGGAGTAATATGGTCAGCAATATATTACCATATACGAAGTTTTGGTAATATCGTATATATCATGAATATCGTAGATATTGTGAATATGTACGAAGTACATTTATGATAGGTTGTATTTAGGAAAGTTGTATTGCTTGTAGGTTAAGACGGTGATTTGTAACTAGTATAAATAGGATGTATTATTGATGAAATCAATGAGAAAAGAAACTGGTACGAACGATTGAGAAACGTTTCGAACAAATTCCGTTGCGTGTTATGTTTCTCACCATGAACTAGTTTCATGGTACTGACCGATCGACCCGAATTCCGTAACATGTTGAGATCCCGGGATACACAAAATACATAAAAAAAAAAAAAGAAAGAAAGAAAGAAAGAAAGAAAAGAGAGAGTGAGAAAGGGAAGAAACCTAAACCAGATAAGATGGCAAAAGACGATGGAAATTCAGGCAAGAAAGGAGAAGGCGGCAGACAACCACCAACTATTCCCCAGACATCACCCTTGTACCTACACGCTTCCGATGGCCCAGGATTGCAAATCATACAAACCATATTCAATGGAGAGAATTATGATTTGTGGTCAGATGCAATGGGAAACAGCTTGGATGCGAAAAATAAATTGGGTTTTGTAGATGGCACCGTGAAGGTACCTAAGGTAAAGGAAGATGATGAGGAGACTTTGGAATACGCATAATGGAGGCGTTGTAATGCTATGATTAAATCATGGTTTCGCAATGTCATAGATACAAAGCTGCACAAAAGTATTACTTGGTCAGCTTCAGCTGTAAAAGAAATTTGGGATGAATTGAAGGAATGTTACTCCACAGGTAATGCTCCTAGAATTGAACAACTTAGAGAAGAATTGGCAGAGCTCAAGCAAGGTGACATGGACGTGGTTGATTACTACACGAAACTGAAAAGCATATGGGACGAGCTAAGCAATTACAGCAAGGTTCCCGTATGTACGTGTGGTGCAGCGGCCGAATTTGTGAAAGAGCGAAAACAAGAAAAAGTACATCAATTCTTGATGGGATTGAACACGAGGCTTTATGGGACGCTGCGTTCCAGTATGTTGATGGAAGAACCTGTTCCCGCCTTGCAGAAAGCATATGGGAATATCCTCCGTGAAGACAAGAAACCGAGAAGACCAGGAGGATTCGGAGTACGCACAGGAGGCAGAGGAAGCTACACACCAGGGCATGTGGCAGCAGCTGTCGGAACAGATGCCTGGAAAGGCCATCAGGAGAATCAACAGAGTAATGGAGGCCTGGACGCGTTTGCTAGCGCAGGTTTCACGACTGCGGATCTCGAAAAAATTCAAGCACTCATCTCACCTAGAGCTGGACAATCGTGCCGGCGGCCCGCTTCCGGCACGCCCACCGATCCGGTCCGGTAGTGGCACGGTCACGGCACGCTCGAGGACCGTGCCAGCCCGGCCTGAAGCACGCCGGACTTAGATCGGGCCACGGCTGGGATTATGAAAAGATGAGCGTGCCTAGGCAAGGCACGGCCCGTGGTACGGCGGACTTGGCACGATCACGACACGTTTGTCGTTGGCCCGGCACGGCACGAAAATCCGCTTCTATATTTTTTTTTTTTTTTGGTAAAAGTATACACTTATAACAAAAGCTGATTTAAAAAAAAAAAAAAAAAAAAAAAAAAAAACAAAAGCTGAAATTTTGAAATGGGCCAGCACGGTCCGGCCCGCTGTTAGGCACGCCTGGGCTGGCACGCAGAGAAGCAGCAGGTCAGTACTCAGTAGCACTGTAGCAGCCTAGCAGGCCAGCAGCAAGTGGCCCAATTAGCCGTTTTTTTTTTTTTTTCAAACATTTTGTAGTCCTCTTCAATTTTCCCTCCTCAATTCCGGTTTTCCTATAAATACTCCTTTATACAAATTCAATTCTTCACAATTCAATCCAACACTTCTACTCATCTTCTCTTTTATCCCCCTCATATACAAACTACCACTCTCCAAATTAGAATATTATTCCTAAATAAGTACTTACATAATCAAATACAATTACTTAATACTAACATTATTATCTAATCAAATAAAATTACTTATACTAAAATTATATACTTACTTGCAATTATTCAATATTAATCAAGGGTGAAGGGGTTCAATTTTCATTCATCAAATACCAAGCTTCACAAAAGCTAGACGCACTTATTTCCGAATCCAATTTTGGGGAGAAATTTCTTACTTATATGTGATTTCTTACTTATATGTGATTGTTAATTTGTCATATAATTGTTTGAATTTTTTGTTGCATGAATATTTATTTCACATAATTAGATTTATTTGCATTATTAATTAAAGTTTATTTAAGATTTATTTGATTTATTATTAATCATGGACGATAATTCCAATTCCAAAAGGCCTCGTTCTCAAACTGATCCAAACTCCCCACAAACACCAAACTCCCAATATCCAAACACTAGCCAGTTTATGAATTTTAATTCCCCACATCTACAAAATATCAATTGGACATCGCAAACACCATTTGGTTATGATTCAAACCGAATAGGTTCTTCTTCAACTCCAATCATGACCCCCACAAATTTATTCCAAACTTCGTTTCCTTACATGCCACAAATGACACAACAACACCAAATGTTCCCACCACAAATGTCACAAGACTCGTACTCACAAGAAAATTCCTCCACACATCCAATCTCAATCCCAAGCCCAAACTCAATCCCAAACCCAATCTCAAACTCAATCCCAAACCCAATCTCAAACTCAATCACAAACTCAAACCGGTTCTATAGACCCTCAATCTATCCCCCCCTCTCCACTTGATCAATGGATGACCGATGAACAAATGGAAACTATCACTAATAGAGCCGGCTCAAGCAAAGTTTGGCCCCATTACATCCAAACCACTAGCAAGCCTAAAAAAGCCAAATGTAGATATTGTGGTAACATATACTCCTACATATCCAAAAATGGTACCGGTCATTTGGCCCGACACATCAACAATAGTTGTAAGAGATTACCCACTTCAAATCAAATTTCAATGGACAAATTTTTATCAAAACCCAAAGGCCAAGAACCGTATGTTTATGATTATGAAAAATGTAGTGCTCAATTGTCTAGAATGGTTATTAGAATGGAGCATTCATTTTTATCCGTTGAGCATGATGAATTTAATGATTATATTTCCGTGAACCAACCCGAACATAAAAGAACGGGAAGGAAAGCATGTAAATCTAAAGCAATGGTTCAATATTTACATTTAAAGCATGATTTAATTTCCGAATTTGCAAAGTTGACATGTAAATTTAGTTTAACCGCCGATGCATGGGATTCGAGTTTAGATTATTCTTATATATGCATTACCGCTCACTGGATCGATTCTAATTGGAATATTCAAAAGCGCATTATTACATTTGCAAAGTTAGAACATCCTCATAGTGGTATTAACATGCATAATATTATTATGAATGGTATTGATGAATACGGGCTTAGATCTAGAATTTTATGTGTTACATTTGATAATGCAACAACTATGACTAATGTAGCTAATATGTTGAAAACTAGTCTTCATAATGTGTTTTTAGATGGCGATTTACTACATGTGCGATGTGCTTGTCATGTTTTGAACTTATGTGTTAGAGATGGTCTTCATGGTATTAGACAATATCATAAAATGTTTAAAGATATTGTTCACCATTTGAACTCGTCTAAGTGGAGACGTCAAGAGTGGAGAAATTATTGTAAGAGTGTTGGGATTCCGTATAGAAAATTTCCTATGGAAAATAATACTAGATGGAATTCTATGTATATCATGTTGGCTTCTATAATTCCTTACAAAGTACATTTGACAATTTTTTGGAACAAAAGTTTTCCCGATAACCCTTTACTTGATACTCATTGGAACAACATGGAAATTTATGTCGATTTTTTACGTGCTTTTGATGATGCAACAAAAGCTTTTTCGCATGTTTATCTCCCAACTTCTTCTCATTTTATTCTTCGTCTTTTTAAGATTGCTCAATTATTTGAAAAGTATCGTGGTGTTGATTCTCATCGTGCGTTTGTTCCCAAAATGGAGGAAAAGTTTCTCAAGTATTGGTCCGAAATTCCATATGTTTATGTCTTTACTATGATTTTAGACCCTAGATGGAAATTTGATATGACTATGAGGTTAATTATTTGTTATATGGATATGATGCAATTAGAATTTGATGTAGAAGCATATAAACAAAAGATTAGGTCAGCTTTCTTTAATGTTTTTTATCATTACGAGGCTCGTTTTGGTAAAACGAGTCGTCCTCCTTCTTTTACAAGTGCAAGTAGTAGTAGTGATATGGATATTTATGGTAGTGTTATGGATACAATTAATAGCCGATTAGTAGAGCCGGATGTAGGATTAGGACAAAGTCCTACATCCGACTTAGCCGAATATTCTATGTTTTTAGCTTATGATCATATGCGTCCTTTTACACAGGAAGAATCGAACAACTTGGATCTCTTGGCTTGGTGGCGAGACCAACGTAAGCAATATTTGGTGATGTCCGCAATGGCGGAAGATTTCTTGAGCATTCAAGTATCTTCGGTTGCATCGGAACGTGCTTTTAGTGCTTCCAAAAGGGTATTGCACGACACGAGAACAAGTATGAGATCCGATACCCTCGAAATGTGTGTGTGCTACAAGGATTGGTTGGATGCGGAAAAAAGAGTTCAAGGCCTCGAGCCCATTAAAGATGAAAGTGATGATGACGAGTCAAGCACTGCAAGCGTCTCCTCCCAAGGATCTCCAATTCGTGGCAATCCGTAGAAATTTGTAATGAATCATAACATTTTGTGATCTATTGTTTACTAGTATTTAAATTACTTTAACCAACACATGAAATCATTTCACATGTTGTAGCTTGTAACTTTCTTTTCACAATCAATAAAAAATTTGGAGGTAATTCAGTTATATAAAGTTTGCATTTATATGGTTTAATTTATAAAGCTTGTAACTAAGTTTGTGCAACAACAACAAGAAAAAAAAAAAAATTGGGACTAAATTAAGTTTGTGCAACAACAACAAGAAAAACAAAAAAAATTGGGACTAAACTAAGTTTGTGCAACAACAACAAGAAAAAAAAAAAAAAAAAAAATTGGGACAAGAACACATCGGCTACTGGAAGAAATTGTCCTTCTAATTTTTCTAAACTCCCAGTTACCTCCCTACTTTTCTTCTCAACTCCCTCTCTCGCTCTCTTCCTCATCTCACTCCATCATCATCACATCAGAGTGATCAGACCACCATCAGCATCAGTCCATCACCATCACATAAGACCACCATCATCACCATCGATCGCCGATCATATTCATCTTCATCAGACCACCACCACCGCCACCATTATCATCATCATCGCTTATCGCCTCCACCCATACGCGCCCAGATCTGCGATCATCGAAGCCGACCTCAAGACGCCGTCTTGACACGGGCCTGGCCCGGTCCTGACACGACGGCTGGCACGGCCGCAGCACGACGGACCACCGTGCCGCCCGGCGTGCCTCTTTGCTATTTCAAAATTTCGGCACGGTCCGAGCACGGCACGGTGGCACGAGTTGCGTGCCCGGGACCGTGCCATTTGGGCTCTTAGGTCCGCCGTGCCGGCACGGGGCACGGCCTGGTCCGGCCCGTGTCCAGCTCTAATCTCACCTAGTACCGAAGGGACAGAGAAATTGACAGGTAACATTAATTGTAATAATAGTTGGATTATTGATTCAGGGTGCTCCAATCATATGACAGGACAACGAGATATACACCTTGATATGAAAGAAGGAGATGTAGCTAGTATTAGTCTGCCAGACGGAGCTCAAACCATAGCTACTTGGAGAGGAAAAGTCAAAATAGACAACAATTTGATTCTCACTAATGTGTTATTTGTTCCTTCTTTATCCTACAATTTAATTTCTGTTGGCCAATTGATACGAGATTTAGATTATACAGTGAATTTTTGGCCCAATTTTTGTGTGATACAGGACCGTACTACGAGGACGCTGATTGGCGCGGGTGGGTATCGAGATGGGATTTACTATTTGAAGGGGGTTGTGCGACAGGAGCAATCACACAAGACACAAGTAACTCAGGACGTAGAATTATGGCATAGGCGAATCGGGCACCCATCTAGTAGTGTATTGTCGGATGTCTTTGATTCCTTAGGAAAGTGTTTTAGTTGGAAAAATAAATTCGTTTGTGATTGTTGTTGTAGAGCCAAACAAACCCGTTTGAAATTCTTTCGCAATAATAAAAGGACGCGTAACGTTTTTGATATGATTCATTATGACATATGGGGTGGTTATCGTACTCAAAGTTTGTCTGGAGCACACTATTTTTTAACTACCGTGGATGATTGTAGTAGGGCTGTTTGGATATACTTGATGGTTGACAGGACAGAAGCAGGAGATTTGTTGCGCAATTTCTGTACTATGGTAAAAACTCAATTCAACAAGCAGGTTAAACTCGTTCAAAGTGATAATGGGACGGAATTCAAGTCGGGTCCGATGCGCGAATATTATAGGGAACATGGTATGCTGTTCCAGACCAGCAATGTGGATACCCCACAACCAAATGCGCGAGTCAAACGCAAGCTTCGTCATATTTTGGAGATGGCCCGAGCTCTTCTGTTTCAATCTGGATTGCCCACGAAGTTTTGGGGTGAGTGTGTGCTTACTGCGGGCTACTTAATTAATAGACTACCGACTCCGGTTCTTGGAAGTAAATCCCCGTATGAAATCTTATATTATGGTGAGAAGCCACCCTTGGAAAATTTACTAGTTTTTGGTTGTCTTTGTTATGCGCACAATAAAACCCGAGTGAAAGATAAATTTGCAGAACGAGGATTGAGATGTGTTTTTTTAGGCTACCCACATGGTAAAAAGGGGTGGCGAGTGTATGATTTAGACAAACAGAAAATTTTCGTTTCTCGTGATGTAACATTATTTGAGCATACCTTCCCTTTTCTATGTTCAAGTTCAGACACCCACGTGGACATGGGGAGTTTTGAAAACACTCCTTTCTTTGATGATCAGGGAGCAGCGTTTGAGGGGGAGGTGCTCACGCACTTGAATGATAGCGACCTTTTTCAAAGTACAGTAAGGTTTCCAGCTGACCATCAGCCTGAGGGGGAGAGAGCTCCGACTGGGGCAGACCTGTCTGCTGGCCAGAATGAGCAGACCGAGACATAGCAGGAGCAGCCTGCTGACCAGGCAGAACAGGCCGCGGCAGAGCCTGTCGGGCAGGCCGTGAGTGCTCCTGAAGGTGCAGATGCAAGTGAGGTTATGGGTAAAGGTGCGAGACAGAAATTTGAGCCTTACTGGACAAAGGATTATGTGAAGAACGTCTGATGCAAGTCAGCTAAAATAGTAAATCCCACTTCGACATCAGCTCACTCGCGACAACGTGTTTCCTCGAATAAAGGTACGCGATATCCTATAGCCAATTATCTCACTTATAATTGTTTCTCTGCCGCACACAGAAATTTTATTGCAGCAATTAGCATTGATACGGAGCCTTCTACTTATCAAGAGGCCGCCAGGGATCAGCGTTGGAGAGAAGCAATGGGTAAAGAAATTGAGGCATTAGAGGAGAACAAGACTTGGAGTGTTGTTGAGTTACCGCCAGGAAAACGTCCCATTGGGTATCGATGGGTGTACAAGATCAAATATAAGGCAGACGGAACAGTAGAACGCTACAAGGCTAGATTGGTGGCGCAGGGATATACGCAAGTGGAAGGGATAGACATTCACGAAACTTTTGCACCCGTTGCAAAAATGGTGAGTGTTCGATGTTTACTTAGTGCATGTTGCAGTGGCAAAACAGTGGTTCATCTCACAACTGGATGTTAATAATGCATTTCTTCATGGAGATCTTAGTGAGGAAGTTTATATGAAGTTGCCACCGAGTTTTCATGCCAGTGCAAATAAAGTGTGTAAGCTCAAGAAATCTGTAACACCCCGTAATTTTTGGGTATTTAAATAATTAAGGGTGTTACTTTTTATTATATATTAGAGGATTTAATCAAAGTTTTATTGGAACTCGATTGAATTATTGTGGGTGCCAATTATAGAATTACACAAGAGGATTCATTAGTCATTCGGATTTGGATCGGGTTTGTGGATCACGCAACCCATCAAATTAGCTACGTCCAAACCCGAGTCTACCTTAATACCCATTTATGAAAAATAAAGAAAACCCTAGCTCCCCTTTGACAGTCATTCGCCCCCCCCCTTCTCCATCTCTCTCATTCTCTTAGCTTCCACCCGCATAAGATTTCAGCACAACTGTGTCAACTTCAAACACACACAATTCTCACATACGACCTTTGATTAAGACGTGGTTTGTGGCGTTAGAACCGTGTTTTTGATACAAATCTATCAACATGTAGATCGTGCCAAGATTCCACTTGATGCTCTCTTTAGAGGTGTTTTAGTGTATCTGTGTCTATCTACCGAGAACTATTTTGCCCTCTCGGTATTTTGATGATTCCTGTTGACTCATAGGGTATTTTGGGACAATATTTTGTGGAGATGTTACTAACCCTATTTGTGACAACATATACAAATTTGGTAAGGCCTAGATTTGTGTATCAAAAGTTATATCAGAATTCGTGGGTAAACCCTAATTCATGTTTATGATTCAGTGTGAGATTGATTCCCGTTGATCCGCTTGGAGTTTGTGCACAAAATATGAAGGGGACATTCCTTACATAACCTTTTATGACATACTCTAATTTGGTGGTCATCCTATGTCGGAGGTAGACGTTATTCATGTTTATTTACTACTGTCTCCTTTTGAACTCATTATAGATTAGTGTTAATTGTGAAAATTATGACTTATGGATACACCTTGTGAATTAGGAGATTATCGTTTGAGTTTGTGATTGATTGGGTACCTAAGTTGTGGATTCAAGGAGGTGTAGTTCGTAATCTTGTCTGATAGCGTTGAAAGGTAAGAACGTTGACCCTCGTAAGCTTGAGCTTCATTTCACACCATGACAATCCTTTGCATTCATCTTTGCTTCAATTTATCGCTCATATTCTATAACTTGAATATCTATCGCCTATTGCCATTGTTTATCTATTTTGATCACCTCTTGAGCATCTATTGACCTCCTACATTGATTATTGTTATTGATCATCTATTGATATTCTTGTTCCGGCTTTGGCCGTTTATAAATCAAGCTACTATGCGCGAATAACGTACTTAAGACGGATTAAAGATGTATCTATTTATACATATATAACTATACGTGTTTTATGATGTTTAAACCACCTAGAGCGATTAACCTCTGATCAAGGTATATGTAGCTAGGCCGGAGATCAGCTACCGGTCTCCTAAACGACTTCCTCTTAGGGACTGTGCGTCCTACCGTCTGCCTAGGAGGGGTGTGCACACTCGGGTCTTTAGGATCGTTTTATTCTCGATGCTCTAGTGTTGGATCGGCTTGGGGTAGGACCCTTGCGCAAATAAATTACTTAAAGAAAGATAAACAAAGATTATTGTGGTGATGAATACCACGTGCGCGCTCTACACGACTCGTGTCTTGGGTACACGAGCCGTGTCCGTTGTTACATTGTATTTTCGAGCTCACTGACTTGAGCACGACTCGTGCCAGGCCCCGTTTCAGGCTCTTGCCTCCTTTGCGTAGCTTTGTCTATTCTTTGTTAGCTACGCGCCAGTAAGGCGCGTATCTTAATTCTTTTGTGTCGCTTAAATGTCTTACTCAGCCTGTGCTGACGTTCTTTGTTTTGGGTTGTGTCCCTACCCTATTCTGGGGCCTGTGTCATCCTTTTGGTGGCGCAGTTGACAGGTTTGCAGATTGAGATGCATTGTATGGTTGAAGCGTCATTGCATGTTGGGCGTTTTGATGAGTCGTTACATATTTGCATTGGGGACGATTTGTAGTTTATCTTTTGGTTTAATTCTCGATTTGTAGATTCAGCTAGAAGTCTTCCGCTGTCATTTGTTCTTCTTGTTTATCAAGTTTGTTTTAAATTAGTCTTGCCGTTGACTTGGTAGTCAATGGCGGCATAACAATCCTTTATTTTTATATTTAAAGATAGCGAAAATTTAGGGTTGTTACAAAATCGTTGTATGGGCTAAAACAAGCTTCGAGGAATTGGTTTGCAAAATTGTCTGACTCGCTCAAGAAATATGGTTTTGTGCAATCCATGGCAGACTATTCTTTGTTCACTTACAGGAAACAAGGCACGATTCTAGCGGTCCTTGTGTATGTCGATGGCATGATAGTTGTCGGAAATGATGAGAAAGCAGGTATTGATTTTAGGCAATACCTAGATGTACACTTTGGGATCAAGGATTTGGGAGCCTTGAAATATTTTCTTGGCTTAGAAGCAGCAAGAGACAAGCATGGAATTCATTTGAGCCAACGTAAATACATACTGAGCATCATAGAAGAATGTGGTTTACTTGCGGCGAAGCCAGTTGACTTGCCATTACCACAAAATCACAAGCTCGCTCTGGCAGATGGAGAGCTGATAGACGACCGAACTTGTTATAGGCGGCTAGTTGGATGACTGATATATCTGACCATAATCAGGCCGGAATTAGTGTACCCGGTACATGTCCTGTCACAATTTATACAGTCACCACGAAAAGAGCATTGGGAAGCAGCATTACGTTTGGTGCGGTATTTGAAAGGGAGTCCAGGACAAGGGATTTTCTTCGAAAATACAAGTGAATTACAGTTGTATGCGTACTGTGATTCTGATTGGGCAAGTTGTCCTATCACGAGGCAATCATTAACCGAGTATTTTGTTACTTTGGGAAAGTCGCCGATTTCGTGGAAAACAAAGAAACAAGGGACAGTGGCTAGGTCATCAGCCGAGGCAGAATATAGAGCGATGGCACATGTTACAAGTGAGATAATATGGTTGAAGTCGTTTTTGGGATCACTCGAAGTGTTCCATACACAGCTAGTACGTTTGTTTTGCGATAATCAAGCTGCTATACATATAGCCAAAAATCCTGTGTTTCATGATCGTACGAAACACATAGAGATAGATTGTCATTTCGTTAGGCAGCACTTGGTGCGAGGAGACATTGTGACTTCGTATATAGGGACAAAGAATCAGCTAGCCGATATTTTCACGAAGGCGTTAGGATGACACCAATTAGAAGCGCTCATTGGCAAGATGGGCATTTGAGTCCCGACAACTCCACCTTTAGGGGGAGTATGGGAAAAGTAATTAGGAATATTGTGTAGTTTTCTATATGTGTTAGTATACCAATTAGAGATATGGAATATGTGTGAGTATATAAAGACATGTAATCTGCAATTGAGAAATATAGAGAAAAATTCCCTGAATTCAATAGTTCCTAAGGCCACATTTGCTGAAAATCTGGAAATCACGTGGGCAAAGCATGGAAAAGTAGAGGAACAAGGTCAAGCACCATTGCAATCATCACTCGTGTCCCAATAATTGTTTTCACTCCATATAAAAATGAAATTCTGAATATAGAAATTAAGAATTTTTGGTGTGGTTTTGGGTGCAAAGTTCTTCCATTGTTCATATAATTTCTTAAATTTCGATTCTTGAGCAATATGATGTGTCAATAGAAGAACCCTAAATTAAGTTCATCCATTAGTAATGCCCTAAGATATGCCTCTTGGCAGGCGATACGCAAATTTCATCATAAATCTGATCTTTACAAAACCTTCAAAGAGATTTATTAATTATTATGGTATGTACTGATGGCCTTTAAAAAATTTAAAGTTGCCCACATACAAAACCTAAATTTTCAACAAGAAATTAAATAAAACGTAAATGTTATAATCTCTATCTGATATATAAGATGGTGAAAAACTAGCCTCTTCATCACCATTCAGTCATCATTTACCCTCGACATAGAGGTCGTCTCAATAGCTCTCACATTTCGGGAGTCCATCGTCCATGCATGTCTCAAAGTGTTACTCCGATCCCTATCTATTAAGGTTTTTTCAAATTCTTCTTGTTATAGCATGGGGTAGTACATTTTTTATCAACTACTCTAACACTTATATGGAGTGTATAGTAATATAGAGGTCAATGCTTAGTTTGACATGAATATATGTAATTCCACGCCTAATTAACCATCTTACTAAACACTAGAACGAGACCAATTCATATAGTACGGAGTACAATGTTATTGAATTCTGGATGATCTCGTAATAACAATAGTAGTAACGACATAAGCACCTTACGCCTAATTAAGGGGCAGGGGCGGAGACAGGGGGGCCTACCCCGGCTACGACATGCAGCAAGTTTCCGAAAAGTCGAAAGTTTTTGTTTAAATCAATATCAATATATATTATTAAAGCAGGTTTTTTTGGAGCTCCCACAATGATTGGAACATTCTAGAATGTCCATTTTTTCATATCATGTAATTAAAATATTATATATAAATCTCATATATGATAAATAACCAAAGAATATAATGTTAATTGTACATGATATGGTAAATAGAAAATAATTAAATGATTGGAACATTCTAGAATGTCCATTTTTGTCCATTTTTCCATATCATGTAATTAAAATATTATATATAAATCCCATGTATGGTAAATAACCAAAGAATATAATGTTAATTGTACATGATATGGTAAATAAAAAATAATTAAACGATTGGAACACTCTAGAATGTCCATTTTTCCATATTATGTAATTAAAATATTATACTCCCTCCAGTTCTGAATGATGTTCTTGTTTTCTTTTTGAGTCAGTCCTAAATGATGTTCTACTTTCCTTATTTGTAATGATTTTTGTGGTCCTAATTGTTTGTGACCCACCCACTTTCATTTTCCACCACATCTTACTTCTTACAAAAAAATCCGTGATATTTTATTGTGGAAGATCATATAGAACAGGAGGGAGTATATAAATCCCATGTATAGTAAGTAATCAAAGAATATAATGTTAACTAGTTTGATGGCCCGTGCAACGCCCGGGCTATTTATGTTTAAATGTTAAAATTGTATAAACAAAATTTTTATCTAAGACTTTTAATCTCATTTCAAACACTCGTGGGATATTTGTAATGCAATTAGATGAAAGTCGCCATTAAAAACCTAAAGTCATGTTTCGAACACCCGTGGGATATTTATAATGTAATTAGATAGAAAGTCACATTTAAAAACCTAAAATCTTGTTTCGAACACCCGTGGGATATTTGTAACGTAATAAGATGGAAAGTTACCTTTCAAAATCTAAAATCTCATTTCGAACACCCGTACGATATTCGTAATGTAATTACATGGAAAATCACCTTCCAAAACCTAAAACCACATTTCCAACACCCGTGGTATATTTGTAATGTAATTAGAGGAAAAGTCACATTTCAAAAGCTAAACTCCCATTTTGAAACACCCGTGGGATATATGGTCAAATTGCCATAAATCAACTAATTACTATATTATTCAACTATTTTCCATAAATCAAGTAATAATTTATTAGAATAATATCACCATATAGTAATACTTACCATATCCTATTTTGGATAAACTTTATTTACAATATAATAATATTATTATATGCCACGTGTCAGCGTAGGAATTGAGCGGGTTCAGGATTACATATATATATATATATATATATTAGATTGTACATGATATGGTAAATAAAAAATAATTAAATAAGAATGGAACTTTCAAGAAACTTTATGTTATGTGTAAAAAAATTTGTATTTAAATCTTACATGGACTAAATAAGTGATATGGCAAGTGAACAACTAATTTAATGTCAATTATACACGATATTGTAAGAAAATAATTAAATAAGAATTATACACTTTATGTAAAGTAAGAAATAATTCAATAAAATGTAATTTTGACCTAAAAAATGAAGGCATTTTTGAGTTCCCGCAGCGATTGGAATATTCTAGAAAGTCCATATTTTCACATTAGAAAGTCCATATTTTTTACTTACCATATCATGTATAACTGGTATTGAGTTATTTGTTCATTTACCATATCACTTATGACTTATCATCATGATTAGTACATGATATGGTAATATATATAAAATGTAATTTTGAACTCAAAGAAAAAATGTATGTGATATGGACACATGGTTCACAAAAATGAAACCTCAAATATATATACAAACATGAAAAAGAACCATGTGAAAAATAGAACTGCAAAGATACCATGTGAATGTTCCTAAGTAATAGTTATTTTAAGAGGCCGGCTAACTAATAGTATTGAAGGTAGTATTTTTAAAGAAACGTGACATTAGAGAGTAATGATTTAAAATTTTACAATTAAATAACAAAATTTTATTTTAGATTTTAGCAAAAAACAATTTCAATTATGTGTCTGAAGGGCAAAAACTAAGTACATATTATACACAAACCTAAAAATGTTGACACCATGTGAAAAAAATAGAATTATAAGGCTACTATGTGAATGTTTCGAAGTAATACTATCTTTTGTTTTTTTAAAAGTAAACAATAGTATTCAAAGTTGTGTTTTTGTATAAAAGTATAGTTGTAAATGACATTAAAAGTTGTTGATTTAAAGTCGAACAATTAAAGACGGAGATTTTGTTTTAGAATATACTATTTGTTTTCTTTTTCAATCATGTGTCCAAAGGGCAAAAATTAAGGTACATATTTTTGTGAAATTTTCCTAATTAATCATAGCGAATCCTTAAATTTATTACACTTAAATATAATTTTCACATAAATAAGTCATGTAACATGCCCTTGGGTCACTCTATCAAAATTTTATTGTAATTATTTGATATTTGACACTAAATTATATATTTTAAATTTTATTTAAAATTATATACATGTTCATTATCAGGAATCTAATTATTAAGGCTCAGTAAAAGGTATAAGTTCTCAATTTGTAAAATAAATTTTATAATAAAAGTAATTGTTTACACGGGTAAAATAAAATGCAAGTAATAGGAATTTTTTTCCGAAATAGGGCTCAAAAAATAAATATTAAACAAAATGGGTTGGATTGAAAAATGTTCAATCTTATGGGGTGCACGTTACCCCATTTAGGTTCGAGACAAAACGGCCAGTTTCACTGGCGGTTTTAAGCGTCTTGAACAGTAGCTTTGAGACTGAGAAGAAATTTTGGCTAAGGTGAAACCGCCATGGGGGGTGGCGGTTTCATCACCGAACTGAGTATAGAAAATCGAAATAAAATTTTTTTGTCAAGGGTGAAACCGCCATGGGAGGTGGCGGTTTCACCTTTTTTTTTTTTTTTTTTTTTTTTTTTTTTTTTTTTTCTCAATCCTTATATTCGTATTTTGGGGAAAAAAAAACATAACCCCCCCGACTCTCACCCCCGACTCACCCCCAACTCTCCACATAACATCCCTCTCTCCTGCTCCGTCGTCCGCTGCCGCCGCCTGCTGCTCCGTCGCCGCCCGGTTGTACTCTACACTCCTAATTGTTCCTGTTATTTAGGTAATGTGTCTCTCTCCTTAATTTAGGTTAATTTCATTCATTTTAATTTAGGTTAATTTCAATTCATTACTTTAATTGTTTGTTTTTTTAGTTAGATTACTAATTTATTGAATAAATTGTTTTTTTAGTATTGATAATGATTTGCATTTTCATGGGTATATAGTAGAAGTTGAATTTTTAGGGGTTTTGTTTAATATTGTAATTTAACCACCTTAATTTAGGTTAATTTGAGTTCATTGAGTTGTTTTTTAGGTTAGATTACTAATTTATTGAATAAATTGTTTTGTTAGTATTGATAATGATTTGCATTTTCATGGGTATATAGTAGAAGTTGAATTTTTAGGGGTTTTGTTTAATATTGTAATTAAACCACCTTAATTTAGGTTAATTTGAGTTCATTGAGTTGTTTTTTAGGTTAGATTACTAATATCTTTAATCCAATTTAGTTAGTATTGATGCTTGAGTTTAATTATTAAAATTCATAAGTCGATTTTTAGGGTTTTGGTTAATTGAAGATTTATGTTAGTTGAATTTCTTAATTAAATTAGTTTATTTTTCTCATTATAGAATGGAAATTACTGGATATCCTTTGGTATGTTATTGGGATGGAGAAATTGTTGAAGCTAATGGAAATGTTAGTTATAAGGGTGGAAATGGGAGTTTTGTATTTGCTAGTACTAGTATGACTTATAATGACTTCATTGGGGAGATTTGTGACGCAATGAAAATCAATAGAAATAGTGTTTCATTGACGGTGAAGATGAAGTATCCGAGTGCGGGGTGTTATAAGGTTGTACCCCTTAATAATGATCGTTCTTTACTTGCTATGTGGGCAATTGTTCGACACTCAAAGGTTCCTTCTATGGACATTTATGTTGAAGTGGGAATGCTAGACTCTAGAAATGTATTGGCAACAACGATTTCAACAACGCCCAATACTTCTCTCACATTAATGAGATTTGGGGATGTTGCGCAATATGTTTCTATTGAAACCAATAACACAAATAAGGGAACTTTGGACGGGGATTTAGAAGGAGATGAGGCTGAGGAGGAGTTGAATGTTGTTGAACGTATGATTGATGATGAAGATGAGGATGATGATTTGGTTGGGAAGAGTGCTCCACACGTAGAATTCAATACGATTCATGAAATTGATCAACAACATGTGAATGCTTGGAAAACATGAGTCAATGAAGTTGAAGTTAATGTTGGTAGGGAGTTTATAGTTGGTCAAAGATTTCCAAATAAGGCTACTTTGATAGAAAATGTAACTTTGTACTCTGTACAATGTAACCAAACTTTCAAAGTGCCTGAATCCAAACCCCACACTGTCACTTTCAAGTGTGGTAGAACACCAAACCCATGCAATTGGAGGCTTAGGGCATCACAAAAACAAGAACAGTTTTCAGAAGCGTTCACCATTGTCACTTATCTTGGGCCTCACGAAACTACCTGTGTTGGTGACGTTATTCCACGCGATCATATGAATTTGAAACAAGGTTTCATTAGTGAAGCTATTAAAAACCTTGTTGCCAAGGATTGGTCCATTATAGTCCCAGTTCTTATTGAATTTATCTTTGATAAATTCAATTATACTATCTCATATATGAAGAGGTAGAATGCTAAACAAAGGGCAATTGCAAATTTATATGGTGATTGGGATGAATCCTACACTTTGCTTTCTCACTTCATGCAAGCAATGAAAGAATCCAACCCGGGAACTGTTGTGCATTTTGTGAATACGCCAACATGCAAACCTAATGAGGAAACTTTCTTTCGAGTGTTTTGGGCATTTGGACCATCAATTCAAGGTTTCAGCCATTGTCGCCCTCTTATAACTATTGATGGCACTAATTTATATGGGAAATATAAGGGTACTTTACTTATTGCAATGGCAGTTGATGCTAACGACCAACTTTACCCACTTGCTTTCGGTATTGTTGAGAGTGAAAATACTAATAGTTGGCCTTGGTTTATGGCATGTATAAGGAGGTTCGTGACAGATAGAAAAGGTCTTTGTGTTATATCAGATAGACATGATGACATCAAAGCTGCAATGAATGATGAACACATCGAAATGACTGAGCCTCATGCCTACCATAGATTTTGCATGCGTCATGTGGCATCCAACATCAACACAAAGTTTAAAAGTAGGGATTTGAAAAACTTGTTTGGTTGAACTGCCACACAACATCAGAAGAAGAAGTTCAATCGTGGTTTCAATCGAATGGGTGAAATAAATATTGATACACGACGTTATTTGACCAAACATGGCTTGGAGATGGAGAAGTGGTCAAATTATCATGACGGTGGGTTTAGGTATGGTATAATGACTACCAATATGGTGGAGTGTTTCAATGGAGTTTTGAAAGGAGGCCGATTCTTACCCATAGTCGCACTTGGGAAATTGAAATTTTATCGAGTCAATGCGTACTTTGTGGAGCGGCGTGAGAAGGCAAAACAAAGGCTTGAAGAGGGACATGCATATTGTAAGAAAGTAATGGATGCCATTGCTGTAAATTCTGAGAAGGCCGCACATCATACCGTTGTGGCATTTGATAGAGGACTATTTCAAGTGACCACTGGGTCGGGGCATAGAGATAGTGGAAAAGGGAAACATAAGCATACTGTGAATGTTGTGACTAAAACATGCACTTGTAAAAAACTTGAAATTTACAAGTACCCTTGTTCACATGTACTTGCCGTTTGTAGTTCAATGGGTTTAAGTACAAATGAATTTGTGGATGTGTTTTACACTAGTGGTGAGTATTTGGTGTCATACACACCCAAATTTCGACCCATTTCGGATGAAGCTTATTGGGCACCTCTTGATGGTCCTACAATTCTTGCTAATAAGGATATGAAACGTGAACCCAAGAAGAAGGGTACGAAGGATAAGTCACATTCAAAGCGATTGCGTAATGAGATGGATGAAAAACCACCATCAAAATCATTATGTGGCATATGTCGTCAACCGGGTCATAACAAAAAAACATGTTCTTTAAGAGGGTAACATTTTTTGTTGATCTTTATATTGTTGTCAACTTATTTTCGCCTAATTTTTTTGTATAATGTTTTAACTCTCTTCTTTTTATTTTTGTAGCTCTCATGGAAGCGGATCTTCATCCGGGACCGATCGACCCGTCTCTTCTCAAACTGTAAGACAAACACAGGAGTCAAGCAATTTGGGAAGGAGAGGAGGTGAGTCCGCTTAGATGTAGAACTCACATAAAATGGCATGGTGAATATCGTCCTTGTAAGCGGGTAGTTAAATTTATTAGGAAAACCCAGTTTTATGGGGCGCATAGAGTAGCTAGTGTTAAGTTAGATGCGGATTTAATAAGTGCGTTGGTAGAACGATGGAGGCAAGAAACCCACACTTTTCACTTAACCGTTGGGGAAGCCACTATCACTTTGCAAGATGTGCAAGTTATGTTAGGTTTGAGGATAGATGGAAAAGCTGTGACGGGTTATACCAATCAAGATTGGAAGGGATTGGTGACTGAATTGTTGGGAAGAGCACCGGGGGAAAATTTGAAGGGAACTTCTTTGAAAATTTCATGGTTGATGACTCATTTTAATTATTTGCCCAACGGTGTGGACGATGCCACATTTCATTGCTATATCCGAGTGTATCTGCTCATTTTGTTTGGTACCGTTCTATTTCCTGATAAAAGTGGGGATGTAGTTCAAGTAATCTATTTGCCATTGTTAAGTGATGTCAATAGATTGGATGATTACTCGTGGGGAAGTGCGGTACTTGCAACATTGTATCGTAACTTGTGTCGAGCATGCATGTTGTAAGGGTGCATTAGAGATAGCCGGACCTCTTATTCTACTCCAGTTATGGTCTTGGGAACGTATTGCTATAGGACGTCCTATGAACATGGGACCATTAGAATATGATGAGGATTCCGATGAGGATGAGGATGAGGATGAGGATGAGGATGATGATGAGATTATAGCTAGTCCATTTGGGTCACAACATATCTATGGGAGAGATGCATTAGGACGTAAGTGGCTTATGATCGATCGACGAAGAGCCGATGGGATTTTCTCTCTTACCGCTTATAGAGATGCATTCGATTGTATGACTCATGATCAAGTAAGTTTACTTATCCACATTGTTTTGTGACTTTTTAAACATGAAAATAATTTGGTAATTCACTTATTTATTTGTTTTATTTTAGTTCATTTGGCAGCCTTATACAGCGGATGTCATCTCAGCTCTCTCTCCGACTTGTTCTAAGGATGAACAAGATTGGTGTGTTTTGGCTCCTATGGTCTGCTTCGATATTGTAGAGTGGCATTGTTCGGATCGGGTAGCACGCCAATTTGGTTTGAAGCAAACAATCCCGGTGGATTGTGATACTTCTGAGACTCTTCATAAATTGGATAGGAGAGGAAATCGTAAGATAAGTTGGAGTGAAATCCACAATGTCTATATCGATTTATGGCGTAGGCGTCGAGAGAGGGTGATGGCTACTACCGATTTAGATGATGGCACGATGCATTACAATGATCCGTACATGGTTTGGTATCGAAACCATACTCGTCGTGTCATTGGAGCTGTCAAACAATCTCTTGGTGGCTCGGTTTCCTACCATCCTTCTTCTCCCTCAATTCAATTGCTTGTAAGTATCGTTTATCATTATTTCACTTTTATTGAATAGTAAGCATGTTTAGGAAATAATTAGTGCAACCTTTTGATTTTTGTGGTTGTAGACCCAAGGTTTTGCAACTCTACACATGAGGTGTGAGCATGACATTCAAGCTGCACTAAATGACGCATCTAGTGTCAATTTTGTTCAAACTTTAAGCAACATTCGCAAACATTGCTCCGAATGTCTCGAGAAGGTGGGATTTTCACATCTTATCCAACAATCCCAAGAACGACCAAGTGCAAGTTTGGAGGATCATTCTCTTCTCATACAATATATGCATCGACGTAGAGGTGGTTCTCCTTTGACACCAATTATGGAAGGCAACACTCCGGATTCTTCCTCAAGCCAACCCGCTTCCTCAAGCCAACGTCGAGGCACACGCCGTCGCCGCCTAACGGAAGATTAGTTATTAATATAGTAGTTTGTAATGTATGGGAACAATTTGTCAAGTTTATGTTGTATTCGACTCTTTTAAGTATGTAAAAGACGATTTAAGTTATAAAATAAGATGCCATGCCATTTGAGTTCTCATCTTGGGTTGTTATTCACGTTATTGAACGATTGTGGTCGTGCCATTTTGGTTTGGGTTGTTTGAGTTGCAGGTAAATGGAAAAGAAGGGGAAAAGAAGGAAAACAATCTCAAAAAAAAAAAAGAAGGTAAAACCGCCATGGAGACTAGCGGTTTCAACACAGAGAAACCGTCAGTCTCCATGGCGGTTTCTTCACAGAAATGAGAGTATGGAATTTTTAGAAGAAATTTTGGCTAGAGTGAAACCGCTGTGAAGGGTGGCGGTTCCACTTGAAGTGAAACTGCCACCCCCCATGGCGGTTTCACTCTAGCCAAAATTTCCCTATACTCAGTTCGGTGATGAAATCGTCATGGGAAGTAGCGGTTTCACTTCAAGTGAAACCGCCACCCCCCATGGCGGTTTCACCTTAGCCAAAATTTCTTCCCAGTCTCAAAGCTACTGTTCAAGACGCGTAAAACCGCCAGTGGCACTGGCGGTTTTGTCCCGAACCTAAATGGGGTGACGTGCACCCCATAAGATTGAACATTTTTCAATCCAACCCATTTTGTTTAATATTTATCTTTTGAGCCCTATTTCGAAAAAAAAAATCAAGTAATAGATCATATATAAAGGTTTAGATATTCATGGGTTCAATTTTATCATTATGATTAGACATCATTATTAAGTGACTCGTGCGATGCACGAGGTTTCATTAAAAAAATTAATTTAGTTCTAATTTATTAGAGGGTGCTAAGTTAAAATTGTAAAATTAAAGACAAATACTTTATTTTAGATTATAGTATTTGTTTTCTATAATGTGTCCGAAGGGCAAAAATTATGGCACATATTGTAAATAAACATGAAACTGTGGAAATTAGGTGAAAAATAGAAACACAAGAGTACTATGTGAATGTTTCTAAGTAATAAAATTTTTTTTTTTTTTCAAGAGGTTAAGTAATACTCCATCTTCAAGGTAGTTCTATTGAAATAAATATAATTGTAGTGACATTATAGTGAGAGGTCTGATTTGAAAGTATAAGTTTTCAAATTTGTAAAATGATGTTCATATAATGAAAATAATTGTCTAAAGCAACAGTTTTTATATAAGGGTCAAATATATACCGGTTCAAGTTTATCATCATAATTGGATAACGTCATTAAGAGACCCATTTTTTTGAGCTCCCACAATGATTGAAACATTCTAGAATGTCCATTTTTTCATATCATGTAATTAAAATATTATATATGTAAATCCCATGTATGGTAAATAACCAAAGAATATAATGTTAATTGTACATGATATGGTAAATAAAAAATAATTAAACGATTGGAACATTCTAGAATGTTCATATTTCCATATAATATAATTAAAATATTATATATAAATCCCATGTATGGTAAGTAACAAAGAATATAATGTTAATTGTACATGATGTGGTAAATAAAAAATAATTAAATAAGAATGGAACTTTCTAGAAACTCTATGTTATGTATAAAAAAATTTGTATTTAAATCTTACATGGACTAAATAAGTGATATGACAAGTGAACCAATAATTTAATGTCAATTATACATGATATGGTATGTAAAAAAATAATTAAATAAGAAATATACGCTTTATGTAAAGTAAGAAATAATTCAATAAAATGTAAATTTGACCTAAAAAAAGAAGGTTTTTTTTAGTTCCCGCAGCGACTGCAATATTCTAGAAAGTCCATATTTTCGCATTAGAAAGTCCATATTATTTGTTCATTTACCATATCACTTATCATCATGATTAGTACATGATATGGTAAGTGAACAAATAATTTAATTTGAATTGTACATATATATAAAATGTAATTTTGAACTCAAAGAATAAATGTATGTGATATGGACATATGGTTCACAAAAATATCAAAACGAATGCAAAGATACCATGTAAATGTTCCTAAGTAATAATTGTTTTAAGAGGCCGGCTAACTAATAGTATTGAAGGTAGTGTTTTTAAAGAAACGTTTAGTTCTAATGACTTTAGGAATTTTTTTTCGAAATAAGGCTCAAAAAATAAATATTAAACGAAATGGGTTTGATTGAAAAATGTTCAATCTTATGGGGTGCACGTCACCCCATTTCAGGTCCGGAACAAAACCGCCAGTGCCCCTGGCGGTTTTAAGTGAAGAGAAATCGCCACCCTCCATGGCGGTTTCTTCACAAAAATGAGTATACAAATTGAGTGGGTGATATTTTGGCCGAGGGTGAAACCGCCATGGGGGGTGGCGGTTTCACTTAAGTGAAACCGCCACCCCCCATGGAGGTTTCACCCTTGGCCAAAATATCACCCCGATATAACGTCAATCCAAAAAAAAAAAAAAAAAAATGAAACCGCCATGTGGGGTGAGTGAAACCGCCACCCCCCATGGCGGTTTTACCCTAGCCAAAATATCACTCACAACCTCATAGCTACTGTTCAAGACACTTAAAACCGCCAGGGGCACTGGCGATTTTGTCCAGAACTTGAAATGGGGTGACGTGCACCCCATAAGATTGAACATTTTTCAATCCAACCCATTTTGTTCAATATTTATTTTTTGAGCCCTATTTCGAAAAAAAATTCTGACTTTAGAGAGTAATGATTTAAAATTTTACAATTAAAGAACAAAAATTCATTTGAGATTTTAGCAAAAAACAATTTCAATTATGTGTCTGAAGGGCAAAAATTAAGTAAATATTATACACAAACCTAAAAATGTTGACACCATGTGAAAAATAGAATTATAAGGCTACTATGTGAATGTTTCGAAGTAATACTATCTTTTTGTTTTTTTTTTAAAAAGAAAACAATAGTATTCAAAGTTGTGTTTTTGTATAAAAGTATAGTTGTAAATGACATTAAAAGTTGTTCATTTAAAGTTGAACAATTAAAGACAGAGATTTTATTTTAGAATATACTATTTGTTTTCTTTTTCAATCATGTGTCCAAAGGGCAAAAATTAAGGTACATATTTTTGTGAAATTCTCCTAATTAATCATAGCGAATCCCTAAATTTATTTACACTCAAATATAATTTTCACATAAACAAGTCATGTAACATGCCCTTGGGTCATTCTATTAAAAATTTATAGTAATTATTTGATATTTGACACTAAATTATATATTTTAAAATTTCTTTAAAATTATATACAAGCTCATTATCAGGAATTTAATTATTAAGGCTCAGTAAAAGGGTATAAGTTCTCAATTTGTAAAATAAATTTTATTAATAAAAGTAATTATTTACATGGGTAAAATAAAATGCAAGTAATAGATCATATATAAAGGTTTAGATATTCATGGGTTCAATTTTATCATTATGATTAGACATCATTATTAAGTGACCCATGCAATGCACGAGGTTTCATTAAAAAAAATTATTTAGTTCTAATTTATTCGAAGGTGCTAAGTTAAAATTGTAAAATTAAAGACAAATACTTTATTTTAGATTATACTATTTTTGTTTTCAATAATGTGTCCGAAGGGCAAAAATTATGGTACATATTGTAAACAAACATGAAACTGTGGAAATCAGGTGAAAAATAGAAACACAAGAGTACTATGTGAATGTTTCTAAGTAATAAAATCTTTGTTTTTTAAGAGGTTAAGTAATACTCCATCTTCAAGGTAATTCTATTAAATTAAAATATAATTGTAGTGAAATTGTAGTGAGATGTCTGATTTAAAAGTATAAGTTTTCAAATTTGTAAAATGAGGTTCATATAATGAAAATTATTGTCTAAAGCAATAGTTTCTATATAAGGGTCAAATATTTACCGGTTCAAGTTTATTATCATAATTGGATATCGTCATTAAGAGACCCGTGCAACGCACGGGCTTACATCTAGTTTACTATAAAATTAGTGAAAATAAGGTAAATCGTAGTATTCAACCAACCCCAACTTAAATAAATAAGTTTCTTTCAAGTCCAAATTTTAATCCTAGCTCCGCCACTGTTAAGGGTAAGATCGATCTCCCCATCCACCTTATGCTGTCACACACTCTTGGAGTCGATCCTGCCTATCGGACACCCTTAGAGTCGATTCTGCTTATTGGACACGCTTGGAGTCGATTATGCCCGTCGAACGACATTGAAGAAGAAGGTCCCAAAGAAGTAGGATACGCCATTGTGTTCCAAGGGAAGCAAACACGACGAGGGAAAAAGAGGCACGGCCCAGACGGCGTAATAGACCAAAAACATTTATTCTCAAGACCACATAAGCAGCTGTCCCTAAAAGAATCATATATGTTGAACCACTTGGGGAGCTCCTCCTCGTCTCCCCACTTGAAGCTGCAATAAAACAATGTGTTTCCCCAAAAATTTGGGATAAATGAAAATTCCCATGACTTACCAGGATTTAGCACTTGCTCATCTAGATCGTCGTCTCCGGATTTACAATGTACCGTGAGATCGACTCCAAGACCGAGTGCGTTAAACATCCTTACGTAAAACGTGAATGGGAAGTCTGATGCTGGTGGTTTTTCTGTAATGCAAGTAGTAAGAATACTTGCAAAATAGATTGTTAGTAGCAGGACATTTTTTTGAGGCCTCCACATTCTTAATTTGAAAAAAAAAAAAAAAAAAAAAAAAAAAAAATTGCTCAATTCAATTGTATGGTACGAGCAAAAGCTAGCTAGGATGAACAATGTATATATGGTATATGAGATTGTGCTTCATGCCATCATTGCCGTTTTCCAATGTCACGACCTTAATTATATCCTCCATCAGTATAATATGTATATACGACTACGAGTACGAGTATATGCTGGGTTTGATTGTTTGAAGTACCAGAATTTTTGGTGTACGTTAAATGAGCTAGCTAGTAGGTCACTCGACACTTATGTTGGACAAGGTGACGATGTCTTATGAACCAACTACAAAGTACATACATAACAACACTTTCATACTTCAAGGATGTACAAAATAAGTATGAGCAAAGGCTAGTATTAATATTAATGTATATATGGATCGAGTATATGAGATTGTGCTTCATGCCTTCATTGTCGTCTTGCCAATGTCATGACCTCATATCTTCCAATAGTATGTGGGTTTTACTCTTTAACCCATTTAAGTATGAGATTTTTTAGCTAGTAGCTCACTCGAAACTCATGTTAGTTGGACAAAGTGATGTCTCATGAATCAACTATCAAGTACATCGACACTTTCATTTTCCAAGGACAGAATAAGACGTTCGAATTGAATGAATAAGAATGTCTTTTTATTTGATGTGAGTCATGGTTGTTAGTGGAGTAGTACTTAAAAAGTGTAGGTTAGCCACGTCAAACCA
Source organism: Spergularia marina (assembly GCA_963680865.1). NCBI lineage: Eukaryota > Viridiplantae > Streptophyta > Magnoliopsida > Caryophyllales > Caryophyllaceae > Spergularia > Spergularia marina. The sequence continues at coordinate 23,043,410 of OY804549.1, forward strand.
GATGAGACGACTCATTTGAATCTGCGAACTCTTTAACGCTCATGCGACGATGTCTTATTTATACGTAATTATTAAGTGGTGATATATACACGCTGAAATCAACTAAGGCACGCTACCCGTAGTAATGCGCTTGTACTGCACATGTCAATTATTGTCAAGGAATGAAAATAGAACTAGACATTTGAAGATGGAGTTTTCTATGATTTAGGGCCTGAACTTTGAAGGATTTCTTACCTTTTTCCTTATTATTATTTCAGGACCTTTTAACTTTTTATTTTTTTCAAGACCTCCATTCACATCCAATAGTAAAGTGCTCGCGTAATTTTTTTTCGAGGGGATCAAATGTAAATTTAATTCGAATTTTGCAATTATCTTTTTTGCTTAATTCTAGTTTGTACACTTAAATTATGTTTTTTTGTCTAAACCATGACCGAAATATAATGTTTTTTTTTTTTTTTGGCAAGAAAATTAGAGCTTTATTCATCCCTAAAAGGGGAAAAGCAAAATCTTACAAAAAATATAGAACCACTAGTTAACCATCAAGGCACTCTATGATCTCCTCATGATCATAGACATTTGATTTAGCTAAAAGCCTAACACTAACAAGAAATTTGATCTGCCCAACAAGTTGCTCAGAACTCCGACTATCTCCCCTGAAAATCCTATTATTCCTCTCCATCCAAAGCATATACACAGTTGAGGTGAGGCTGCAAATTGACATGGCAGTTTTCCAATGTCTTCTAGTAATGTGCTTTGCAAACCATTTAACTTCCGCAGACAGAGTTGTGGTATTATGAGCAATCCCCAACCAGTTTTGGATATGATTCCAAACTTCCTTAGAGTAGCTGCAATTGAAGAAAATATGCTTATGATCTTCGGCTGCTTTGGAACAGAGACTGCATCTGTTGATGATGATCATACCTCTTCGACACAGGTTATCAACAGTAGGAAGAAAACCTTGCAAAGCCATACTAACTGTGATGCAATGCTTAGGCATATTTACTGTATGCCAGATAATCTTATACCCGTGCATTCTTGGAAATTTTTGTCGAAAGAATTCGTAAGCTTTGCTGATTTTGAACTTACCTCCGGCAGACCAGGACAGCAGGGCTGTTCCAGCAGCTTGGCAAGAGCCAGCTTTACCAACAAGCTCATCCCTGACTTTAATGATAGCTTTCCAATTTTCTGAGTCTTGGCTTCTGCTGCTAACATTCCAGAAATCCCCCTTATTAATCAGGTAAGAGCTAACCCAATCAGTCCATAAGCCCTTCTCCTTAGTGTGGATTTTCCAAATCCATTTAGTAACAAGAGCATAGTTCCACGCTGCAAGATCTTTAATTTGAAATCCTCCTTCTCTCCTTGGAGCACAACAGCTTTTCCAAGCTTTAAAGACCATTTTCCTGTGGTTTGGCTCAACAGCCCAGACAAAATTTTTGCAGATTTTATTGATCATCTTCACTATCCCCACAGGCAAAAGGACACAATTGCACCAAAAATTCTCAATTCCAAACACCACTGCATTGATGAGCTGCACTTTTCCAGCAAAAGACAGCATTCTCGTAGACCAGTGATGCACTTTGTGTTTGATTTTGCTTAGAAGAGGGCCATACATATCAGCATAGAGTTTGGCTGAATTCAAAGGCATTCCTAGGTACCTAAAGGGAAAGGCACCTTCCTTAAAACCCGTATCCTTCAGAATGAGCTGCTTGAGATCATCATATAAACCTCCCATGTAGATATCAGTTTTTACTGGATTTGCCTGCAAACTAGAAAAGCTTGCAAACTCATTTAAGCAGCCCTTAGCAGTACTAACAGACGGAAGATCCCCTCTAGTGAAAACCATTAGATCATCAGCAAAGATTAGATGAGTAAGCCTTAATCTGCTGCATTTAGGGTGGTAAGAGAAACCAGGAGTATTTGGCATCTTTCGAAGCAGTCTTGATAAGAACTCCATACTGATGACAAAGAGGTAAGGAGATATAGGATCCCCTTGCCTGATACCTCTTTTCCCTTTGAAGAAACCATGATTCCCCCCATTAATTTTCAGAGAATACCAAGGGGTAGTAACACAAGCCCAAATCCAGTCAATAAATTTAGGAGGGAAGTTAAGAGCTATGAGGGCTTGCCTGAGGAATATCCAGTTTACAGAGTCAAAGGCTTTTTTGATGTCAACTTTAATCAAACATCTTTGAGATGTATGCTGTTGGTTATACCCCTTAACCAAATTCTGGCACATTGAGATATTGTCAAAGATACTTCGACCAGTGATGAACGCAGCTTGCTCCATACCAATGATATCAGGGAGGATACTTTTGATTCTATTTGCAAGTATCTTTGTAATGACCTTGTATAAGGTGGAACAGCAGGCAATGGGTCGATAATCAGTGACAGAGGATGCATTTTGCTTCTTTGGGATCAAAGTAATAATGGTAGTGTTTGCTTGCTTAAGGAGTTTACTGGTTCTGAAGAAGTTATGAGTGGCTTTGCAAACATCCTCACCAACAATATGCCAACAACCCTTGAAAAATCCAGAGGAGAACCCATCAGGGCCAGGACTCTTGTTTGAGCCAATGCTAAAAAGAGCAGCCTTAATTTCCTCATTTGTAACTTGTTCCATAAGAGAAGTGTGCTGATCTTGTGTAATCTTGGGCCCTTCCATATCAGAAGGAATTGGATCGACATCATTGTCATTGCCCAGCAAGGTCATATAGTAATCAGTAAAAGCTTTCACTATCCATTCCTTGAGTAGTTTGCATATCCCCTTTAATATCAGAAATAGCTCCAATATAGCTGTGGTGTTGTCTTTCAGCAATTTTGGAATAGAAATAATTGGAGCTGCAATCTGACTCATTGAGATGATTAAGCTTAGCCCTTTGACTAAGATCACTCAATTCAGCTCTCTTCAAATCACAATAACTATCCTTAATGCCTCTTATTCTGCTTTGGAGCTCAGCATTCAAGGGGTCATTTTGGAGAAGTTGCTGGCAATGTTGTAGCTCCTCCCTTTTGCTATGAACTCTGCTTGGGAGGGAAGAGAAGTGAGCTTTATGAAGCTTGTTAAGAGCATACTTGACATTTCTGAGCTTAGCAAAAACTTTATACATTGGGGTACCCGTCACAGGCTTGCTCCAGGCATCCTTAACTATCATCTCAAACTCTGTTCTCCATCCAACAATTCAAGAACTTAAAACTCTTTTTTAAGACTCTATCATGGAAGATTTGAACAGCAATAGGGGAATGGTCTGAGATACCAGGGTTTAACACTTCAGCTGCTGAATCAGTAAAGGCATGAATCCAATGAGCATTGCACAGAGCTCTATCTAATTTAGACCATACTCTGTGGCTGCCATCTTGACTATTAGTCCAAGTAAAGCTGCCTCCACTTGTATAATGTTTACATTAGTAATGCTTACATTAGTAAATTGTTAGTTTTTAATTTTTGGGATCCATCCCGAAAATTAAACAATTTTCCATCTTGTAACCCTATGGTTTTACTTTTCCCATGAAATACCCATTACCGATTTGTTCAAATGATGTTCTTTTGTACTTTGTAAATGGATTTTTCTAACGTTTGTCCATTGTGCACATGATAAAACTCAAATTCCTTCCTTGATTAACTGATAATCTCCTAAATTAATAAATGAGATTCCATAATTTGTTTTTTCAAGTGAAAAAATCACTTAAAGTCTGTTTGGTAAGAAAGAACCGGGAGGAAAGGAAAGGAAATGAGATCAATTTTTTCAGTTTTTTAGTGTTTGGTAGCATGAGAAATGGAAGGAGAGTGAAGGATACTTTTTTTTTTTTTTAAATAAACAAATACAAATTGTTATAAACAATGCAAATTATCCACTCTACCCTGAAAAAATTATTTCCCTCTATTATAAACAAAGAGCTATGTAACATCGTATTTATTTTAAATAATGCCCAATTTCAGTCATTTTGTTCTTATCAACCAAACATCTTCATTTAATTTATTTCGAGACCTTCATCCACATCCGTTAGTTAATGCTTAAGTGATATTCGTGATTTTTGTTCAATGATGGATATTATAATCAATTGATTTACTCCAAATTGATCATTAAATCCATAAATCCCCAATAATAATCATTTTTTTTTTCAAGTGGATTGAATTTAAATTGAATTGTAGCACTTACCTAGATTAAAAAAAAATAGCTTTAATAAATTGAAGACCCTTATCGGTTAATGAATCAAAAGTTACAACCATTGTTGTATTCCAAAACAGAGTAGATATTATTTGGAATGGGACTCGGAAGCTGATAATGAAGTGATTATTCATCTCATGAACGAAAAGAAAGGAGTAGTTCCAAAAAAAAAAAAAAAAATTAAAATTGTTATGATGCTTGCAAATTATTTCTTAAAATAAAGACCAATGCTTACTTTGACCAACAAGACCTAAATAGCGAAAAAAATACAACGATAGAAGTCTAAATGATCTAATGGTTAAACATTGGCAACATAAGCACCTACTTACGCCTAAATGCCTAGTAATTTAAGGGCTAATTATCTAATTAAGGTATCTTGAGGCCTTGTATGGTCACACACGTACCCTTTTAGTTGATCCTGTCTATCGGACACCCTTAGAGTCGATTCGTACACTACCCTTGGAGTCAATTTCGCCCGTCGAACGACATCGATGAAGACGGTCCTAAAGAAGTAGGATACCCCATTATGTTCCAAGGGTAGCAAAGACGACTAGGGAAAATGAGGCACGGCCCATACGGCGTAATAGTATACATACATAGATCACCACATATACGATAGTCCCTTAAAGAATCATATATGTCGAACCACTTGGGCTCCTCCTCATAACCCCATTTGAAGCTGCAAAAAAACAATGTTGTTTCCAAAAAGTTTGGAACAAATGAAAATTCCCATGATTTCTCAGGTTGTATCACTTGCTCATGTAGATCATCGTCTCCAGATTTACAATGTACCGTGAGATCGAATGGGAGACGAAGTGCGTTATACATCCTTACTATTGTCTTGAATGGGAATTTTGGTGGTGGTGGTTTTTCTGTAATGCAACTAGTAATAATACTTGCAAAATAAATTGTTAGTAGCAGGAGATGTTTTTGGGGCCTCGGCATGTTTAACTTGAAAGGGAATTTTTGCTTGATTCAAGTATGAGTCAAGGCTAGGATGAACGTCAATGTATATATATGAGATTGTGCTTCATGGTATTATGTCGCCTTACCAATGTCATGACCTCATATACTCTAATAATATTACGTGGGTTTAACTAAGTATGAAATTTTTCGGTGTTCATTAAATGAACTAGCTAGTAGGTCACTCGACACTCATGTTGTACAAAGTGATGTCCCATGAACCAACTACCAAGTACATATAACGACACTTCCATTTTTTCAGGATGGAATAAGAGGTTTGAACTTTGAACGAATGAATAATGTTTTCTTTTGGTGTGTGTGAATCATGGTGTATGTTTAGTTAGTAACTTAGCACTTACAAACTAAAGGTTAATTACCCACGTTAAACCAGACGATTAATCGTTAATTGGGTGGAAAAATTCCCACACTATAATCAAATGTAGTCTGTACACGCCCGACTTGACGGTGGGCAGCATACCTCGGTCAATTTGAGTGTGAATATATATGTGTTCCCTTGTAATTTGGACATGTTAATCTAAGGGGCCGTTTGGTACATCACTAGGGAAAGGAAATGAATCAAGAAAGGAAAAGGAAAGGAAATGAATCAAGAAAGGAAAAGGAAAGGAAATGAATCAAATATGAGTGATTGAATAAATTGTTTGGTTAAAACATTGGGGAATGAAACCCCTTCTTTCATCTCTTCCTCTCTGCGCCTCTGCACACCAATCTTGCAAATGTTCACACCATTTTTTTGGCCTCCGTCTCTCTCCTCATACTACTTCATCCCCATTAAAAGCCTTCTCTCTCCTCTTACTACTTCACCCCCATTTTTATGGCCTCTGTCTCCCTTTATTATCTCTCCTTTCAACAAACTCCAATGGATCCTCTTGCAAGGCCACGTTTCCTCCGCAAGGGGTTTCAAAGGTGGTGGATTTGGCTTTGTTAGAAGTCGGTCAAGTGGTGGGTTGGTGGTTTGATTCGTAATGGTGGTTCGGTGGTGGTGCGAAGCTCGAACGGTGGGTGTGACATGGTCGTTTGGGTGGTGGAGCTGTGCTATGGGGTGGTTGTGGTTGGTGGTTGTGAAATCCCAATAATGGGTAATCCTCAAAACCCGGGGGGGGGGGGGGTGTTAGGGAATGAGGATAGAAGATTTTGGGGTAATTGATAAAGGGATAATGGGGAAAGGGAATGACAAAAACGTAGAACCAAACATCAAGAAAGGGAGTTAGAGTGTCCCATTCCCTTTCCCTTTCTTGAAGCCCCCTAACCAAACGGCCCCTAAGTCCCTTATGTCCATGTTGTATTTGAAGAAGTCAGCTTAAGTAGGGGCGAGTTTTGGGTTCTATTAACCGTTAATCACTTTTAAGTCGCCTATAAATCATAACCTTAATCGCCCATCGACGAATTGTACTATATGAGCGATATTTCGAAGCATTTATGTATTATAACTTATCGAAAGTAGTTGATTTATGACCTATTTAGTGAAATGAAGCATTATCATCTCCAATTTTGTTCGATTCGGTCAACTATATGCACAAAAAGTTACAGTCACTTAACCCACTACTGTTAAAAAAAAAAAAAAAAACCCTCACCCACATAATAAATTGGCACAATATTATGGGTACAGTTAGGGAAAATTTAGGGGGTAACCTAGGGTGCACCGATTACCCTAAATTCCTCGAAAATATCAAAATATTGCCTAAAAAATTTCAAATAAATAGGAAAAAAATTTGAAAAAATTAATTTATACTAAAAGAGCTACCCCAAGTTTCTGGGGCTAGATTCGCCCATGGGTTCAGTTATCCACATTTTCAGTGCGATCAATTTGATTTTTGGTTTTGATTCGACGGATTTTTTTCACACACCTAAGCTAGGTTTAATATTGAGTCACATGTACCCAATCCAAGTCTTAGAGGGTGTTTGGATAAAGGGAAATGGAGAGAAAGGGAATGGAGAGGGGATGGAGGAGAATTACATCCCTTGTTTGGATAGAATTTTGTAAAGAAAAGGGAGAGAAGTTGAGGGATTTGGGAAGTTGAGTTTTCCCTCTTTTCTCAAGTTTTTTGTCATTCCAAAGTGGAAAGATTTGGAATAAGAATGTATTTAAATTACAATGACACTTTATTATAATATTAAACCTCAACCCCTATATTTTCTCTCTCATCTCCCCTTCCTATCCCACCACTGCCACCATCACCTCTTCGTCGCCGGTGACATACACCACCTAAGAGGGAGGCATCACCACCATTACCACCACCATACGCCAACGAACATTTCCCCCTCAACCAGAATCTCTGATCACCACCCTAAGATCCTCAATTTTAGATCTAGGTTTTGCAAAAATAAAATAAAATAAAAACTTTTTTCCTAGCCAAGAAAGGCCGGTTCCGGCTATGAAACCACTAGGAGAAGTGGTTGTGAGTGTGAGGGGGAGGGATGAGGGTGGGTCATGGGCGACGAGGGCAAAATGAGGGGGAAGGGAAAAAGAGAGAAGGCTACACGCCCGCAAAAGGAAAGAGAGACGGTGTAATAGCCCGATCCACCATGCGTCGTGACATAATCCAATAAGATGGGTAGTCACCCCTTAGACCCATATATCCTCTCCGGACTTTAGAAAGGTAAAGGCCTTGTTGATAGTATGATGGTAAGAATCTATTATAAACTGATCATATGAGCCTTAGTTTCCCAATGTGAACAAATCAAATGTATAAACCACATGCCATATCCTCGTAGTGCTGCAAACCCCCCCACTTAAAGAACGCAACGTCCCCATTGCGCCTCAACCAATCCATACTGATAGTCATAGGCCGAAGATCTCCTCCGCTAGACAGCTGGTCTGGGCCTTGCCCCAGCACTCAGCACGCGGTCGAATAGTTGCTCTGATACCATATGTAACAGTCCGATCCACCATACGTCGCAACATAACCCAATAAGATGGGTAGTCACCCCTTACAGACGGTGTATGTCGAAAGTCGATGATGCGTTGTCGTACCTTGGCACTTCGGTTGGTGTCTTCGTGGCCTGATTTAGTCGTCGGCGATGTATGCGTGCGACGACGGTTAGGCGGCGTAAGGGGTGGAAAGAGAAAATGAAAGGATTGGGTCGGGTTTTTGTTTTATTTATTGTCAGGGTTGGGTTGGGCGATTCTCAGCATTTAAAAAAAATGGCTTCCTCTTAATTACCATAATGTTTATCCAATGATACCATTATTTGATAGACTTATGATAATTAGGATGCCTACATATCTCGAAAGAATCAAAGCCTACATAGTTTTTCACCTACCTTAGTTAGCTTGCTTACCTTTGTTCGGTAATTTGATCGGTTTATTCTAAACTCAACCCTAACCCTAACCCCACCCTATTTCCAGGTTAGGGTCAGGGTTAACGTCAAGGTTAGAGCCGAGTTTGGGCAAGGTGAGGGTTTGAAAAAATCAACCCTATTTCAAACAGGGTTGGGCAAGTCAGGGCCGAGTTGGGCCGAGGTAGGGTTTGACCAGGGTCGGGTCAGGGCGAGTCAGGGTTGTACGGGCCAGATGACCAGCTACCCATCACGTACATTTTTGCACGGATATTAAACTATTTTCACAAAATAACTGACTGTTACCCAAAGTTAGAGGTGGCAAAATCTGACACGACACGACAACACAACAAGAACCAAACATAAAAATAACTATTTCGTGTTGAGAGCTTTCAACGCATTTATTTAAATGGGTCAACACGTCTAACACGATTAATTAATATGGGTTGGGCTAATGTTGAAAATTTCCACACGAATTTACACGTTTATTGATATCGTGTAGGCTAATCTTTTGAACTCGTATAACTTTCTTAACTTTTTAAATTGTACCAAGCCCAAATCTCAACCAAAATAGTCTAAGTATTGAAATTACTCCTTTTTAAACTAGTTTTTTTTATTATTAATGATGAGTTACAAAGATTCAATAACCTTAATTCTATTTTTTTAGGTGGATTATGCGGATTGTTAACGTTTTAGAAGTTTAATAAACGAGCATGATTAGTGTCCAGAGTTATCAACCCATTTAATAAACGGGTCGGATTAGTGTCACGGGTTTTACAACCCATCTTTGACGGACACGAACACGACACAAACATGACTTTTTGTCAGCTCCACCCAAAGTATCCTATGTCCGCACAAATTGTTTACACAGAGGAACAACCTCATGGCTCATACAATAATCCAACCAAGCTTCATAATACGAGATAAAATGGCTTCTACCAGTCGGCTTTTTTGACTCTATCAACCGGCTTTTTTTACTTACAAGTTGCCCAACAATATAACAATAATGTTACAGCATTTATGACGTACCACATATCAACAACAAAGCGGTGATTTGTTTTGAGGGATAATTAAGAAGGTGGGATGAGATTATTTATCCCTAACACCAAAATTCTCATGTTTGATCATGGGGAATAGTAGGTGGGATAAGGAGGAAAAGGATTTCTTAACCCACATTTTTAATTCCTAGTGGGGGCATGTATTAGGATGTGAGATAAAAAGTAATTACAATGACATATTTGCCATTACTTAAATGGAAAACTTACGTGGTACACTCGAGCTTTGACAGATTGCACATGGTACCCAATATGACAAGTTTGCACACATGATACCGCTGAAGTTACTACTTTGTGCTCATGGTACCTGACACGGAAATTTTTTCTTTCTAGTGATTTCTCACTAATCACTATACCGTGATGGCACTTCAGGTTCTCCTCAAGTCAGCCACACGTTACTCACACACGCACACTCTCGCAAGATAGCTCACACGCATACAAGTGAACACTGATGAAGTAACGAGGCTTTCTTTTTATTATTTGAGCAACTCACGAATTTACAATAAGAGGAGAGTGTAAGCCTATTTTGAATGACCAGCAAAATAAGGGGAGGGCCTCTATTTACAATTGTTATATGGTACCCCCGAGGGTACATCAAGTTCTTGTACCCCTCTCACAATAAAACATAACTACCCCCACTACTCTTTTACATTTAATTATTTTTTTGTTTTTTAATTTTTTAATTAATGTCATAACATGAGTGAGGGGGTATGTAGAGCAGATTTATCCCTAGGGATATATTATAATTTCCCTCTATTTATATAGATGATGACAGCCCCATCATATCTAAGCATCAACTCCCCACTCTCTGGGGAGACGGAGACGCGACAGGTAGTAGAGAGAGCGAGGAACTATTTTGAGGCGTATTCCGAAGCTAATGAGCCTGAGAGTAGGGGGCGGCAGAGGGTGACGAATGGATGTGGTGGAGCAGCATGGTGTCCGCCGGAGGAGGGAATAATAAAAGTTAATGTGGATGGGGCGGTTCTTGGTGATGCGGGGTCGGGGATGGGTGTAGTTGTGAGGGGAGCTGACGGCGAAGTAAGTAGGGTGGGGTGTAAGCAGGTAAAGGCGCGGTGGGAGCCGGAGGTGGTGGAGGCGCGGGCGGCAGAATTGGGTCTCCAAATTGCGTGGAAACAAGGAGTCGATGACGTCGTCTTGGAATCGGATTCATTACGTTTAATTAGTGCCCTTAAGGCTAGCAAGTTTGAGTCTAATCATTTTGGCTTAGCTATTTTTGACGTTTTTCATATTTCTTGTAGGTTTCGTTCTTGTAGCTTTAATCATGTTAGGCGTAGCGGTAATAAAGCAGCTCATGAGGCTGCACATGTGAGTCCTATAGAGTATTCGACTAGAGTGTGGATTGGGAGTGGACCAGAGTCTGTACTTGATATGGCGGCTACGGATTTCGTAGTCGCAAACTCGGAATGATTTAATACAGCGATTCCTTTCAAAAAAAAAAACTCCCCACTCTCTGTAACTTCCGTAAACTGCTCCACACTCTCCTGTAAACGTCCATTACTTCTTGTAGTGGGGAAAAGTAGCGGTTATGGTAGTAGAAACCGTCAACTACCTTAGTCATGGTCAAAACTTGCGTCTACGATGGTCGTGGACCGTTACCGCAATCGTTCTCGTAACCGCTCGCATATGCACCATTTGTGCTTAGGACAAGTGTAAGGGTAGTTACGGGGGGTTTACGCCATCACGTAATCGCCCATCGAGCACACGTCTCACTTACATGTGCCTTCGACATCAATGACGCACTAATAAGTACTCGACATGATTACTTGTAGTCATCGTGTGCCTTGTCGCCCATGCTCGGGATGTCGAGTGCGTCGAGCGTCTACAATATCGGGCATCGCCACACGAGTACTAGCGTCATGGGAATCCGTCAAGACATATCCACAATGTTCCCGACACCTTTCGGCCTGATTGTTGACCGATCTTTGTTGCGGTCCTTGATCGGTCTTGACCGTGCTCTGATCGGTCATGGTGAATTTCTTGGTCGATCATGGCTGATCCCTAATCTATCATGACTTGTCCCATGATCGGTCATAACTTGTCTTGTGTCGGTCATAGAGAATTCCCTGACCGGTCATGGCGAATTCTTGCTCGATCACGCAGATACACGCAATGCATTCTTGTCTCAATTGCCTCAGACTTCTTGGCGCGACATTCCTCATGTCTTGCCTTGTCTTTTTCATGGAGGTGTCTTTGGATCTCACAGTACCCCAATAGTAACTTGCATTCAAATTTTCAGTTGTTAGGAAATTAGTTAATTAAATGATAGAATTAATATTTTCAACAAAAAATTCAATAAATTTTTTTTTTAAAAAATTCACAATTTTTTCTTTCAAATATATTTTTTTTTAAAAAAGTTTAAAAAAAAAAACTAATTTTCTGGGGGTACCATTTGCAAACTATTGTGATTTCAAAGGTACCATGTGCACAAATTATAAATATTTTTAAAGAAATATATATTCTTTATGAAAATACAAAAAATTTCGATATTTTTTGTTCATGAATTTTTTTTATTTGTTATAAAAAGTCAAAATTTTGTTTTATTTTTTTATTTTATTAAAATGAAAAATCATCACTAATTGTTAATTAGTAACTTTAATTAACTAATTTACCTAACAACTAACACATAATTAGTTAACGGAAAAATCTAATGGCGGAAGTTATTATTTGAATACTATGTGCACAATATAGTAACCTCATGGGTACCATGTGCACAAACGTGTCAAGTTGGGTACCATGTACAATCAGCCCAAGTCCGAGAATACCACGCCGATTTTCTGTTACTTAGATGAAACACAACAATAATGATTAGAGTGCATGTAATATTGTCAATTTACAACTAACTAGTTTTAAGCCCGTGCGTTGCACGGTTCAAATATTATATTATTTTTAATGATTTTTATCATTATAACCAACTATGCTATCATTTCAGTTAAAATAATTCAAACCAATTGTTGTGATGTCGCTTACATGTATTTTTAAAATTTGATCAATTCACAAAAAAAAAATATATATACAAATTTGTCTACACTGTCCATTTTTAAATTATACAACAACATTTATTGTATACTCTTAAAAAAAAACTCTTCTTTTAATAAAAACTGTGTTTCCGTAATATAGCTCTATGTAAAAGTTTAGCGAAAATGAGAATCTCTGTGTGAATTGTTAATAATATTTTTTGTTCTTTCACCGTACACTAAAATCTCTATATTCTTCAAAAATTCTTTGTATGAATTGTTAATAATTAAATTTATCCTCTCATTTTTTGCTCTTTTACCACCTACTGAACTCTTTAAGTATTTCTCAAATGATGTATTCTCTCTATTGCTCTTTCAACATACACTAAATTCTCAAACGATGGACTCTCTATTGCTCTTTCACCTTACACTAAACTCTTTGAATATTTCTCAAATGGACTCTCTCTATACTTTTCAAAAATCTCTCTTTTTATATCGGAAACATGTGTAAATGGATGTCAAATTGAGATACATTTCGAAACAAATCTCATGATATATATTTTTAAATTTTCTGATACACCCAACCAATTATATGAGGGATTATGTCTCAAATCTATTACAAACAATTATGAAAGAGTCTCACGAAAAAAATGATTCTACATGTGCATTATTAATTATTATCCGTGTGAGTTGTTAATAATAAAATGTAGGTATTTCTCATATTTTAAACTCTCTCAGTGTTTCTCTTTTTGTTAGAATGCGTTGCATGGTTCAAATATTATATAATTTTTAATGATTTTTATGTTTACAACCAATTATGCTATCATTTCAATAAAAATAATTCATAGCAATTGTTGTGATATTTTTTACATGTATTTTAAAATCTTGATCAATTCAAAAAAATAAATAAATACAAAGTTGTCTAGATTGTTCATGTTTAAATTGTACAAACAATATTTCTTACCTATACTCTTCAAAACACCTTTTTTTTTTTTTAAATAAATAAAGTAGATAAAGTCGATTGTAATCATTAAGCATTGCTTATCGGAAAATGTATAAATGGATCTCAAATTGAAATTCATTTTTAATCAAATAAAATGATATATGTTTCAAAAGTTTCTGATACACATAACCAATTGTATAATTAATCATACCGTGTTTCTATAATATAGTGTGAATGGTTAATAATTAAATGTGTAAGATACATTTATTAAAGAGTCTCACGAAAATAAGGATTCTTTATGTGGATTATTAATAATTGTCCATTTGATTTGTTAATAATAAAATGTGGGTATTTCTCATTTTTTAAACTCTCTCAGTATTTATCTTTTGTTGGACTCTCTCTCGACTCTTCAAATGCGTTGCACGGTTAAAATATTATATCATTCTTAATGATTTTTTTCTTTATAACAAATTATGCTATCATTTCAATAAAAATAATTCATAACAATTGTTGTGATGCTGCTTACATGTATTTTAAAATCTTGATCAATTAAAAAAAAAGATACAAAGTTGTCTAGATTGTTCATGTTTAAATTATACAAACAACATTTTTTATCTATACTCTTCAAAAACACCCTTTTTTAATAGATATACTATATAAAGTCGATTGTAATCATTACGCATTGCTTATCGGAAAATGTATAAATGGATCTCAAATTGAAATTCATTTCAAATCAAATAAAATGATATATGTTTCAAAAGTTTCTGATACATACACTAACCAATTGTATGATCAATCATACCGTATTTCTATAATATAGTGTAAATGATTAATAATTAACTGTGTAATATATCCTCTCATGTTTTGCTCCTTCACCATACACTAAACTCTTTGAGTAATTCTTAAATGATGGACTCTTCATTTTGCTCTTTCACCGTACACTAAACTCTTTGATTAGTTCTTAAATTATTGACTCTTCTTTTTCGCTCTTTCACCATACACTAAACTCTTTGAGTATTTCTCAAATGATGGATTCTCTCTATGCTCTTCAAAAATCCCTCTTTTATATAAAAAAAGAACAGATGTTTAAATTCCATTTTAATCTTTCATGAGTGCGTTGCACGGTACACATATTATATTGTGTATGATAATTCTTATTATACAAAAGTTCCACGTTGAACATGTTTCCTCGATAGTCAGATGTAGTGTTTATATTTTGTTTGTTGAGTTTAGTTTAGGAATAGCCACTATCATTTTTGCAATTTTCGCTACATGACTGCTGATTAATGCATTTCTATCAAACATATGTATAATGAAACTCATTTTAGATTAAATTTCAAAACAGGTTTAATGAGTTATATGTATTAATTTTTTGATATATAAAATGAAAGTTACGACTAATTATGTCGCGTCACATTTAAATAACTTTCAAATTGCAATTTTATGAAAGTATGGAGCCTGGCTAATAAATGTTGGGAGAATCTTTCATTCTTTGGACACTCTCACCATTTCTCTTATTTTGGACTCTCTTTAAGCTTTTTTATTTTTTTAAAAAACAAATCTCTACTAAATGTATACGGAGTAACTGAATTTTTTTGCATATCGTAAAAATGTGTAAAAGGATCTCAAATTGAGATACATTTCGAAACAAATCTAATGATATATGTTTTAAAATTTTCTGATACACGTAAGTAATGTTATAAGTGATTATGTCGCAATACATTTATTAGAGAGTCTCACGAAAATAAGGATTCTCTATGTGGATTTTCATTTGAGTTGTTAATAATAAAATGGGGGTGTTTCTCATTTTTTAAACTCTCTCAGTATTTACCTTTTGTTGGACTCTCTCTTGGCTATTCAAAAATCTCTCTTATATATATATATATATATATATATATATATATATATATATATATATATATATATATATATATATATATATATATACAAGTTTTAAGCCCGTGCGTTGCACGGTTCAAATATTATATCATTCTTAATAATTTTTTTTTTGTTTATAACAAATTATGCTATCATTTCAATAAAAATAATTCATAACAATTGTTGTGATGCTGCTTACATGTATTTTAAATTCTTGATCAATTAAAAAAAAAATACAAAGTTGTCTAGATTGTTCATGTTTAAATTATACAAACAACATTTTTTATCTATACTCTTCAAAAACACCTTTTTTTAATAGATATAGTATATAAAGTCGATTGTAATCATTATGCATTGCTTATCGGAAAATGTATAAATGGATCTCAAATTGAAATTCATTTCAAATCAAATAAAATGATATATGTTTCAAAAGTTTCTGATACACTAACCAATTGTATGATCAATCATACCGTATTTCTATAATATAGTGTAAATGATTAATAATTAACTGTGTAATCTATCATCTCATGTTTTGCTCCTTCACCATACACTAAACTCTTTGAGTAATTCTTAAATGATGGACTCTTCATTTTGTTCTTTCACCGTACACTAAACTCTTTGATTAGTTCTTAAATGATTGACTCTTCTTTTGCGCTCTTTCACCATACACTAAACTCTTTGAGTATTTCTCAAATGATGGACTCTCTCTATGCTCTTCAAAAATCCCTCTTTTATATAAAAAAAGAACAGATGTTTAAATTCCATTTTAATCTTTCATGAGTGCGTTGCACGGTACACATATTATATTGTGTATGATAATTCTTATTATACAAAAGTTCCACGTTGAACATGTTTCCTCGATAGTCAGATGTAGTGTTTATATTTTGTTTGTTGAGTTTAGTTTAGGAATAGCCACTATCATTTTTGCAATTTTCGCTACATGACTGCTGATTAATGCATTTCTATCAAACATATGTATAATGAAACTCATTTTAGATTAAATTTCAAAACAGGTTTAATGAGTTATATGTATTAATTTTTTGATATATAAAATGAAAGTTACGACTAATTATGTCGCGTCACATTTAAATAACTTTCAAATTGCAATTTTATGAAAGTATGGAGCCTGGCTAATAAATGTTGGGAGAATCTTTCATTCTTTGGACACTCTCACCATTTCTCTTATTTTGGACTCTCTTTAAGCTTTTTTATTTTTTTAAAAAACAAATCTCTACTAAATGTATACGGAGTAACTGAATTTTTTTGCATATCGTAAAAATGTGTAAAAGGATCTCAAATTGAGATACATTTCGAAACAAATCTAATGATATATGTTTTAAAATTTTCTGATACACGTAAGTAATGTTATAAGTGATTATGTCGCAATACATTTATTAGAGAGTCTCACGAAAATAAGGATTCTCTATGTGGATTTTCATTTGAGTTGTTAATAATAAAATGGGGGTGTTTCTCATTTTTTAAACTCTCTCAGTATTTATCTTTTGTTGGACTCTCTCTTGGCTCTTCAAAAATCTCTCTTATATATATATATATATACAAGTTTTAAGCCCGTGCGTTGCACGGTTCAAATATTATATCATTCTTAATAATTTTTTTTTTGTTTATAACAAATTATGCTATCATTTCAATAAAAATAATTCATAACAATTGTTGTGATGCTGCTTACATGTATTTTAAATTCTTGATCAATTAAAAAAAAAAATACAAAGTTGTCTAGATTGTTCATGTTTAAATTATACAAACAACATTTTTTATCTATACTCTTCAAAAACACCTTTTTTTAATAGATATAGTATATAAAGTCGATTGTAATCATTATGCATTGCTTATCGGAAAATGTATAAATGGATCTCAAATTGAAATTCATTTCAAATCAAATAAAATGATATATGTTTCAAAAGTTTCTGATACACTAACCAATTGTATGATCAATCATACCGTATTTCTATAATATAGTGTAAATGATTAATAATTAACTGTGTAATCTATCATCTCATGTTTTGCTCCTTCACCATACACTAAACTCTTTGAGTAATTCTTAAATGATGGACTCTTCATTTTGTTCTTTCACCGTACACTAAACTCTTTGATTAGTTCTTAAATGATTGACTCTTCTTTTGCGCTCTTTCACCATACACTAAACTCTTTGAGTATTTCTCAAATGATGGACTCTCTCTATGCTCTTCAAAAATCCCTCTTTTATATAAAAAAAGAACAGATGTTTAAATTCCATTTTAATCTTTCATGAGTGCGTTGCACGGTACACATATTATATTGTGTATGATAATTCTTATTATACAAAAGTTCCACGTTGAACATGTTTCCTCGATAGTCAGATGTAGTGTTTATATTTTGTTTGTTGAGTTTAGTTTAGGAATAGCCACTATCATTTTTGCAATTTTCGCTACATGACTGCTGATTAATGCATTTCTATCAAACATATGTATAATGAAACTCATTTTAGATTAAATTTCAAAACAGGTTTAATGAGTTATATGTATTAATTTTTTGATATATAAAATGAAAGTTACGACTAATTATGTCGCGTCACATTTAAATAACTTTCAAATTGCAATTTTATGAAAGTATGGAGCCTGGCTAATAAATGTTGGGAGAATCTTTCATTCTTTGGACACTCTCACCATTTCTCTTATTTTGGACTCTCTTTAAGCTTTTTTATTTTTTTAAAAAACAAATCTCTACTAAATGTATACGGAGTAACTGAATTTTTTTGCATATCGTAAAAATGTGTAAAAGGATCTCAAATTGAGATACATTTCGAAACAAATCTAATGATATATGTTTTAAAATTTTCTGATACACGTAAGTAATGTTATAAGTGATTATGTCGCAATACATTTATTAGAGAGTCTCACGAAAATAAGGATTCTCTATGTGGATTTTCATTTGAGTTGTTAATAATAAAATGGGGGTGTTTCTCATTTTTTAAACTCTCTCAGTATTTATCTTTTGTTGGACTCTCTCTTGGCTCTTCAAAAATCTCTCTTATATATATATATATATATACAAGTTTTAAGCCCGTGCGTTGCACGGTTCAAATATTATATCATTCTTAATAATTTTTTTTTGTTTATAACAAATTATGCTATCATTTCAATAAAAATAATTCATAACAATTGTTGTGATGCTGCTTACATGTATTTTAAATTCTTGATCAATTAAAAAAAAAATACAAAGTTGTCTAGATTGTTCATGTTTAAATTATACAAACAACATTTTTTATCTATACTCTTCAAAAACACCTTTTTTTAATAGATATAGTATATAAAGTCGATTGTAATCATTATGCATTGCTTATCGGAAAATGTATAAATGGATCTCAAATTGAAATTCATTTCAAATCAAATAAAATGATATATGTTTCAAAAGTTTCTGATACACTAACCAATTGTATGATCAATCATACCGTATTTCTATAATATAGTGTAAATGATTAATAATTAACTGTGTAATCTATCATCTCATGTTTTGCTCCTTCACCATACACTAAACTCTTTGAGTAATTCTTAAATGATGGACTCTTCATTTTGTTCTTTCACCGTACACTAAACTCTTTGATTAGTTCTTAAATGATTGACTCTTCTTTTGCGCTCTTTCACCATACACTAAACTCTTTGAGTATTTCTCAAATGATGGACTCTCTCTATGCTCTTCAAAAATCCCTCTTTTATATAAAAAAAGAACAGATGTTTAAATTCCATTTTAATCTTTCATGAGTGCGTTGCACGGTACACATATTATATTGTGTTGGGAGAATCTTTCATTTTTTGGACACTCTCACCATTTCTCTTATTTTGGACTCTCTTTAAGCTTTTTTATTTTTTCAAAAAACAAATCTCTACTAAATGTATACGAAGTAACTTAATTGTTTTGCATATCGTAAAAATGTGTAAAAGGATCTCAAATTGAGATACATTTCGAAACAAATCTAATGATATATGTTTTGAAATTTTCCGATACACGTAAGTAATGTTATAAGTGATTATGTCGCAATACATTTATTAAAGAGTCTCACGAAAATAAGGATTCTCTATGTGGATTTCCATTTGAGTTGTTAATAATAAAATGGGGGGTGTTTCTCATTTTTTAAACTCTCTCAGTATTTATCTTTTGTTGGACTCTTTCTTGGTTCTTCAAAAATCCCTCTTTTATATAGATATATTAGATTAGATTAGATTAACAAATCTCACCCCAATCCCATCATCTAATCATACACTTACCCAAACAAGGGATTAGGATTATCCATCTCCCTATCTCTCTACTTATCCCACCTTTTATCCCCCTTATTCACATACCACAATCCAAACAAGCTCTATTTGTTTCATACAACCAAATATTTAACAAAAGTGTCTATAAAGCACTAACCCAGGCATTGAGTAAACAGTTCTGAGAGAAGTTGCATCACACATTCACACTTACGACTACACTAGCGAATGCTCGCAGAGACGCAGCACACTTAGGACGACAACGTTGGCAGAAGCAGAGAGTAAAGCATTTTCAAAGACATAGGCTCAAACGACCAGGACCGAACAAACAAATTCCAATCCAATCTTGGTAAACTTTTTTTTTTTTTTTTTTCCAAAGACATTAGGACAGTGGCACATCTCGAATTTAGCACACATCTCCTTCCCCAAAAGCAGAGCATACGGTTCTCAATCGATAAATCAAGCAAACTACCGAATCAGGGTCAACAAAACTTGGATAAACTTCCGAGTAAATTAGATAAAACCAACTTCCGAGTAAGGGACAATTGGACACTAGAATTGAGATGAAACCAACTTCCGAGAAAGGGACAATCGAATTGAGATGAAGCCAACATCCAAGAAAGGGACACTTAGAATTGAGATCAGCCAGACTACCATGTACGGAACATCGTCAAACTGACTTCCAACTAAGATTCCTGGTGGGCAGGAGCACAGTTGAGCCAATCAGTTCCAGCAACTGATGTTTCGACTGTCCTGTTAGGTGCTCTCTACTCGGGAAGGCTGAGAGACGACTAGGCACCATAATACTAACTGTTACACATAAGTATCCAACATCTGAAATCCCGCGCTTTAATTACACCGAAGGCACACATCTGCAACGGTTTCCATCAGTCGGCTCAACTTACAAGTTGCTGAACAATATTAGAATGTCACAGCATTGTGAATTTGTGACATACCGAGACATACCCAACACAAGTATGTGACTGTGTGGCCTCGCACCACACTTAAGACGACATTTGCAAAAGCTTGCAACAGACGAACACCAGAGTAAGGGGCAATCGAGATCAAACCAACACCCGAGTAAGGGACAATCAGGAATACAAGATTAAACCAACTTTACAATAAGGGACAAAACCAAGTTTCGAGAAAGGGACAGTAAAATGAAATTAAACCAGCTTTCGAGTAATAAGCCACAATTGAATTTATGCCGAGCAAGGGACATGGAAATTTAATCAAACCATATTTCATGTGAGGGACAATTGAATTTAATCAAACCCAACTTTTGAGCAAGAAGGGACGATTGTATTTATATTACACCAACTTGTGAGTAAGGGACCATTGAATTTATATCAAACCAGTTTCGAATAAGGGGCCATCAAAATAAGATCAAACCGAATTTCCGAATTAGGGGCAATCTAAACAAGAACAAGCGGACTCTCCGAATTAGGGACAATCGAAATCAGCACAAGCGGACTACTTTCCACATTAGGGACAATCAAAATAGGAACAACCCGACTTTTCGAATTAGGGACAATTACATTCAAATCAAACTTCCAAATAAGGGACAATTTGGTTTCCAAGGGGCAGCAAACACTGATTCCAATTCCTCGCACCACAGTCCACAGCACTTTCAGAGACGCAAGCTCAGAACGACAGATAATCAAGCCCACAGTTTATCAACTTTCGAAGCAGGCATACAATTATCAGTCGAATTTCCATCAACCAATCTTAGCATATAAACAAACCAACTTCCAAATAAAGGACAATTGAATTTACATCAAAACCGACTTCCGAGTATGGGACAATCACAATTACATCAAACCCATCTCCTAATAAGGGACAATTCCGAGTAAGGGGCAATCAACTGTCAAATCAATCTGACTTCTACATAACGGACAATCCAAATTAGATCAAACCGACTTCCGAATAAGGGACAATCGACTTAAATCAAAACCCACATTCGGGTAAGGGGCAGCAGGAAAAACACTTTTGAAACGAGGAGACTTCATAGTTCAATTCATAGGAGATTAAACTTTTATACAATTTAAAACGAACTTCCGAGAAAGGGAGAATTGAATTGAGATGAAACCAACTTCCGAGAAAGGGACAATCAAAAGAAGATGAGCCAACATCCGAGAAAGGGACACTTAGAACCGAGATCAGACACATTACCATGTAAGGGACATCGTCAAACTGACTTCCAACTAAGATTCATGGTAGACAGGAGTACAGTTGAGCAAATCAGTTCCTGCAACTGATGTTTCGACCGTCTGTTAGGTGATCTCTACTCTGGAAGGGTGACAGACAGAACAATTTTATATATACTGGTCAAGACTGAAGAGCGCCTCAGGCACACATCTGAAACGGTTTCCACCAGTCGGCTCAACTTATACGTTACTTAACAATATTAGAATGTCACAACGATGGATTATTTGTTTCATACAACCACATACCCAACACAGGTATGTGGGGTCTCGCATCACACATAAGACAACATTTGCAAAAGCTTGCAACAGGCGAACACCCGAGTAAGGGACAATCGAGATCAAACCAAAACCCGAGTAAGGGACAATCAAGAATTCAAGATCAAACCAACAGCCGAGTAAGGGACAATCAAGAATTCAAGATCAAACTGTAGAAGAGCCCAAAGCTCCACCACTTCTCACCCACTCTCACATGTTGGAGCGGCTGCTGGAGTAGAGACAAATGGGAGCTTTAATGAAGTGAAGCTAGACAAAACTCAAAGCAACCTGGACAAAACTCAAAGCAACCTCAAGACAAACTGTCCAACAAAAGCCCCTACAAAGACCAGTCACTGTCGAGACAAATTCGGCTAGAGTGCAAGCTCACTTTGCTCTCTTGAACAATGAGTATACACTAAATTAGCAAGTTACTGTTACATGTAATGTCACTGTAATGGAGCCTCCTGGTCTATATAAAGATCACACAAATGTATCAGAGAAGATGAAAAAAGATAGACAGATTTTTCTCCTCTCAATTCTTAGCAACTTTGCTTATAATTTATTCACAAGTTTTATTCTTAGAATCTATGGCTTCCCAATTCTCTAGGTAACTCAAATTCATCATGGTATCAGAGCTATGAGGATTTAGGGAGCCCAAGTATTTTGATTTGCATATTTCATTCATCCTTTACTTCAAACTTTGGTCCAAAGATCAAAACCAATTCCAGAAATCTCTTCAACTGTACCGATGTCAGTAAATGAAGAAATGTCCAACACCAGTGAAGCAAACTTCACAAACACACCTTCATACCAAGGTATGAATCTCACAGACCCTCTGTTTTTGCATCCTTCTGATCTGTCTGCAGGGCTGCTGGTCGACACAAAACTCAAGGACATCTCCACCTACTATCAGTGGAAAAGAGAGATGGAACTTGCTCTTGCAACCAGGAGAAAGTTGGGATTTCTCACTGGTGAAGTTCGGAGATCTAAGACAGATCCTGTAAAAGCTGCAGCCTGGGATTGGTGTAACAACACCATAGTGAACTGGCTTCACCAAAACATCGACAAAGAAGTGAAGAAAGCAGTCTTGTACACTGAGAATGCCAAGGACATCTGGGATTACCTCAAAAGGACCTATGGTGTGAGCAATGGTGCAAGGAAATACCAAATTGAGCAACAAATCCAAGAAGTCGCTCAAGGAAACAAGTCTGTCAATGAATACTACACCCAACTACAAGGTCTGTGGCAAACTCAAGAAGTCCTGGAAGATTGGCCACCAATAACTGAAATGTCAGTTGAGATCTCCAAGTATCTCGATGCTGTGGCGCAAAAGGAAGAAGAAAGGAGGTTGTTCAAGTTCCTAAATGGACTTGACCCTTATTATGCTGGTATAAGGAGTAACATTCTTCTCAGGAGCCCATTACCCAGGGTCGATGAGGTAGTGTCCCTGATCCAACAGGAAGAAATCCAGAAGAAAAACCTGAATGCTGAAGGAGGAAACTCATCTAATGACATCCAAGCCTTCCATGCCAACCAACAGCAAAAGAGAACATCTGGTGACATTCCCACATGTCTAAAATGCAACAGAAGGGGTCACAAAACTGAAGTATGCTGGGAAAATGTGGGATATCCAGTGGGACACCCCAAGCATGGCTCAAACTACAAGTCTGGGAACAACAACAAAGGAAAGGGGGCTTACAAGGGAAAACGACCTTGGAACAGTCAGACAGGAAAGACTGCAGCCTCAGCTCAAACCAACCCAGAAATTGGAAGTCAGAATGAGCAAGAGAGAATGATCACTTTCACTGAGCAGCAGTTTAAAAGACTCATGACCAACTTCGAAAAGAATCAAGTAAACTTCCCCACCACTGATGATGAGATGGAAGACAACTTTGCAGGTAATGTCTCTGAATTACTCTCCCTTCATAGCAAATATAAGACTGTGTCATGGATTATGGATACAGGGGCATCTGATCATATGGTTTCAAATATTTCTGTTATGCATGACATATGTGCTATGAGTAGACAACCCAATATTACTTTGCCCAATGGTAAATCTGTATGTGTCACTCACTGTGGATCAGTGAAACTAAACAATGGCATCATTCTGAAGAAGGTTTTATATGTACCAACCTTTAGGCATAACCTGTTATCCATACAAAAGTTGGCCAAGGATGATGGGTGTTATGCATCTTTTTATGAGAATCTGTGTGTTGTTCAGGATTGTGTCAGCAAGAAGATTAAGGCTGTGGGGAGAGAGCACAAGGGAGTGTACTTCTTGTATGATAAGGCCATAGATCAGCTAGACAACAGTGTCCTTAGTTTGATTAAAGATCTAGACAAACCTGTAATGTCCAGGAAGGAATGTAATTTAATTGGTGAGCATGACACTCACAAAGCATCTGTAAGTTCTTTTGGTACCAACTGTGAAACTTATGATGCTACTTGTACTGAATCTTTTGAGTTGAGCAATAAAATGTCTAGATATGATCTTTGGCACTACAGATTGGGTCATGCGCCTTTTGAAAAGCTCTCTCATATTCCTGATATAGCACATGAATGCAAAGTAAAACCTAACCACATTTGCATCACATGCCCTATGGCCAAATTAACCAAAACCCCCTTCTCTACAAGAGAAACAACTGCTCAGAGTCCTCTTGAACTCATCCATATGGATACTTGGGGTGCCTATAGAGTAGAAAGCAGGACAGGACACAAATACTTTCTCACTATAGTAGATGATCACACAAGAGCAACGTGGGTTTATCTTATGAAAAACAAGTCAGATGTGTCATGGATAGTACCCAGGTTCTATCAATTTGCCAAGACTCAGTTTGGAAAGGAGATAAAAAGGGTGAGATCAGATAATGCCCAAGAACTTATTGAAGGACAATGTGGAAAATTTCTGGCTGAAAAAGGGATATGGCACCAAACTTCCATAGCTGATAGACCTCAGCAAAATGGAGTTGTAGAAAGAAAACATAGGCACTTGCTTGAAATAAGCAGAGCTCTGAGATTTCAAGCGGGTATGCCCCTTACTTTTTGGTCTGACTGTGTTATGGCTGCAGCTCACATTATCAACAGGCTGCCATCTACTGTCATACAAAACAGAACTCCTTATGAGCTGCTATTTGGAAAACAACCCAAGTATAGCAACCTCAGAGCATTTGGATGCTTGGTGTTTGCATACAATCCGAGTAGGGATAAGGATAAATTCCAACCTAGAGGGCTGCCATGTGTCTTCATTGGGTATCCATTCAATCAAAAGGGGTATACTGTTTATGATCCAAGGAATAGAAGAGCTTTTGTTTCCAGGGATTTAAAATTCTGTGAATCTGTATTCCCATACAGGAAATCAGCAAATCTAAAGTATGTCTCACATTACATGAGACCACCCCACACAGTAACTATTACTGATGAAGCCTTCATACCCATATCAGGCCACAGAGAGCATGCTGAACATGATCAGGTCAATAATAATGAACCAGTTGCTGATGAGTTAGAAACCTCACTTGAAGGAGACATAGCTGTAGAAAATCAAATGTCAACACAAAGTGAACAAGCTCCACAGATCAGGAAGTCTGTCAGGGAAAGAAAAGCACCCAGATGGATGAAAGATTTTGTTGTTGATAACTCCACGATTCCTCAGTCTATAGCTAATCTCACTCAAACCAATGTCTCATCGGGATTTGCAAACATGGTGAGCTCTCTTACACAAGAAAATGATCCAGCAACTTACTGTGAGGCCGTGAGGGACAGAAAATGGGTGGAAGCCATGAAAACTGAACTCCAAGCTCTGGAACTTAACGATACATGGGAATTCACCATGTTGCCACCAGGAAGGAAGCCCATTGGCTGCAAGTGGCTGTACAAAACCAAGTACAAGCCAGATGGGACTGTGGATAAGTATAAGGCTAGATTGGTTATCCAAGGATGCAGTCAGAGGTATGGAATTGATTATGGGGAGACATTTGCTCCAGTTGCAAAAATGTCCACAGTCAGGGCTCTACTTGCTGTTGCAGCCATGAAGGGCTGGCACACATGCCAAATGGACGTGACCAATGCCTTCCTCCATGGAGAATTGCATGAGACTGTATATATGACAATTCCAAAGGGATATGACCTACTTGGAGGTAAGGGGGAGTTAATCAACAAAGAAAACTCTGTCTGCAGGCTAAAGAAAAGTCTATATGGGCTTAAACAGGCTCCTAGGCAGTGGTTTTCTAGATTATCTCAAGTCCTGATCAAATGTGGTTTTAAACAATCTTCCAATGACCACTCTCTATTTATCAAGCATGGGCCAGAATCTATTACTGCAGTGTTGGTATATGTAGATGACATGGTCATCACAGGAGATGACTCAGAAGAAATATCAAGCCTAAAGAACTCCCTTCACAGTGAGTTTCACATGAAGGATCTTGGTAATCTAAGTTACTTTCTAGGCTTGGAAGTCAACACCACTGACTCAGGGATCTTTGTATCTCAGCATAAATACACATTAGATATGCTGAAGGAGTTTGGTTTAGAGCATGGCAGGCCTGTAAAACTCCCTCTCAATCCTCATCTCAAGCTAGAAGTTAACAAGGGCACACCTCTACACTATCCTGATGCATATCGAAGATTAGTGGGAAAACTCATCTATTTGACACTGTCTCGGCCTGACATCACCTACTCTGTGCAACTCCTAAGTCAGTTCATGCACGCTCCCACATCTGACCACATGCAAGCTGCGAAGAGAGTGCTGCGATATCTCAAGCTCAATCCAAGCCAAGGCATCCTATTCGCAAACTCTAACTCTGTGCAACTCACAGCTTACTGTGACTCAGACTGGGCTTCTTGTCCATTCTCCAGAAGATCCACCACAGGCTACTGTGTTCTTCTTGGACAGTCACCTATATCGTGGAAATCTAAAAAACAATCTGTTGTGGCCAGATCTTCTGCAGAAGCTGAATACAGAGCCATGGCTTTGACGGCCTGTGAAGTCACATGGCTAAGTGCTCTACTCAAGGATTTAGGAGTCAATCAGAATTATCCTATTCATTTGAAGTGTGATAATCAAGCTGCCATAGCCATAGCAGCCAATCCAGTCTACCATGAAAGAACTAAACATATTGAGGTGGACTGTCATTTTGTTCGAGAGAAAATACAGCAAGGCGCACTCAAAACCTCCTATGTTCCCTCCACTGAACAGGTTGCTGATGTGTTCACTAAGATCCTACCAGAACAGCAACAGTCCAAGCTCTTGCGCAAGCTGGGAGTTTCATCTTTACCTCACTCACAGCTTGAGGGGGAGTGTAGAAGAGCCCAAAGCTCCACCACTTCTCACCCACTCTCACATGTTGGAGCGGCTGCTGGAGTAGAGACAAATGGGAGCTTTAATGAAGTGAAGCTAGACAAAACTCAAAGCAACCTGGACAAAACTCAAAGCAACCTCAAGACAAACTGTCCAACAAAAGCCCCTACAAAGACCAGTCACTGTCGAGACAAATTCGGCTAGAGTGCAAGCTCACTTTGCTCTCTTGAACAATGAGTATACACTAAATTAGCAAGTTACTGTTACATGTAATGTCACTGTAATGGAGCCTCCTGGTCTATGTAAAGATCACACAAATGTATCAGAGAAGATGAAAAAAGATAGACAGATTTTTCTCCTCTCAATTCTTAGCAACTTTGCTTATAATTTATTCACAAGTTTTATTCTTAGAATCTATGGCTTCCCAATTCTCTAGGTAACTCAAATTCATCACAAACCAACACCCGAGTAAGGGACAATCAAGAATTCAAGATCAAACTAACACCCGAGTAAGGGACAATTGGGTTTCCGAGGGGCAGCAAGAAAAACACATCTCAGCAAACACTGATTCCAATCCCTCGCACCACAAAGTCCGAATAAACAAACCAACTTTCGAATAAGGAACAATTAAACCGATTTCCGAGTAAGCGACAATTGAGTTTTCTATGAAACCAACTTCCGAATAAGCCACAATAAAACCGATTTCCGAATTAGTGACAATTAAACCGACTTCCGAATTAGGGACAATTCATATTGGATTAAACCAACTTCCGAGTAAGCCACAATAAAAACCGATTTCCGAATTATCGACAATAAAAACGACTTCCGAATCAGGGACAATTCATATTGGATCAAACAAACTTTCCGAATAAGCGACAATTGAAACAAGAATAAACAACTTTCCGAATAAGCCACAATTGAAACAAGAATAAACCAACTTTTCGAATTAGGGACAATTAGGAATAAGAACAAACGGACTTTCCGAATTAGGGACCCGTTTAGGGACAATCGAACCGACTTTCCGAATTAGGGACAACCGAACCGACTTTCCGAATTAGGTACAATGGAACCGACTTTCCGATTGAGGGACAACCGAACCGATTTTCCGATTGAGGGACAATTAAACCGACTTTCGAATTAGGGACAATCAAAATTAGATCAAACTGATCTCCGTATAAGAGACAATCGAAATTAATTCGATCAAATAAACCACTTTCCGAAAAAAGGGACAATCGAACAATCAAATTGATTTTTGAATAAAGAGACAACTAAAATTACAAAACAATTTTGAAGAAAAGATTAAAAATTATCGTTGAAAAAAAAAAGAGAGAATTTTTGAAATTATCGTAAACTGGAAAAAAAAAATGGAGTAAGTTTGAAGTGAGAGTTTAACGGAAGAAAAATTGGAAAGTAGGTTTGTTTGGAAGAATGAGTTGATACGAGGGTATTTATATGGCAATTTAGCCGACATTGTCCAAAAGAGGCGGTGAGCTGTTTTTTATTTTAAAACTTGGGTTGGGCCATTATAGTCGGCCCAAACTTTTGGTCCGACTTTCCAAATTTTGATTGTGGATATCCCAAAACATGACACAAAAATATTTCATAAAAGTATGTTTGTCTTAAAACAACGTTTATATGCAGGTACGAAATTTACAGTGGTCAAAATTAGTGTCTCGTAGACTGCATAAGTCTATGTGATGTTTAATTAAGGCGGATAATGGAATTACATATTAGTATGCACTTTTTTTTTTTTATCTATACCATATAGCAAGCTATGCGACGTGCATTATTGTACCGTCATTCAACTAGTATTATTCTACACAATTAAAATTGAAATGGGGACTCCAAGAAAAAAAAATGGGGAAATAATTTTGGGTAGGAGGGACATTTGAAGATGGGAGGCAGAATCATTTACAGTGTATAAAGTGTCTATCTACGTTATTAATCCTTTACAGAATTATTTAAATTTAACAACCTATTATTGAACAATGTAACATAACGGTCCGCATTTTGCACGACCCAATAAACTAGTTAAATTTCGAATTATTATTATGCTTCCAATCTTATAAAGACTAAGGCCCGATTTGACAGGACTTGACAGGACTTGATAAAAGTAGTATTCAGATCAGTTTAGATTCATTCAAATCAGATCAGATCAGAGTCATTCAAATCAGATCAGAAATCTTCAAATAACTATCAATGTATTTGGTCCATAATTGATATTAATTCGTTTGAAATTTAATCAAATATTCAACAAATTTAGATCAGATCATATCAATTAAGAGTCATTCAAATCAGAATCATTCATATCATATCAGATCAGTTTAAAAAGATGCAATATTATTGAAGTTTGAGGATCTAACGAGTAGACATTGGTATTCGGTAACATAAGCACTACCTTACGTCTAAGGGCTAATTAAGATAACTTGAGGCCTTGTGTGGCCACACACCCTTTTAGACGATCCTGCCTATCGGACACCTTTCGAGTCGATCCTACTTACCGGACACCCTTGGAGTCGATCCTGCCCATCGGACGACATCAATGAAGACGGCCCTAAAGAAGTAGGATACCCCATTATTGTGTCCCAACTGAAGCAATCATCAACGCGATCATGGTGGAAGATGCACGGCCCAAACGGCGTAATAGACCAAGAACATTTATCCTCATTACTACATAAGCAACTGTCCCTAGAAAAATCATATATGTTGAACCACTTGAGCTCCTCCTCATCATCTCCCCATTTGAAGCTGCAAGTGTACAATGTTGTTCCCCAAAAGTTTGGAATAAATGAAAATTCCCATGATTGCCGAGGATGTAGCACTTGCTCCTCCAAATTATCGTCTGTGGATTTACAATGAACCGTGAGATCGACTTCGAGACCGAGTGCGTTAATCATCCTTACGTAAGTCGTGAATGGGAATGCCGATGGTGGTGATTCTTCTGTATTGCAAGTAGTAAGAATACTTGCAAAATAAATTGTTAGTAGAAGGTGATAATAATAATGTTTTTTAGGCCTCGGCATTTTTAATTTTGAAAGAACTTTTTTTTTGCTTGATTCTAAGTATATGAGCAAAGACTAGGTTTAAGAATTGTACTACATCATGTTATATATCATGACCTCATATCCTCGAGGAATATACTTTTTTTTTGGTGTTCGTCGAATGAACTAACTAGTAAGTCACTCGATACTCATGTTAATTAGTTGGACAAAGTAAGTAATGTCTCATGAACCAACAATCAATTAGTAGTACATAACACTTTATTTCAAATTGTTATGATGCTTGCAAAGTCTTATAAAGACCAAAGCTTACTTTGACGAGTGTATGAAGTAAGCCACTATCAAACTCTGATATACTCCCTCCGTCCCGATGAATTCCTTACCTTTGTGTTGGGCACAAAGGCCAAGGAAAGGAGAAAGAAATACAAAAACAATGCATAAACACATGAGTGGTGGGACAAATTACCCAAATGTTTGTGGGGTTTGCGTCTTTTAATGGTTTAAGTGAGGGTATACTGGTCATTTTACAAGTCAAATACAACCCAAAAATCGAAAGGTAAGAAATTCATTGAGACGGCCCAAAATAGAAAGGGTAAAGAATTCACCGGGACGGAGGGAGTATAACTTACGAGACTAAATATAGCGAACAAAATACAACGTTATTATGGAAGTCTAAAGGACCTAACGCATGCATAGACATTGGTAACATAAACACTACCTTACGGCTTACGCCTAAGGGCTAATTAAGGTCTCTTAAGGCCTTGTGTGGCCACACACTCTTTTAGTTGTACCTGCTTAATTACCGGATAATAGGATATTGTATCCTTTTGTATTTAGGTAAATATCTTTGTAGTATATATTAGTTTTATTTGTTCACATTAGGAGATCCTCTACAATAGGAAATTAGGCAAAATAGAGTCGTGGTCAGCAAGGCTATGCATTTGTATATAATCAACGTCATTCATTCAGAATGGGACACAGAAAGAAAGACAGAGAAATCGTTCTCTTCCTTTGTGTGTGTTATGCTTGTACTGATTCATTTCTAATATGGTATCAGAGCTCTAGGGGTCTTATTTGGGTTTCAGTTTATGTGTAATCTCGTCTCCGACGAGACTCTGCTGCAATTTTTTTTTTCTCGAAGACATTCTTGCGTTCTTTTCTTTCTCTGCCACCATGTCAGAAGAAGTTGGGAAAGTCACCCCACATACCGTAGTGGGCAATGACAATCTCGGAGTCAAAATTTGTCCCGTCGATTTTCGGGGGACGAATTATTACGACTGGGCTAGAGCTATGCGCGTCTCTTTGATCGCCAAGGATGCGCTGGGGTTTGTTGATGGTTCGATTGCCGAACCTGCTGTGAGTGCTGCGGAATACCCAAGATGGCGCCGGATGAATGCATTGGTGGTATCTTGGATTTTCGCAACGATCGACCCGCAGTTACGTGATTCAATCACCTATCGCGAAAATGCTAAGGTATTGTGGGACGAACTCGAATCTCAATTCTGTGTTAGCAATGGGTCTCGTCTTTATCAAATCAAATCCGATAGTATTGCTTGTCGTCAGAATTCCAATGAATCTATTATGCAATATTATGGGCGTTTGAAGAAATTATGGGATGATTTCAATTCTGTTTTTCAATTCCCTTGTTGTACCTGTTCCGGCTGCAAATGTGACATTGCTAAGAAATTACAGAAGATTAGAGATAATGAGTGTGTTTTCGATTTGCTTATGGGTCTTGATGTGTCCTATGCTGCCGTACGATCCAATTTGTTGGGTATGGAGCCCCTTCTTTCCCCTCAACAGGTCTATTCACGCCTTGTCCTTGATGAAGGCGTCACTGTCACGGCTGCCAGGTCCGACTCGTCAGGCCCTGCAGTCGCCTTCGCAGTTCACTCCTCGGCCACTGGGGGCAGGGGAGGGGACGTGGTGGCTCCGGGGAGAAGATTAGTGGTGGTTTTGGTGATAAAGCGGGGGCTCGGGCTCCGATAGAGTGCTTTCGCTGTTGGAAAACAGGCCATGTCGCGCGCAACTGCTGGGCAGAGAAACCCCGGAGCGATGGTGGCGTCGATTCCGGCGGACGAAATCGCGGGGGGTCTGGTGCAGGCTTCTCGCAGACCCGTGGAGGTGGGAACAGCGGGCGACAGAGTGCGGGAGGGGGTCCCACGGCCTTTTCAGGGGCTGCTCGTGCTGCTGCTAATGGTGGGGGCTCTTCGTCGGGTCCTAGTCGTGGTGAGCTCAGTCATTTAAATGACCAGGAATGGTCGGAATTATTATCTTTGTGGAATGATCGTAAGAATCATTCCGATCACCTCACTGGTACGCATTTTTTTAATTCTTGGATAATTGACACCGGTGCTTCGCATCATATGACAAGTAATATTGATTGTTTGTCTCATATTATTGATGTTGACCCTGTTCCGATCACTTTGCCTAATGGAGACGTAGCTTTGGCCACCAAAATTGGGGAGGTAGTTTTGGGTGCTCAATTGGTTTTACGTGGAGTTTTGTTTGCACCAAAATTAAATTGCAATCTCATCTCGGTTTCTAATTTGGTAGCCGACTCTAGTCTCACTTTGGAGTTTACTAACAACTTGTGCATTTTTCAGGACCGTATCTCGAGGACGGTGATTGGACTGGGTGAGAAGCACGCAGGATTATACTACTTAAGAGTTACAACGCCGATTCGCGCAAATAAAGTTGAAGTGGGTGAGTCCGCTGAACTGTGGCATCGTCGTTTGGGTCATCCTTCTTCAGCCGTAGTTAAACATATTCCTTACGCCCTTGGAGTCGATCCTGCCCATCGAACGACATTGATGAAGACGGTCCTAAAGAAGACGGATACCCCATTATTGTGTCCCAACGGAAGCAATCAACACGACCAGGGTGGGAGAGGCACGGTCCAGACGGCGTAATAGACCAAGAACATTTATTATCGAAACCACATAAACACTCGTCCCTTTTAGAATCATATATGTTGAACCACTTGATCTCCTCCTCATGATCATCTCCCCATTTGAAGCTGCAATAGAACAATGTAGTTCCCCAAAAGTTTGGTATAAATGAAAACTCCCATGATTTCCCAGGATTTAGCACTTGCTCTTCTAGATCATCGTCTCCGGATTTGCAATGTAGCGTGAGATCGACTCCTAGACGGAGTGCGTTAAATATCCTTACGTAAGTCGTGAATGGGAATTCTGTTAATGCTGGTTTTTCTGTAATGCAACTAGTAAGAATACTTGCAAAATAAATTGTTAGTAGCAGGAGATGTTTTTGAGACCTCGGCATTCTTTATTCGAATGTAATTTCGCTTGATATAATTAACGTATATATGGGCCCTTTTAACGGTAGTATGGGATTTTTCAGGTGTTTATTATATGCAGAACTAGAGTTGTAGATAAGACGATAAGTAGATGATAGGTCACTTGACACTCATGTTGGACAAAGTGACGCATCATGAACCAACTACCTAGTACATAACACTTTCATTTTTCAAGGAACAAGAAGTGTGGAAAAAAAACATATTCATGTGACAATGTTACTAAGCTTATAAATTTGACAGTTATAAGTCCTAACTGTAACTGTGTTGCATGTAGCATTATTTGATACAGGAATGCCAATTTAGCTTGAGACAAGAATTTTGACGTGCTAGCTATCAGCAAGTTCTGCTCAAGCAGTCGAACTGAAACTAGATTGTATTTATGTCACAGAAATCGCAAGAGGTCCAAAACTGTAGTGGACACGGACACGCAGAATCAGAGTGTCAAGTTAGAGTGAGTAGAAGTGAAATTTTCATAATCTGCGTAAGGCCAGGTATTGCAATTTAACTTTACGATTACTCGAATTCTACATAACCATGAGCAGCAAATTATACTACAATGAGACACAATATAATGAAAAAAATACAATGTTATTATTTCTTGGAGGACTTGACTACAACTAGTAACATACTAACGTAGGTAACATACTACTAAAGCCACTTGAGTAAACTTTACGCGGTCACACACCCTGTACCAGTAAGTCGATCCTGTCTCTCGGAAACCATTGACGAAGGTCCCAAAGAAGTAGGAAGCCCCTTTGTGTTCCAAAAAAAGCAAGCTTGAAGAAGGTAGAAGAGGCAAGGCCCAGATGGATGAATATTCCACCAACAATCAGAGGGATAAGGACATAAACAAGCATCCCTAGCACCATCATATATGTCGAACCACCTGAGCTCTTCCTCATCTCCCCACTTGAAACTACAAAAATACAATGTATTTCCCCAAACCTCTGGCACAAATGAAAATTCCCAGTGATCACCAGGATGTAGCTCTTGTTCTTCAAGATCATACTCTCCCGACTTGCAATGTAGCGTCAGATTGACTCCGAGACCTAGATCATTGTAAATTTTTAGATGATTCTCTACGATAAAGGGTCTGTGATCGATGCAATTAGTAACATTGCTTGCAAAATAAATTGACAGCAGCAGGAGATAAGCGTGAGGCCTAAGTGGCATAATTCTCACCATTATTTGAAATGTAATAATGGTTGATTTACCTATGAGAAGGCTAGTGAGGGTGAACAATATATATGTGGGTTTAACAGGCTAGCAGGTTAGCTAGTTGATCATTCGACACTCATGTTGGACAAAGTGATGGCTCATGAACCAACTACCAAGTACATGAACTTGCATTCTTCAAGGGACCAATTCACACTTTGACGCGCTCATGTGACAGTTGAGGTTATGATTTTGACATCCGAAACTTGCACCAAAATCGGCTAATTCAAAATCATAATTCAGATCACTGTGTATATGAAGGCACTCATCTTGCCAGTTCCAGTATATATTATGTGAAATTCGAGGATTCGATCTATACATTGTGGAAACTATATAGATGTAGGTATGTAGGTAACTAATGACAGACAATGATCTGATGATGATCATGCTGAGTTTACTTGAAGTCAAGACAAATATTGGGTACTCTCTCCGTTCATTTGGGATTGTTAACGTTTGATTAGAATACATATACGAGAGGAATTGAAGTCAAACATTAACTATCCAAGGAAGTGGAGGGAGTATTAGATAAAATGAAAACTTTTCTTAAGAAAATGTTACCTGCTGTCCTCTCTGTGCTTTTGTATATGATACTGGAATGGGAAGTAAGCTTGAGTCACGAATCCTGTACCAAGTCCTCATCATCGATGGCATCTTCGATAAGATTAATGCAAGAACCAACAGTCATCCCCCTAGACATGCCATCAGCAAGTTTTGCTCGAGCTTCTTCATGACGGCGTAGGAGAATGATTGTGTTCAAGACTGCCCATCTCACCTGTGAATCTGCTTTCTTCTGTGTGAAGCCCAAGCCCTTGAGCAGTTCATCCAGCTTTTCAGCAGGTAAAGTACTAGAAGTCAGAATTCAGAAATAAAAGCAAGCACTAGTACTGTAAGGTGTAAGCACAATGACATTACAGGCAGTTACAAGCTGCTTTTTGAGGTTTACAGGAGTTTGCCTTCTTAGAGATTCAAGGACAGTTCTAAGGCTCCCTATAATTGCTTGTTATACAAAAATTTGATGATTCACTTCCAGCAACACAATACAGGTCAGGCAGACAGATAGCAGAAGACAGACTGATATGTTTAGTAATGATGAAGAAAACATATGTAACGAGTGAGAAGATAAATTGAAGAACCTTGTTGATATCAGTTAGGCCTCCTTCAGCTTGTCCATATAAGAGATACTCTGTCGCTACCCCGGCCAATGCTATACATGAGAATCTGTTCAGCATCTAATGAAGACAGAACGCGGTCATAACTCATAAGCATTAAGTATTTACCATCAACTGATAAATGGCTAGAATGGAAGAAAAGCACGCTCTTCTTAGACAAGAAAACATACAGTAGCTGTAACTTTTCCCCTGTTGACCTGCAATGAACAGTCAGTTTCTTCAATGGCAGGACAGTAGTAACATGAATTTGGCATTCCATAATCGAAACAACATGACCAAAAGACGCTTATTGAACATAAGCGAAAACTAAAGACAGGTGCACTTGCATATGTGAAAAGACTATGTTATATAAGGAATCAGGGCAGGGAATTGTAGAGCATAATGATTTAACACAGAAGGAGAGACCTCCTCAAGGAACTCAAAGTCCACGAAAGTCGTTCCAGCTTGGACATTGAGAGACCCCTCTTTCCTGAAAGCTTCTAAACTTGAAAGTGTATATCCCCTAGGAAGGATCCCGAGCAAATAGGCGATTAAAAAGTGGCCAGCCTCATGCTACACATGGAATATGATACAACAACATCAACAACAAAGTCTTGGTCTCAAAGTAAATCAAGCATTCAATTTTAGCAATTCAGCTCCATTGAGACTGAAATGTGATCAAGAGGAGAATTTGTAAGGAGTTCATCTGACATACAACATGAAGCCAAACAAACGACGAAGAAATGCATATCATTAGCATCAGGCAAATGGAGAGACATTGAAGTGCCTACTTGAGTAACGCGGTTGTGGTACTTTTGACTGACAGTATGACCAATTGTATCGAGAATCAAGCTACCAATCCCTCCATTAAAAGAAACCTAAAAAAAGCCGCAAACACATAGTAACATCAGGGAGCTACTCTGATGGTCAGGTAATAATAAGACACATTTAGCCCATCGGACATGTTATCTCCTTTTCGAATATATGAAGCTCTGTTGCAGTTCTAATTCTTAAATTGTTCTGATGGAAATAATACAAAGAATATAGATAACAAAACTTAGAAATGCTGCAGATTCAGAAGATAGCGCATTTGTACAGTGGTAAAGAAACGTAAAATGTTACCAAGTCCAACGTCCACAAGAACAGGAACCCTAGAGAGATATAAAGTAGTTGTTCAGAGTTAAGTTCAAGGGCATTCCACGCAGCAACACCACCTAAAGCCGCGGCAATTTGCAGGTTTCTCTCGATTGAGCCAAGTGTCGAATCCACAGGTGATAACAGCGACACAGCTTCAATCCCATTCAGCTTTAATTCATCCAAACTATACAATCTCTGAGGAACCTGCACTATACATCACACGTTGATCAGCTGAGGTTGAACCTTATTACTCGAGTTTAAACTTTAGGACCATGAGGCACCATCTATAGTGAGCCTCCCCCAAGGTTCCAAAATGCAATACAAAAGGTCGATTAAAAATAGGTAAATCGTAATATTTGGCTCTTCCAACTCTATACAACAGATTCTGCCTCCTACAGCCCAAATGGTCAAAAACAACAGAATGGTTCCACAAACCCACCATTCTCTTTGATCCGATTGAGATTTTAGGTAATCAAATCTTACATCTACTAGTATATATTCAACTATAGTATCTTAGTTCCTATTAGTTCCTATCGTGTCCCCCCCCCCCCTCAAAAAAAGGAGACAAACTCATTGCGGATCACCTGTCGGCTGTCGCACTTTCATGTCTCGTTCCATGTACCCCACCGGCCCACCCCCAAATTATTCTGATGACATGCAGTAAAGGAGCCACCACCACAATTCCAATTACCAGTAGACATACCATAACAAAAAAAAACTGGTCCGATTACATTCGCTAGAATAGTGCCAGTATCCGTATCTTTAAATTGTTTACACGTAGTTTGAATACGTGACACGTGACAGAAACTCAAACTAAACGTAAATGACCCAAAAAAAGATATAAGGGAGTAGATGATCAAATGATTATTGGATCTCCAATAATTTTCAACCATTCTATCATTAAAACCCCCAGCTTGGAGATTAGATCATTGAATGTTTGGAACAAGAATTCATCCCTCCAATTCAATTGTATTTACCAAGTTATTCAACATAATCATCATCATTGTCATGGTTAATACGTTTTTATATTATAATTAAGCTCACGTTATAGAAAGAGGCTCTTACTTCAAACGGGATTGGAGGAAAAATCGACCAAGTGCAAATTGACCAGAGGGTTTTAAGAGTGATTTTGGTAAAGTGGACCACTTTAGTGGGTTAGCCACTAGTCCGGGGTTAGATGGTCCGATTACACACCTAAGCCGAGTTCGGACCCTTATAAGTCATATCGATAGGCCGTTTCACGAAATTATTTAAAGTAAATGCAGCGAAAAGCGACACGAACCTGACGAGCGGAACCGAAGCCACGGAAACCACCAGGGTGGGCTTTGGACTGCTTGACAAGAGAGAGAGCGGCCCTCTCATCTTGTTTGCCCAACTCCTTGTCCAATTTCTCCAACAAATCCTTTCTCACAACTCCTCTACTAGTTTCTGAGGTGGGCCCACATGATGATATTGTGAAGCGTAAACTATAAGATAAGATGCCCATTCATTCGTGTTTGTGTGTATGCAATTGCAATCCAAAATGATGGAAGTTGAAGGCTTTGGAGCAAAACATAGGCCCTCAAGGCTTAAACCCATCTTCAACTCGAGTAATGGGATCCACATATTTTGTGGATTGCGTCGCTATATGTTGCTCACAAATAAACTATTCGGTGTATCTTTTTTTATAGTTATCGTAGGAAACGACAACCACGGTGCTAACTAGAATAAGCGACGCCTCGAGGGTCATCTAGTTAGGATTCCTATGACGACTACCAAGTCTATGAATTAGGCACGGGTGGAGTCAACCTTATAGATTTGAGCTACTCAACTAGTCAATTACTCAATTCATTTCTTATAATTTTCTCGTTTACTATTTAACCAAAGTTTTATGATAAATGTAAAATAAAGGAGAAACGAGGGTAAATAATAATGTGATTGAATAAGAAAATGGAATCATATATTGTACTAGTATATGAGTACTCCCTTCGTCCCAGATCAAACGCCCCAAAACGTTTTTGTAGTGGAATAAGAAAAATTGATATAATAAGTTGAGTGGGGTAAAAGGAGGAGAGAGAATGTGAGGATTAATAAAAGTAGGAGAGATAATGTGAGAGAAGATGTAATAATTTAATAAAAGTAAGAGAGATAAATATGTCCCAAAATAGATGGGGTGTTTGAAGTGGGACGTCCCAAAATGAAATATGGGGCGTTTGAACTGGGACGGAGGGAGTAAGTCACTTTGAGAATAGTTTTTAATCATATAAGCATACTCGACAAGGGATTGATGTTAGTATGGAGCATAATGTAATTTAATGGTTGTTTTTTGGTGAACATTACAACAATTAAACACTAGGGCTATGTGAATTAATCATTTCGATTTTCATTTAAAAAAATAGCAATAAGTAAATACAGTAATGGAGTGTGAGTTTATAACGACTTTTCTCGAAATAGTGAACCGTACCACATACAGAGTATTATATTGTCGTAACTCATAAGTAATCCAAACTTACTGGCTCATGCTGCAAAATCGACTCAATCAAAGTTCGGCTCGTATTTGTTCAAGTTGACTCGTTTACACCCTCCACCTTAATGAGTTGACACATGCGGAAATTACTTGGTTGCTCAAGTTGGGCTTTAATTTGTAGATCTGTTAGCAGTAGTTTGTACTTCGTAGGAAAGTGGGGTATAGCATAGTGTGTAGTAGAGAGTATAGAGACTAGAGACTAGAGAGAGAGAGAGAGAGACACGTGATGAGACACAATGGGTAGGCGGATGTCACGTGCACTGAATTAACTATGGGGGCTTGAGGGGTGGCTGAGAAACCAATCACTGTGATTGGGTGTACAGACCCAATCACAGGGGCAAATGCATCCACTTTCCAGCCAACCCCAAACAGTCTAGCTCCGACCACCGCGCTACAGCCGACAACCAAGCGCACCACCACCGGAACCCCACCCAGACCAGCGCTCATGGCCAGCGAACCACCTCCCACCCCCGGAACACCGCCGACTTCGCCGGAAAAACAAAAAGACACCCTAAGAAAGGTGGCTGTTTGAATGGATTTGGTAAACCCTTCTTAGGGTAGGATGCTCTTAAGTGGTCGGAAAAAGGGTTTAGGGCCCCACTTCCCGGCGCCGCTAAAGCGGCCCCGGAAAGTGGGGCCTTAGCGGCGCCGGGAAGTGGGGCCCTAAACCCTTTTTCCGTTATGTGTTGGCCGATTGGTGGTGGTGGACGGGTGGTAGAGATGGAGAGGAGAGAGATAAGGGCAAATGATGGGGAATTATTTTGGGCCATTGGATTTGGAAAAGCAAAATGAATAGCCTGAAATTTGCCACCAATCTGTGATTGGCTCAATAATGCCAGTCACGGTGATTGGTTTATTGAAACTCACTGTAAACTAGGAGACACTAACCAGCCTTTTTTTTTGTACTGCACTTCACGGATTGCTCCATAACCTGACTTACTCCCTTCGACTTTGGATCTTTAACTCCTTCCTTTCGCCAATCTGCTTTGCCGGTTCCCCATTCCCGTTGTTCGTCATTTTCACTTTAATAGGAAAGTGTAAATATGTATATTTTGTTATCGTGATATTTCCTTGTACTTTGGTAAATACGGTGTTTTAGGTAGGTTAGGTTACTTGCTATGCAAGGACATCTAATTGTATAAATACAGGGCTTTGCCCCATGAATAAAGTGCGACACAATTCCTCAAATATATGTCTTATAGAGTTGTGAGAATTCCTTTATGGTATCAGAGCCAGGTTTATGAGTATTGAAGATTTTTGTGGAGACGAATTACGAAGACTTTTTCTCGAAGACGGTGAGGATTGGTGTAGCCCTTTTGAAGAAAACAGAGAAGACAGAAACAGAGTTGATAACAGAGAAGGTATGGCGAGTGACAAGCTTACTCCATACACCATGGTGGGCAATGATATTCCTGGTACTCAGATCACCCATGTGGAGTTTACGGGAGAGAATTATGATGAATGGGAACGCGCTATGCGTGTTTCGCTTCTAGCCAACAACAAACTTGGTTATGTCGATGGTACTCTGCCTCAACCCGCGCCCAAGGCGGAAGAGTATCCTCGTTGGCGGCAGCAGAATGCGATGGTTGTTTCGTGGATATTTGCTACAATTGAAGGTGAATTGCGCAAATTTATTACTTATAGGGAGATAGCCAAGGATTTATGGGATGATATG
The DNA here is from genome assembly GCA_963680865.1 of Spergularia marina. Taxonomy (NCBI): domain Eukaryota; kingdom Viridiplantae; phylum Streptophyta; class Magnoliopsida; order Caryophyllales; family Caryophyllaceae; genus Spergularia; species Spergularia marina. The sequence continues at coordinate 23,084,685 of OY804549.1, forward strand.
AAGGGACAATTTTCGGTTAGCAATGGTACTCGTTTATATCAGATTAAATCTGATATCGTGGCGTGTCGTCAATCTCCTACCGAGACTGTTATGGCGTTTTATGGACGGATAAAGAAACTTTGGGATGATTTTTACTCAATCTTTCAGTGGCCTGCGTGCACTTGTGGGAAGTGTACTTGTGATCTTGCCGGCAAATTGCGAACGGCTCGGGAGAATGAATGTGTGTTCTAGTTTCTGATGGGCGTCGACTCCCGCTTCGCCAATGCTCGCTCCAGTCTTCTGGGTCAGGATCCCTTGCCCAACCCCCACCAGGCGTATAATCGGCTGATTCTCGATGAAGGAGTCCTAGTGACGGCATCCAAGGCTGAGGCACAAGAAGTTAAGTCGGAAATAGTGGCTTTTGCGGCTCACTCTGCTGCTCCTCCTCCTCCTCGCAACAATAACGGGGGCAGGGGTGGCAGTCGTGGTGGATTTACTAATCGTGGGTATGGTGGACGTGAGACTTCTGGTGGTGGCGGTAACGGGGGTGATCGTAGGGGGGTTGAATGCTACAATTGCGGTCGTGAGGGTCATATTGCTCGCTACTGCCAGTATGACAACCCTCGGTGGAGTCGTGATGAGTCGGACATCGGGGCTGGTCGTGGACGCGGAGGTCGCAGCAATAGTGGACGGGGCAGAGGCGGGAATTCTGGCGGGAGAGGCGGAAATTCGGGCGGCGGTGGAGCGTTTTCTGGTGTTGCACGCACACCTTTGTTAGCTTCTTCCACTCCAGCACGTAGTGAATTGGGTAATTTAAGTGACCACGAGTGGTCCGAGCTCCTTGACTTGTGGAACGAGCGTAAGTCCAATGATCGTTTGAGTGGTAAGTTTTTTCGTAATTCGTGGATTATTGATACTGGTGCATCTCGACATATGACCAGTCGTATCTCGTGTTTATGTAACGTGACTAATATTGATTCGTCTCCTATCACTCTTCCGAATGGTGACGTTGCCTTTGCCCAAAAGATTGGTGATGTAGTTCTTGGTGATCGTTTTGTGTTGCGGGGTGTTTTATATGCTCCAACACTGAATTGTAATCTTATTTCAGTGTCTTGTCTCCTTGCCAACTCAAGCTTTATTATTCAGTTTACTAATAACTTGTGTTTTTTTCAGGACCGTATTGCGAGGACGATGATTGGACTGGGTGAGCAACGTGATGGACTATATTACTTATGCGTAACACGGCCTATTCGAGCAAATAAAGTCGCGGTGGTTGATTCGGCTGAGTTGTGGCATCGGCGTTTGGGTCATCCTTCCTCGACCATAGTTAGATCTCTTCCTTATGTTTCTAGTAAAGATTGTGATGTTTTAGACAGTCGTATCTGTGATATTTGTGTACGGGCTAAACAAACTCATGCACCGTTTCCTTTGAGTAATAATAGAGCTTCTGAGCCGTTTGAGTTGATTCATTGTGATTTGTGGGGTGCATACTCGGTGAATGCTAGTTGTGGTTCTCAATATTTTTTGACAATTGTGGATGATTATTCGCGTTGTGTCTGGGCTTATTTATTGCGTTACAAAGGTGATGTCTCTCGCGTTTTAAAGAACTTTTTTGCTTTAATTGACCGACAATTTGATGAGAAGATTAGGCGTGTTCGTAGTGATAATGGCAAAGAATTCACGTGTTTAAAAACTTATTTTGATGAGAATGGTATTCACTTTGACTCCTCCATGGTAGATACTCCGCAACAGAACGCTCGTGTTGAGCGTAAGCATCGCCATATATTGAATGTTGCTCGAGCACTTCTCTTTCAGGCTAGTTTACCAGTTAGATTTTGGGGTGAGTGTGTGTCTGCGGCTGTTCACCTCATTAATCGTACTCCTATGAAATTGTTGCGGTGGAAAACTCCTTTTGAGGTGTTGTCTGGTCGTTCTCCTGATTTTTCATTTTTACGGGTTTTTGGGTGTCTTTGTTATGCTAAAACCTTAAACCGTTCTCGTGATAAGTTTGCTAGTTGGAGTCGTAAATGTGTTTTTCTGGGTTATCCTTATGGGGAAAAGGGTTGGCGATTGTATGATTTGGATGATCGTACGTTTTTTGAGTCTCGGGATGTCATATTTGATGAAACTGTGTTTCCTTTCTGCACGCTTTCTGCTCCTCGTGCGTCTCCTTCACCGCCCGTTGTTATTGATGATGGTCACGATGCTGATTTTTCTGCTCCCACCGAGGAAGGGGGGCCCACGGGTGGTTCTGAGCCGGTTGCTGACCCGTCGGGCTAGGGTGCTTCAGCCGAGAGTGGTTCGACCGAGAATGGTTCCCCCGAGAGTCGTTCGGCCGATAGTAGACATGCTGATTCGGTGCCTGGTTTGGCCGAGTCTGCTACTTCGGAGGTGGCATCTCCGACAAGGGGGGATGCGTTTGCTAATGGTCGGGATGTTTCGTATGATGTTTTGGATTTGGGTCGTGGGAAGTGTGTGAAATATGAGAATGTTCGTTATAAGGGCTTGTTAATTATGTGATTAAGTGTGCTTATAGTCCATCACCCACCCTTCCTACAAAGTCCTCAGGTACACGTTTTCCTCTTGCACATTTTATTAGTAATACTCGTTTTTCCGCTGCCCATCAATGTTTTCTTGCAGCTGTTACCGATGGCGTGGAGCCTCGTACTTTCCGCGAGGCTATGACGGATGCCAGATGGCGGAAAGCTATGGCCGATGAGATTTCGGCGTTGGAACGTAATAAGACTTGGACGATTGTAGACCTTCCCCCCGGTAAGAAGGCAATTGACTGTAAATGGTTTTATCGTATTAAGTATAACTCTGATGGGTCTGTTGAGCGTTATAAAGCTCGTCTGGTGATTCGGGGTGATTGACAAATTGAAGGTGTGGACTATGATGAGACTTTTGCTCCCACTGTTAAGATGGTTACGGTACGTACGTTGTTAGCTGTTGCTGCAGTTTGTGGTTGGGATTTGCATCAGATGGATGTGCATAATGCATTTTTACACGGTGATTTGGAGGAAGAAGTGTATATGCGTTTTCCGCCTGGATTTGATAAGGCCGTTTCAGGGAAAGTTTGTCGGTTACGCAAGTCGTTATATGGTCTGAAACAGGCTCCTCGGTGTTGGTATGCTAAGCTTGCTTCCTCTTTGACAGCTTATGGTTTTCATCAGTGTGCCTCAGATCATTCTTTGTTTTCGTTGGTGCGAGGCAAGATACGTCTTCACATCTTGGTATATGTTGATGATTTGGTTATTGCCGATAATGATAGTGATGTTATTTCTCGTTTTAAAGCCTATTTAAGCTCCTGTTTTCACATGAAGGACTTGGGTAAGTTAAAATATTTTTGGGTCTTGAAGTTGCTCGTAGCAAGGCGGGTATCTATTTGTCTCAACGTAAGTACATTCTGGATATACTTGAGGATACGGGTCTCCTGGGTGCTCGGCCGGCTGTCGTTCTTATCGAACCTAATCACCGGCTTGCGTCTGATTCCGGCGATCCCTTACCGGATCCTCTTCCTTATCGTCGTCTTTGTTGGTCGGTTGGTCTATCTTGCAGCTACTCGTCCTGAACTCTCTTATTCGGTGAATCTTTTGGCTCAATTTATGCATGCCCCGCATTCCGCTCATTGGCGCGCTGCTCTACGTGTGGATCGATTTCTCAAGGGTGATCCTGGTCGTGGTATTTTGTTACGTTCGGATGCGTCTTTGTCGTTGGAAGCTTATTGTGATGCTGATTGGGCTGCTTACCCCGTGAGTCGTCGGTCTCTCACTGGTTATATTATTTTCCTTGGTTCCAATCCCATTTCTTGGAAGACTAAGAAGCAGACCACGGTCTCGCATTCGTCTGCAGAAGTTGAGTATCGTTCTATGTCAGTTACCACTCGTGAACTTAAGTGGTTGCGTCAGATTCTTATTACTTTGGGTGTCCCTTCTACAGCTCCGGTCAAGTTGCATTGTGACAATCAATCTGCTCTGCATATCGTTCGTAATCCCGTATTTCATGAACGTACCAAACACATTGAGATTGACTGTCATTCAATTCGGGATGCAATTCGTGATGGCCTCATTACTCCTACCTTTGTTTCCACTTCTGATCAACGCGCTGACATTTTAACAAAGGCTCTCAACAAGCCTTCTTTTGACCGTTTGGTGTCCAAGTTGGGCATCACTTTGTTACATGCTCCAACTTGAGGGGGGTAATAGGAAAGTGTAAATATGTATATTTTGTTATCGTGATATTTCCTTGTACTTTGGTAAATACGGTGTTTTAGGTAGGTTAGGTTACTTGTTATGCAAGGACATCTAATTGTATAAATACAGGGCTTTGCCCCATGAATAAAGTGCGTCACAATTCCTCAAATATATGTCTTATAGAGTTGTGAGAATTCCTTTACACTTGTTCTTTTATGTGAATTATTAAGAATAAATAGGTGATATGGATTTGTAATTTTGCGATAATTCCACAAAAATAGACCTAAAAATGTAATACCTTACAAACATAGTTTACCAAGTGCTCGTTGGCTTCAACTTATGCGAAATTGACACATGACCATGTATGAAGAACCATTTAGTGCATTATATTCACGTGTACTTGTGTAGAGTTTCATGCGTAAGATGTAAGACGTAAATGTTCTCGCAATCTATGACTTGACACTAGTTATGTTACGACTTGCTATTTTACATTTGTCATACCTGCTGCGACTATCAAATACCCTTTGAGCTAACTATTTAGTCATATGTCATGCAATCTGACAGGGCTTGATTATGGAATGGTTAACACTAGACCATCTCTATTGGGGGTCTCGAGATGAGTCTCAAAATAGGAGAGAGAATGTTTTTTTTCCCAATGGAGAATAATTTGACGGGTCTCGTTTTTAGAGACCATTCTATTGTCAATTAGACCCTAGTTTGCCAAAAATAGATTTTTATATAATTTAATATGCTTTAAGTTTAACTATAGAAACACATTTTAAGGTGTCGTTTGGATACCCTCAAAATCCATAGGAATTTTATTTTCCTACGAATTGTATTATCATGAGTTGTTTGGTTGTCATAAAGTGTAGGAATTGAAAATTCCTAGGCATTTTCAATTCCTCCAAAGTGTAGGAATTTAATTACCTTGGGGGGGCTAGGTAAGTAGAAATTCCCCTGGGAATTGAATTCCCTTGTTCATCCAAACAAATTTCCCCAATTCTCATACTTTCTTAACTCCTAGGATTCACAAGTTCATGAGAATTCCAACTTCCCGAGTGTATCCAAACGACACCTAAGATTTTATAGGGTCTCAAGTTGAGTCTAATCAATAAAGATGCTCCTACTACCGTATACATTATAGAATGGAGAAATTATCGTGACAACATTTATTTTTTTTGTCATTTTTCCGATCATGTGTTCTACTGGTATTTTTATCCCGCTTTCAAATATACAGAGTAGCTTCGAGGCGCTTTGTTGACATATCCAATTCATTATAAGTTCTAACCCCTTTTCCAACCCATGACCGACCATTCTAATAATCACTTGATTGTGTTGATCCCTTTTAAAAGAAACTCCTCGCGCTCTTCTTATTTACATCTCTCCTTAGCCCCTATTTGATGTGACTTAATAAAAGTAGTATTCAAATTAATACAGAGTCATTCTAATCAGAGCAGAATTGTTCAAATAATTATCAATGTATTTGGTACATAATTGATACTAATTCGTTGAAATTCATTCAAACTTCAACCAATTTCAGATCAGATCAGTTCGGTTCAGAGTCATTTAGATCAGATCAGATCGGTTCAGTGTTAATAAGATCAGAACAGGTCAGATTGGTTCAGAGAGATATACTCCAATTAAACGGGGCCTTATTCTGAGTCCATGCACTAATACGAAATCCCTTAAAAACGCATTTTATCTAAAAACATGAGGAGTCTTATTCAAAGTACAAAATACCATTAATCAACACAATCCAACAAGGAACTCAGGAAGGATGACTCCTCCTATAGTAATATGTCCTATCTAACAACAAAAGAAAAGAAAAACACAAAGAACCAATAAGCTCCAAAAAAACCATTAAAGAAACCACTTATTACAATTAACTTTTTCTCTTACATACACCCAAAATCTTTTTGTTCTCTTGTAGAAGTTGTAGGTGCATATACTAGTAGCTAAGTCATATTAGAAAGAAAAAAAAACGGGTTTTTCTAACTTGTGTCTAAAAGACACATTTGAAAACCTCATTTTCTTTCTTATTTTAAGTTAAATTTTTCACTAGTAATTAATGAGATCTCATTTTTTTTTCTCCTAACTAAAAAATTCCACGTGGATAAGGAAAGGAATGAGCATTTTAAGGGTGTATTATGGACTGTTTTTCAGTCCTAGAAACTAAAATTAGTCAAACACAAAATTAAAAAACTTTTTTCTATTTTATGAAAAACACTTCTAGTGTAAATTTATTCATCAAATTACCCGCATGGGTGTAGCTCAGTTGGTACTCGGATGGTGAAGGGGTTGCAAACGTCCCGGGTTCAAACCTTGCCGCAGTGTGGGAATTTCATCCTTCCAATGTGGGGGATGGTTCCTTGTGCGCATAAAGGGGGGCCCACCATCTAGGAGGCCGCTGAGTACCATGACTTCCTCCTCCACGATGCTCGTCGGGTCGGGTGGTGGGGGCCCTGGGGGTGAGGGTTTCGCCTTTTTGCAAATTTGTTCATCAAATTAAAGCATCTCCTCCGTAAACAGTTTTTGAAAAATGTACTCCTGAAAAAGTTGATACCTCCCCAAATAGGCCCTAATTTTTTTCACATACGCTATAGAGACGCACATCACACACGTGAGAAAAACCGAGTTCAAAAAATAAAAATAAAAGTGTGTCCCACACAGTACCCCCCTCCACCCAAAAGCTTAGAAGGAGTCTCCTGAAGAAGCTCAAAGGCTCAAAACTCACCAGTCACCACCCATACAAAAACCAACATCACACTCAAATATCTTGACATTCACACATTTGCCCTTTCCTCTCCCTTCCCCAGTCATCCCCTCTCTCGAATCCCAGTTAAACTTAACCCCACTTTCCCATTAGCCATTCCTTATGCGTTGTCACTATTTTACGCCTCTTCCCCTTTTCTAATTATCCTACACCCCCCCCTTCCCCCCCCCCCCCCCCCTCTTTCTGTCTTTTTCTCCTGTGTTCTCTGACACTGGGTTTCTATTCTAGCCCTTCACCATTCTATTCCCCTCCTTTCGTATCACTAACTTAAATCGTCGTAATTGTGTTTAAGATCGAGGTATTGGGTATATCACACCTCGTCTCTAAAATCTTAATTCTATTATACCGACCTTTGCGCCTCATATCAAAAAGTAGAAATAAATATCATATTAATACCACTCATAATCTTAAATCTTAGTTAGTACTGCTCCCTACCTTTCCTATTGTCCTTTTCACGCGTTTTTTTGTCTTGGATTTTGAGGCTCCAGTTTTTCTCCTGTTTTTTTTTTTTCAATTATATATACTCACCCATAATAATAAAACCTGAGTTTTTCTCCCTTTTTTTTCTTATTTTGTTGGGGATTTTCTGATGGTTTTTTGAGGTGGGTTTTGGGAGATCTTATCTGGCTTGAGCTCAAGATTTGTTCTTTTTTTTTTTTTTACTATGGCTGGAAATAATGAAGTTAACACCAATGAGTCTAAGGTAAAAAATTAACCTCCTTGATCCTTATTTTTTACCTTATGTTTTCAACTTTTTTTTACCTGTTCTTTATCTTTTACTTGAATGTTGTTTTTATGTAATTTGCTGGTTTTATTTTGGCTGTGTTTTTCTCTGTTTTCAGGATATATTGTTAAAAATGAATAATACTTTATTATAAGTTAATAACCTAATGAAAAAAATTAGTCTTTTTTAGGTCACTTGTTGTGGAATTTAGCCTTAAAATGTTATGATTAGAGTTACTTACAGGGCCATTATTTTATTGTTTTTTTTTATCTTTAATTAAGATTTGGAAATTTATTTGGATTGTTTTAGTTTTATAAATTGTGGAAAATGGGGATGTATGATTATTATTGTGATGGGGTTTGTTTTGGATTTGTTCTCAAATGGTAGAGAAATGAGCTATGACCACACATTTAGTTTCTATGTGATTTTTTAGGCAATTGTAATTTTGTCCTATGTGGCTATGTGAGTTTGATTTTATTTCCTCTTTTGTTGTTTCTTTAACCTTTAAACTTTGGTTTGTTAGGTATGCTTGCCTTCTATTTTGGGTTAGTTTGGTTTATTTCCTTATGATTTCCATTTTGTATTGTTATTAGAAGTGTGTGTGTCAAGCTAGAATTATTTTTGCCATTTGTGGAGATTCATTGCACATATTTCATCATGTGATGTATTTGGACTATAATTAGGATTATGTCTTTATGCAGTGTCTTCAGATTGTGTAGTTACAATGGGATTTATGTCTGATGTCCTTGTTAAGTGTGTCTTTTGTGCCGCCAATTCGCGATTTTTAAGGTGTGGAAAGTCTAATTTTATGTTAAATTTGTGGTGATTTGTAGAGGGTTGTGCCTCTGAATACATGGATCTTGATCTCTAATTTCAAGTTGGCTTACAATCTGCTTCGGCGTCCTGATGGGACGTTCAACCGTCACCTGGCCGAGTTCCTTGATCGAAAAGTTCCTGCTAATACCAACCCTGTTGATGGGGTGATTTCGTTTGATATTATTGTTGATCGTGCTACAAGCCTACTATGTCGAATATACCGTCCACCAGTTGCTGAGGAAGAGGTTGAAGAAGGTCAGTTGAGCAAAATGACTGACCTTGAGAAGCCAGTTGGGGCTGAGTTTGTTCCTGTGATCATATTTTTTCATGGAGGGAGTTTTGCTCACTCATCTGCTAATAGTGCTATCTATGACACACTTTGTCGTCGTTTGGTCGGTCTCTGCAAGGCTGTTGTAGTGTCTGTGAACTATCGTCGTGCCCCTGAAAACCCATTTCCATGTGCCTACGATGATGGATGGACGGTTCTTGAATGGGTAAATTCGAGGAAATGGCTCCAAAGTAAGGATTCTAAAGTACACATATACTTGGCTGGTGATAGCTCTGGTGGTAATATTGTTCACCATGTTGCATCAAGAGCAATTGATTCAGAAATTCATATATTGGGAAATGTCCTTCTCACACCTATGTTTGGTGGGGAAGAGAGAACTGAATCAGAGAAGCAATTAGACGGGAAATATTTCGTGACATTGCGTGATAGAGATTGGTATTGGAAAGCATTCCTACCTGAAGGGGTTGACAGGGACCATCCTGCTTGTAATCCATTTGGTCCTCATGGGAAACCCCTCGAGGGACTCAAGTTTCCGAAGAGTCTGGTGGTTGTGGCTGGCTTGGATCTAATTCAGGACTGGCAGATAGCATATGTAGAAGGGTTAAAGAAAGCAGGCCAGAATGTGAAGCTTCTTTATCTGGAGAAGGCAACAATTGGATTCTATTTGTTGCCGAATAATGAGCATTTCTACACTGTCATGGACGAAATTTGCAACTTTGTAACTCCTGATAGTGGGGGCTAACAACGGCAGGAGGAAGGCTAATACAACTGCAATGCATACGTCGCTTCCCTTTCTCAAAGAAACTAAGCATTGTGAGTACTGCTAATACTTGTCGAAAACTGTTTTTATACATGTGACTGGTAGTAAATTAGTCGTGGTCTTCTGCGGTCTGAGTGAAATTGTGCTTTCCGGGGAAAGCAGATTGGCTTGATTCAGCATTTAGCTGGGAACTAGTTTGCGCATCTGGTAGTGTCATGGAATCCGCCTAGACTTGGTAGTTTCCATTAGCTGTGAAGCTGGTAGTATTAGGCCTTCACAGAGTTCTTAGCAATTTGATCAAATTGCTGCTTTTCACTTCGCTTCTGGCCACAAGGCAGTGAAGCTTGTGGCGAAAAGTAACCACAAGACAGGGTTTTATCTTTACTGGTTCGCGTTAGTATGCTGATGGTACTAATTTAGAAGACATGGGTTAGCATGTAACCCTTAGATACTGTAAAACATCTATGTATATACGCATATGTATTCACATATACTAGTATAAATATATAGTATATGACGATCTGTTCAGGTATATTAACCTGTCGATCTCTGCTATTTATCTTCATTACGCGGTAAGCTCTCTACTGATGATCTGATGTTCACTGTTATTAAATTTTCTGCTGTGATGTTTTGAGGTTTCAATTTTCTCAGGAGTGTATGGTTGTATTCTTCCAGCATATAGAAAAACCCTTTTTTCTCAGTTGTCAGTTTGTCATAATTCTCAGAGATTTATCGGAAACACTGAGTGAAAATGGCAGTAGTCCTAATACAATGTTTTGTCATGTATTTTTGCTATGTGAAAAATGCGAGTTTGGAGATTTGAAGTTGGAATACGAGTGAGAGGGCTCGATTGAGGAGCTTAGGCAGTTCCTAGATGCACAGTAGTATGCGATGAAACCGTGGTTTTATCGTGCCAATTCCGTTTTTGACAGTGAAATCTGAAAGGAACTTTGATACAGGCTTCTGGAAAGGCATCCTAAGATTGTGTGAAGGTGATTTGTTGAAGGGAAGCCATCTTCATCTTTTTAGTCACATGCTTTATTTTTCCTTTATATCAATCTAATCTGATGTTTAGTTGTCAAATGCTCTTCTAAGGTTGGAATTTATGGTGGTCTTGAAATGTGGCAGCTGCTATCCAAATTTTTTTAGGGTTGATTGATTTGAGGTTTGATTTTGGATGGAAGTGGGGAGGGAGAGAAGGGAGGAGGGGTCTCTTAGGAAGCAATTAAAGCAAAATTATATAAAATGTGAGAATGATTGATTTTCTAGGTGAGAGCTTTGTCCTTTGAGTACCAAAAACATCATTGTTGGTTGTTGAAACTTGGACTTATTGAAGGTCGGAACCTTAGGAGAATCGATAAATTGTGCACTGTGTTGCATGTATAAGATGGATCAATATCTAGACGAACAACAAGTGGGAAAGAGAGGGTTATCCTCGGTTGGAGTCGGTTCTCTTCTTATCAATTCTCGGCACTTGGGTAGTTTGGAATACATGGGCACGCTCTTCCCTACGGAAGTATCACCATCCCCCAAACAAAACCGAGCTTGGGACTTGCAATTTTGCCAAGTTCTGACTTATGACTAGGGTGGCGACTACTTGGTAATTCATCACCATCACTGGACGGACTCTAGAGCTATTGCTCGTGAGTCGTGACAGTTGTGTCATTCAGCAACAAGCCGGAGCTCCCGCTTGTTGGGCATCTTGTGTACAGTATATAGCAAACTTTGGTCACGAGAATGACGAGTACAAAGAGGTCAAGTGACTCGAGTCTAGTGTTGTGGCTCGACTGCAATTTACTACCTCTGGCGTGTATGGCCTCAGCGCAATTGATCTAAACCATATTCCCATACACAATTACATACTGTACAATTGTAAATGTTACGTCTGAGAGCATGAAATGAGCAGATCAAACAAATTTACTGTCAAAAAAGGCAAACATAAACCAAAAAAGGATTCTGTAGCAAGCAAAGTAATCTACATTTAGCAGCACCAACAGATGCTAATGCATCTACATTGATATACTACTAATAGTGATGAATCCACATTCATCAGCACCAACAGAGATGCATCTACATTATTGCAGTTTTCGCCTTATAACAGGAGGAACACAGAGAAAACATTGATGATCCACCCGAAAAACTACTAGTGAAACTACGGAAAACCAAAAACAAGCCACCTTCAAAGTTCTGAAGAAAGCTTTTCTGATGTCAATTACTTTGTTCTCAGACTATTTAGCAAAACAACATAAGTTCTAGCACAGCAAAAAATAAGCTTCATCCTCAGCGAACTCTTGCAGCATACGCAAATGAAAGAACAGCGGCCAAAATGGTAGTAGCTGAAGAAACCAAAGTCCACAACTTCTTCTGTTTCTTAGCATCTAGCACAGAACACTGCAAGCTCTCCACCTGCTGCCTCATCTCTTCCACTTTGTCTTCCCTGCTCCTAAAAACCATCCTTATAGCTTCAAGCTCGGCCATGTAAGGCGCCATATCTCCATTCATTGAGCGCTCATTCACCACGATTGCATCATCAGCCTTCTTCCCATCCTTCTCAGACAGCTGCACAGCCATATTACTCAGCATACCCAAAGCAGACACGAACATATCACTCTTCGACCTCAATGTGCCCTCCAATTCAGCAACTTTTTCCTTAGCATTCACAGCACTCTTCTCAGCCAAAACCTTCTCATCAAACAGCTTGTTATACATACTCTCAAGCTCTTTCTTCTCTGCCACAACAGCGTCAGTAGCACCCCTCAATTCCTCCATCACTTTCGCAGTCTCCTCCATATTCCTCGAAATTTCAGAAACCTTCAACTCTAATTCCACCCCATTCTTCCTCTCCTCGTCTAGGGCCTTCTTAACATCATCCCTCTCGCTCACAGCGCGGTCCAATGCACTCTTAAAACAATCAACCTCAGACAACAACTTCACATTCCTATCGAGTTCATCTTTATTCGACTTTTGAAGCGACAACACACTACCCCGAATCTCATCCACCTCAGACTGCAACTCCCTAATCTTACCCTCTTGCCTCAATTTCACCCCCTCCAACACCTTCTTCTCCTCCAAAACTTCCCCATTCACCTGCTTCACACTCTCAATTTCCTTCTCCAATTCCCCCAATCTCTTCAAATTCTTCGAATTCTCACCAATCAGACCCTCAATCTCCTTCTCCTTAGCCTTCTTCTCCTCCAACAACGCCCCAAACTCGCTCTTCAACCCGTCTAATTCCCTCACAACTTCAGCATTACTCTTCTCCAACTCGAGAAACTTAACCCTCCACTTCTCCTCACCTTCCCTCAAACTCACCAAAACCTCATTCAACCCATCAGCCTCCTCAACCAACCCACCAATCCTCTCCTTCTGCTCCTCATTCGCCTTCCTTAAACCCGCATTCTCCTTCAAAACCTCATCTTTCTCCCCACTCAAACCCTCAATCTTCTTCCTCAAGCCAACACATTCCGCCTTCAATCCCTCAATCTCCACCTCCCTCTCCCCCAACACCTTCACCTTATTCTCATACTTCACCTTCAATCCATCCAATTCCACAACAACACTCCTCTCCTTAGCTTCAACTTCACTCAACCTCTTCTCCAACCCCTTCACTTCCCCATCCTTGACCGCAATAGCTTGGTTCAACTCCTCCTTGTCGCGTACCGCCGAAGCAAAACGCTTCTTCTCCTCCTCAATCTCTCTCCTCAACTCATCCCTCACCCCCTTCAACTCCCCAATCTCCAACTCCCCTTCACACTTCATCTTCTCCATCACGCTTCTCTCCTCCACAACCCTCGCCATTTCCGCCTCAACCCCTTCCTTCTCCTCCTTCAATCCCACCTTCTCATCCTCCACCCTCCTCAGCTCCTCCCCAACCCGAGTCAACTCAACCCGGAGCGAGTCCGCCTCCGACTCGAACCGAGTCAACTCAGCCTCAAGCGATTTCTTATCCTCCAACAGAGCACCAATCTCCTGCCGTTTCTTAGCCGTTTCGTTGACCAACATCTCATTCAAAGACTTCAAATTAGATATCTTCTCAGCCGTTTCCTCCACCAAGGGCACGGTGTCGACAGCGGCGGCGGGTTCAGCGGCGGCGGAGAGAGGGGCATTTTCGGTATTTGGGTGGGTTTCGGGTTCCTGAGCCATTTGGGAAGATTTGTGAAGATGGGTCTGCTTCTTTTTGGCCATAGTGAAATGGGTATGAATCAGATTTTAGTAATTAGGATTGGGTGGTGGGGAATTTGTGTAGGGTTTATCGAATTTATCCCCCTTTGTTTTGTTTTTGTGAGTATCTAGGGTTTTTGTATGGCGTAGAAATGACGATGATGATGTAAAAATAAACTGAAATGAAAATGCAGAAAATATTAAAGGGAGCAAAATAACTGAATAAGAGGAGAAGATTTATGAAGAAGTTAGGGTTTTTTTTCATAGAAATTGAAAGTTTTTTTTTTTTTTTTTTTTTTTTTTTTCTTTTTTTGAGGAGAGGAAATTTAGGGGAAGTGGGGAGGAGGACAGATGGAAGGGTGGATTTCAAATTCAAATTTTTTGCAGATTTCGAGGGAGAGATTTTTGATCGTTTTTTTTCCTTTTTTTTAATTTTTTTTTTTTTGGTGTAGTAGCGTTATTATTACTGTTTACACTGTGGACGTTTCAAATTCTGCCACGTTTTTCTATTCGTTTGTCTGACTTGTGACTTGCTCACTCTAATTCCAACGTCTATAATCTCTATTGTATGAGAACTACTCTCTCTATTTCATTAGGAAGTTAGACATTTTATTTTGGCACAACAATTTAGGAGGGAGGAGAGAGAGTGTATTAGACCCACATGAGGGCCTGTTTAGAGGAGAGAGAGCAGTTAATCAGGAGAGAGAAATGCTCACCAATTTCACTAATTTTTGCACCATCACAAAAACAACAAATAACTAAATTTCACAGCCATTACAGATCATTAATATAAGAAGGTCAATATATCTCATCAAATGATGAATTAAACTCACAGCCATCACCATATAGTCCATATTAGTTTCGGACAATTAAGTAGTCCATTCCAAAATAAAAAATAAAATACTTTAATTATTATGTATTAATCTACACTAGTCATTACAAATTAATCTAAACTACATACAAAATGGCACGATACCACGGTCGATGTGTAGATCCGGGACAGTTAGGGCCAACATTTTGTCGACAAGATGGGTTAGACCGGAGCATTCAACCATCACCAAGCCATCTTAGGTGGGTGATGAGTTTGGCGATGGAAGTGAGGCAGCGATCCACAAGGAAACGGATATTGAGTTTTGGGACGACTGACCAAAACTCATATGGGATTGAGGATACAGACATGACACTGAGGAGAGAGAGGGAGGGTGAGATGTGAACTTTGAGGAGAGAGAATGGTAGGTTAGGTTTGGAGCAAGATTAGGAGAGAGAGGAAGAAGGAGAAGTAGTTCTTGAGAAGGGAGAAAAATATCAGGAAAATTGACGAAGAATCCAAGGATTGTATTATTTTGGATTTGGTTGGGTAACTGTGGATTGAAATATGGAGGGAGATGTTATTGTTAATTGGGCAACTAGGTTAGATTAATTGGCCCAAACTAATTGTATGTTAGTAGAATAAGTAAGGGTAAAATGGGAAGTTTAAGTGCCTAAGACTTACTCGAAATAGAAACGCAAAGAAATGACCGAAATTGCCGAAATAGGAATACGCCAACTTCCTAATGAAATGGAGAGAGTAGTTTACTACAGAATCACTTTGACCATTTTATTTTCTAGTAAACGGATCATTTTCATATGTTATACGGAGTAATGTTTATTTATAAAAGTTTCACCTCTAATATAATTTTGTGATTGTCACCATCGTAATTCTGATTTTACTCCAACTTTCGCATGTTAATTTAAATTCTGCTCACAAAATGTATTAATTTTTCATGAATAACCCTTGTATAACATTAAATAATTATAAGGATTCTCTTTAATCGTTAAAGACGTCATTGTGGTTATTTCCAAACTTTCATATGTTATTGATGTAATTTCCACGAAATTTTGACGAAGTTAACTACATAAATGATATATTGAATTTGAAAGAAAAAAAAAAATAGAATTTCTACAATGAAATGTAATTGTGAACCCTCGAGATATTTTTTTAATTCTCCCTTGCCCTTTGATGAAATTTGTCTAAACTCTCGCTAATTTCTATTTCGATCTTGTATTGATTCCAGACAATTTTTCAGAGTTATGGTTGTGATTCCCCCCTAAAATGACACTATTGTGGACCAAGAAATATTGTTTGAATCCCCCTATAGATTTTGATGAAAAATTGTGGAGACTTGCTCTACCTATAATACGCCCGATATAACTTTTATCTTATTTTCTTCTGATCAAACCATGTAATTGTGTTTACTAATAAAAATTTCAACTCTAATGTAGATGGTGTGATTTGATGAAAATTTGGTGACCCTCCTTGATACATTGTTTTAATTCCCCGTTAGACTTTAATTTGATGAAATTTTGGTGAGACTCTTGGCGTATTTTCATGAGTTATGGTTATAATCTGACGAACATGATAAATTTCTATGATTCTTATATAATCAAGGTTTCCATAAGCCAGTAAGGAATTTTTCGTTTAGCATAAGAATATTTTGTGTAAGATTATAGAGATTGTTGCATTATGGTATTTGGTAAGTCTTCCAATACGATTGATGTGGTTTGTTTAGGTATAGGTCTTTCCCAAAAATTATCTTCCTAAGACACGTTTGACCAAAGAAGTGATCAAGTTCTTTTTATTATAAATATATTATTAATTTTTTATTTGTTAGTTTTGTCAAGTATGTACTTCTACACGTTTTATCCAAGCTTAATTTATCTTTTTTTTTTTTACTCATTCTTACCATAAAACACAGCTCCAAAGATTTTGACATGATTTTTTTAAAGTGAATTCAGATAGATATGCCACGTGGCATGGGAGAAGGCCTGATTGAAGCCGGTGAACGTGGTCGTTGCCTCAAACACAGCTTTTAATATATCTAATACTATATATTAAAACCTGAAACCAATTTTTTCTTAGGTTGACACTTGGCATACATTAATTGGATAGAGCATAAAAATAGTATTAAAATACAATTATTGATTAACATATAGTAATAAATTATCATATTAGCTAATTTATGGAAATAATAAATATGGTAATTTAGTTTATAACATGAGATATAAGAGATAATATTATGACGGTTGGCTAATTTATGGTAATAAATTTGAATATGATGTGATATAACGGGTGACGGAATAGTAGAATGACATAATGTAACATGTGACGAGATAATGGGATTGAAACTGTAAAATGGGTGACATAAAAGTGGAAATATGATAATACGATGAGTGAGTAAAAATATATAATAATAAAATATGACGGGGGATAAAAGTTGATTATAGTACTGTAAAATTAGAACAACGATAAAATATGCTGTCATTTTTACAAAACGAGTATAAACATTATAAATAGACAAGTCCGAGCGTAGCACGGGCATGCAAACTAGTAGTATAAGATAACCGAAATCATAGTTTTTTTTTAAGAGACCTTCTAGTGTTACTAAATCAATTTTTTCAGTAGAGAAATTGGAATATACGAGTAATGGACAGTAATTTGTACAAATGTTTATCCAAATGGTGAAATTATAATTTTATTATCAATGAAGTAAGGAAAAAAATATTTGTAACTCGAGTAAAATATGGAGTTTGGATTAGAGAAGTAAGGTTCACTCGTGATTCGAATTTAACCTGCATCAAAGATGTCTTGGAATCAAATTTTCACTAGTTTGCCCGAAATAAAGTTGATCGTTTTTTTTTGGAAACAAATAGTTTTTTTAAATCAATGATAATGTTTGTTATAAAACTTTCACCTTCGATTTAGATGATGTGATTCCAATCTTGATAACGGCTAAGAGGGGAGTACATAATAAAGTAGGGATGAAATAAATTGATTAGTAAATATTCCCTCCATAAATAAATGTAAGTCGTTTTCACTTATCGAGATGGTGGTTAGACTCTCAATTTAACGAAAAAATAATTGGAAAAAAAAAATATGAAATTTATACCATTAGATTCGTAACGACAAAATCCTTTCAGAATAGTATAATTTCATAATTTTCACGTGTATATGTTAAGAGACAATGAGCTTTGAATGGAGGGCCTTAATATGTGAGAACGACTTACATTAATCTATGGAGGTAGTACTGTTTTTTTTTTTTCTTCTTTCTGAAGATTTGTCAATTTTTAGATATGAAAAACATCAACCATATGTCCATATGTCCATATGTCATAATGGGTGGAAAGTGCATCTAAATTCTTTACCATAAAAGTTATTTTGAATAAATTTTCAAAGTGGACTTTTAAGAGATACTAGTTTACTGCTCGGGCTACGCCCGTGTTAAATTTTACCCTATTAAGTTATCGCATTTATGGAAAATATATTTATATAAGAAGAAATATTGGTCATATGTTTATTTTTTTAGGAAGAGAGTACAAAAGTTGTATAAGTAAAAGCGTTAAGACAAGTACGAAATAACAATAATTGAATTTGAAAACAAAATGTTACTTTTTTTTTATTGTGTTTTAATACTATAATGCCACGTGATATTGGAGATGGCCTAACTGAAGCCGATGAACATGGTCGTTACTTCTAACACACCTTTTAATATATAGTATATATGATGTCATTTCACATGGGAGATGGTTTAATTGAAACCGGTGAACGTGTCGTTGCCTCTACCACAACTTTTAATACACGAAGTATAGTGTATAAGATAAGATATGCGATATGCTCTTTACCGCGATAAAAATTGTTGGGTCAAAAGGGCTGAGGGAGTATTATTTTTAACACGGTTATAACATTGGGCTTGGACTGGTCCATGTCTTGAATAGGCCTGATTCCAACATCCTTATAAGCCTGTGAGCGCCACCTTGCGTTGAAACATTTTGGGTCGATATCCATTGACTTGTTCCATCGGGTCAAGTCTGTAACAGGCCCAAACCCTACATAGTATCAAATTTGGATGTATGAGCAAGTTGTGATTTAAACCATTGTTGGACCCGACCCAACAAGAACCAGACACAATTCACACAAACTCTAACCCAGGGAAGGTCCAAGAGACCTGACCCAGATAGGGCTGTTCATAAACTAGCCCGGACCGCAAAAAGACCCGGACCGACCCGGACTCAATCGGTCCGGTCCTCGGTCTTTGATTTTCCTATTTTCCGGGTCCGGTCCGGTCCGGTCTAAAAACCGGTGGTCCGGTCCAAAAACCGAGGACCGGTAGAACTTGACTTTTATTTAAAAAAAAAAAAATCCCTAAATTTCTACCCAAACCCACCCGCAGAAATCCCCAAAATCCCGATTTAATCGCAATTTTCAATCTCGATTTTCTGGGTTTTTGTTTAATCGCAATCATCAATCTCGATTTTCTGGGTTTTTGTTTAGCAATTAAATTGATTTTAACTAAATTGTGCAATTAGATTGATTTTAATTAAATTGTGCAATTAGATTGATTTTAATTTCTACAATCGATTATGGCCCTCAAAACAAAAAAGAAAAACAATCGATTATGGTTCATTTAAAAAAAAAAAAATTCAATTTGCCTTAGATTGCTGTCTTTCGGTCCGGTCCGGTTTTGGACCGGTCATTCCGGTCCGGTCCGGGTGCGGTCCTAGCTTGGACGGTCCGGTCTCCGGGTTTCGATTTTCATGAAATTCGGTCCTCGGTCCTTACCGGGTCGGTCCGGTCCGGTCCGGTTCTGGACCGGTGAACACCCCTAGACCCAGACCATACAAAAGCGATTAGGCAAGGTTTTGAGTTTTGACATATGTACCCGGTACTCCGTCTTTACATTTCCCAGACGGAAACTAAAGCTTGGCAGTCTACCGAGTGGGTTCGTTCATCTTTCAACAAATCGCTTTATGATATCCATTTTTCAAGTTCGTTTTGTAACAACCATTTACTGGATGTAACTACTTTTCCCTCCCGCTTTAGAATTAACAGAAAAATAATGTATTATGTTTGTTGACACGCTGTAACTTGTAACAACCCTCTAACAGAATTATTTTCCCGCCAACTATACATATTTAGCAAAAATTGCACTGCAGAGAAAAAAAAAAAATATGGAAACTGCTATCTACCACAATTTTCAAAGCGGTTCCTGATTACATTCAACACCGACCAGATCAATCAGGTGGTAACGCTGCAGTCGACGGTCTTTGATGGATTGCTATGCATCTTTAATCTTTTGTGTGACTGACAAGTTTGGGTTATGAAGGAGTATGGTGTCAGAAAAATCTTGGGCGCGATTGTTTAGTATTTCTGGTAAGTCGCAGTTGATGAGTAGCAATGTTGCTCGAGTAGTAGATCATAGATATTAGGGGTCGCGAAATTATGAGTTTATCATCAAATAATGTCGTGTTTTTAGGACTTGATTTTGTTTTGATGATGTAGTAACATCTGTAGCCTTAAACTGTAAGAAAGTTTTGAACATTTGACGAAAAGGAACAGATTACAGGGCCAAATACTGAGCATTTGGTACAAACCTTCAACTGTAGAAATATACCTACTGTTATTAGGCACTAACAAAGAAGTATGGGACAGATTATCTAACACCAGAAACTCCAACTTGATGATCACACATCTAACTTTTCCGCGGCTGCCTGAGCTTCAAGGGCAAGTAATGCCACTTTCAGTTGTTCCCGAGTTAAACCATTGGGGAAGAACTCTGTGGTTTCCATTACATACACCAGATCTCCAAGCTCACGAAGGTTGAAGCGAAACATGACTTTCTTGGACGGGTTTGTCAGAAAGCACACAAGGAACACATTGTCCAGTGAACAAGCCTTCTTCAACGACTCACGCTCACCATGATTGCAGTTGAACCATGCACTAGGATCATCCTCTGGCTCTAGCCCCCTGGTTCCACCAATCTGCACAATTTTTTTTTTCATCAGTCAGGTTGTTTTTACCAAATTAATCTTGAGCAATGAAAAGCAGTTTTTTAACGAACTATTACCCTCTCATCATCATACTCATACTCCACTGTTTTACGCCTTTTAAGATCCATAAACTTCACATTCTCAGCTGTCATCTTTGCTGCAACTGATACATATGAACGCGATGATTAGAATACAAACCCAACACATAAATATTCAGTCCTGTTCGGTTTTCTGTACTGCTACAGAATTAGAAAATGAGTACCTTTCTGAGTTTCTTTTCGGACAGGTAGCTGCATGATCCACCACAAGCATTCTGTTGGTACAGCAGCTTCACAAAAGAATATGATGTTGTTAAATGCTTCAAACTCAGCATCAGTTTCCAATAGCGCAATTGAAAACTCTCTAGGTTCTGGCCTTCCTGCTCACACAAACAACCAAAAGTTTAACATCAGGAAACCCTTGATTTGTTCAAATTCTAATTAATTTCCTGTCAAAGTTCAAGATGCAACCAACTTTTCTGAATTTCAATAACGATTCAATAATAACAAACAAGAAGAGTAAGGATCAACCAAAAGTCGAAAGAAGAACATTATTACCAAACACAAACTGGAGATCTGTAGACCCATCAGGGAGACGAATGGTGACATAATCTGCATCATCAGCATCAACAAGATTCTTGTAAATTTCGGACAGTCGAACTACCTTACCCTTAACAGGCCTAGAACACTCAAAGTTGATCAAACCGGTGGCATTAAGCCAAAGATTGCTGGTAACAAGGCTTTCCCTGTTGCAAACTGTGACCCCAAACCCTTTGTGATCCACATCGATCCTCCCTATTCCTTTCGGATTGAAATCACAGTCACACAGTGCTGCTAACGCCAATTTCAGTTTGTGCACATGCTTCATATCAAACTTAAAACTGTGGGTTTGGTTTGATTTTGAAGGTCCACC
Organism: Spergularia marina; assembly: GCA_963680865.1. Taxonomy (NCBI): domain Eukaryota; kingdom Viridiplantae; phylum Streptophyta; class Magnoliopsida; order Caryophyllales; family Caryophyllaceae; genus Spergularia; species Spergularia marina. Next base: position 23,106,135 of record OY804549.1, read on the forward strand.
AATGGTGCTTGAGTTTTCTTTCCGAGTTTTCGGAATGTTAGACATGGTGACCAGAGAGAGAGAGAGAGCAGAAGTTTTGCAAAGTGATGTACAGAATGATTTTTACATCAATTTGTATGGGATTTTGTAACTGTTGCTGCAGACCAACTACCTAGTAACTAACTTATAACCACCTTTAACAGATGCTAACCGTTTTTCCCGCCAATTCTATAACTAATTCGAGCCAGTAGTTAAAGTCAATATCTAGTAATAACAACTCAGTAACTAATTTTTAACAACCCTTAACTGAATATAACTGCTTTTCCCACCAACAGAATAATAATATGACAGCCTGTAACTTGTAACAGCCACGTAACAGAATTACTTTTCTCGCAAACTGTACAAATTTATCAAAAACTGCACTGCTGAATCTGAACTTTGTCTTCTCAGCTCGAATGGTGCCAAAACCGAGTATTTCCCCTGCTATCAAAACTTCGCAAGCCTCTTGAAATACGAAAAATAGATGTCGAACACAACAATGATGCTGTTTATATCATATATTATAGCCTGTCTGAAGACATTGCTACCAAAATCATCGATTATTCTCTTGTGATTTCTAGGAAGAGAAACATCTTAAGCCTTCTGAAGTACAGAAAATAGAAGTCGAAAACATTAACAAAGCTGTAAATTTTCTTATTGAAACTTTTGACATCAACAATCGTAGCCTGTCTAAAGGCATTGCATGCTACCAAATTAGTAAACCTTCTTATCATCGAACACATGCCTGATGCTACCAATCACATTACAGGTTACAGGTACCAGGTCATTTCTGAACATCAGAAAACAGAAATCTGATGTCATAAGACCAGATTTAGACCTCAAAATTTAAAGTACATTGAACTGTAATTTGATACTAGCGAAGTATCAGACACATTGCAAACTACTGAAAATATAATGTCACAGGATCAGACTGTTAACCTCAAAGATCTCACATCTTGCTTTTTAGCTTCTCCATTGCCAAATCAATTTGATTCCAAGTTGCACCGTCAGGGAAGAACTCTGTCGCTTCCAAAACATACACCAGGTCTCCAAGTTCACGGAGGTTGAACCGCAGCATGATGTGCTTGGGTGGATCAGCAAGAAAGCACACAAGGAACCCACAATCCAGTAAACACGCCTTCTGCAACGACTGACAGTCACCAGGACTCCAGTTGAACAGCACAATAGGTATATGCCCTGGTTCTAGCCCCCTGGTTGCAGCAATCTGCACAATAATATCCACCAAGTTTCTTTTTTACAAAATGAAATCATCCTCCAATTTATGAGCAATGAAACTGAATTTTACTTTTACATACCTTCTTGTCGTATGTATACTGCCATTGGATATCTTCCTTGAGAGCCACGAGCTTCACCATCGATTCTGACATTTTTACTCCAACTGATTTACATACAGTAGATATGAAGGAAGTTGATCATTAGACTATTAGAGCATTAAATCAAATTCCTGAATTTAGTACTGTAAAATATTAAGAGGATACGTACCACTCATAATTTTTTCTTCAATGATCTCCCAGAGGTATTCAGTTGGTACACAAGCCTCACAGAAAAATATCATCTTTGGAAACCTCCCAATTTCGAGACCAGTTTCGAGTAACTCTACTGAAAACTCTTTAGAAGCTTCCTTCCCTGCTCAAACAGCCAACAGAAAGGCTCAACATCAGGGAACATTGCAATGTTGTTTGTTCAAACTTCGGATTTTAAACTGTAAATGTGTGTTTCATTCTGATGGCATTGCAGCGAAACATTGTCAAAACGAAATCCTATACAACAACATGATCTTAATAAACATTATAACCTTGATATGCAGATTGAACAATCAACAATCATTCACATATTGATAAATTTGACATTATGAACCTGAAGAAAACACCATTTTCAGTACAGATTCAACAATGAACAAAAACCGAAAAATGATCAGATTCGAGACCAGTTTCGAGTAGCTCTACTGAAAACCCTTTAGAAGCTTAATCATGCAAATTCACAGTCAACAATCATTCATATGTATTGATAAACATGACATTAAAAACATGAAGAAAATACCATTTTCAATGAAAATTGATCAAGGATGAACATTATTACATACCAAACATAAATTTGAGATCAGTAGACCCATCAAGAAGATAAATGGTGATAGAATCCTCATCTTCAGCCTCACACAGTTTATTGTAAATCTCGGTCAAACGAACCACCTTACCCTCAACAGACTTGTGACACTCAAAGTTGATCAAACCAGTGGCATTGAGCCGAAGATTGGCAGTAAATCCAGTTTTGGTGTTAGGAACTGTTATCTCGAAACCTTTGTGATCTACATCGATCCTCCCTAACCCTTTGGGATTGAAATCACTGTCACATAATGCAAACATTGCCAGTTCCAGCTTGCACAATGGCTTCACTTTGAAGCTGAAATCAGAGGTTTGGTTTTCATCTTTTGAAGGTCCATCAATGGAGTTCGAGTTTTGTTTCGGAGTTTCGGCCATGAGGGTTATGTCTGACATTGTGAGTGAGTGTGTGTGTGTGTGAGAGAGAGAGAGAGAGATCACAGAAAAGGGTTTTTTTTTTTTTGTTGTTGAGTGAGAGAGAAAGGGTTAAAGATTATTGAATCAGTTTATTTGGTTATTTATAGAAGGCATTTTGTAACGACCCTGTAACTAACTTTTAACCACCTCTAACCGAAAGTAACAGTTTTTCCCGCCAATCCTACTAGAAACATAAAATTGGTCAAACTTTGTTATAATCTGACTGAATTTAGTCACCTGAAGAATTCAGATTCTGTTTTGCCACAGTCGAAAAATAATCGTGTTCAAGTGAAGATACACGTTAAATGTGTTCTCGTATCCTCGACTTACTTTTTTTTTTTTTTTTATAAGTGCCGACAAACCAACTTACTAATCCGTGACATAAAGAAGCACTAATTAAAAGGCAGACTTGGAGAATGGCTTGCAATTAACTAACTTGGAATTCAGTTAGTAGAAGATGCAGCCTACTAACTAACTTGTAACAAACTAACGACCAGCTAACAGATTTTAACAAATTTTCCCGCCAAAAATCTGCAGTTGACCAAAGGTGTACTTGTTTTTTATTTTCTGGCTTCTCTAGCAAGCCATTAACAAATTCTAGCAGCTAGCTAGACATTTTTTAATCTTTTCTGTATCAGATTCTTACGGAATTTCTGACCAAATTTTCGATTGTCTTGAGGAAGGAAAATTGTGTAATGAAGCCTGATAATGAATTGTCGAATGCATAACTGAAAATTCACTTCAGACTATTCTGACAAACATAAAAAAAGCACAGTGTACGTATAAACAATAGCTAATTCAAAGTAAACTCTTAAATTTTGGTCTGAACATATGAGTTTTTTTCATCCATCTAATTATGACAAAAATCACAAAACAACTTGAAAAAACAGAAAATTTGTAAATCTTCTTACTGTCAAACACCTGCCTAATGCTACTAATCTTATTACAGGTTACAGGTACGTAACAGGTTATTGCTGAACATCAGAAAACAGAATTCTGATGTCAAAAAACCACATTCAGCACAGTGTGTCAGTGTTGAACAAATGTAATGACCAATGCTGAATTTAAAGAAGAGAATGCAATCAGACAACCAACAATAGGAAAGAATTGGATGCATTTCTAAATGCAAATTCAGAATTTATTATTCTTGGGGGTACGATTCAAGTACATTACTGCAGCAGATTACAATACCACACCTTATTCCCTATAGTATAAAATCCAATCAAACAATTGACAGTAGTACGATTTCAGTACAGTATTACAGTACCAGACGTTATTAGCAATGCATCTATGTAGAACTGTCAATCTCTAGACGCACCCTTACTGCTTCCATTACGTATGCCATATATCCATGTTCGTACAGAGGGAAGCTCAGCCTGATGTGCTTAACAGGATCTTTTAGAATGCTCACAAGGGCAATGCGATCTGCAGCCAGTAGAGATGCTGTTACCAGTGAACTTCCATGATGACAGGTGAACTCTGAAGTATACTCTTCCCGTTCAGAAATTCCCCTGCTGCACAAGATATCAAATAATCCGTTAGCATCCTATATATCTTTGAGCAAATGAATTTGAAAATGACTATTTTCGTGATTACCCTGTCTTTAGAGGAAAGTGTCCATGCCTCGTCATTTTCAGGAACGAAGTACTTTGCAATCTTTTATTTCAGGTTTGTTATAACTGGTACAATTTAAATAAACAGCAGGGGAATGTTGTTGGAAGTTGTCATTAGAGTGATAAGAGGGCAAACTAAAACATTTAATCAATGAACACAAGTTTTTCTTGAGGACTGTAAAACCTTTTTAAGAACCTTGCTGATGACAAGTTTCAATCATCTCCCTCAAGTCCTTGGGTAGAAGACCAGCCTCGCAATACAGGATTGTGTTGGACATCCTCTGACAATGTGCAGTCGTTTCGAGTAATTGGACTGTAAAACCTTCAGAAGGTGGCCTTTCTGCTCAGGAGTCAGGAGTATCACCCTAAGGTTAACATCAGCAGGTGGAATTCCGAGACAATTTACATATGATTTAATCACCAAATGCTCAGGATTTCACCATCAAGTTTTGGTTCAACATCAGCAGATAGATTTCACCACACAATTCAATAAATCATATAGATTGGTATTTGCACAACGAGATTAATCTTCAAAGTTTAATGGTTAAAAATTCCTGAATAATTCATGATCAATGAACATTATTGAATGATTATAACAATCTTAGGCACAATAAACTCAAAATTATGGTTTAGGGCTTTTCTTGCTGATAAAATCGAAGCCATCATAATTTCATGCTACACATTAAGTTAGACAGATTTAGACCTCATTTAATCTACAGCATCAATCCAAGAAGAAGAAGAATGTGATGCATGATTTCCTAAGCTGTCAATCAATCCATCCAAGAAGAAAGAAGTATGCTATCGATCTACAGGCATGAAACCGAATAACATACAGACTGATTTCCTAAGCTACTGTTATCAGTAACTTCACATCAAACAAACATAACTTAACATGAGATTGTACCACCAACAAGAAGTTCACAGAATCAATAATAACTAAGATTGAACATCCAACATGAGATTCACAGAATAAAAATCAAAGACTGGAGCAGGTAAAAATCGAAGAACGAATAAGACTGCGATCAGGATCAGTTATTATCAGTCATCAGAAATACTTTTTCCATGAATTTAATTTGACAAAACCAACAGAAGTTCAGAGAATCAACACGGTTACTTTTACTGATGAACGAAGTCATTGAATTCAGCCGTGAGAAGCTTCATCTACACGGTTTACTCGGAACCATTGTACGGTGATCAAATCAGGGATACTTTAGTATTGTATACATTAGATACATAATATGATTACACGGTACGCGAAATGCGGGCAGTTGGGGCTTGCCCGCCAAGTGTTTGATGAAATGCCTCGTAGATTATTACCGGATACGGGACCGCGTGGGATTTGTTTAATTGGATGAGACGGTGTGATTTCGCGGTTGATGAGTACTTCTTCCATTCGCCTTTAAATTTTATAGGGTTATCGGACACGCTTCTTAAGGTGGGTGTACACGTTAATCGGCTAATCGAAATTCTTAAAAAAACAGCATGATGGGTTCGATAAAATATTGATCTAACCCGCCATGCAATTTTTTTGGAACTTAGACTAGCCAAAAAGTGTGTACACCCACCTTAAAATGCGTGTTTGTTCGCCCTATGATGATGAATTTTAAAGGCGAACGGAGGGAGTATAGTTTTGGTAGTCTTTTAAAGGGTGCTGCATATAGGCTATGTTTGGTAAAACTAGCTGAAATAGTAGCTGAATGCTGAAATAGTAGCTGAAAGCTGAAATAATAGCTGCAAAGTTTTTAGCTGATAGTATTAGGAGTGTTTGGCAGAATTAGCTGATATAAGAGGTTGTATATATAAAATTACATAAAAATGCATTATTTATTTTTAATCTCATTTTATTTTAGTAAATAATTGAGGGTAAATTAGGAATAAAATTATGACAAACTACCTTATTTTAAATAAAAGGAAAATTTGTGGGAAACCATCCTCTACTTTGTTCATTTTTTGGAGAACCACCTCTTTAAAAAAATTTGTGTGGAACCACCAAATAAAATACAATTTGAAGGGTAGCACCACCTATCCCTAGATGACCCGGTTTTTCTGCCGAATTTGTCCTACGTAGCTGTCGGACCTATCCTACGTGGATTCTACCTAGATAACTCAACAATGAAAAAAAAATTGAAAAACAAAATAAAAGAGAAAGAGCTAACTTCCCCTTACTTTCTCGCGCACGTGCTTTCAATAAATTTAAAAAAAAAAATCTAATTAACCATGCTTTGGTGGGTGTTGGGTGAGGAAATGAGCAGCAGTAATCTTTGCCCTTTCAATTTTTTTTTGTTTTATGGAAAGCACGTGGGGTAGAAGGTAAGAAGAAGTCAGGTCTTTCTCTTTGATTTTGTTTTTAATTTTATTTTTATTGTTGGGAATCCACGTAGACAAGGTCCGGCAGCCACGTATGAAAAATCTGGTGGAAAACTGAGTCATCCGTGAATAGGTGGTGCTACCCTTCATTTTGTATTTTATTTGGTGGTTCTACACAAACCTTTTTTTTAAGAGGTGGTTTCCCAAAAAATGAACAAAATAGGAGGTGGTTTCTCACAAATTTTCCTTAAATAAATTACATAGGGTAACTTCTTAAATAAGCTAGCTTATTATTTAAGCTAGTTGTGTTACCAAACCAACTTATTTGGTCAACGAGCTTAAAAAACTAGTCAAATAAGCTACTTTGGCCAAATAAGCTAGCTTATTGTGCATATCAAACATAGCCATAATGATGAGATTTTTCGAGGGGAGCAATTGCATTGTTTGGGCTGGTCTACAATGCGGGTTTTTTTGGCGGATGTGGTTACGAGTAAGGAATAAGCCCACCTGAAAATCAGGCCCAACTCATGGGCGAAAAGGGGGAGGGGGGAATAAAGGGATCCCTCTACCTATGGAGGTGAGAAATGGAACCCGGGTTTCCTGGGTGGAAGGACGATGTAAGCCTTCACCACTGGAGCACCAGGGAGATCCTCAATTAGCGTATCTGTTACAATTACTCTTCTTTCGCCATTTTCAGGGTTGACTTTTATGTTTGGTATCAAATATTTGCTAACCCTCAACATCTCTCTTAATTGAACCACAAGGGTGTCAGACAACCAAAATAAGCAACTGTCGAATACTCATACGTGCACAAGTCTAGTGATATGAGTCAATCATCACGGAGATTATGTTGATTTTTTAGTTGATCCGGAGTATCTCATTTTGATAATGCAAACAATTAATCATAGGGTAATTAAGTCGGTTTAAGGGATCTTATCGCACAAATTTAAGGTTGGTGCTAGTACAAAATTATATGCGACTATAACTATTTATTTGCAGCTAGCTATACCAGTATAACCATTATTCAACACAATCTTACCTTGTTATCATTAGGGACGGATAATTAATGGGTTAAACGACAATTCTCATAATTACATTGGCCGAGTAACACCAATGTGACAAAAATGAGTTATATTGTCTCATTAAGAGGCACAAAGCACCAAAATTTATTACTATATAATACAAGTACGATATAATCGACATTATAATATACGGAGTACATCAGTTTCAAAATTAAACCTAGTTAAATGAGGGTAACTTATAAACTTTATTTGTGCATCATATATTCGGAGTATGCTTCATGGAATATGAATTAACAAGTATAAAGAACGAGTGTGGATCCTCTAGAGTTTAAAACAAACTCTATATGGTAGAGTTTACCAAGTAAGGAAAGAATTAAATATTTAATATTTTATTTGTGCATTGAAGTAACCACCTTATTTTGTTTTATTACCATTAATACTAAACTCTACAAACTCTATCAAAAAAAAACTCTAAAGAATCCCTACACATAAAGAACATACATACACCTGATCTGATAAATTGGAATATTATGACTCCAGTCCCAATAAACAAGTACTAGCACAAAAACATGACCCTTAACCAAATTGTGACACATTCACTGTACTGACTACTGAGCCTTTGTATTTAGTATACAATGAAACCCAATTTCTGCGTCACACACATATTCCAACTAATCACTTCCAATTTTTTTGTTGTTAAGTCCAACTTCCAGTGGCAGAGTACCTAGACATGCATGCAATTGCAGCTCCAATCTTCTGGTATACAATAATGACCATATCTCAATACTTTTGATCCTCTCTTTATTTTTATGGGTCACTCCACGTGAGGGAATTTGTTTACTCATCGTCACACTATTTAGATTGACATGATTGCGTTTAGGTTGAATATATACTTGTATGAGAAAAATGAAAGTCAAATTCACCGAACTAAGGAAGAGAGTTCTGCTAGCGAAAATTGTTATACCATTCAAGATATTTTGTAACACAAGCATCTCACCGGTACAGGTTGAGACCGTCGACTAAATGAAAGAGTAAGGCTATGTTTGGTATGCACAATAAGCTAGCTTATTTGGCCAAAGTAGCTTATTTGACTAGTTTTTAAGCTCTTTGACCAAATAAGTTTGTTTGGTAACACCACTAGCTTAAATAATAAGCTAGCTTATTTAATAAGTTACCCCATGTAACTTATTTAAAATAAGCTAGCTTATCATAATTTTATTCTTAATTTACCCTCAATTAGTTGCTAAAATAAAATGAGATTAAAAATAAATAATGCATTTTTATGTAATTTTATATATATCAGCTCATATATCAGCTAATTCTGCCAAATACTCCTAATACTATCAGCTAAAAACTTCCAGCTATTATTTCAGCTTTCAGCTACTATTTCAGCATTCAGCTACTATTTCAGCGTTCAGCTATAATTTCAGCTAGTTTTAAGCCTAAACCTAATTTGCCATGCATGTAAGGATTGTGTAGCCCAATCATCGGCATATGTATGTGCCTCTGAGAAAGAAATTAAACTTAGTTTCTCCGTTATTTTGACATGGAATTTTTCCGTTTTCATAGGATCATGATCTAATGGTACGAGCCTTTAAGACACTGAGGTAAAGATGTTGATGTTGTTATGATCATGATTTGATCCTTCATAGTACATTTGGTAAATTCTTGATATGATATTTACGAAATCCAAACCTTTACATATTGAATTTTGATTTTCTATTTATTTATTTTGAGATACCATTGACAACATAAAACTTAAGTACATGATTAGTATATGGTTGACTTGCAATGAAGCCGGGATGTCATGTAACTACGTACATATACGAATTGGTCATCAAATAATTAATCATCATCAAGGCTTGACTGATTAAATGATGCTTTCGCATATGGTGAATATACCATACTTACTACGAAGCCCGTTCTTAAGGAGTACTTAGTACTTAATTAAAACATTTTGGCTAAACATTAAGAATCAAGAATATACCCAAAATGAGTGGTAGAGAGCACCACAAATTGCCCTTTAAAACAATGGGAAATCATGCATGGACTTCGGTTTATTAAAACGATAATAATGTGCCCATGACGATTCGTGTTTGCCTATCAATCATTTTAGAACTAGAGATTTGTTATTGTTGCTGTTGTTGTGCTCAAATAAAAGTAAGGTGCGTATCGGAGTTTATAACATGATTATTTATATTTAAATATTCTACTATCGGTTTCATAACTTTTATTACAAGATTGCATCTACATGTGAAAAAAACATTTTCATATGCGCAAGCAAGTACAAGGAACAAAATACAGGGACTTGTTCTTTCTTATGTGGGCCAAATTCGAGACAAGCTAATTAAAAGGGCAAAAAAATTCAAGAACAAAAATCCCCCATTTTGCAATAATAATGTTGTTTGCTCAACAAATGCAACATTTTAGTAACCACTGACTACATTTGGAATTGACCCACCAGCTGCCAGGATCTGTTGCTCTAACTACAAAATGTGAATACAATATGTCATTATAATATGTGACATGCTGTGGTACAGATTTAAAAACAAAGACATTAAATATAGATCAGAGGTCAAACTACTAAATTAAGAGAAAAACAAAAGAAAATAGGAAAATATGACAATGTAAACACTTCATTCTATGCTCACCTTGAACATAGTTTCCAGCTTGGTCTTCAGAAGGGAGTACTCATTCTTCACATGTTGTAGACAATTTAGGCACCTAGTATGGAGTGTTATATACTCATTAAAAGTTAGGTAAGTCGGTCATATGATGTGGCATGGTGAAAACACGTAGAGACTTTATTTGGATTTGAATTCATGAAAAGTTAGCTAGGGTCTCATTAACCGTAAACGGTTATACTAAAAACTTTGATGCCACTAACTAAAAGTAAAATTGAGAATTAAAACTCATACCCATTAACGTTCTTCTCATCACAAAAATTCCGGAAAGCAATGCATGCCTTTTGCACCCTTTGAGCTCCAATGCTAGATAATTCACATACAAAAGAGAAATAATATTAACAAAGTTTTGAGAAGGATAAGTTATTATTTTTCTAATAGAGCAGTAACCATCAGTTTAGACTTAAATTCGGTATTTCTTCATAGTTAAGGTTACAAGGTGTCGTATTCAAATTCACTTAGCCCCCCTTCAAGGGAGAACTCTAAACACATAAATATGGATGTATCAGTGCATTATTACTCACGCTTCGTTCAAACCAAAAGAGAATTAATTAGCATGAAAATGCGTGTTAAGATATAAAACCTTCAATGAACTTCAACCATTGAATTAGTCATATGTATAGTTAGACATTTGGTTGAGATGATTCTTTCAGAACGCGATCTATTGCAAGCAAATAAGAACACGAAGTTTAAACAAAATCTTATGCATCACATCATGTTCCAAATGTTTGTTATTACCAATTGATTGAGAGGGAAAGATTAATGGATCCTAGCCATATGTCTATGTAGAACAAACTTATGTGATCGACAAAATTGCCCCAATGCTACTATTTTCTCTTTTATTTTACTAAAATGTACCAATGCCAATTGGTACAGTGCTACAAAATCAATGTCTGAAACTCGTTTACTTCGATATTATATTATCCTTATGACCATGTAGCTAGAACCAAAAGAATAATGCACCTCAAATAACTGTTTTCTATTACTACACATGAATGTCGAAATCTCTATTATGCCATTCTGAAGAAACAAAATGGTTGGAAATTTAGATTTCTACTAAATTGCACAGTGAATTTCACAAATTCTTTCTTTATTTATAGAATTTATTTGTTGAAACAATTCCATATGGAGAGATTGAACAGTAGAAAATGAGTTGAATGTGAAGTTACCTGGAACTACTGCCCTTCAATTGGTGGACATGAGAATCAAGTTTCTTGAAGTCCACAATCTGTTGTCCTCTGCACGATCATTATATGTATAATTGTATTGGATCAATTGGAGTGTCGAAACTCGAAAATCATTTGAATACGTGAGAAATTCAAATCAGACCTAAAAAACCTAAAAATACGAAAAAGAGCGTGTATATATTGTATCATCCTTCAACAACATTTTCGGTCCGGCTTTTTTTACGGGGAGCTTGAACTTGAAGGGAAGGAGTCAGGGAGTATGATTCATATACAAACATGAAAATTTTACTGAGGAGTAAAAGAAAATGTACTGACAGAGTCATGGACATTTCATTGAGAAGTCTTTCAGAATCTTCAAAGAAAAGATTCACCACTTCACCTACAAAATTTGGGTTGCTTTCATCTTGGAGTGACTGAAGCTGAGTAAACTGTTCATTCAGAACACCCTGCAAATTCAAATTCATACAAATTAAAACCCCAAACTTTTACTCGTACATGTTAACGACAACCAAACCTTATACCCAAAATGATTTGGGGACAGCTAACATGATCAAATAGTCATCAGTAACCGTAAACAAGATTGAAAAACTGCAGTAAAAATCAAAAGTGGGTAAAATTAGTTAATTTACCTCATGAAACAAGGAGGCAGTGTAATCTATAAGCTGTTTCTGAAACTGAGCAACTCCACTACCCATTTTTTTTTTTTAACCAGAATTTTTGTTGTAAGAGAGAAGATTTGTCCTCTAAGAACTAATAATTAAAAGGGTGTTTTTCAGGGATAAGTTTGCATCTAGAATATGTTCATCTTCAACATCATTTCAATATGTTATATATAGGGAGAGAGAGGAGAGAGAAAGATGGAAAGTCAGAGAATAGATTTAATATAAATAATGGGGTTTATGCTGGACTAGGCAAATCCTGAGTGTTAATTTTACTAGAAAATATTTATTAGATTGTCTAATTAAGAAAAGAAAATATTTGTTTCCTTTTACTTTGGACAAGAAATGATTTGTTTCTATGTTAAATGAAAGCTTTTATGGATACAAATCAAAGCAAAATAGAAACTTAATTAACTTTTTTTTTCCCTGTACAAAGAAATATAATTAAATTAAATTGGTTAAATATATACATAATCTGGTTGTATCCAAAGTCCAGTAAGGATCCTTTGTCCCATCATAAATTGTCTCGCTATGTGTACCAAACAAATAGAGTTCAGAAGTTCACCATATAAACAACTTATGATTTTGGTCTTGTACATGCATGGGATTGGACACGAGATGATTGATAGAGTATGTGCTCTCTATTTAGATTTCAAAGTCCGTCAATTTAATTTACACGAATTAAGACATTGATACATGAGACAAAATATTTACTATTTTTTCACGACTAGATGACTCATACTTATCACGACAATTTGATCTATGTCGTCAACTAGTTCACAAGGACAAAATCTTCAATCTCTAAGAATTATTGTTTTCCAATAATGTTTTGTACATGATTCCAAACACTTATAAACTTTGGTTATTTCTTATTAGTGACATTAGATTGGGTTTTAGTGTGTTACCACGCAAATTATACTATGCTCTCGGGAGTACAAAGAGCATGGTGGTCCTTCTCACAATAAAAGAGTAGGGGACCACACTTAAATAGATTTTATATTATTTTAAGTGTGATCCTTATTCCTGTATTGTGAGAAGGACCATAAGGTTCACCAAATCCAATAAAAGTAATTTTCTAATATAAATATACGGTCAACTGATCCATCCTTCTCTTTCTCTTTCGGACCCCCACCCCCTCTCTCTACTCTTCACTCCACATATTGTCCTACTCCTGTTCCAAAGTGATGCTCGTTTGTTTTGTAGGCATGAAACATCCATGTCTATCTTTGTAAATCTAATTTGTTGTTTGTCTACTACTACTAGCCTCGTGGATTTTATTAACATCATTATACATGGAAATATATATGGTAATTGAGATACACTTAAAAAATACACATCCTAGTGGAGACGTGGAGTAATGTGGAAAAAATGTCATATTTATTTGACATTCTTAAGCCCGAATATCCTCTTGTGGTGAAGGTCTTGTAGTTAGTATGATCTATTATAGACTGATCATGTGAGTGGTAAGAATCTATTATTTAGTTTCACAATGTGGGACAAACCATTCCATAAACCACTTTCCAAATTTCGTAGTGTTACAAAGAACGTATAGTTGAACTTCAATGACTTTCTCAAGCTTACTTACTGATTCTTCACCGAAGAACGAAAACACTTGACAATCAAAGTCAATCTACTATGCGGCTCACATAGCCTAATTTGCTATTAACTTTTTTTTCTTTTTATTTTGATATATATCAAACTGACTAGATCGTTAGGATGAGCACGCGATATATTATTAAAGTTTCAAGTTCAAGCATATTCCCCTAATTGTGAGATTGTGACATGCTTGATAAAGCGAATTTGAGATTGCATTAGTCTAGAACACAATGAGTAATGATTGAAGGAATAGATTTCCTAGAAAGCCAATTCACATCTTTATTCCCATTTTTTTTTTTTTTACTCCTTCCAAACTATATTCATCATTAATTCTTGATTGTTTTTAAACCAATATCTAGGCAAATGAGAAACAAGTGGAGAAAGGGTAGAGCTAGAAGTGTATTCTCATTATTATGGAGGGAAACCGAGTACTCGTCGTAAAAGTAAATAGGACGAATTCAATGAAACGGTGAAAAGGGTAAACGCGAAGAAATGAAGTGAGTGAAGGGAACATACTCGTAACAAAGATTAAGAGAAGTGCAATAAACGTGTTGCAAACGCATTTGGTTTCGATAATTGTGAACCAACCGAGTCATATCAGTATTACAGTATATCACTAATCACTTCATATTTCACATCAAGTAGCTCTTTTGATCTTATGACATACTCCGTTGTATATAGTTTTATTTCTTATATTTTTGTTGCTGTTCACCGTTGGTGTTGTTGTAGATTGGTTGGTTAAACTCAAGCAAAGACAAACTTAATCGATCCCATGTTTAGTAGGGTACATACCCTACAACCTTTTTTACATTTGGCTTATGCCCTAAACTCTTTACTCTCTTTATTCGCCTTTGTTTTTCTGCTAAGATATGATTGTATGGAATTGTTGCATGGGTCTCAACTCCCAAAGGCTAAGCCATTATCTTCGACTTTTAGTTGAGATTATTCGTTTTCTAGTTGAAAATAAGGTATAAAATAATTGTGTAAACATCAACTCTAAACTTCGACTTTTAGCCGGTTGTTTCATTTTCAAACTCGATTTCTAAGTTTTCCTTTACCTCTTAAATAAACCATAGCAATTAAAAAAAAAAATCTTTATTAAACTTTGATGTTGATTCCTGGTGATGTTAACATCCTAGATTTCTAAAGGTCAATCAATAAGAATTGCCAATATTAAGATGCCGTCGAATATGCAAAATTTTGGTTAAATGGGGATTACATATATATAACGATTACACTAGTACAGTTTACCGGTCTACAGACTATAGGTATATTATTAGTTTCTAAATTAAAATAAGATCGTCTTGTTTTATAACGTATTTAGCAAGTGTTCTTTTTAATTAACCGGAAATATAAGCAAATTTTAAGATATAATACTCCCTCCGTCCCCCTTTAAACACCCCACTTTCCTTTTCGGGGTGTCTTTCTTTAAACACCCAATTTCAAAACTTTCTATATGGAGTAAGTTTTCACCACACATTAACCCTCCACTATTTCCAAAAATAATAAACAAACCACCCATTATCTCCAAAAATAATAAACAAACCACCCATTATCTCCAAAAATAATAAACAAACCACCCATTATCTCCAACAATAATAAACAAAGCACCCACTATCTTCAACAATAATAAATAAATTATCCATTATCTTCAACAATAATAAACAAAACACACCACCTTAATCCACGAGAAAAAGGGAATGGGGTGTTTAAAGGGGGGCGGAGGGAGTATTAAATAATAATCAAACAGAACAGGCCCAACACAAGAACAAAAGTCTTGTAGGCTAGTTGTAAGTGTGTGGCCGGCCACATTTGCGCAAAGAAATGCATCACGAAAGCCTCCCAAGTAAAAACTGAAGGGAATCTGATTCTAGACCGTGGACCACATTCTTTCAGTGTCATGCATTCATGTGTAGTATTACACACGCAAATCGCAATTTAGCATTTTAGCATGGATTTCATCCATTATTTTTATGCGTTAACGTTTAGTTTAAGTTACTCTCACATATTCATATAAAACTAGTCTTTGCCCCCGTGAATTCACAGGACTACAAAAAATTATGAGTGATTAGTGTCTGAGGGCAAAAATAATATAATATGTATCCCGTGAAATTACGATTTTTTTTACTCCAAAATTAAAGGAAAAACGAATGAAATTTTTTGAACATGGCGACGAAAGTCACCGTCAATTATAATACAATTTGTGCCTAACTATTGTGTTCATTATCAATATCTTAGGGTGATTAATTGATTATCCATGACAAACTTTCTTTAAAACACTACAAAAGTAACAATCATCTCTCTTTTAATATAAATGTTGTCAACCAATTTCCTATATATAAACAATCCAAAGGTCCAAATTGAGGAGTAAATATCCTTTGTCTATTGTTCATGTGTCTAACTCCCTGCACCTCTCTAGTCAGTTTTAACTAAAAATCATTTATCTTAAAAATAAAATTGAACTTATTAAACTTTAAATGTGAATTTCCAAATTTCTGATTGGAGAGATACATGGAGTGAAACACAAAATAAGACAGAGGATGCCCATTATCAAATATAAGTCTATTTTATTATCCTCCATTAACTAATATAGAGATAATCGAATTAAAATGATTTCATATATGGTGAGTCGTTCATTGTGTGATATTATTCTTTGATTCTTTATACAACCAAGTTATTTAACACTTATTTTCCAAAGAAAAAGAGCACTCCATATTTGGTAATCTAGGATGATAACACACACATATAAGTTATCATAAACCAATTGTACGTACTTGCCCCTACTTGAAATTATGTTTCCAAGCCTGCTTTTTTTTTGTAGGACATACAGTCTTTATCATACCCTTTCGGTTTAGAAGTCTGCTTTTCATTCTTTAGTGTCCAATATCTACTTCCCTCAAATGAAGTTTTTGTCCTCTTAGTATATAGAAATCACATATATTCTCACTGCCTTTACTACCTCTCCTCTCTCCCCATACTACACAGCCACCGATGTACTCTTTGCTACTCGACGCGTCGGACAAAGCCACCAATTATCTCTTTCCCCAATGATTATTTTCTCCTCTGTACTTATTTTTGTGTCTCCACTCCACTTTCCCTCATAGAGTCATAACAACCAATTTCCCACAAAACTCTCACCAACACATGCAGTTCCCACAACTCATCATCTTACTCCAAAAAACGTCATCTGACCATGTGATCCCAAATTATTTTCTTTTGACTTAATTAAATCCACACATTCTATGAGATATTTGATCAAACCAATACAATAGAAGTCTTCGTAGTTAGTTAATTAATCAAAGTGGTTAACAGGGTAAAATAGAAGAGATGTGGGAAATTGTAATTTTTTTTTATTTAAGATATGTTAACTTAATCATTTGTTGTTAGCATTGAATTATTTAATTTTCAAAGAAAATCAAACAATATTGAAAAGTAACAACAACAATAAATAAAATTAATAACATCCATCGAATTTGTTGTATAAGGTAGCTGATCAACTACAAACAAAATAAGAAGTGACCAAAACGATCATATTTCACTATAATAGCGTTTTTAGAATATAAACATTTGATATTTACAATCTAAATGTTACCAATAAATACTTTGATTGTAGTACAAATACAAACTCTATAAGAACACTATTTCTACAATTGTATAAATATCTTTCTTCCCCTCATTATGTTTCTCGCTCTAAAAAACTATTGTGCAATGCATGTTTTTGCTATCAAAATGAAGTAAACAACCACGGTATATATACTAATTCTAATAACATGTAACCGACAATTGGCAAACCAATAACCGACAATTGGCAAACCAATAGCCAAGAGTCACCATGTTTAATATTATATTAAATAAATGACCTTCAATTTATCCATAATTAAAAGTAAACATAAATAAATAAAACTCATGTCAAAAGTAAGATGAAAGGTCACTTTCGAATTCCACCAGTCGTATAATTCACTGTCATATTAATGATGTATTTATTTCATATTTATAAAGAAATTTTCATATACTTATGACGCTTCCATGACTTTTTCAGAACTAAAAATTGATCTAAATTCTCCTCACTACGACACGTAGGATTAATGAACTTCTTATATTAGCCTATTAATATTATTATTATATAGATGTTAACAAATGAAAAAGATGTAAAGAGTAGCAGGTTGCATATGTAACATCCAATCTAGATATGTCAGAATTGCGTTGGTGAGGTTGGACTTAGATTAAGTTCTGAAATGTACGCTTCGACCTTGTTTGATACGACCACGTGTTTGTAATCTGATTGAATGGATTCGATCCAACATTTGGCTAAATTTTGACAAATTAATATCAATAAATGGACTGGCTTCATTAATTATTATTTGAACAATTTTGATCTTATCTGAATTAATGAATTAATTTAAATGAATTTGATTTGACTGAGTTAGTGAGTACGGAGTAGAAGAGAATCTGAACATAGAAGTCTAATCTTGAAGGTACCTAATTATGTGAAGTTGAGCGAAGCCACTACGTAGACACTTCTCTAGTGCAAGGATAGGCAGGCCTCAAAACGCTCAAAGTGAAAGCAAGTTTCTCTGTTTGTTTATCCAAATTAGGGAATTACAGCGAGTGACCCATTCCCATTCTTCTGAACATTAATCTTACCCGTGTTACTTTATTTTTAATTTTAGGCTCATAACTCTCCTAATTCGGACTCAATTCACCCTACAATTTCGGAAGTAAACACGTCAACTAAACGATTGAAATTCAAACATAAGAACGATGACTAAACAACATCCGTCCCAAATTACAATACCGAATTGGAGGCAAACTCTTGTTATACTCCATAAATCTATAATTACTACTACTATCAAACCCTTGTGTTGTTTTGCTCGACAAATGCTCCAACAATATCTGCACCACACAAAGAAAAT
This sequence comes from Spergularia marina, assembly GCA_963680865.1. Taxonomy (NCBI): domain Eukaryota; kingdom Viridiplantae; phylum Streptophyta; class Magnoliopsida; order Caryophyllales; family Caryophyllaceae; genus Spergularia; species Spergularia marina. Next base: position 23,124,671 of record OY804549.1, read on the forward strand.
CAAGACGAATACTATCCAAAGGTTTGTTTCATACTTTCATTACCTTCTTATATAAGAACCCAATGGACTCGTCACTTGCTATTTCCGAGCGAAATGGAAGTCCAAAAGCAAATCATAGCAGTTAAACACTACTAACGGAAGTTGGGCTGAACATCTTTTCCTCTCGTAAACCAAAAGCCCAATGACATGGGCTGTACAAGTGCGTCTTAACCCAACACAATCCCCCCCCCCCAACCAACCATATTTAAGTTACGAGTATAATAAACGAGAGAAAACGAGAAATCGACTATTAATCTTCCTCACTCCTCGCTACTAGAGTACTAGTTGTACATTGAGTCACGATTCAATACTCACACTAGCTAAGTATGAGTATAATGCACAATGTGTCATCGTACCAATGTAATTGAGTCAGTGGTGTCACTTGACTCGGAGAAAAACCTTCACAACTCGTCTGAAACTTGAAAACGTTATACTCATATCTCCATCACCACTCATGCAAACAAAGCCATTGACATCATTACCGTTACCAACTATCTTCTGGCGACTTCACTTCATAATCATCATCCACACTATGATGCAACCCAACCCCCCCTCCACAGGACCCTTTATGACACACTAGGTCGGTACGAGCCTTGAATATGAGTTTCATATAGGCTAAACCAGAATATTAGAGTCGAAAATATCAAATGGACTTACTGATACAACACAATGGAAGACTGCAGGGTGATCAAGCTGGTTACAAATTTCTTTCAGAAGCTATTGCTATTTGCTCAACGCCATGAAACATTGCCAAATGACCAATTCTTCTTTGTTTTTTTTTTTTTCCCATCTAAACTAACGTACAAACTACAAACACATAAATGTCCACTTTCTGTAACCAAAAAAAAAAAAAAAAAAGGTAGAATACACCAGTATGAGTGTATGACTGTATGAGGCGTGTTCGGAACGCACAATATTGGCACACGGCATTAGAAAATGGATTGAAAACTCCGTCTTGTATTTTGTTGGTTTAAGTCTCTGACCAAAATTTCGAAATTCCAAATCAACCTAAATAGTTGTTACCTTGCTGGCTTGTTGGTATTAATTTACCTAAATACAGTTCGGCGCAGATTTAAACGTAGAACACATACTAGATCAAAAAGCTACAGTCGAAGAAAACACCAGTGCGGGTCACCTGTCCCATTTACCAGTCTCGCTCCATGTACCCCTCCAATCACATATTAGTCTTCCATTATTTTAATTTTAAATCATTTGGAAAGATTTATGAAATGCTAGAATGTAATGGAGCGAGACAGGAAGACCTAAAACACGTAGATAAAGTGCGGTTCCCCAAAACGAATTTCTTCCTTGCAAGAATGGGAAAGTTGGTTGCTGAGTTTGTTGAGGATGCTGTTCTGCAATTCAAGCAATCTCTAGTCCTTTGCGCAAAAGTAAAAGCAAGCAAGAACAAGAAAGGACACCATCCCCAAAAATAAAGGGCATAATAACATTGAATAAATCAAATAATGTTGGAATATACACAACATTTTTCTGCGTCTGCAGCAACAGGAGTATTTCTCTTGAATAAAGAAAATGTTAAGGATACAACAGTACAGTAATGTACACAATTTAACTAAAAATCGTCCGATAATCTTTTTCCGCCTTCTTTTTACTTTGTTTAACTTATTGCTATTTTCCCCCTTTTTCATTTCAGAAAATAAAAATTCAGTGTTACAGAGAATTAAAGGAACATATGGTCACAGAAATCACTTGCACTAGCTCAATCTACGACATGTACAGGTAAAAGCTAGAAGAATGAAAAAACCAGCAGCACTTGGGATTTGGCATCAATGGCACAAATGAAAAGAAAGAACAAATTTACAATCGTCCCGCTGAGTAAATCAGTCAACTGAAGCAAATATTGAATGGCTACGATGGACAGAAAACACGACATTACTTGAATCGACACCCTTCAAGTTGGCGGACTTCTGAGCATATACTGCTTCTAAATTTAGCACAAGTCCAGCACTGAATGGGCAGAAGAATGTCGCTTTTTTTCATCCTGTACAAACAAAGAGGTGCAACGATCAACCATCATGGAACCCTCCAGAAATACTAAATTTTCAGCTAGAAGATACATATACACCCAAAGAGACCAAAAGTTTATCTGCCACAAGGTTTCGACAAAATAGCAATTACAACAGTGAAATAGATCGATGAGCACTCCATGAGTCCATGGTAAAGGCAAAAGCTAATCTTATCCTAAGTCATAAATCGCTAATTTTCACATATGAACTCTGTGAAACACGTCTCCAGGCATAAAACAAAGTCCACTTCAGCCAGTGAACTCTAAGCAGCAAAGATTGACATGAAATTATCCATCCAGTTATGGGTTATGATTGCTATATTAGTATAGAGGCTGGAAGAAACAAAAGGTAGATTTCATCAACCCATAGCTAAGGATAGGGGGGTAACTGAACGTATAGATGTTCCCAAATATTACCAGAAAGATACCAAAACCTTCTCTAGGTGAGAATTAATGAAGCGACAAGTTCAAGTTCATACCTTCTTCAGAGAAGTCAAATACACCTCCAAGCATGTCATCATTCTCGCCATCATCTTCGCCATCTACTTCTGACTTCTTCTCGCGGGGGCTGCTGCTGCTATCTACATCAGTAACAACTTCTGACACCTCGTGTCCTTCATCACGAGGTGCAGCTTTACAATATTCCTCTTCGAAAAAACCCCCAAAATCTAGCGGGTCCTGAACAGAGCCCTCATCAACAACGTTCATACTAAAATCAGAACGGTTAGAACTAATATTTGAAGCTTCACTGGTTCCAACACTGTTTGATGACTCAACTTCCTTTGCAGTAGCTCTCTCAGACGACGCTGAGGTGTTATTCAAAGAGGGTGGACTATTTACAAGGCAACTATTCTCAGGTGGAGAAATTTCCATGACCGCATTGTCAGCTTTAAATGAGTTTTGGGTCAGTAGAGTTGAAGGAAAATTAGAAGAAACTATCATCCCATTTTTGACAGTTGAATTCTGAGCATTTGTTAGATAAGACTTGACCTTCTCCATCTGCGCAGCTGGTATAGTCATTCCTGTGGAAAATGCAAGCAAATATTAGACTTGGAAAAAAATAAAAGCATCCAACACCTACAAAATGAATCTTCTTACCAAGTTGGGAATCTGGAACAGGCTGAGGATAGATAACAGTACCAGGTGGGTACTTCTCTCCAGCTACATGACCATCAGATGCAAAGATAGGATACTTTTGCCCAGTTGCACCCCTATTGAATTTCATTATAGCCTATCAGTCACGAGTCACGACAATAAAAGAGAGATGATAACAAAACAGCACAATTGGACTCATTCACTCATACATGATCCTGGACTTTATTTATAAAAGAAGAAAAGAAAAGAAAGGTGCCCAAATGTCTGAGGAAAGGTCTGTTCCAATGGGTGCAAATCAACGAACTGTACCGAGATGACACCTCAAAGACAAGACTTATTCTCTTTCCCTCAAAAAAGAAAAGGAAAAAAAAAAAAAAAAGACGAACTTTTTCTCTGTGAAATGACTCGGCCACAAGGTCCGAAATGTATCTTTCCAATCACATACTCTTAGATTTAAAGTCAAATCAAAACATGGTACCCTAATCCGAGTATAAGCTCGCTGCTTTACTCATTATCTTGAACATTACGAACTCAGAAAAGTCCTAATCGAGTTGCACACATGTAACATCGAGTCCAGCTCTCAAACCCACGCTCGACTAGCCTTAAACCACCAATGTTTCCCCCTTAATTCTAGTATATTGCATCCAAGAAAGCTTCTTTTGGTAATAAGTATTAATTCACTCAGCTCCTTTCATTTCACTACATATAAACTAAGCACCCATCAAGAATAATAACAACTTAGTCCAATATCTTTTTAAAAATGTCCTAGAATTCTTATTGCAATCTTTTAAGTTGGGAGTTTTATTTACTCTTTTAAGTTATTGCAATCTTTCAGCTCGATTCTTATTGTAAAAAATGTTTTTCTTAGAATTATTCTTAATGAATATACTAAGTAATTTAAAAAAAAAAAAAATCTCAAGCAGCTCAAAGCATATCCATGACTTGAATCTCAGATCTCGAGCCAGCGTACAGTCCATACGCAATGGAAATATCACACTTCATCCCATGAACGACAGGTACACCCATACACAATAGCAATATCATGAAGTAAGATCTCTGAAATGCAAGAGACTACCATAAAGAATGCAGGTTAATGATCAGAGGCTTCAGAGCAGTTAAATATTAGTCTTGAAGTAAGATCTCTGAAATGCAAGAGACTACCATAAAGAATGCAGGTTACAGAGGCTTCAGAGCAGTTAAATATTAGTCTTGGGACTTGCAGCTCGGTCATCAAATAAAACTCCCTACTCCCACACCTATAGCTAACACAAACAAAGGTTTTCCCTTTTTTTTTCTTTCTATAAATCAAGCCAAAAAGAAACAAAATCAACACAATTTAGAATCTTTATACAAGCTTCTCTAATGTCCCATAACACTAAATTATAGCCAATATCACAAAAGCTGAAGAATGTGTTATTTCAGGGCCAACCTCAACAAGGTTAATAGACAAATTTCAATTGTCAACAAGGTAATTGATTATTGGTGGAAGAAGTTCCTGTACCTGGTGCTCCAATCAGGCTTCACTTTTTGAAAGTGCTCAAAAACAGGCAACAAATCCTTCCGCTTTATTTCAATCTCAAGATGAGGAACCTTTTCTATTTCAATTTCTCCAGCAAACTTATCACTAGAAGTCAACTGGTTGTCGGGCACCATAGAATTCATAGCAAAGAAATGTATCTAACAACCAGGATAAGAAGAATAATTAGGATAGACAAGACACAAACTGCCCGACAAAGCAACACAACACATGTAAAAAGAAGTACCTTGGAATTTTGCCAAGTAGGAATCCTCCCATAGTTCACCTGGACTTCAGCTTTGGATAGATACAATGTGGATCGTTCTTGTAGCAGATCTCCCTTTTCACCATTATCCTCACAGTCTGAAGTCTCCATGACCATATCCGAGCAATCCTTTCTACCAAAAACTATCCCCTCAACGCAGTCCTCTCTTTCTGGCCAATCTGCCCTTCGGCAGACATCCCAGCATTGTATTGGATCAGATTTAACCCTCAAGTCCTCATCCTGTATCTGCACTAATGAGCCTGAATCCGTTCTTAAAGCAGCATCAGTTGTCTCTGCACCCATTGATGGGAATAGTTCATACTGGATAACATGACCAGTAGGTGAGTACACCAAAAGGTGCTCCAAGGCATTTGAACGCCCGGGGAGCAAGCCATTAGGCATGGAGCAATGAAAAACAGCAGAAACAGCAGAGGGTGACATGGAGGCCATTCCAGCAGCAGACGATGCAGCAGAGCTTACTGTGTTGAGCCACCCAGAGTTACCCGTTCTAATTCTACTAACTACAGAGAGGGTGACTGGAGGTGGGGGAGCAGCAGAATAGGACTGCTGATTTGCAGTACAAGCTGAAGTAGACCACCATGGTAAAGATAAGATAGGTACAAGAGTTGTCCCATCTACATGAGAGTTCTGAACCTGAAGCCCACAATCCCCACCAAAGGGGGACAGAACATAAATGTGGCAAGTCCCTTTTGATGAAATTACAGCCACCCACTGGCTGTATTGGCTGAAACAAATATCTTGAATAACCTGTAACAGAACATGAGTCAAGTTGGGTAAATACCTGAAAGAAGACAACTGTAGTAAACAGTACTACAACAGAAAAGATGCTGAACATACTGCAGACGTAATGCCACGATGAAGTTTGTACAGATGCACGTGAGCAGACGTCCAATTATAGCTTTGACTACCTGCTCCATTCTGGGAGGATGATGGCATAATTCTGAAGATGTTTATATTATTACCATAAATCGACGCAGTCACCAGTAGCGTGCCACTTGGATCAAAACAAAGAGCAGAAATTGGACTAGTATGAGCTCTAAAGTGTGCTATAACAGCTCTAGAAACAAAATCCTTCACAATAACCTGCAATAATCATCAAAAGCCATAAATTCCACTGAAAACTAAGCCAAAATACGGATATGCAATATATGAGTCTTTCTTTTCAACATTTGGAAGAGGACTTACAGTTCCAGCAATATCTGTTTCCGGAGAACTTGCTGAAGGCTTATTGACTTTCCATCCAGAACTGGCTGTTACAGGAGAACTTGGAAGCTCCTGATAGTACTTGGACAATGTCTTATAGCCCATATCACCCAGATTAATCAGCCCTGTAGCCAACTGCTTGCTTGACTCCATAGCATACCTAGCCATCAAACTCCCACTGCTAGGTGAAGTAGAGGGACTTACGCCAGGAGACGGAGTCATACTTTGAGGACTTAATCGCCCTGTGTTTGTCAACAATGGGTTATTCGAAGCATAGGCTAACCACCTAGGACCAACATCCATTGGACCATAACCAATGTTAATTCCGGGCATTCCTTGGCCAACCATTTGAGGAACCGGGTAGGTTAAAACGCTGAACTTGTTCTCAAGAGTGAGGGCATCAAAGCAATATATCTGCATGTGATACAAAAAAGTTGTTACTCAAATGCATTTGCACATGTTCCTTATTCTCGATTTCCTTTCCCAGGAATTCATAAATCACCATACACGAATAACGGTTATGTCCTTTTGCTTAAAGAAAAAACAAAAAAGGGGCAAGCATAAGCTAGTCTGAGAATTATGCTCAGAGACAGGCTGGTCATCATCAATAAGCATGCGCATCTTTTACATACTAGGCCTCTTATACGTGTCGAGATGAGATACAAAGTCGCACCTCTCTTATATGCCATAGCTTGCCAAACTATTTCAAATTTTCAGTTTCATGTATACTTATTGTGCAAAAGAGAGAGGATTGGGGGGGGGGGGGGGGGGGGTGAAAGTAAAGAAGGTGGCATTGCTTTAATTTATGAAGCATTGTAACTTAATCTATGCTCAAACACTGTTTGACCATTACCTGTACGAATGAGCATCTTCTTAACTTTTCAAATGTGACTGAAAGATAAAGAAGCTTTACCTTCTTCGAAATGCCATAACTTAATGCCACAACAGGTTAACAGTTTTATCATCTATTTTGGTTAAATCTACTGGGAAAGTTGAAACGGATGGAATTGCCCAAAATTAAGATACTCAAGAAGCAAATTTTATCTAGAAATTAGCCAGAAGTGATAATACACTTGCAAACAATTTTTAGTCACATAAATTATGTCTGTATGAACATCTGAAATAATGAGCTGCTTACTTGTGAAAGAAGTCCCACAGCAACTATGCGAGGACTGCAACGAATTGTATAGACAGCAGAACGAAATCTCAGAACATGAACATAGTTATGCGACCTCAAGGAATAGAAACGAACAGCTGTTGGAGAGTTAACAATGTTCCCTGCTGGAGAATCAGTGAAACCATCTCTCCTCCTCTGAGGGGCCTCCTGGCTCTTTGTTTCATCTCCTGCTGCAACCAACAGCAAGGGATGTGATGCCCTGAACCCTTCACAGCCTTCGCAGTGTAGAGGGTAAGGCTGTATTTGCAAAAATGTACAAGGGCCATCACGCTTTGAAACCAGTTCATTGACAGTCGAGGCATCATCCACATCCAGGACTTGGAAACCATTGGTGTAACCAAGCAACAGAATACGCTTGAAGCTAGATGGACCAACTTCTAGCCTATCAAAGCAAGCCCACAGCACCTGTTTTTCAAGATAAAGTGACCCTTTATCAACTATCTATAATGCCACACCAGCTAAGGAAATATACCACAAAAGAGGAAGAAGGAAAAGCCAGAACATGTCTTACTGTCGAGAATATTAAAAACACACAAACAACGGCATTATTAAACCCTTTCAAACTTTTCTCTCAAATACCCTAGTTTGGTTGAGGAATTTACATCAATCCCACTGATATGAATCATCTTATGTGTTAACATTGTTACTTTAAGTCGCTGAAATGTAGCTTGGCACACTTCAGTAACTGTTAGCAATTTAGCAAGCATCATCCTATCTAGAAACTTGATCTCATCTTCAAATGCATCAGGATCTTGCACGAAATCACGAAAGATAATATCAACATGCACGGAGATTGCCAACAGCTCCTACATTGCATTATAAAGGTTCACATCCACTTTAGGCTGACTACTCACAAACTTAAAGAGGACGATAAATCTAATTGTAATGTAAAGTTCCACATTGTTCTATTAAAAAATTCAGAAAATCTTTCACAAGAGAACGGACCTAAGTGCAAATGGCACACATCCCTAAAGTAGAAGGGCATTCAAATAGAAGGAAACAGGACTAGTGAGCTGGAAAATTGATCATAGAGCAATTTTAATGCGTCAACTTTCACCCTACTTTCCTCCCCAGACACTTGTCAAGAAAAATTGGCACCTGATAATCATCACAGCTCGGAATGTGAAGCTCAGAAACGAAAGCAGGCCAAATGAATCATCGAATGCAGCATCTACCACACATTTCTAACCAAACACACCACCCGAATTCACAAATCCTTAACAAATCTACCCTCAGGAAATTCCCAAATCCCTTCTCTAGACGTTTACCCATCATATCCCCTCACGAAAATACAATATCAATCCTCTACCTGACGAACTATTAAAATCTCTTCACTTAGCCACCAAACCATCCCGCTCTCGCAAAGATCTCAAACAATACACTATGCTGAACGAAATTTACCCGCATTGAACATTAAAAATCAAATGTCCAGCTTACAACAGAAATCAACACCAAACTGACTAACCAAACCCTCCATCCAACACACATTTCAAACCAGACCCACCTCCATAATCCCCAAGTCCCCAATAAAAAAGCGATCATTCCCCCGCCAAGAAATCGTAGAAAACCACTTCTTTCGACGTTTATCAATCATCCTCCCATAAAAAAAATACACAATCCCAACTTCTTCCAATGCTTCCAAAATCCTCAAACCACAATCAATTCCGCCAATTTTCAAGATAAAGGCATTCTCCATTAACCATTTCTCCCAAAATCCAACCACATCTTGATCATCCCCAAATTTCACCCCAATTTTTTTCCAGCACAAATCGCAATCAGTCAACATCAAGATACTCAAGTCCAAACAAAAAGCAACCACCCAACTCAACATAAGCCACCATTTCCCTCCACCAATCATAACTTGTGATAATCCAACATAATAATAATCAAAATTATCATAATCTAAACATAATAATAAATTAATAATCAACTAAATCAGCAAAAACTAAATCACACCCACATGAAAGGAAAAAAAAAACCATAGAAACGTAATCAATAAGATTCAAATAAAAAAAAAAACCTGGTCTTTAAGGTGATTAGAATCAGAAGAAATAGAAGCAGCTACAGAGGCACTAGCAGACCGGACACCGGAAGAAACAGTCTTGATACAAGAAGATATAAACTTGAAAGAATTGCGTGTGAATCCATTGGTTTTGTTGTTGTTGTTATTGATACTTTTTGTTTGCTGATGTTTCATCTAGAACTTGAAACTTACCCTAGAAGATACAGTATATATATAGAGTAAAATATAGTAATTTTAAGTAACTAATAATAGAAAGGTGAAACCTTTCTAGTGGATACCGGATTGTTACCGGAAACTATGAGTTGGGTCACATATAAAGTTCCGAACTTTGGCCGGAAAAGTTGGCCGGCGGGTGAAGATTGTTGATGAAGATTGTTGATGATGGAGGAGAGAGAAAATAGAAATGAAGGTGGAGAGGGAGTTTTCTTCTTCTTCTTTTGTTTTCTTGTGTTGGGTGTTTGACCCTGTTTCTTGCTTGTTTTATTTCAGACGGTTCTTTTCTTTTGTTTTCTGATTTTTGTCTCTCTTTAAATGTTTTTTAAAATTGTTACAAAAAAAAAATGGAAGATTTAGAGTAATTTACTTTTCTAAGAATTTTAGTTTTGTGTGTTTGTTTCGATGTGGATGAATATTTTGATGATGTTTTTACTTCAAGTTAATGGATAGCGTGAGTGGCCGTCTGAGAATTGTATTTTGATATGCGTGTTTTATTATAAATAGAATGGTAGATTTATCGTTATTGCGAAAATGGTGATTGGACTATACACGCAAGGTTATAAACTTATAACTTATAAATCTTTGTACTTAGTTCTTCACGAGTCTTATTGGGGAAAATGAGGGGTAATTTGGGATTAACTGATTGAGCAATAAACACTCATCATTGAATTTTAATCCTGTTATTTTGATGTGGGTGAATATTTTGATGATGTTTTTACTTCAAGATAATGGATAGTGTGAGAATAAGCGTATGGGGATTGCCTTATAGTATGCGTGTTTTATTATGGATCTAACGTTATTATGAAAAGGGTGATGAAACTTTATACCTAAGGCAATGAAAGTTTGTAATTATTTCTCATCTTCATGAGTTTTATCGGGGAAGGGGAAGGGTAATTCGATGATTTGATCCTATTTCTTTGACTGTTGGTGGATTAAACATCTACTTGTATATCTCTGATTTACGCCTATTATTCGTCACATCGATGATATAGTATTGAAAATAATTTGAATTACAATGACTAATACACCCTAATAAATATACTCCATTAAATATACAATGCATCTGAGGTGGTATATGAGTTAGATATGGATAGCGTCTTATATCTTTATACTATTTTGGATAGATAGATAGTAATTAATAAATTATATTTTTTTTTCATGATGATTTTACTAAGTAGATGGATTGACAACTCTTTTGCTAAGTGTTGATATCTATCCTTTGACGACTATTAAAAACATTTTCTCTTTTGATTGTTTATGTTTGGTTTGAATGTGTGATAATGTTCGAATAAAATATAAATTAAAGAAGAAAAAAAAGGTTAATGTATATGATATTAAAATTTCAAAATAAGTAATTTGGTTAAACAAGTCCGGAAAATGACGGGCTTTATTTATGAAGACAAATTAATGAAACCATAGGTTGGTCCCTCCGTCCCTGTATGAAAGATGGCAATGGAGTACATAAACCTTGTCATATACGCTTGAAAAATTGGGGTGCGTATGAATAATGTCGGAGGAGATTTGTGGAGGAATATCTCTCTCATTGCGTCCCTGGGAACTTGGGAGTTGGGATTTTGTGAAGAGTGCACCTGTCACCTACCGACTTTACTGGAGACGAAATTGGTACCAATCCTTTATTTTTCTACCATTATTTAATTTGTTATTTGCTGCATTTTATGTTATCCACTTGAATTATGAGTAGTATGGAACTATGGATTCATGGATACAAATAAATACCAAAAATCATGGATTCAGGGTTACAAATAAATAATTCTTCTACTATAAATGGACTAAAATCCCGATTCCATACATATTGTTTTCTCGTAAATTTACAAAAAAAAGTAATACTCTTTATTTTAATATGAGATCAAGAACGAGGTATGTAAAAAAAAAAAAAAAAAAAACGGGGACGTAGTTTCCATTAGATCTCATTCACCTCAACTTACCTTGCGAAATTGTGTCTACAGGTGTGTACTGTGTTAGCTCAGATCAATATAATCCGTGATTAACAACCAAAACATTAGCTTTCCACTAACTATTTTTGATATATACTTGAAACATTTTCTAAATTGGAAATCTACTTAAATTATCTTCTTTGGAAGTAATCAACATGCCAAAATAGTTACGACATTGTGACAACAAAGCCGGTTGAAGCAATGCCAATTACAATCTTAAATACTCTATCTAGTCAAGTATGTGGTTAATTGCACTAGTTGATCTCCATTCCTACAAACATGACTAAAAATAGTCGACGATAATTAGTATACATCAGAACTCGGTTACATTAGTGGCAAGTTTAAGTTAAGCACAAGTTTCAACCTAATATGTAATAGAGTATAAAGGTACAATTGTAAATTGTCACACTGTTTATAGCATATATATAGACGCCAGACACCCTAGAAAGATACAGTTTTCCGCACATTCATATGGTATCGAGTCACAAGATCCGGACCTACTCCGTATATGTTTTTGTTGAAGCTAGGGGAATATATAGAGCAATCAAAAACACCTGACAATATCGTTCCTCTAAAGTGAACTATTTTAGATACAATAAAATTGAACTCTTTAATAATCTTTATGTCAGCTTAACCAAATCTTCGTAAATTGCTCTACGCTATGATATAAAAGTGTAATGGAAGAGGGTGAGAAATTGCAGGAAATAGGGTTGTAGTTTTAAACTTTTATACGTTGGCGAATACTCGTGCTAGGCAAGAGAAGACAGAGCAAAGAAAGTGATTTACGTTACCGAAGAGAAGGGGAATAAATTTATGTTAGACAAATTGATGCATGAAGAAGCAAACGGCGTTAAGATTATACGGAGTTTACTCCACATTTTATATACGCAACCCATTTACTAATGTTAATGTACACCATAACTATTCCTTAATTAATCAACGTGCCCCAAGTCTAGCTACTTGCATTTTTCTGTTCTAGTACGACTTTTGGGCGACATATAGTATCGATTACTACTCCGTCTACTCCTATTTAAAGACTTATCTCCTTTTAAAATGTTGTTTTTACTGGTCATGTTGAAGTCTACATTTAGATCAAATGAAAGACCCGTTTACCTTAAAATCAAGTGGGATTTATAGAATATATGCAGTGCGGAATACAATAAATGAATGATTTATTTGGTTTAGAAATAACTTTTACATGGCAAGCAAAAAAAGCAAAGCGAAAGGGTGAGAAGTTTTTAGGTAGGAGGTTATAATATTACCACGACAACTATAACTAGCAGTTGAAATAGATTTCATGTTCTATTTTTATTTTTGTGTATTAAATCCATCGTACCCTCTCTTTTCATTTGATTCTTTATGTTTCGTTTGAATATGTGAGAGAAATTCAAACAAACATAAAAAAAAATGGAGCGAGTATTTACAAATTTTAATCTGCATTTTTTTTTTTAATAAAACAAGTTCCCGTGAGTTTCATTTGATAAATACTCCGTACGTAGGACGCACAATGGAATAGAAGCTGTACACCAATACAATAACAGAATAGCTTTCCTTGAGTAACATGATCAACGGATGATCATTTTAATTACTTTCAACTTAAGTTGTCATATTAGCAAGTCTTAAGACTAAATTGATTAGCAAATTGCAATAGTGATAGTATTGATTACTAAATTTCGAAACTAAGGAAAAACCAAGAAAACTTGGGAGGCTGAAGGCCGGAAGAAGGAAACAAAAAGAAGCAGGAGTATCCAAGAAGCTGGCGAGTATAAATTGCACGGTTTGCAGCCACATCATGCAACTTAAACTCTAGGTAGCACCGAAACGGACACGGAAACGGACACGGACACGAAACGGATACGGGAAACGGCAGTCCGAAAATTGTAGGACACGGACACGCATAATTTAAATTATATAAAATACATATTTTATGTTTGAAAAAGTATATTACTAATTGAAATATTACTTTAATATTATATTAATACTGAATATATTATAAAACTTAGATTAAGAATTATATATATTACGATATTCAAAGAAACATCGATAGCATAATTCATTTTTGATGATAAATACTCTTCAACTCAGACCTTTATTATCAATCTTCTATTAAATTAGATTCTTGAAGTGTATATAAGTGTATTGGAGGTGTCCTAAAGTTTCCCAATAAGCAAAATATCAATATAATAATGGACACCGATTCAAGAGTTTCGGACACCTATTGTCAGGTGTCGTGTCGGTGTCGGTGTCTGACACGGACACGCTAGATCATGGAAGTGTCCGTGCTACCTAGCTTAAACTGCTGCACCGTCAACATTTTCGACTCTAGGCATATGCCATTTCCTCATCCTTTTGGATACTTTATACTACTAACTTCACCATTACATATTTACATGTATTCCATAAATACTTCACAGTTCACATCATTTGTGGGGCTATAGCTCTTCATGGAATTACTATTTTGTTTGTGTAAAACATTGACTCCTGTTTTGGGATTTAATAAGTATAGACAATTTGATAGTGCAATTGTTATAAATACTACTTATGCTATGGATAGTCAATTTGTGACATTGATATCATTGATAGAATCAGATAATCCTTGTTCGATTGCATACAAGTAACTATGTTAACGATTGCCCTCAAAATTTATGTTGCACTTAGAATTTGCAGTTTAAACAAAGAGAATAAACTTAACATACTTTTTGAAGGGTTTAATATGACCTTATAACAACCATACACAAGCCAAAAAGGTAAAGTTACAGTGAAGATGTTAAATGGGTCAGCACTCAGCAGCAAGTTGCGTCATTCTCGTAGGTATAAGGCCCGTACTACTATTTTGGGCTCGCAAAGGAACCCTTGGACATCAGGGCCATAGGAGAGAGATTACACGGATTTTACAAGCCCCAAAACAATACGCATAAGACAAAGGTCAAATGGTGGGGTTTTCATCCTGTGACATACTCCCTCCGTCTCAGTTCAAACGCCGCGAGCATTTTTTATAGTGGAATAAGAAAAATTGATATAATAAGTTGAGTGAGGTAATATTAGAAAAAATGAGGAGAGAGAATGTGGGAATTAATAAAAGTAGGAGAGATAGTGTGAGAGATTATGTGATAACTTAATAAAAGTAGGAGAGAGAAATATGTCCCAAAATAGATGGGGTGTTTTAAGTGGGACGTCCCAAAATGGAATATGGGGCGTTTGAACTGGGACGGAGGGAGTAGGAGTGAGCAAGAAAAGCGGGTACCCGGAATTGTACCCGGACCCATTGTAGACGGGTACGGGTCTGGGTCCAAAATTTTAGGACCCGTTGGCAACGTGTCCTATAATTTTGGACCCTTTACCCGCCGGGTACCCGTTAAGCTACGGGTCCAAACAAGTACCCGTTGTTTAACGGTTCCAAATGGGTACCCGGAACCCGAGAAAGCTTTTTTTTTTTTTTTTTTTTTTTTTCAAAATTGAAGTTTAAAGTAAAAATAACTCACTTTAAAGATAACCATGGTTACCCATTAGCATGGTTAGCTTTGAAAGTAATAATTTTTGGATGACTTTTGGCTCGTGCATCTACAAAGCTCGTTGCTCAAATATCAGACGGGTACCCGTTACCCGTTCGGCAATTAACGGGTCCGGGTCCTAAATTCTAGGACCCGTTGGCAACGAGTCCGGGTACGGGTCCAATTTTTTAGGACCCGTTTGTAGCGGGTCCGGGTCCATGATATAGTAATGGGTCTGGGTCCATAATATAGTAGCGGGTCCGGGTCCATAATATAGTACCCCTACTGTGACACACCATTCCAGCTTCATCTTATGCGTACTTGGCCCTGCACAGTGTTGGTGTTACCAAATCTCGTACTCGTATTACACTTGCATATTGTAATTTTAAATTGGCTCCAATACACTATCTCATCCAATGCGAATAAATATGCATCCAAAGTTTGTCGTGACCGGAAATAATGCGAATTGGAGAACATGCAGGTTTATCACAATAGCTATGTACAAATCCAACAAATTATAACCAAACAGTGGACATTGGGCAGTTTTGATGTTGACGAGTATTGAATCATAGTCGTGACTCGTGACATATAGTCATAGTTTGACGAGGGTTGAATCGGAGTCATGTCACGGTAAAATCATCCTAACAACTAAGGGCCTGTTTGGTATCGTTTTCTGTTTTCAGTTTTCAGTTTTTTTGAAAACCAAAGTCCCGTTTTTTAAAACCAGAAAAAGTGGTTTTCAGTTTTCATTTTCTATATGACTATTATACAACCAAACAATTTGAAGTTAATTTCGTAACTTATTTAACTAAATTTTTTATGCAAAAAAACCAAAAACTGAAAACGGCAGTGATATCGATTGGACCCTAATCTAA
Source organism: Spergularia marina (assembly GCA_963680865.1). Taxonomy (NCBI): domain Eukaryota; kingdom Viridiplantae; phylum Streptophyta; class Magnoliopsida; order Caryophyllales; family Caryophyllaceae; genus Spergularia; species Spergularia marina. Next base: position 23,140,573 of record OY804549.1, read on the forward strand.
CAAGTTCAGAATACCATTGTAACACATTGTCTAGGCAAAGACAACACCACGAAGTTCCTTTGCCATGAAGTTGTTGCTGTGCCTCTTGACGCACAACCCTGGCTCGAAATTCTGCATCATGATCGTCTCCTGTAGGACTGTTCTGAGGTGGCGTAGTCGTAGACTCCCTGACAACACCAACATTACCGCGACTCGGACTTGAATGCGAAAAGACGGGTTTTGGACACGTTCCTCCAAAATTGTAATTGTCTAGCAGAACTCTCTGTGCCTCGTGTATCAGCCTGAAGGCGGCCTCAGCTCCGGGAAACTTGTTCCTATCTGGATGAAGGAGAAAAGCGAGTTTGCGAAACTGTTTCTTGATCAATACGTCGTCTGCAGTTTGATCAACTTGAAGAATGCTAAAGCAGTCCCTGTGTAAAAGAATAAGAATTGATGTGTTGCAGCAACAGAAGAAGTCTTGGGAAAGCAGCAAGGATTGTCAACCTCAGCATGGGTTGTCGTTCCCACAAGAACGTGACCAAGAATTGACCTCCAGATAAAAGACATTCTCTCCTAGGATTCACATCATTGTCCAAAGGTCAATACACATCTAAGGCATGAAAAAGCATGGCAGTTGTAATATAAATTGCATAGCTTGTACAATAAAAGATAAAATTTAGAAATATAATCACAAAAATTTCAACCCATCCTTGTCCATATTTCTACAGCTTAATCTATCTTGATCTTCTTCTCTTCATGGATACTAATTCCTAAAGTCATCATGGTATCAGAGCTATGAAGACTTGAGGAGGCTCTTTTTCATCAAGAAGAAATCGAAATCACGGCAATCTAGCCCCTTTTCTAACTGCAAATCTCAAAAAAAAAAAAAAAAAAAAAAAAAAAAAAAACTGTATCTGCTACAAGCATGGCAGGCAACTTAGATTCAAACCAAGAGCTAATCAAGATGGATACTAGAGATCCATTATACACACACCCAGCAGAAATTAACAGTTTCCTTTCCATAGAACCCAAACTTGCAGGTATGAGTCACTTTTATGAATGGAAAAGGGAGATGGAGTTGTCCCTGGCAACCAGAAGAAAACTTGGCTTTGTCACAGGTCGAGTCAAGCGGTCTACCACAGATACAGTCAGAGCTGAGTTGTGGGATAATGGCAACGATTTGGTAGTAAGCTGGCTCCTTCACAATATGACATCAGAGGTCAAGGTACCTGTAAGATTTGTAAGATCAGCCAAGGAAATCTGGGATTATCTTGGAAGAACCTATGGTGTCTGCAATGGAGCTCGAAGATACCAGGTGGAGCAAGAACTCAAGGACTTGAGCCAAGGAAATAAAAGCATCTCTGAGTACTACAATCAGTTGGTGACACTGTGGCAAACACTAGATAACATGGAAGATTGGCCACCAATCACTGAACTAACCGAAGAAGTGAATGCATTCATGAATGTTTGGAGAAAAAGAGAAGATGAGAGAAAACTCTTCAAGCTCCTGAATGGACTAGATTCACATTATGCAGCCATGAGAAGCAATCTGCTCATAAGGGACCCTCTTCCCACACTTGAGGATGTGGTATCTCTGCTGCAGCAAGAGGAAATTCAGAATCAAGTCCTAAACTCTGTGTCAAAAATGGAGATAGACAATAGTGGAGCAACATTCTATGATCATAGAAAGGAAAAGGAAAAGATCTGCCCAAAATGCAAGAAACCAGGTCACAAATATGAGGAGTGATGGTGGGTGATAGGATTCCCTCCAGAGAATGAAAGAAAGAATCCAGGAAAATTTAGGGATTTCCACAACAAAAACAACAACAACAAGTGGAACAACAACTACAAGGGAAAATCAGGAAGATGGAATCAAAGCACTGAGAAAGCTGCAAATGCAGTGCTAGAGGGTGGATCTGAGTCCTCAACAGGTAATGTAACCCTGTCACAAGATCAGTTTTTACAGTTGTTGAACAGAGTTTCAGGGTCAGGAAGCTCTACAACACAAAAGCTTGATGCTGAAGGGGAGATGGCAGCTCACTTTGCAGGTAACAGCATTTGTAGTACTGTCTTCTCCAAAAATATGAAACATGATTGGATAATTGATTCTGGGGCTAGTGATCATATGACTTTCGATTTAACCTATCTTAACAATGTCAAAGAAATTGTGTGCAAACCTAGAATAACTCTGCCAAATGGAGAAGTTTCTTATGTGACACACACAGGAGAACATAAGCTTAGAAATGGGCTGATGTTGACCAATGTACTATATGTGCCTGCATTTAAGAGCAATCTGCTTTCAGTACAGAAACTAATCAAATCCGAGGAATGTTTTGTAGTGTTTCATAAAGATAAGTGTGTTATATAGGACTCATTGACGAGGAAGATTAGAGGTATTGGGCAGGAGCACAAGGGAGTCTACTACTTAGTAAATAACAATGTCAATCAGTTAAGTAATGTGTCTGTAGAAATGTCTTCAGTCAGGGGTGGCAACCTGATATCAGGATATACCATGCTTAGTGATGATCCAGTCAATGTAGAACCTGATAACTGTGTAACAGCAGGTCCAACTTGTACTGATAAGTTTCTCTTAAATGATAAGCATGATGTTTTTGGAACTTGGCATTACAGACTTGGGCATCCATCTACTGAAAAACTGAAACATATAGCTTGCATCTCTGATATTGTTAAATTTGATAAAGGTTTAGTGTGCATCACATGTCCTATGGCAAAATTAACCAGGTTACCTTTCACTCTGAGTGAGCATCAAACTAGCAGACCTTTTGAACTTGTGCATCTTGATGTATGGGGTCCCTACAAGAGAGAAACTAGACTAAAGCAGAGATTCTTTCTCACTATAGTCGATGACTATAGTAGAGCTACTTGGATCTACTTAATGAGAAACAAAAGTGAGCTTGGTGAACTGTTTCCTAAGTTCTACAATTTGATTCAGAATCAATTTGAGTTGGGAATAAAAATGCTAAGGACAGACAATGCTCAAGAGATTGTGGAAGGAGAGTGTGGTAAATTTGTTGGTAGCAAGGGAATTGTACATCAAACCAGTTGTGCAGACACTCCTCAGCAAAACGGAACAGTAGAAAGAAAGCACAGACATTTGCTCGAGGTGAGTAGAGCTCTCATGTTTCAGTCAGGCTTACCTAAAAAGTTTTGGGGAGATTGTGTCCCAACTGCTGTATATCTCATTAACAGGCTTCCCTCCAGTGTTCTCCACAACAAAAGCCCTTATTCCATGTTGTTTCACAAGGAACCAAACTACCACGGACTCAAGGTGTTTGGATGCTTAGCAATGGCTCATAATCCTAGTAGAGTGAAAGACAAATTTGAGCCTCGCGGTATACCCTGTGTGTTTATTGGATATCCTGCAAATCAAAAGGGGTATAAACTATACAATTTGTCTTCAAAACAGTGCTTTGTCAGTAGACATGTGATATTTCATGAGCATATTTTTCCCTACAGAATTTGGTCAGCAAAGGATAAGCCTAATGCTGCAACACATCCATCATCACCTTCAGAAAATTACTTCAGCTTGAACAACGCCTGTCCAGACCCTGTCCCTGAAGCTGTGGAGGTGGAGCAATTTGGTACTGAAGTACCAACACAAGAAAATCTACCTCCCTCTCCTAGACCTACAAGAACCAGAAGAGCCCCAGTATGGACTAAAGATTTTGAGGTGAACAATCCTGTGATGGCTCACCAAATAGCCAGTTTAGCCACAATTGGTACCAGTGATAAGTTTGCCAATCTAGTTCGAATACTCACACAAAAATCTGATCCCACTCACTTTCATGAAGCCATACAAGATCCAAAGTGGGTTGCAGCCATGAATCTTGAGCTCCAAGCTCTCCACAACAATCAGACTTGGACTATCACTGATTTACCACCCAACAGGACAGCTATTGGGTGTAAGTGGGTGTATAAAACCAAATACAATCCCGATGGCTCTCTTGACAAGCACAAAGCAAGACTTGTGATTCAAGGTTTTCGACAAAAGTACGGGATTGATTATGGGGAAACTTTTGCTCCTGTAGCCAAAATGACAACCGTTAGAGCTGTTTTGGCCATTGCTGCAGTCCAAGGCTGGTACACCACTCAAATGGATGTATCTAATGCCTTCCTTCATGGGGACTTAGATGAAGATGTATATATGCAGATTCCTCCTGGGTACACCACCTCTGGTTTGATTCAAGCTTGCAGAAAGGGGGAGAACAATGGATACTCTTCCAATAAAGTTTGTAAACTCAGAAAATCCCTTTATGGGTTAAAACAAGCTCCCAGGCAATGGTTCTCCAAGCTTTCATCAACCCTAACTTCATGTGGATACAAGCAATCTCATTCTGATCATTCTCTTTTTAAAAGACAAGCAAATGACACCACTACAGTTGTTCTAGTATATGTGGATGACATGATAATTGCAGGAAGCTGTAGCCAGGAGATTCAAAGACTGAAGACTCAGCTAAGCTCAATTTTTCACATGAAAGACCTTAGTGAACTAAGGTACTTTTTGGGCTTAGAAGTAGACAAGTCTGAAAGAGGAATTTTCATATCACAAAGAAAGTATGTTCAAGATCTACTGAAAGAGTTTGGTATGAGTGCTGCCAGGCCTCTCAAGCTCCCTCTCAATCCTCATGTGAAGTTGGAGCCTGACAAAGGAACTCCCTTGCCAAATCCAGATGTCTACAGGAGACTCATAGGGAAGCTTATTTATCTGACTATTTCGAGGCCTGATATAGCATTCACTGTTCAATTGTTGAGTCAATTTGTTCAAAAACCCACATCAGACCATATGCAGGCAGGGAGAAGAGTGTTGAGATATCTCAAGTCATCTCCAGGACAAGGCATCCTACTTGCAAGTAATTCTGCTGTGAAACTCACTGCCTATTGTGATTCGGATTGGGCATCCTGTCCATTTAGTAGAAGATCCACAACCGGTTACTGTGTGATGCTGGGAGATTCACCAATTTCTTGGAAAGCCAAGAAGCAGTCAGTGGTATCAAGATCATCTGCAGAAGCAGAGTATAGAGCCATGGCCCTTACCACCTGTGAAGTGTCCTGGCTATCCTCATTGTTAAAAGAATTGGGATTGAAGAATCTAAATTCAGCTGAATTGAAATGTGACAACCAAGCTGCAATAGCTATAGCTGCAAACCCAGTGTATCACGAGAGAACCAAGCATATAGAAGTCGACTGCCACTTTGTGAGGGAAAAGGTTCAACAGGGCATTCTGCACACAACCTTTGTAAGGTCTGGAGAACAGATTGCTGATGTCCTAACTAAGGCCTTGCCGATCGCACAACATGAGAAATTGCTGCACAAGATGGGAGTTACTACAAAACCCCACTCCCATCTTGAGGGGGAGTGTAAAAGTATAAGAAGTGATGTGTTGCAGCAGCAGAAGAAGTCTTGGGAAAGCAGCAAGGATTGTCAACCTCAGCATGGGTTGTCGTTCCCACAAGAACGTGACCAAGAATTGACCTCCAGATAAAAGACATTCTCTCCTAGGATTCACATCATTGTCCAAAGGTCAATACACATCTAAGGTATGAAAAAGCATGGCAGTTGTAATATAAATTGCATAGCTTGTACAATAAAAGATAAAATTTAGAAATATAATCACAAAAATTTCAACCCATCCTTGTCCATATTACTACAGCTTAATCTATCTTGATCTTCTTGTCTTCATGGATACTAATTCCTAAAGTCATCACCCTGCTATTAAACTCTGCTGAGCAATGCACCAGGACTCCAGACACAGTTAGCAACTGTGAGATGCTTTCGACTTTCGGGTTCAGTTTCTGTGCCTTCAAAGCGAATCTACATGCTGCAGCATAAACTTTGTCTTGAAGCTTCTTCTCGGCAATGTTCTTTGCCCTAATCGCTTCGTCTTTGTTGCACTCCATTCACAGTTTCACGATTGATTTGGCAGGAATTTTGCACGACTGAACCACTAACTAGGACATTGTTTCGTCTTCCTTAAGGAAACTAAATCTTGCACTTACCATAGCTCTGTCGAGTAATAAACCATCTCAACCAAACATGAGACCGATACATTGATTTTATACCTTTAACACATTAGGTTTAAAGCATGGGTGACCCATAGATAGGGGCTATTAAGATTTGAGATTGAGACCTCGGTGACAACGACCATACATTGATTCTGATCTATACATGGGAGTATAATAGTGTTTTGAATTGCGAGATTTTTGCTTAGAACAATGGACGAAATAAAAGTGAAAGAGCACGGGATCACAAATTTATGATTTGTACGTAGTTTTGTACGATCTTAAGGGTAGAGGGATCGCACACACAAAATTAATTAAATTAAAGCGATTCTACATAACGTTTGAGAATGTAGATTCTACATGCAACGTGACAAACCTCAGAGGTACCACGTGAATTTTCCTAGAAATGAATGAACGACCAATACTTGTAGAGTTGTAGGTCACTTTGTTCTGGATTTTCCCATGATTTGGCTCCAAAGTTAAAAGTTGTCATATGGTATGTATTCCCAGAGTCATAATTTTGATTAGGCTTTCAATTCCTCAATATGTACACTCAAATACCACAACTGTGGAGTACATATGTTTTGATCAAGGGAGGCTATGGAGACTTCAATTGAGACTGAGCAATCCGAATTACGCTTCCGGTGATCTTTCAAACCCAAGTTCCGATCAGAAACCTGCGTTCTTAAGACACAGAAAAAACAGATCGATAGCATTACTCTGTCCACAAAAATCTCGAACCTCCACTCCTATCTGATCTCATCATCATATTTGAGTCTACAAAGTTACAGCAACTGACCAACATTTTGTTACAACTTTACGAGGCCTAATTAGTAATTTTACAGACCAAAAGCAACTTGTCTGTGACGCCGCAGTTCATTCAGGCGCCTCGTTGAGTTGTATTCCTTGGCATCAAGAAGCTCTTCTGAGTACGTTCTTCTAAGGATCTGTATTTGTTTTGCTTTAACTACATCTGGACAGTAGTCGTCGCCTCTGAGTAGAACTGCAACCTGCAGGATATATCTTATTATGGCCTTGACGGTAATGCAGTAGAGTTTATGCTTACGCTAAGCTAATTGCTTTAAGACATTTCGTAAGATTGAAGATACATGCCTGATTCATTCGGGGTCGTAGAACTGGAGTTTGCTGTACACACAAGGCTGCTGTCAACACCATGCGATCCAACTCCTCATTATCATAGTTACTCCCGAGAACAGGATCAACCAGCTTCTCAAGATCATGATTATCGAGCAAAGGCTTTGCCTGAAAAAACGTAATATTACTCGTAACTCGTAAGTCACAACCAAGTCGAAAAGCCTAATGTTGCGCAGAATACAGTAACAGGTATAGGGTGGGAAACAAACCCAGAGCAAAATGCTTTGACTTTCATCATTGAATGCTTTTCGTCCAGTGATAAGCTCCAAAAGAAGCACTCCGAAAGCATACACATCAGTTTTTTCATCCACTATCCCATGCATGAAGTACTCAGGCGCAAAGTAACTGTCACAGTCACCAGACAACGTATGTAAATATCGAAATTATAAGCTTGAAAGATGTAAAAATTCACAAGGATAATCTTCTATATATCAGCTAACTTACCCAAAAGTGCCTTCGAATTTGGATACGTTGTGATGAGTCCACTGTCCTGGTAACCACTTTCCAAGTCCAAAATCACATATCTGAACAGTATGTAAACACTCCATCAAATTCAGTTACTACTGCAGCATATAATACGAGCTGATTTAACATTCGCTCAATGATCCTAATAAAAACAGCTTACTATTTGAAGTATTCATCCTCTATCAGTATCATCTTAGGTTTCGGAAACCTGACAGTACCTGTGGCTCGTAGTTTTCTGTAAGCAGTATATTATCGGCTTTAATGTCCCTGTGGATAATTCGCCTTTGACAGCCCTCATGAAGATACCGAAGGCCATCAGCTGTCCCCAAGGCAATTTTATACCTAATGCTCCAATCTATGTTTTCTCCTGATCCTGTTGAGACATGGAAGAAATTATCTGTAAGAAACATTAGCCACAAGTACCTTATCACTGAAGTCACGGAAAACTTGTACACACCGTGGAGAAGAGACCCTAGACTCCCAAGTGAAGATAATTGTAAGACAATGTGCAGTCCTCCTTGAACACCATAGCCAATTAATTTAGCTGTATTAGGATGATCAACATGAGCTATAATTCCAAGCTCAGAAAGAAAACTGGTAATCCTTTCTTCATTTGTTCCTCTAGTTAAGCGTTTAACTGCTACCAGCTCTCCTCCTTTCAGAGAACCCTTGTAGACTTCGGCAAAGCCACCTTTACCAATCAAGTTATCTGCAAGATCAGGGTGAACATGTCAAAAGGAACACGTTAAGGTGGTCGCCAGCTTAACAACTCCTAAGAATCCTACCAGCTTTTCACAATGAAGTGACAGTGCAGGTTAGATCCATAGGAGGGACAATTTTTTCAATCTTTCAGGACCATTGCAGCACACGTGGGACTTGAATCAATCCCACAAGTTAGGATTGAGAACGGTCATGTAATGCTAAGCCCTAGGGAGATTTTTACGCAGTGCTTAGTATGCATAGCTAACCAGTTTTAGAGTGTAGAAAAGCAGACCTGTGCTAAAATTGCTGGTTGCCTTTTGAAGATCAGAGAAAGAGAAGATTTTCCAAGAGGCCTTCATTTTGCACATATTAGGATCAACTTTCGGGGCTGATACATTGTCGTCTCCAGCTCCACTTATCTTACAAGATATCTTTTGTACAGGAGTGATGGTTGATAGGTGTTTCAAGGACTTCTTTTTCCACACTTTGAAAAGCTTTTTCCACCGAAAATGCGGCCTTCCTCTTGCAGGAATACAAAGAGATTGAACCTTTGTAGGTGAGTCATCTTCTGATTCTGCCATTTTCTTACACGCTTCAAGAGCTCCTCTAGGAGAAATCTCGTCATTCTTTTCATGTTCTAAATCCAAGGTTCGCAAGTCTGCAATTTGACGTAAACACCATCACAACAGGCCTAGGATAATTTATACGAAACTAGGAAAATTAAAGAGATAGACAGACTACCATGAGCAGAGGCCGTAAAAAAGGACCCTATAGTCCTACATCTTATAGGAACCTTAGCTGCAGGTGGTTTCCAACTCGTCTCCTTCCCAGTACTGCAACATTTGCATTCAAACATAAGGAGGAAAGCAAAAGTTTTAACTTGCAGAGAAGCAAGACATAGACAAGAAATCGAGCAGTTAAGTTACATTCATAAGAATGCAACATGAATTTTTCCTGGTCGCGTTCATTTTATAAAGACTACATTTCAATTCTCAGCAGACTGCAGACATGTTAATACAAAAACCTTATTTCATAGATTAAGATGTCTATGAGTGTAAGAGTAAAGAACCAAACACATTCATAATCAACACGAAACAAAATGTGGACGGTCACATACAGAAACCGGTTAGCTAAGGACTTGTTCAGGAGATCAATTTACAGACAACGACCCTCAGACTCTTTTTTCAGGGTGCAAGATACTCAGGGCATTTGCCACCACATTGCTGTTTCGATCATACCTTAATATCGAAAACCATCTACTGTACCATACTCAAAACTACTGTTTGATTAACTAGTTCAGTCAGACTCAGGTATAAAATTGCAGTAACATCATATGCAGGACCTGGTAAATTCTTTAAGACAAACAAATTTATCAAAAAGTCCATATTTTTTCAGAAAACTAAACCTTGTAATAAACAGAAACATAGCAGGAGGTCCCCCCCTCTTCCCCACAATTATAAAGAGAAAAAAAAAAAAAAAATCAAATTCTCATTTTGCCCAAAAGGCCAAGAATGAAGAATCTGACAATCACCCATTTGACAGAATCTTACAAAGATTCAGAAAAACTACATTCATTCAGAAAAATTGCACCTAAAATACATTTAAAAAGCAGGAGTAAGGCCCTACTTCCAATCATTTCCATTCAACATAGAAAGATGTACGTGTATATATGCACGCGCCTCTCAAGTCTCACGTGAAGTCGTAAATGTTACTTTGGTAATGCAATCGAACCCAAAATAAGAATACCAAAAACACACCTTCATATACATGAACACGAACACGAACACGAACATGAAATAAACACAACAACCCAAATAATATAAGGCAAATGAGCATACCAGGGATGTAAATTCTCAGAATCACCCATAACAAAAAACTGTGGTAAAACGAAGAGCTATTAGAAGAAGAAAAAGGAGGAGAAAAAAATGGGAGGAGAAGTAGAAGAGACAAAGAAAAAAAGAAAAAAGAAAAGGCTTTTTTTTCTTAGAGCAATAAATGCTGTTTAGGATGATTCTAAGAGAAGTTGTAAAAACCCAGGAAAATTGTTGAAGAAGCCACACATTTGTTGCGCCAAAAAGGGTGAGAATATGAATAATTATGGTTAGAGTTGAAGAAGAAGATGATGATGAATGCATTGCCATATTTGGGATATATCTATTTGTTTTGCATTAATGTCTGATTAGTTATTACTAACTCATCTTTTCGTTGTTTTTTTTGACATTCTAACAAACAATCCCTTATCTTTCTCCAGAGTGTAAAAAAAAAAAGAGTTGTCCCCGGATTCTGCTCTCAACCCTCGAGTATGATGTGGGGAGGTATGTCTTGTGTTTTTTTTTTTTTTCTTTCAAATTTTTATCCATCTATGATCAATGTCTTTGGAGTATGGACTATTGGACTATGATCGGGGTTCAGAATCCGTCTAATAAATTGGTATTGTTCGTTTTTGTTTTGGAAACGAAGTTTACCTGTTTTAAAGTAAACTCTTTTATAAAGCTTTTATATGTAACGTTGAAAGGAGTTATAATAAAGGATCGGGGTATATATGAAAGTGCATGTAACTGATATGAGGATTAGTTATTTGTTTTTGTCGTGTTACCGTCTGTCCTGTTTCAGAGTGTAAAATTGGGTTTCAGGTGTAAAGTACAACATTCCATCGAAATACGCTCAATAATGATGATGAGTTTCAAAGATTTGATTCATGATGTCTAGTTCAAGAGATTGAAATCACTACTCATGTTCGTAAATCAAGTGATTATAAAAGTGTATTTTCCTTTACAAAACACGAGATTGAAACAATCTCACCGAATTCTCCATCGGTCTACCACCATCAATTCTCACCTCTATTCTTTGCAATTACCTTCTCATCTCACATGCCAAACGAGCCATAAGAAATTTAAATAGTCATTAAATTAATGGGAAAATTTCCAAGATACCCCTGAGGTTTTCGAAATTTCCAGGTATACCCCACATATATGCGAGTTTCCCAAAATACCCCCTGAGGTTTGCAAAATGACGTTTTTTTTTTTTTTTTTTTTTCACTAACAGCGTCACACTCTTTAGTATATTTGATATTATTAATTAATATAATTAACCTTGAATCACAATAATTCCCCAATTTTATTCAAAACAAAAAATCACCCCCAACCCTTATTCTCTCGCCTCTCTTCTCTGATCACTGGTGACTGGCGGCCGTTCGTTTTTAGGGTTGAAACGCCGCCATTTCTGGGCTCGACAACCATCGACGTCGACAACCCACATCTTGTAGGAGGCGGCGGTGATGAGGGAGGGTGCGGCGGCCGTGGGGAAGAGAGCGGCGGAGTTTCATGAGAAGGAGCTGAGGATAAGGTGAAAACGAAATATCTGATCGTGGGGTTGCAGAGGGTCGCCGGTTGTATGGTGGTCATTGCTGGAGCACTGGTGGTGGTTCATGTTGGAGGCAGTAGTGGTTGGGGGAGGTGGAGGTGGAAGGAGAGGAGGGAGAAATATAGTAAAAGGGTGGGTTTTTAAAAAAAAAAAAAATTGATATATGATTAATTAAGGACCAACTTTGTTTGTGTTACACCCCACTAGTGAAAAACACAAAAAAATCACCATTTTGCAAAATTTAGGGATATTTTGGAAAATTCTGAAATTTAACGGGTATACTCGAAAATCTCGAAAATCTCAGGGGTATCTTGGATTTTTTCCCTAAACTAATCTGGTCATTTAGTAACAATAGACAATGTGGCATTAGAATAGTTAGCCTTCTATTTTGCGAGAGTTGTTAGCCCCAACACTGTATTAAGCTATTTTATTTGAGGGTTTGGAGAAAGAATAATGGTTTTTTCCCACCATTACTCCCCCCCTCCAATATAATGCCGTGGCCAAGCACACTGCATCGGTTTCTACATTCGCAAGAGTAAAAAATGGACACCGTATCATGCCCACTCGATTAAAACCTTAGTATTTGAAAGTTGCAACCATTAAATAAGTACCAAGACCCGATTCAAATCTGGTTCGGCAAAGACAAACAGTTGTCAACATAATAATATACCGGAAAGTGTTAGAACGAAGAGCCCACATCATAATAATCAATGCTGTGTTTCAACTTGTTTGAGATCATGATGTCTGCCCACATTACGCTTCTACTATATGAATGCATATGCATGCATGTGTCTCTTGAACCCAGATTATTATCAATCATAGGATAATAAATTAATATAATAATAATTATGAAGGAAGATTTACGTGTTCATCTTGTAGATTCTGTTACTACTAATGGTGAATTCGTTGTGGAATCGCCGTCGCCGATCACTTCTACGTTGGTTCTCTCTGCGCTCGCCGCGCTCTTGGGTTCTCTATCCTTTGGGTTCGTTGTAAGTTTTCTTCATTTCTAGTAGTGATTCTGCTACATGCATGCATGACTTTGTTCTCGTAATTATTGTAAGTCATGTGACTTTAATCCGTGAAGGTGACGCTTTATATGAGAAAATTGTTGTGGGAGACAATTCCCCTTATTGAAAAACTGATTACAATTTTTCTCGCACTCGATCTTCTAAATTTTGTGCGAAATGGGTTTTAATGGTGATTACATTATACCAATTAATTACCAATAATGACCTATGTTACATGTATGTAGAGAAAAACAATGTGTCTAAAATTGATTAATGTGTAAGAGTCATCGTGGGCCAATATCAGCCTGCGCGTATAAGACCAGCTCACTATGAGCGGTCGGGTTCCATCCTGCTAAATTACCAATTTTGGTAGTATGTATGTAGTAGGAGTAACCCACCAACTTATAAACTAGTACTCTATATATTACTTCCCCAACTCACATGGGAGTTGTTGTCTTCTCCAATAATAGAGGATTATGAAGTATTCTGGAGAATTCCGTTGCTCATTTCTGATATGAGCTTAGTAATTCTTTGGATATCGTGCGACTACTACCTGCTGCGTCCCAAATTGCAACTAGTTTATAAGGTGGTGGGTTACTGCTTCTATTGCCAATTGGTTTTACTTCATCAGCTTGTGAGCTAGTCTTCCACGAGGGGGCTGATATTGGCCCATGACGACTCTTGACATCCAACATAATGATAGTACTTTTTTTAGAGGAAATCACGTGCCGTACCATTCATTCATGTCAAGAGCGGCCATAGATTGGTCCCTGGCGGAAAGTCGTTTACATGGGTAATGACCTGATTGTCAGGACTAGCTAATCTAGCAGCTAAATGAGCTAAATCTAGCAATACTTAATATTAAGTCATGATTGTAATATAGAGGGCCTCTGTGAATCTGTGATCTTGGATTGGCGTGCATAATATGGAGGGCCTAGGAATCTTGGATTGAGAGTTTAGTTTTTGATTATGATCCTGAAGTGTTGGGCTTGATGGAATGTCGAAACTCGAAAGTCATTTTAGTCTAGACTTTTTGTGGGATGATTTAAGTGTATAGTTCCTCCTAAATGAAAATTTTATGTTAGCTAGGGAATTACATTGGTAAGTTTGATATTTCGGCTGATACTCTCTTGTGATGAGTTTCCTCGAGCTGTAGTTCTTCCAAGGTTAAGGCTGTGTACATTCGACTATCTTACGGTCCTAACCCCCCCCCCCCCCCTAGGTGGGAGTTTGCGAGACACTAGAGTAATTTCTTTGGTTGGACGACTTGTTACGACAAGGTCAGTCATTAGACTAATGCTTAAATGAAATTCAACAGATAGGATATTCATCGCCTGTGCAGTCTGAAATCATGAAGGAGCTTGGTCTTTCAACAGCAGAGGTAAGCATTAGTAGTCTATTTTGGCTATGCATAAAACTGAAAATTATTACTTGCCAAATGCATTGTGTCAAGTTTTCTCTCAACTTCATTGAGCATATGAGTACATTTTGTCATGGATTTGTATATCATTGAAAATGTCACTTGAGATGTAACTTGTAAAGTGCAAGTATTATAATTTGTACTTTGTTCGTTCTGTTTTGGGATCACTTAGTTTTCACGGCCTTAATTACAGCTTTTACAACTATTTATGCATGCCTTGTGCAGTATTCACTCTTTGGATCCATCAACAATATAGGAGGGGCAGTGGGAGCGATACTGTGTGGCAAGTTAACTGACTATTTTGGTCGAAGACGTGTAAGGCTTGCAATATTAACTACAAATTAAACTTTTTATTTTTTTTATTTTTTTCCCTTGCTGAACTTTTTTGAGTTTCATCGTTTCAAGGCAGGCACTGGCAGTAGCCGACGTTATTTATATCATTGGTTGGTTGTCCATAGCCATAGGCCAGGTTCTTCCACTTTCTCCTCTCTCCTTCCTAGTATCTTCAGTAATGTCTTGCTCAAGTTTTACAGTGTTGTTTGTTTCTTACCAGGATGCTTGGTTGCTCAACATGGGTAGATGGATGTTAGGTTTTGCAATGGCCATTAGCAGCTTTGCTGTAAGCATTAAGTTTTACATTTTATTGTGATGATTCTCACATCAAACTTTTTCGTCTTTTTATTAAGCCATCATCATTTTCTCCAGGTTATAGTTTATGTTGCAGAATTCACACCCACAAATCTTCGAGGAGGCTTTGTAGTTCTCCATGTGGTAAATGATTAGCTTACACTTGATAATTTGTGCTCCTTCTGCTTTGATGACTTTAGCCTGATTCCTACGTCTATAGTTAATGGTGACAACTGGAGGATCGATAATGTTTCTCCTTGGGCTGGTCACTCCCTGGCGTACTTTGGCACTGATCGGTATGTTTCATGGTTCTTATGCTACCTTAGCAAAGATTTTAAATCATAATGTACTTCATAAACCAATCTGTTCTAAAATTTCTAATTCTCTGAATTTCACTGGCTAATGCTTAATGTCAGGAATCATTCCAAGCCTCATACAGATATTTAGTGTATTCTTCATTCCAGAATCACCAAGATGGCTGGTAAAGTATGCACTAGTGATTTAATTAGCTGGTTTTGTGTCACGGAGGCTGAAATGATCATATAAGATACTTTCTAGATGATGATCGGTGAAGATGAGGAGTTTGAAGCAGCCTTACGGCGATTTAGAGGACCTGGAGTTGATATCTCTCAAGAGGTGTCTGATATCAAGGTGACAAATGATATAGAACGTTTTCTCCTGAAGCAAGATTGTTATACAATATGTAATGATATATTATCTGGTATGTGTGAAGGTGTGTGCAGAAGTTCTTGAAGAAAAGGAAAAAGTTAGCTTACTACAGTTGTTCGGAAAGAAATATGCATACACACTGACAGTAAGTTTGGCTCAAATGTACGCTCGTATTCTTCCCATTTTCTCCTTGTGAAAATCAGGCCTGAGTCCTGACAAACTATTTTATATATCAGATTCCGTGAACAAGTTTTTGTGTAGGTTGGCCTGAGTCTTGACAAACTTCCTTCTCATTTTGGATTATGCTAAATTTGTGTAGGTTGGGATTGGTCTTTCAGCACTTTCTATGCTTGTTGGATTAAATGGAATCATATTCTACTCTCGTTCCGTATTTGAATCAGCAGGTTAGTTAGCACAAGAGGATTACTGGTGAACTTTTAACTTTTAACAAAACGTTATGAATATCTTTAAACATTTAACCCTTCATGTACTCCCAAACAGGATTTTCAGGGACAGTAGGAACTGTAACGCTAGCCCTTTTCCAGGTCCTTGGTTATTTTCAGTTGTAGATTGTGTAATTTAAGCTGCAGTTTCTGCGAGTCTTGATCTGAAAGTAAAACTTCTTCAAAAACACAGATTCCACCTGTACTTTTGGGCATAGCTTTGACGGACAAGTGTGGGAGGCGTCCTCTTTTGATGGTTAGAACCCAAAATGTCAAGTACTCCGTATGTATTATTTTACTCATCTTATATTGTCAACTGGTCATATCAAGGAATTCTTGCAGATTTCTTCTGCTGGACTTGGCTTAGGTTGCTCGCTGGCTGGGTTGGCTTTTGTATTGAAGGTTCTCCTCGAGTACTTAAAGTTTGTCTCCATCATTTTTTATATGAGTTTGATAAGTTATATACATCATTGTTGTTTACCAGGATCGTCGATTGCTGCAAGGCTTCAGCCCCTATGTTGCTCTTACTGGGATATTGGTAACTTAATTCCAAAGCTTCTGAACTTAATGTTTTGGTACTGAGATTTCTGGGCATTACTAACTGATTATGTTATTTATAATTACAAGACGCCGATGATTTGTAGCATAGCTTCATTTTCACAGTAAGATTACAGCTAACCTAGATACTCCACAAGGGACTTAATTAGAGATCATGACAAGAAATCTGATACCTTGCAGTCGCTGACTCGAGGCTTAAAATTTACATAGAGTTCCGAAATTTACTTTTCTGCAACAGGTTTATGCTGCAGCATATCCTATTGGCATAGGTGGAGTATCAGCTGTCATTGTTTCAGAGGTAAACAAGTTCCGCTCTAAATCATCGAAGTGCATACGATGTACATAGTACGGTGGATTGATTATTAAACAAATTCATTGAACAGCTGCATTTTGATTCTATTTTCAGATTTTTCCCTTGAACATAAAAGGATTAGCCGGAAGTGTCACTACTCTAGTATCCTGGTTGTCGGGGTGGCTTGTTTCGTATGTTTTTAACTTTTTCATGGAGTGGAGCTCCTCAGGTGAGTCCTTAAGAACTACTCTTCTTATGCAATATGCATATACTGTATATATTAACACAACAACCTGTACTTCATATTAGGAACATTTTTCATAATGGCTGGCGCTTGCGTGGTTACATTTATATTTGTGGGGAATTTGGTACCAGAGACAAAGGGAAAAACCCTTGAAGAAATACATTTGTTGATGAGGAACTTCAGGCAATGATGCAAAGTATGCATTTCACTTATTACCTTTTATATATCTTGTCAAATTTTCCTATGATCTCCAACAAAGTTTTTCAAATTTCTATTAATAACAAACGCGTGATTAGATTAAATTTTCAGAGCCTTAAAATAAGATCTACATCAAGATGAAGGCGGTAGAAACGGACTACGAACTGATGAGCGTGCAAAATTTTCTACAAGAAAGGTGAGGTTGAGGTTGGAGTTTCATATAGGAGTGACTGAGTGAGGTTGGGTGCATCTAGCCCCAGTGTTTTCCTATACGAGTGGTGAGGTTGAAGTTTCATACTTTCATATATTTTGACCATCTGATTGGTGTTACACGTATAGATTTAAATGCTTATGTTATATTTAACTATTTAAGTCGAAATTGTTACACTCGCTTGAAATAATAAGTTGATTAATGGTAATAGTTTCGTCTATCTATAAACTCTATAAATAGAAACTTTTGTTGTGTAAACCATCATCAATTCAATCTTTCTTTCTTCATTCACTTTCAAAGTTCTAAATCCAACAAAAAAAAAAAAATTCGGACTTTTGAAGTTATGGAGGCTAAAGCTTCATTGATCACGTACATTGTCCTTTCTCTTGGTATGCTACTAATCACAGTAGGAAATGCAAAGACCAAATGCTATCTCTGAATCCGCGGTAAGTCCCGCTTCTGCATCAGTAATAACTCCACAGAGTTGTGGAAACCAGTTACGTCCTACTTGTCAAGATTCGGTTTTCCAGTTCGTGTTCTTTCCTACGAAAAATGGAGTGTCGACTGCCAAGAAAGCAGTCGACGAAGATTGTTGTAAGCAATTGTTGAAGATGGGTAGACCTTGCCATGATCTTCTAACAGATATCTCTATCAAAGGACAAGATTTCGAGGAAGGTGTTGACAAAATTCTTACGAGAAATGATGAAGTTTGGGATAAATGTGAAGTTGATGGCTTCGTCCGTTGAAGTACTTATTTTTGTTTGAGAATAATTTGCACTTAAAAATATAAAATCAATAATGGCAAATGGAAATCCTTAATTAATTTCTTCATATCAATCTACTAGTATTTTTTTTTTTTACATGATTTATATACGTGTGACGGTTGCACCTAAAACTTTCTCTAAGATGTACTCCATGTTTGACTGAACTAGACCAAAACATGTTGTCGTGTCTTGCACCTGTGGGGTTGCTGTTTGGAGTGTTCAAAATGGTTAACCGAACCCAAAATTTGGTAAACTGAAACCAAACCGAAAAATTATAACCGAAGATTTTCGGTTCAGGCCTTACCTTGAACCGATAATATCAGTTAACCGAACTATTTTAAACCAACATACATACTTGATACTCCCTCCGTCTACCTCTGAACTTTAATGATTAATCGAACTTCTATTGAACTATGGGCGTATTTGTTTTTCCGGTTTAATTTTTACGGTTCGGTTTTTATTGAACATCGTCCTTAGTTGCCGGCGTGTCATTGTGTCAAATCTGTCAACTGTCGCAGGACTCACATGCATGTGTGGAAAGTGTAAACTGTGTGCAATTGTACATTACTCTGTATGTTTTTCTTGTCCAAATTTTCAAGCCCGTAGTAGTAAGTACAATGTTAGGTCTATAAACTGTAGTTGGAACGGGACCCCCATCTTTAAATGTAGGGTACAATTGTACATTAATCTTTTTTATATTAGTGTACTATAAATTCTGAGTGTAGCTTAGCAAACATACATACGGAGTACATATAAAATGGAGAAGACTGATAAGCAGGTGGAGCAACAGCTGCTGTGGAAGCTTGAGAAAGGCGCTAGCGGCGTTTATGGCGGTGGTGCAACCTTTGTACTCATATTCAGCGTGTTCGTGGCCTCATGTGGGTCCTTTGTTGGTGGTTGTGTTGTATGTCTTTGTCCTTTCTTCTTTCTCTCCCGTCTCTATTTACACATTATACATTGTTCAGTTTTATTGCATGCATAGGTAGATTGGAGATTCGATAGTTTATAAGATAAGAGAGAAATGACGCATAGAGAAATAGTGTGGCTTGCGTGCATCCGACCCCTCCTTACCCCGGATTTTGGCGGGAGCCTTTAGGGCACTGGGGTAAAGATGTTGTTGTTGTTGCTGGTCTCCCCAAACACAGTGTCGCGACTAGCAAATCTCGGGAAAATGCTCTTTTTTTTTTTCATGGGTAAATGATGATCAGCATTCCTAGTGCACCGTGCACATAAATTGACTGATTTTTGGGTTCTAGTGTTTTTGCCATAATAAAAAGTTTCTGATCGAGAATAGTACTTTGCAGCAACTACCCAGCATGATATTATTTGGAATGTAGGGTACTGGGGTCATAAACGTTGTGTGATGGATTGATTTTGTGGTACTGGACTACTGGTAGTGTGATTAACGCATCATCATTTGGATGAGTAACGTGCAAAATTAGGACCTTTGTTACCGTGAGTTTGTCTCATACGAGACTTTAATTTATGAGTTGTAACCTATGATACATATGAGAAGTCTTGTCAGTTGTCACACAAGTTAAGCTACCATGCCGAACATGTCTAATTTTTCTTTTTTCTTTTTTATGAATATCAAGTGTTTGTAGAAATGTTAGATTCAATTTTTGATTAGCCTCCTGCAATTCTGATAGCAGTAGCCAGTAGTGTCATATCATTCAACCTAAAACTACTTGCATAATCTGGATTACTTACACTTTGACTCATTGAACAACAAACATCAACATCAATAAAATAAGTTTGTGTACTGCTGTTCTCAGCTGGTACAGATGAATCAAAATCTTGTAATATGTGACTGCATTGATTTCCTGGTCTATCATTCCTACAGGCAGGTTACTCATCTCCTGCGCAGTCTGGAATTATCGCCGACTTGGGACTCTCTACAGCAGACGTGAGTTTAATATAGCGTAATATCTCAAAAGCTCTCGCTTATGGCGGGGTAGGGGACTAGGGCTTAGGTGGGTTCATCTTTAGTCATCATTCCTGAAAATGTATGTGACTATGTGTAATCAGCAAATTGTTATATCACCTTACTCTGACCCTTTTCGCTTTGCAGTATTCTCTTTTTGGATCAATGATGACAGTTGGAGGATTGTTAGGCTCATTATGTTGCGGAAAAATAACAGATTACATTGGTCGTCGATGGGTAAGTCTTAGCCTGCCACTCTGATTCGTGATGAGCCACAGATAAGTACAATGTCGAGCTTTAGCTTATCATGGTTGGTTTCTAGCTAAACACGTACTCACTTTTGATAGATGGGCACAATCCAATAATATGTACAATGTCGAGCATAGGCTTATTAATTAGCTTGATTAATTGTTTTGGTGCAGACTATGGGGTTATCAGATGTACTCTTTCTGTTAGGATGGGCTTTTATAGCATTTTCCCAGGTTTACTCTCACTCATAATCTAAATTTGTCACACATGATAGTCTGTATCTAAATTTGTGTTGCGCCTTTTCAAGGGTGCTTGGTCCCTTGATTTTGGTAGACTGCTCACAGGTTTTGGATTGGCTCTGATTGTTTATGTGGTAATTATCCGTAAACTCCATGTTCAATATCATGATCTTTGTTCAGGTACATTGTGATGATCAGATGATGATAATGTAAAGAGTACTGCTTACATGAATGTGAAACAGATCCAGGTTTACATATCCGAAATATCACCAAAGAACCTTAGAGGAGGGTTAGTCCTTCTCCATCAGGTACAAATATTTGGTCACTTTTGATTTATAACGATTAATAAAAAATTAAGTCTCAAATCATTTCACGAGTGACAAGTGATCTTAATACTCATTCTTTCCAGTTGATGATTTCCTTTGGAATAACTTCATCGTTCATTGTTGGACTTATAATGCCATGGCGTACTTTAACTTTGATTGGTAACATCTTAAATCATACATCTTATTCTAAGTCGAAAGCTCAGCTACATCAATTTGAATGGTGGTCTTGTGTCAATTTTCAGGTGCTGTTGCGTGTGTGATACAGCTTTTTGGCTTATTTTTCATTCCCGAGTCTCCTAGATGGCTGGTAAGATGCCAGTGCCATCTATACCACAATCACAGCAACTTACGCTGAGATAGTAAACAAGGAAGACCTGTTTCTTGCAGGTGAAGGTCCGTCATGATAAAAGTTTTGAAGCTGTTTTACGAAGCCTTAGAGGGGAGAACGTGGATATATCTCTTGAAGCTTTTGAAATCAAAGTAATGCCGTATTTTGTTTGTTCATTTGATATCGTTTCCCTGCCATTGATCATGATGAATTAATAATCTGTGCTTTCAAAATCCTGCAGGAGTACACTGAAGCTGTCGAAAGAATCTCTGAAGATAGTGTACTCGATATCTTCCAAATGAAATATGCACTTGCGCTTACAGTATGTGGCTAAATGTCATGCATTGTGCCCCCATCCCCAACAACGAATACTGTGTATGAGATGGTGCTACTATTCGTGTAGGTAAGCCTTGGGCTCGTGACACTGTCAGGGTTTAGTGGAGCAACTGGGATATTGTTCTATGCTAAGACATTATTTGAATCAGCAGGTAAGCGACAATGCTCATGGTATCTTCTAGTATGCAGGCCCTCAGATTTGAATTACTAATTTCTTTGCTATTGCAGGAGTTTTGGGATCAGTGGGAACTGTAACGATGGTTCTTGTGCAGGTACACTAGTGCCATATAACCAATTGAAGTTGTTTGTTCAAATATGGTCTGTGCTTTCTCAGAATTAAACAAATGTATCATGTACAAATTGTGCAGCTTCCCCCTGCCTTTCTCAGTGTCTTTTTGATGGACAATTACGGAAGAAGGCCACTTTTGCTGGTAAGCATGGCTCCATTTGCGTATCTGACACGTAATCTTGTACCAATTTCTTCTGTTTTCTGGGAATGTTAAGCCGATGTCAATAAATTGTGTTTATGGGATTATGTCTAGTGGTCTACATCTGGAATGTGCCTTGGTTGCCTGTCTGTAGCAGTATCATTCTTGATGAAGGTTCGTCGTTATACCTTCCAATCTTGCTTAAGATGATGCCAGCTGAATTTTTCATGACTGCAAACAATTTTAATGTGTTTTGAGAGCAGGAACAGGGGTGGATGACAGGATTCAGTCCCTATTTGGCTCTCACTGGCATTTTGGTAATGCGCCTTTGCCATTTTTAGTTCCTTAGAAGTTGAAACTTAATTTTCTGATTTACATTTTTAGTCTACTTTACGGGTGCAACCCCTTCTTGCTGCATCAACCAACATGATAATTTAGTGCAAAAACTTTCAAACTTGCGTATTAAGCAAGAAAAACCCTACTATAATCTCTGGTTTCCTATGATGTTTGTGAACTAAAGTGTATGAATTGAGGGGAAAATGTTGCTTATATAGTTATATTTACTTTCCTTTACATGAATCTTATGGCAGATACATTCTGTGGCGTACGCTACAGGAATGGGAGGAATACCATTCCTTATATTGTCCGAGGTAGCTACACTATTCGTTTTTACACCATCCTTTCACCTGCCCTTCACCTCTTCTGATGTGCCCGAAATCTTGAACTGAAATCATAAGTATGTACGTGTTTTCAGATATTCCCAATGAACGTAAAAGGCGCAGCCGGAAGCCTAGCTTCTGTTTTTTCTTCGTTGAGTGTTTGGACAGTCACTTACACATTTATGTTCATGATGGATTGGACTTCTTCGGGTACAATACTACGATCTTAACGCATTCTGTACTGCCTGCCACCTTTCCTAATGTTCCATTCTTTTCCTTCCTCGAAAAGAAGCCTACCGGCCTCTTTAACATGTACACTCTCCATCCTCTTAGATTGTTAACGCCCGGATCCTATCCAAACCAGACGTTAACAATCAAGAAGAACGGATGATGAAGTTTTGCTAGGGATGAACTTGCTTCCAAACAACATGTATTGATGTATTTTAATGTTCTGTTTATTTTTCTTCTCCTTACAGGCACTTTTTTCATGTATGCAATCATCAATTTTTCCGCTATAGTATTTGTTAGTAAACTTGTTCCAGAGACAAAGGGACGGACGCTGGAGGAAATACAAGAATCACTTACGCACACTTTGCATTCAAACAACGTGTATGTGACATGACTACTATAGTACGCAAAAAGCAATATCCGCCTGGTGATCGATATAGTACACTATAGAAGGGGCGACCGGGTAATGTCGTTAGACTCGTCTCTCACCTTAGCTTGTGTTTCTCCGAAAATCCGAGGAGGTGTTTGACTAATTAACTCCGTGAAATAATTTATTGAAGAAATTTGTCTGTTGAGTCAACTTTGTATTTTGAATTAAGCAGTGGCTCTATTCAGTCAGAGTCATTGTATTTTTCATGTTTTCCCTTGTATTTCGGTGAAATTGATAAAACTCAGAACTTCCTAGTATTAGTGTTAACTGTTTAAGAATATAAAAAAAAGGGTGTGGATATCACACTACTTTGTCCAGGAACATTGTCATCTCTTCCCTTGAAATTCTCTGAAAGCGGTTCCAGGTGGCATTTCTATGTTCGAGAATATCCCTTACCTTGTACAGTTGTACTTCTTGCAGTAATGAATTTCTTGGCTTCATGATATGATGTAGGACTGCAGTTGTGTTACTTACTGCAGATTCAGGGCTGCAGTTGTGCTGAATCTGAAATTCTGCATCTAATTGAATGTACTCTCGTCTCAGACAAAGCACAAGGCATGTCTGATGTAAGAGACAGATATCTTGCCTCATGCCTGCTCTCAGTCAATTTCTCCTTCAGATACTACTCTGCCTCTAGTTTGCAGCTGATCTCTGTCATGCAGTTTTCGGCTTTTTAGAACGACATAGCCTTGCTAATACAAAGGTATTTTTCTAAAACTTTTTAGGCAATATTCACGTACTTTTGAAAAAGTCGGGGGTGTCACATGCAACCCGGACTACAGTTTTTGAGGAAGGTGAAGGATATGAGGTAATGGTACTAATCACTACAAATCCTTATGCATGATTAAATTGAAATAATATATAGTACTATACTCATAAGACATATATAATCAAGGCATTCCAATCATGTTTTCAAATGCAATTTAATAATATGGTACACATTTCTTTGTTCTGCCACTTGCCAAGATGCTTTTGTTTGATCTCCCATTTTTGTCATAAAAGATGACTTCCTCTTTCTCATAATGTTATACATCTTTTCCATCTCACCTCTGACTTTGTAGTTTGTACCTGATCATACAATGACCAGTCATTAAATCATCTCCAACAAAATGAGGAAGTGCTACAGCGAGCGTAAGGCAAGAGCGCACAATACACGAACAACCGAGGCATATACAACATAACCACTACTGTCATGGAGGACAAGGAGCAACAATTGCTGTTAAAGTTAGAAGGAGCTACCAATGATGAAAGTGGCATTACCTTTGTTCTAACTTACAGTATCCTCGTCGCTGTCCTTGGCTCCTTTGTCACTGGCTGTGCTGTAAGTCTGCCTCCTTTATGACTTTGTTTTACGAAATCATTGAGTAATGTTACTTCAATCCTCACAATGTAATGTAACAGTATAGATTGCCAAATGAAACTAATGTAATTTGTGTATAATATGGCTTTTGGGTTCATGTTTCAAATTCTATGTGTGACCGTTTTATGTTACCTACAAAGATGAATTATATTTTTATATCTTTGTATTAGCTATGTTGGAGTTGCAAATGTATGTGTATTTTTCTCTGTGAGTTCTTTTAGCCTAGATCAGAATCACTCCATTTTGGTGGTAGCTGCCTGATTAAGTGTCTCACCTGTATCGGGTTCCTGAAGATGGGTTACACTTCTCCTGTTGAGTCAGGAATCCTTGCTGATTTGGGATTATCTATAAAAGAAGTAAGTTTGGTCTAAGTTTTTGCGAATGATGATCATAAATCCAGGAGAATGATACTTGAAACTTAGGCATCCACCTATAGCGAATGCTTACATTGTTTGCTGACATTTATATTTCTGCAGTACTCCCTTTTTGGATCAGTGTTGACTGTCGGAACATTGCTAAGCTCACTAGTATGTGGGATGCTAACAGATTATGTTGGCCTTCGAGTTGTAAGTTCTGCATAGTTATATTCCCTTGTTAACACAAAAACCTTATAACTGTACATTCAAACAATCAAACTTATCAAATGCTGCTGATTTGGTGCAGACTATTGCGCTGGTAGACATACTCTCTCTTGCTGGGTGGCTTTCTATAGCTTTTTCACAGGTTTCACTTAATGCACAAATCTGATTTCCAAAATTTATCAAGACATGCCTTCTACTTTTAATGTTGCTGAATTATATTTTCCTTGAAAGTTGTAATCCAATTAATCTCTTGCAATAGCTGTTCTCAAATTCTGACAGTTCTCTTCGGACTATTGAAGGGTGCTTGGTCACTTGATTAAAGGTAGACTTGTGCTGGGTTTTTCTCTCGGACTTCTTGCTTATGTGGCAAGTAATTCTGGACTCTAAGCTATGTTTTTCAACTTATGTAGCCAGATTTCATAGTGATTGTAGGAATAAATTGATTGCGACACAGGTCCCTGTGTATATAGCTGAAATAACACCAAAGAACCTACGAGGGGGATCAGTTCTTCTCCATCAGGTATCTGTAAGCATTTTCAGATATGAGTGGAAGAGATCATTTGACTTCATCTTCCATGAAATTGACCCCTTTTTTTTCCAATCATGTGTACAGCTGATGACGTCCTGTGGAGTGGCATTTGTTTTCATAGTTGGGCTTACAACAAGCTGGCGCATTTTATCTTTGCTCGGTACTTCTTACGTTTTTGTTTTATATACAATTTGTGCTTGCGTATGTAGTCATGATCCAGCTACTCTAGGAATCAGATTGCCAAGATGATATCTGTTTCAGGTACTGTTCCATGTATGGTACAGCTTTTGAGCTTATTTTTCATTCCAGAATCTCCTAGATGGTTGGTGAGTTCTTCCACCTATGACATCGAGCTCAAAATAAGGGAAAGTTTCTAAAATTTTATAGGGTCTGTAAATGTAGGAGGCACTGTAAGTCTAGGACTATATCTGAAGCTGTTATTTCCTGCAGGCGAAGATTAATCGTGAGGAATGCTGTGAATCTGCATTGGAAAGACTGAGGGGAGACAGCAGTGATGTTTCTCAGGAATTAGCTGCAATTAATGTAGTTTACAAGTATTAGTTCTCAAATGTTTCAAACATCCATTTCTGTAGTGATTACTGTTATGACAGTTAGATTTGCAATTTGGAACTTCTGTAGAAATCTATCGAAGGTCTCCGAAAAAATTCTGAAGATGGCATATGTACTCTGTTTACGATGAAATATGCATATCCACTTGGGGTAAGTCGCAAAGATTAATAGATGCATGGGGATTGCCTTTTGATGGTTTCTCATGCCCCATGACTTGAAAATATGTAAACTGTATGTGCAGGTAACCCTAGGACTCTTTGCACTTGCGGGACTTAGTGGGATTGGTGGGTTCGCGTCTTATGCAAGTTCAGTTTTCGAGTCAGCTGGTAAGTTAATTGCAGCCCTGATAGAATTTCATGTGAAATTAGAGGCTAAGTAGACGACATTACTCTGATGTCGACAGCAATGCCAATTTCATGTTGATAAATACGGATTATATGTTTTTTTTTTTTTTTTTTTTTTTTTTTTTTTTTTTTTTTGTCGAAAGCAATGCCAATTGTAAATCGTACAGTTACCGTTTAGTCGTTTACCTAAGGCCATAAACATCCCTTAGCAGATGTAGCATATGACCTTCATAATTCCATTAGAATGTTGAAGACCTTTTTGTATAATTGATTGTTTGAACTTTGCATCTCATTTGTATATGGCAGATAGGTGCTGCAACATACAGTGTAGGTTTGGGGGGCATACCGTATGTTATAATGTCAGAGGTACGCGCATTTTCACATCTGTTATGTCAATTGATCTTTGCCTGTAAACTAAAACCACCAGAATGTCGTCCCAGATATTTCCAATGAACGTAAAAGGAGCTGTTGGAAACTTAACAATACTGGTCAGCTCCGCGACTAATTGGATTGTGATGTATACGTTTAACATCATGATGGAATGGAGCCCTCCAGGTGCTTGCAATTCCCTCAACCCCGGCCTCATCCCCTTCTTAATTTTGTTCTAAGAGTGTCTTTCTTCAGATTGGAAATTTACATGAGTTACATCTCATTTCTTATCTTTTAGGTACATTTTTCATATATGCTAGCGTCAACGCTTTTACGTTACTATTTGTCGCAAAATTAGTCCCAGAGACTAAGGGAAGAACATTGGAGGAATGGCAGGAATCACTAATCTACTGCACTGTGGATTAGATAAACTTGTACAGTACAATTGTGAATGTTTTTCGTCCCTGTTGCTTGTTGCAAAGATCTATCAGTACAATAGTTTCGGTTGTTGAATCTCGTGCAAGTTAGGCCGCTAACGAAAAGTAGGCACGCTTTATATCCATAAATTTTCATTTACATAATTGTCATTCACTAAAGTTTTCAAATTTCGATTTAGCTCAATGTAGACTCAAATGGAAGCTGGGGTAGGCGTATGGTTGAATGTTGTTATTATAACGACAAATTCACGTGGTGCCCCCGAACTATGTCAGAATGTGCATGATGCCTCTATGTTTGAAAGTTGTACACTCTGATGCCCCTGAACTTTGCACCTATAGGCACGTGGTGCCCCTCTCCACTAACGGCGTTAACTTTTGGATGAAAAAAAATGATTTGGCATGTAGTTGGTGATATTTATTAATCAAATCTATTTAATTAATAAACAAATCAATTAAAAATACTCCCTCCTGTTCTGAATGATGTTCTTGTTTCCTTTTTTTAGTCAGTTCTAAATGATCTTCTACTTTTCTTATTTGTAATGTTTTTTGTGGTCCTAATAGTTTTTTTACCCACCCACTTTCATTTTCCAGCACATCTTACCTTATATAAAAAATTCCGTCCTATTTCATTGTGAAACATTATATAGAACAGGAGGGAGTATATTTTTTTTTTTTTAAACAAAAAACTTTTTTTTCCTTTCCCCCACCATCCCCACTGCCCCACCCTCTCCACCGCCACACCAATCACCTCCGACCAACACAACCACCTCCCCTCCCCACGCCATCACCACCACCACCGGGCCGCACTTGGCGGTACGAGCCCCGTACAACCCACCATTGGGGCTGTCGTGCATCACAACCACCCTAAAAATCCTATCCACCTAATTTTCTCACTCCTCAACCAAGCAGATCTAGATGGTTGTGACGCACAACAACCCCGGTGGTGGTGATGTCGGGGGGAGGGGAGGTGGTTGGGTAGGTCGGCGGTGGTTGGTGTGGCGGTGGAGAGGGTGGGGCAGTGGGGAAGGTGGAAGAAGAGGAAAAAAAAGTTTTTTTTTTTTTTCAAAAAATATAAAAAATATATTTAGTTTTTTTTTTTTGGTATTTTTTTCCCATTTATTTGTTATTAATTACGGAAGATTTCATTTAATTTCACTAATTATATGTCACGTCATCATTTAACATCCAAAAGTTAACGGCGTTAGGTAATAAGGGGGGTTAGGGGCACCACGTGTCTATAGGTGCAAAGTTCGGGGCATCGCAGTGCACATGTTTCAAAAGCAGGGGCACCACGCGAATTCTGACATAGTTTAGGGGCATCACGTGAATTTGCCGTATATCAAATATTCAAGAAGCCCAAGCAAAAGACAGTAGTCCTAGGTATTAAGCAAAACGCTTAATTTGGGTTTCTTTACATGTGTTAGTCATAAAATGGAGGGAATTCTCATCATGTCATTACCTATGAGTCTATGACTCTATGAGGCTATGAGGGTGATGTATTAAGAAGAGGGATAAAATTAGTTTAAAATGACACAATTGATATTACTAAAATGAGAACTAGAGATTATAATTCTTAAAATACTAAGACTAATCATGCTAAAACGTGTGGAAGAAGCCAAGACAAAATATCAATACGTGGATTTTATTTCACACAAAACGACGCTGGACTCAGAAAAATGTTTTCTTTTTTCGATCATACATGTTAATTTCCTAATCACGAGATTAATCTTTCTAGTTTTGGCAAGTCATACTCGTAATCTTAATTCTGTTGAATAAAATAAAAAAAAAATTATAATAATCACTGCAGGTGGAATTGTTTATGACAAATGGCCCTGCATGCAAAATGTGGTTGACTTCTTGTTCACATATTTGCGGAGGAGAGAGAAATTAGGTGAAGGGAGAAGAAAGAAATGGCGGAAGAGAATCTGGGAAAGTAGCTGCTG
This sequence comes from Spergularia marina, assembly GCA_963680865.1. Taxonomy (NCBI): domain Eukaryota; kingdom Viridiplantae; phylum Streptophyta; class Magnoliopsida; order Caryophyllales; family Caryophyllaceae; genus Spergularia; species Spergularia marina. Next base: position 23,169,973 of record OY804549.1, read on the forward strand.
CTCCTACGCAAAATTGATGGTAATCATGGAGGAGTTGGAGCCTCTGATAAGGATTTTAATGTCGACGGCGAAATTACGAGTGTTTTGATGTTTAGCATCTTCATTGCCGTATGCAGTTCCTTCGCTGGGGGTTGTAGTGTAAGCCTCACGCTCTCTCTCTCTCTCTCTCCCTGAGTTGACTTGTTTTTTGTTACATTTTTCTGGGTTTTATTTTACTTTTATTATTCTATCTTTTAATTAATTCAATGCATTTTGATTTTTGATACAAAACAGTAAAGCACTCTCACTATTTTACCAACGTATGGTAGACACTCAGACTTGCTTACATCGGACCCCCTTACCCCATCTCATGGCAGGACCTTTCGAGGCATTGGGGTAATGTTGTTGTAAAGTATTTTGATTCATTGTTTGAATGGACTGCCAATGAAATGACGAAGCACAGAGTTATTTTTTAGTAGAGTTGGTAGAGTTTACTGAAATTTAGAGAATCCAAATAAGAACCCAATCATATTCCATATACATGTCAACCCTGTGATACGGCACAGGTAAATTTAAAGAAATCAATGAAATGAAAGACATACTTTTTAGTCTATCTATACGAATTTAATAAAGAGCCCTTTTAATCTACAGTATGTACTTTTTTTTTTTTTTTATATAAATCTACAGTATGTACTTGACTATTGGGGAAAAGTTAAAAAGTTGATGACAAATTTTGGCGTAACTAGTTTAGCTGCAGTTCAATACTGCTGTTAAAGCTTATAAGGTACTCTGAATTGATTTTAGATTTAGTGACCTTGCAAAGATATCATTAGATTGGGAGGAATTTTGCTCCAACCGGGTTATGGCGCAAAATTTATAATGTGTAGTTTGTATCATTGTGTGTACCATTGGATAATATCAGAATAATATCCTAGAGTTTCCTAATCACAATAATATCAGAACTTTGATGCATCTGAAGTCTGAACAAACAAGCCTTCTTATCGACTTGAAATTGCTGTACTTATTCCGTCAACTAGGCTATTTTGCGAACTATTTAAGTTTCTGAGAAAATTAAGTTGTTTGGCATTGAATTTGAAAGTCATTTGTTTGCGTACTTCAACTCAAACAGCTGAAAGCTGTATCTTTGGGTAATAAGGTTATGAAGCACTAATGTTTCTTGTTCTTTTTTGTAATAGTATGCGTATTCTGCTCCAGTACAGTCTGCAATCATCTCCGACTTGTGCCTCTCTACCGCGGATGTGAGTTGTTTGTCAATCCTAACGTACATTAGGCGTTGTTATATCTCTGCTTCTTGGTGGGACAGTGTCCAGTGACTATGCATTAGTGTGATTCTTAGTGTTTGGACCCTCTCTGATCACCATCTGATGCAATATAGAGGAGATGAAGTCATTGATGTACCTTTGATCAGTGCACATTTCAAGTGTCGTGTCTATTTGCAAACATCGATATCCATGCTTAAAACTCGATTGACAGAATCATTGTGGCTAAATGTTCTGAATTGATAGAGATGGAAACATCTGATGGGAAAATATTACCACTTTTAAAACTATCCTAGGGCTCAATGTTGAGGCAGCTAAAGATAAACTGTCAATAATCTCATGTGTGATCGGTTCCTTACTCCTTAGATTGTTTTAGCATTTCTTGTTTGTTGGACCATACAGTATTCGCTCTTCGGATCAGTATTGACCATAGGAGGATTGCTTTGCTCAATTCTGTGTGGCAAAATGACAGACTGCATTGGTCGCAAGGCTGTAAGTTTTCATATTGGTTCTTGAGAAAGGGAGTGCACAAATTAAGATCTAGTATGATGCATATTACTGATCCTTATCCTAAGTTTACCTGTCTTGCTGCAGACTATGGGTGTTACAGACATACTCTATGCTGTTGGGTGGCTTGCAATAGCATTTTCTCAGGTTTCAGTCTTCGCTAATTCGTTGCTTCTATGGTCTTGTGCAATATATTTTGTTTGAAAATCTTATGATCGCCATCCCTTCTCAACTTGCCACTCATACTGCAAATTCTGATTGTGCTAAAGGCAATTTTGTAGGGATCTCCTCAGAATACATGTTATGTTATCTGAACGAGGCTACTCGCTAGAACTATCTGACGATCTCCTCATTCTTACCACCAATGTTTGACACCTCTTCATATCTATCAATAAACGTATTTTTAAACCGCACATGGCTTTGCACTTGGATGATTCTGTTATTTCTTTTGGATTTCTGAATCAAAGGAATATCAAGTCATATGTTGTGCAAGGATCCCAAGAACCAGTCTATCTGCAATTTATTAGTATAATATTTGTTTGTCATGGAACTGTAAAATTGTATTTTTGTCTGATGACCTAATCTGAATTTGACATGCAGGGTGCTTGGTCGCTTGATTTCGGAAGACTAGTGTTAGGTGTTGCGACTTCCCTCGGTGACTACGCGGTATTCCTTATAATGTATTAACCTTTTTCAGTGAAGAAGTCAATACAATATTGAACATTCTAATCAAATTTTTGTTAACAGGTTCCTGTGTACATAGCAGAGATATCCCCTAAGAACACGCGAGGAGGTTTAGTGTTTCTTTCTCAGGTAAGCATCTACAGTTAGACACCCACAAATGTGTCGATTAATTCTCTTGCAAAATTTTACCCGGCTATCTTCACATTTTGGTGATTTGCTCTCAATTGCTCTGTCTCTAGTTAATGTTTCCGGAACAACATCAGTTCTTCTTGTTGGGCTTGTAACAAGATGGCGCCTTTTAGCTTTGATTGGTAAACATTCTTTTTCCTCTTTGAACTTCTCTCTCTCTCTCTTTTCTTTTTCTTTTGTGTGTGTGTGTCTGGGAAATAAGGATTGCTTCCGCACCAAAAATGATCTGTTATTTTAAACTTGTTCAGCTTTCCTTTCGTGTGTGGTACAGCTTTTGGGCCTATTCTTCATTCCTGAATCCCCGAGATGGTTGGTAAGTTAGAATTTAAGACTCTGCTAATTCGAATGTGTCTCAATTGGAAGCAATATGAGATCAATGTGTCCTTTCATGTGAATCCCTATATCCACCTGTGCTCCATAACATCACAACCCCCCCCCCCCCCCCAAAAAAAAAAAAGAAAAAAAAAACGAAAGTGCAGTGTTTAAGGAGTCTCGTTCAGTAGGTGATAAAATACAATAGTCCATGACATTAAAAAGTCACTACTAAACAAGTAAGCCAGCTGCAATTAACGCCTAATTGCTATCTCCATTGGGGTCAATGTCTTCACCCAATCTACGTTTGAGAACAAAATTAGCACCACTGTCAAGTACGTCGGAAACAAGGGGTAGGTTTGAATTGGATTTTCAAATTTATTTAGGGAGGGGGGGGGGGGTGACCTTCATAGCGTTATTGGCTAAACTACCAGCAAATATATTCCAAGCTCTATTGATGTGGCATACATCCAACACTGCGCTTCCCGATGAGCTGGTCCCTGCATGCCAAGCAAATATTGGTTTTACTCTATCTTTCATGATCATGGGACTAAAGATGCCATGAACCACAAACTTGCAGTCGCTAACTCGCTATAGATGATGGTGCTGTAAGACCAGTACTTTTTGTACCATGTAATGGGAGTGTGTCATAAATAGTGAGGGGAGAGAATAGTTATTTACACACATAGCATTATAGGCCACAATGACAAGGATTGATTTTGTAGGTGAATGTTGGTCGTGATGATGATTATGAAGCTGCTTTGCAACGGCTAAGGGGAAAGAACGTGGATATATCTCACGAAGCTGCTGACATTAGAGTAAAATACATGATAATTATATGGATGCAGTTCTTACATTTTCAAGGAAAAACCTTCTGTTGCTAAGACTTTACACTTTCAGTGTCTTCAGGACTATATTGAAAGCGTAGAAAGCATTGAAGGACATAGCTTCTTAAATGTGTTTCAACCGAAGTACGCACATGCACTAATCGTAAGCCCAATAGTACTCCTTAAACATTGACCTTAGACCTGAATCTTACATCTTGATTTTGTAGGTTGGCCTAGGCGTCATGGCACTAGCTTCATTTGGGGGAACAACCGGTATTTTATACTATGGAACTGCAATTTTTGAATCAGCTGGTAAGTTAATGACTGAGATCATTCGAAAAATTATATCATTGGAGTAGAAGAAAAAGTATTTCCATTTCCAATGGAGCCAAAGACTAATTATTCTTTGGCTTTGGGATATAATGGAATAAAGCAAAATGACTCATCAAACTGTATGTGCTACTTATTTTGTGAAGTAGCAATCAGTCGGTGCGATTCTCAAAACAATTTACATTTTGGGTCATCTGTACGCAATCTCTCTATGTTTCAATAAGGGTAAGGCTTGCATGCATCTGACCCCCCCTTACCCCGCCTTATGGTGGGAGCCTTTAAGGCACTGGGGTAAAGGTGTTGTTGTTGTTGTTGGAGTAGAAGAAAATGAAGCTGAAATCAAGTATCGATGGCAGGGTTTTCAGGCACAATAGGGACTATGGCGATGGCTCTTATTCAGGTTCTACTATACCGCAAGCAATAGTTTTTACTGGTTCTAAGATTGCCTGAACTAAAGCATTATAAAAAAAAACCCGCAGCTTCCACCAAGTGCTCTTGGTGTAGTTTTGATGGATAAATTTGGAAGATGGCCGCTTTTGATGGTAAGCCAGAGTCATCACTTACCATTGTAACACATCTACTTCCCGTAATTCATATTTTTGAGTTACGCCTCAATGAACATGATGCATGGTTGACTCCTTTGATTTCTAGTTTTCTGCTGGTGGAATGTGCATGGCTTGCCTTTCAATTGCATTATCATTTCTTCTAAAGGTATGTTCTCCTTCTGTTATATGATACACTTAACGAGTAATCTTTAGATGGCTTTACCGTTCATTTAAAAGTTCAGTTCAATTGTTATGATCAAGAGTTAAAATGTTCATTGAGCAGGAGCATGGTTGGTTGACTTTTTACAGTCCCTATTTGGCGTTCATTGGCATATCGGCAAGCTCTTTTCTCACTTTTCTTGCCTATATTATCACAACATACACTTACCTAGAATCTTAAACTTATGACAAAAGCATCTGGTATCGTCTCTATTAGCCTTGATCAATAATATTTACTCCGCATTTGGTATGCCTCCATTTCATTCATTTCCTTTTGTTTTTCAAATTACTCATGATGTAAAGTTTCAACAAGTGCTTAGACAATAGAGCATCTGGACCCCAACACGCCTGAATTCAGCAGGGTAATTGGGGTGCACCGGCTACCTCGGACTTTCTAAAAACATCCAAATATTGGCAATTTTTTTTAAAGAAAAACTATGCTAATTTTTTTTAAATGGGTGTTTTTGTATTGAAGAAGGCTACCCTGATATTACGCGGGTAGTTTTGCCCCTGGACCCAAAGGCAGGAAATCGTCTTATTACCAAGGATTCATGTCATTGCAATTGTAATCTTACTAAGTTCCTGCTATATTGCTTGAACAACTATTTTCTGCATCATACCCAATTGGGATGGGAGGGATACCATATGTTATAATGTCAGAGGTATGTGGTATTCTCATACACCGTATGTTATAATGTCAGAGCGAAGCGCACACATATTCATAGTTCTATCACTTGGATTGTAAAGAAATTTTGTTCTTGTATGTGTAGATTTTCCCCATAAACATAAAGGGAACAGCCGGAAGCCTATCTATCATAGTTGGCTACTTGAGCGATCTGATTGTTTCATACTCCTTTAACTTTATGATGGCTTGGAGCTCTTCAGGTAACAATTTGGGCTCCCTTTTACTACCCAAATTTTCAAGTTTAACAACATTTGTCCATTTTTAAGTCCTACTCCGTGAAGATCTTGTCAACCTACCTAGTCATCTTCTAGAATCAAATGTTTCATGAGACTAATGAGTTGACAAGATCTTAACAAAGCCAATGAGACGTGATCTTCGTTGCAACTAATATTAACCCGTGCATTGTCCAACAACGTTAACATTTGTCTAATAGGTGTACCTTTTCTTCTCAAGGCACATTTTTCATGTTTACAAGCATCAATCTTTTCACCTTGTTTTTCATCGCAAAGGTGGTCCCTGAGACAAAGGGAAGGACACTAGAAGAAATTCAAGTATTGCTCACCCAAATTTTACACTAGGGACTAGGGAGTGTACATGGTACTTATACAGTCGTACATATTGTAACTCGATAGAGTGAACTTATTTGCACTCCGCCAGATGTGCCCATCATTCCCATTTCTAATCTTGTCTCGTGTTAGTGAGTTGTGTATAATAGTACAGTTCCGTCATTAAAAAGAAAAACATTACGAAATCATCAAATATGATTTTTGTAGATTCAGCCATTTATTTACACTTCCATTTTTGTAATAATTATCAAGTATATTCAGCCATTGTTTATAGTATGAAACTATGAATTACTGAATATCACAGAATATCAGGGGATATTCGTACATTATTTATTAGTTGGCTAAGTAATCAAGAAATCCGATGTCGTCCAGCGGTTAGGATATCTGGCTTTCACCCAGGAGACCCGGGTTCGATTCCCGGCATCGGAACTTTTTTTTAGTGGTTTTACACAAACCTTCTTCTACACTCTCTTCCCTCCCACTTGATTCTTTTACTCCTCTGCCGCCGCAACCACCACCTCATTTGGTGGTAGAAAGTGGCCGGTATTTTCTTATCTATGGCTAAATTCTACCACCGAATAATCAAATCTGGGCGAATAATTCAGAAATAAATCAAATGGTTAGTTTAATTTCATCTTTGTTTTCACTCATTATGAAAAAATTACCCCCAAATTGATTTTTAAGCAAAACCCTAACCCTAATTCCCCCAAATGCACACATTTCAAATTCTCAGATTTTTATATGTATGTTTGTTGATTCTCGAATTAGACTTTTATTTTATTTTTGGATTTAGTTACGCCAGTCAAATTAGGTTAGATTTACTCATTAGCTTCTTCAACAAGAAAAAAAAGGTGGGTAGGTCATTAGCAGGTTCAAGAGGTTCAATTTGCCGGAACTCGTATCAGAATGTCACATGATGTCCTGATTCTAATGATTCAAACCCGTAATAATGAGTTGAATGGTCAACAGGTCAAGTGTTGTATTAAATCTTAATTATCGAAATTGTAATCATCAGAATTCTAAATTATCACCGTAATTTTGTTAAATGTTCCAATTTAGAGTATTCGACAAATGTTGTTAAATCGAGGTACATTGTAACTTTTCACCGTAATTTTGCAACCTCGAATATCAAATCCTAATACCAAGCTGATTGTTGTCAGCTTGAACCAAGTTATTATTGAATTCAATGCAAGGGCAATTGTATGATAATGGCAAGTTATTGCCACGTTCTTCCTTTGCACGTTATCCACCCACGCCGAAGACTAATTCTTATGGGACCTGGAGTAGTATTGATTACTCAACCCCTCACTGTGTTTGTGTTATTAAAATAATCATGTGATTTGGCAAAGGTTGTTGGGCATGTTATTACATATGGAGGAGAGAGAGAAAGAGATAGTATGTAGGAGGTGATGACAGATGACGCAAATGGCGGAGGAAGATTTGGGGAAGCAGCAGGAGAAGTTGCTGATCTCAGAGACTTACAATGGCGACGCCGAAATTACGAGCGTCGTTATGATTAGCATCTTCATTTCCGTCATCGGTTCTTTCGTAGGTGGTTGCAGTGTAAGCTTCAATTGTACTTGTGCATTTTCATATGTACAATATACTTCGTAGTGTTGTTGCCACTTCTGTTCTAATTAAAATTTCATGTGTTTCGTACTCCTTACGTTCTTGTCGTTTCTTTACGTTTGGTTTCTCACCCGCATTCTAAATCAAACGTAAAGAACCTAAAAATGCGGAAAAGAATAACAAGCTGCTGAGTGCTGAGAAATTCGAGTGATCAATGCATGTATGCTAGGATTTTGCATGTAATGGTTTTGTTTTGTTATAGGTGGGTTATTCTGCTCCTGTACAGTCTGCAATCATTTCTGACTTGGATCTCTCTACAGCAGATGTAAGTTGCTCGTTATCACTCATTGCAGTACATCAGTTTTTTGTGTTGTGGTCTTTTTGTTTCTGTCAATGTTAAATCTCCTGGCCGGACTGCGAGAACCTTATTGATCTTGGAACGCGGGAAATCATACATACAGCTATCTTATACAGTACTAGTACTAGAACAGCCTCAATAAGTCTTGTATGAGATGGTCTCACGATAACTTAAGCGCGCGACCAGCTTCATTGGTTATAACTTTAGGTCAAGGTGATGGAGTGCTACAATTTCCTCTCATTGTACTACTTTTAGAGATTACTTTAACTTACAAATAAGACTAATTTCAATCGGGGGTAGCTAGTTTTTACTGTCTTGTATTTAGTGACCTATGAATCTCAAATGAGGAGGAGCACTAAAAAGATTAGAGTGGTCACTACGTAAATGAGTCAGTTTATAAACAAATGAGGTGGTCTCGTAATGTTGTTAGAACGTCTCTTATGAGAATTTGTGGCACACTACTAGAATGTCTTTGAGTGACTTACATTTTTGAAATCCTTGAGAACTTGAGAGATTGGTATATTGGTCGATGAACAGTGGTACTCCGGCTGACTGCATCAACATAAATACACTTTGAAATGATTGCACAGGGCTCAATCTTGATGCAGGCAGACGTGAATTTTTCAGAATCTAAATGTGATCTATTTTATAGCTAAGAGATTAGCTGTTGGTTCTCGCAGTTTTCGCTGTTTGGATCAATATTGAGCATTGGAGGGTTATTTGGCGCAGTTCTATGTGGCAGAGTAACAGACTATCTTGGTCGCAGGACTGTAAGCTTCTGAAATTTGCTTGATCAATGCGTACCCAAATAAAGTTCTAGCTTGATGCATATTTCTGATTATTTTTCCATTTACTGCAGACTATTGGCTTGGTAGATGTATGTTACATTGTTGGATGGCTTGCTATAGCATTTTCTCAGGTTTTCAGCCTTCTCTGTTTGGCGTTCTTATGCAACTTTCTCTAATAGTCCGATGGAAATTTTTAAAATTGGCATCTGTGTGATTGTGCTACTTACTGCTAATACAAATTATGTGGATGGCACTTTTGTCATGTTTAAAGCTGCAGTGGATTTCCCTCCATTAGCCAACTTTAGGTTAAGTGAATGAACTAGCTCATAACAGTTGCATTTAGGTTTTTATCAAAAAAAAAAAAAAAAACAGTTGCATTTAGGTTAAGTGAAAAAACTAGCTCATAACAACGACAACAACAATACCCCAGAGTCTCAAAGGCTCCCACTTTATGGCGGGGTAAGTGGGGTTGGATGTATTCAAGCCTTACCCCTATGTTGAAAATCGTACCGACTGACTGCTACGTCACAACACTAGAAGCGCATACAGTTTTTTGAGCCGTTTTGTTTTATTCCATTATATTAAAAGGACAACCCGGTGCACATTGGCTTCCCTACAAGGTGAGGGTCCGGGGAAGGGTCCCACCAGAAGGGTGTATAGGGTGCAAGCCATCCCTTGAGTTCAGGTGAAAGAATTGGGAGAAAACTTATATCAATCAGTTGTAGTTGGATAGTAATTTCCTTTACAGCACCATTTAATTGGTATTTGAAATAATTGGATAGTAACTTTTTTTTTCCCTTTCAAGAAAAGAAAAAGTTATGAGGTATTTGAAGTACTTTAGTCTGTGTTGTATGAGTTCCTAAGGACTATTCTTCTGCATTTCATCAGGGTTGTGTTGTATAGTTGTGTTTGATTTTCCTCACCATCTAACCTGACTTAATAATGAAGGGTGCTTGGTCTCTTGATTTCGGAAGACTGGTGCTGGGTTTTGGGACTTCCCTTGGCGACTATGCGGTACTTTCTTGTTTATTTATAGATTTCCTTAAGTGATACATTGACAATAGATCGTCTAAGTTGCAGAAAATAAGTGTTGAATTCAGGTTCCTATATATATAGCAGAGATATCACCAAAGAACCTTCGAGGGGGCCTGGTGTTTATGTCTCAGGTATGCCTCTTTAGTCAGACAACTTGGGGGATGGATAAACTGCCAAGAATAAACTTGTGCTGCAATTTTAAATGATAGTAGTTGGGTTCCTTATGCTCGGTTGCTGTGTTTTACCAGTTCATGTACTTCACCGGAATAGCAGCAGCTCTACTTGTTGGGCTTATAACAAGATGGCGTATCTTAGCTTTGATGGGTAGTTATCCACTTATCCTTCTTCCAATTTAACTTTTGACATCTTTTTACTCTAAAAGGGCACTGCCTTATCAAAACAAATTTGAATTTTGAACATGTTCAGCTGTTCTTCCATGTGTGGTACAGCTTTTCGGCTTATTCTTCATCCCTGAGTCTCCTAGATGGTTGGTAAGTTTTAATGTAATGATCCTGTAGAATGACTATGTTTTTATGTTGCTTTGACATGTCATTCAAAAGCCAGAGATGCGTAAATAGAAGGATGGAGTTAAAACAATAAATCACAAAATCCCACAATGACGGGATTATTTTGCAGGTGAATCGTGGAAGTGATTATCATAATTCTTTGCAACGGTTGAGGGGGAAAAATGTGGATATATCTCAAGAAGCAGCTGAAATTAGAGTAATCAAATGACCTCCGTATCTATAGACTTCTCAGGCTTCTGTTTTGTAAGACTTTTTCCAATCTTTGATTTCAGGACTATATTGAAGGTACTGGGAATACTGAAGGAGACAGCTTATCCAGTGTGTTCCATCCGAAATATGCATATGCACTTACTGTAAGGCTATTAAACGGCATATCTCTTTCCCCTGCAAATTATATGGCTTCCTCATGACCTCCTTGAACCTTGAGTCCCGGGTTCTTATATCTAGATGTCATTGTAGGTTGTACTTGGGCTCATGGCACTAGCTTCTTTCAGTGGAGCATCTGCCATTTTATTCTATGCAACGACAACCTTTGAATCAGCTGGTAAGTTCTGAGTTCATAAGTAGTCCTTTTGCAAAATGTATGGCATATTGGATCGCAAATTTGAATTGTTTAATGGTTTCAGGGTTTTCTGGTACAATAGGGACTATGGCCATGGCTCTTTTTCAGGTTCTACACCTAAACACAGACCTGTTAGCATAAGTAATAGTTAGATTTCCTACCGCGGAAACCTAATATTTAACCCTGCAGCTTCCACCAAGTGTTTTAGGTGTATTTTTGATGGATAAGTTTGGAAGATTGCCACTTTTGATGGTAAGGATGACATATCAGTTGGTCAATATAACACATTAAACTTCTGTAACATTTTCACTCAAAACTTTTTTTCTTTTCCTTTTGTTATGTGTTGTTTGGTTAATAGTAACAGAAATGTTGTCTTATTTACAGTGTTCCGCTGGTGGGTTGTCTGTGGCCTGCCTTTCGCTTGCCCTCTCATTTCTTCTGAAGGTATATCTTGCTCATAAACAGCATAATTTCTGCTTCATAAATATCATAATTCATATTGTACATACACTGTGTCCATTCTTTGAAGTTTAGTCCTAGTTTAAAAACTAACAGTCTGTAATGTTTATTCTGCATTTCTGCAGGAACTTGGCTGGCTTACACATTACAGTCCTTATTTGTCCCTTATTGGTGTATCGGTAAAAACACTGGCAGTGTAGTTCATGAACTATTCTCTGTTTTAGTCGGGGACAGACTTTATCAACACCAAATTGCACTCTCTTAGGATACATAACAACTTTATGCTTCTCACGTTTTTCGACAGATATTTTCTGTGGCATATCCAGTCGGTGTGGGAGGGGTACCGGGTATTATAATGTCAGAGGTATGTGTTATCTTTTACTACATTCTGTTCCCTGATCTTATTTCATCCTTCAAACATGTATGACCTTGTATTCAGGCTATAACTCGAGTTATAACTACAATCTTGTGTCTAGATATTCCCGATGAACGTCAAGGGAGCGGCTGGAAGCTTAGCCATTGTAATAAGCTACTTAAGTGATCTGATTGTAACATACTCATTTAACTTCATGATGGTTTTGTCTTCTACTGGTAACAGTCCTCTCTTTCTTTTACCCTTCTTCTTAACAACTGATATTAGCTTGTATGATCATCCGTGTTTTCGATTCACATCGATAAATGTATTCTCTCTCTGCAGGCACATTTTTCTTATTCACAAGCATCAATGTTTTTACCGTGCTCTTTGCCGCAAAGATGGTCCCAGAGACAAAGGGACGAACTTTAGAGGAAATACAAGTATTGTTTACCCGGAATTTACATTAGGATTCATCACTTATCTTGTACAATACTACAATGTAATTCTGGATTGATTTCTTAGTGGTTAGTCACTACAAAAAGCAGGACCCACGTAAATTCAATCTTTAATTTACTGTGGGAATGACTACTCGTCTTGTATCGTGATCCTACGTAAATAAACTTGCGCAATGTTTAAATAATTGATGATGTATGAAGCTGATAATTTTCTGTTATATAGTAGTATTTTATTTGCTTTTCTTGACGTGCACTCAATAGTTAGTTGGTAGTCTGATATTAAGCTAGTAAGCTATGCGACTTTCTTTGTTATTAATATTGGTAGGTTGAAAGGGATTGAATTGGATTCATAGTTGGAAGAAGAGAGAGCTAGATGGAAGAGGGAGAGACGAATTTGGAGCAGCGATTGCTGAATGTGGATCATAGTGATCGGGATGGTTCTGATGGAAGTTTCACTAGTGTTCTCATTTTCAGTATTTTTACTGCTGTTTGCGCAGCCTTTGTTGAGGGATGCAGTGTAAGGTTCAGTTCGCTCTCCACATCAACTTTTTTGGGTGGCAGGGGGTGAGGGGTTGGGAGAGCATGTGTATATTTGTCTTCTTGCAAGGATGGTGAGATTTGAACCCCCACCAAGAGGAGTAACCAAGGGACCTCGAAAATGGATCATTTCTCGATTTGTAGATGTTATTCTTGCACAGTCCCTTATTTTTTGGCTATATCTGATGTCTCCCTGTTCTGTAAGATATATTATCAGTTCAGCTTGTTTGCTTCGAGTTTGGTCCAGAGTACAGTATGTGTGAGAAAGTTAACAAACTGTTGGATGCTACTCTGAAATTTAAGATTGAAAGACCATTTATATGATCTCATAATTAGCAGTATACTTCTGCAATTTACTCTGATGTTATCTTTCTTTTCCTGGTGCTTCTAGGTCGCCTATTCCTCTCCTGTTCAGTCTGCTATCATCGCCGACTTAGACCTGTCTACAGCAGATGTAAGCATTACTAGTCCATGTTTTCTCATTACCATGTTTCTTCGTCATTGGATCCTATTGTCGGATTAGGTGTAGTAACGTGCTCCCAGCCTTGCATCAGAAACATCCTTGCTTAAGACATATTCCTGCATTGTTATTGTTGCAGATTAGAGCATTTTTACATTAGCCATAACTCTTGCATTAGAAACATCCTTTGGTCATACAGTAATGTCTGTATGTAGGTTACGTTTGTATTATATATATAACAGTAACTCATTGTGGTTGGATTCTGTTACAACTTACAACTGAGCATTTTCGATTCCATGCAGTATTCACTCTTTGGATCAATGTTAAGCATTGGAGGACTATTAGGTGCGCTAGTTTGTGGGATGATAACAGATTATATTGGCCGTCGAGCTGTAAGTTCTATATAGCTTGTATGAATGTCCAAACGGGAGCTTCTGAACCATGCTTCTTTACTTAACCTCGGCTTTTACTGATTTGCTGCAGGCTATGGGATTGGCAGATGTACTCCACCTTGCTGGATGGCTAGCTATGGCCTTCTCACAGGTTAAACTCATGTGTTATATTAATTAATCTTCACCATTTAGGTGCAGATTTTTATCAGTTTCAAAATTTGGTTTTCCTAGTGGCTCAATGTGCATGCATCATGGTTCATGTTCGAGTAAGGTTTCATATAAATGACTGAACCTATACAGTTATTTCATAGTTGCGGGAACAGCAGTGTATATGTTGGGTGATGCATTGCTGGTAATTGATAAGGTGGTCTTTCTGTACTCCTACAAACAAAGTGCTTCATCACACACTTCATTGCAAATCCCCTTGTTCCAACTCGCGCTTGATTGTGAGTTGTGACATCTTAATACTCTGTACTCTACAGATGTTAGTTACTCCTCAGTTATAGTGCCTAGAAATATACGGAGTCAATAACTCCACAAACTTCTTAGGCAAAATTGTGCTGTTTTAACTAATTAATAGATTTCAATTTTTGCTTGAGGTGAATTATAATCTGAGATCATAATTACATCTAATTGGGTGCAATTTGGTGGTGTTGAAGGGTGCTTGGTCACTTGATCTCGGTAGACTAGCAATGGGTTTTGGAAACGCACTCTTTGATTATGTGGTAAATTCCTGCAGAGTAGACCCTATTCTGTGGCTTTATAAACACTTTCAGGGTATCTAAGAACTGTTTGCGAACCAGGTTCCTGTTTACATATCAGAAATTACTCCAAAGAATCTTCGAGGAGGGTCATTGCTGGTCTGCCAGGTAAGTTTTAAGCATCAGGCAAATACCTTTTGAAACTCCTAGTTCCTTAATTCTCAGGTCACTTAAATTACTCTTTTCCTGTATTTGCAGTTAATGAACTCTTGTGGAATGTCAGTAGTTTATTTGGTTGGGCTGGTAACTAGCTGGCGCATCTTATCTTTGATTGGTAATTATGATCTCTTCCTTATGAAGTTTTGAACTCTCAATTTAATCTTCATTACCTTATCAGTGTTAGGAATATGCTGCTCTAAAAGACACTATTTTACCTCATGTTCAGGTATTCTTCCCTGCTTAATCCAGCTTTCAGGACTATTGTCTATACCAGAGTCCCCTAGATGGTTGGTAAGTGAGTATTGGCGACTGCATTATCTCGTACTGCATATAATTTCTGTGAGATTACACTGTACCCTGTATGAGGTCTGTGCAGACTGTGCAATAAAGCCTGTTCTGTAATTGAATCACCCTAGGCTCTTTGGTTCATGCTCTAGGCAGTTGGCTTTATAGTTGTTGATCAGCTTTTGTTTCAGGATATGAATAGACACAAATTAGAGAAAGTGACAGTAGAGTGCTTCATGTGCAGGCGAAGGGTGGTTGTAATAAAGTCTACGAAGCAGCTCTGCAACGTCTTAGAGGACAGAATGTCGATATATCTCAGGAAGCAGCTACAATCAAAGTAATAAATAGATCCTGAAATTGTTCATAATCCTTCCACCTTGTGCAACCTTGTGTGGAAAGAATCTAGAATGTAAGAGTTGCTGATTTGATTTTCAGGACTATACACAGAGTGTCGAAAACACCTCAGGAGGAAACTTCTGTAATGTGCTTAACGTGCAGTATGCATATGCACTCACAGTAAGTCGTACTATTATTTTCACACTCTTATCTTCAAGGTTCTCGGTCTTCAACCCGTTCCAGTATCACAGACACACTCTCAAACAGTTTTCTTTGTTCGCACAGGTCAGTCTTGGCCTCATGGCTCTAGCTGCATTGGGAGGAACTAGTGGGATATTTTACTATGCAACTGAAATTTTTGAATCCGCTGGTAAGTTAGTTTGGTCTACTTTAGGAAAAGTCCTGTGTTGAAGTCTAAGAAGCTAAAATGCTTCACTACTGTCAGGATTTTCGGGTAGTAAAGGGACTATAGCAATGGCTCTAATCCAGGTTCTACATCACTTCTAGCAGAGCAAGTAATCTGATTCCTGATCTACGTTCTCTTCAACTAAAATATCATTTACCTCCACAGCTTCCGCCAACTGCTGTCAGTGTACTAACGACAGATAATTTTGGACGAAGGCCTCTTTTGATGGTAAGTCTGGTAGTAAATTTTTGTAGTAGTAATGTCTAGCAACAATAAGATTCTGTTTGGCCACTTTATCTAGCTATGTCTGCAGTGTTCCGCTGGAGGGATGGGCGCGGCTTGCCTGTCACTGGCAATATCATTCTTATTGAAGGTATATATCTTATACAAAGATTAGTATGCATACATTTCTATAGTCACCATCCCCCTGATTCGACAGTTACAATCTGTTTTTCATTGAGCAGGAACATGGCATTTTGGTGGATCTCAGTCCTTATTTTGCTTTCATTGGCATTCTGGTAAAAGGTTTACTGACATTTCTATACGTCTAACCTCTCTTCAGAGATGACAATTAATCAATTTTGAGTTGCGTGATTTCGTGGCAGGTGTTCTGTGCAGCATTTTCAGTAGGCATGGGGGGCATACCATTTGTTATAATGTCAGAGGTACACTAAATAAATGTCATTCATACAAAATACACTCAGGTGTGGATCTGGGGGTTTCAGAGGCAATACGATGTTGTATTCCTGCAGTAACATCCATATACAGTGCTATGAACTGAAATACAATCTTATGTTCACAGATATTCCCTATAAACATTAAGGGTGCAGCCGGAACCTTAGCCATAGTTGTCAGCTATCTGAGTGGTTGGATAGTTTCCTACACATTCAACTTCCTGATGGAGTGGAGCGGCTCAGGTAACTCGCAACCAGACATACTTTTTCTCAGTCGCATTAAATCATGTTGAGCATGTCATGATCTAACTGCCTGCATCTTCTTAACCTCCTCGCTTTTCAGGCACATTTTTCATATTCACAAGCGTCAATGTGATCTCTCTATTGTTTGTTACAAAACTGGTTCCTGAGACAAAGGGTCGAACATTAGAGGAAATACAAGGATCACTTACAGGCCACATTTTGAATTGACACAAGTAAACTTGTACAGACAGTACAGTTGTACGTTATGATTATATAACTCCTAAATTATGATTTTACGATGTAATCTTAGTGCATGTTTGATAGGTAGGATCACTACTCAATATTCATATGTCGTAACTCGTAAGTGATAGAATCACAACAGTTCTAAGTTTCTAGACATTAGAAATTAACAAACGAGACGTGTAAGATAATAATATAACTTTTCTCATGTTTCGTTGAAATATATAAATAGCCCAAATCAAATGTTATAGAGGTAGCATGTGAGATTATGAGAACATATGAGGTCAGATGACAAGATATTGTTAGTTGGAATACTGAAATTATATTATGTTCATGAAACATTGGGACTACTGAGTAGTGAACACTGACATAGTGGCATGTGAAAAGTCAACGAGATGTTTTGTCGCATTTCTGAGTTTTAATTTGTCAGCATTGATAACGACCCATCGAGTTTGTCGACTCGCTCGTTAATGTAAGGTATGCGATTTTTTTCACAAGTAACTGTAGTCGCAGCAAAATTCCGGTGAACTTGATAGCGACAAAAAAAAGGAAATATTTTAACACTTTCAACAGGCCTGTTGATAAGACAAAGGAGAGAGAAAATGGAAGGGAATCAGCAAACAACAGCATGCAGCAATACTCCACTGCTGAACAAAGACACAGAAGGAGCAACTGCTGCTGTTGTGTTTACCACTTTGGTTGCTGTTTCTGGTTCTTTTGTCTTTGGTTGTTCTGTAAGTTTCACAACTTCACTCTTATTCTCCACTTATTTCATTGACTTTCTAATTTATAACTTGTGTTTGACCTTGAAATGTGCCCATTTTGGTATTTCACTTGATGACTACTGTTTGCATGCTTCAATTTCTTGTTTATGCAAAACTATGATTGCTGCTGTGCATCCTTCCGTACTCTTGTGCCTTTAAAAACCCCTGCTTCAAAGCGGGGTAAGGGGGGTCGGATGTACGCAAGTCTTTTTTTTCCCAATAGGAGGGTGCTTCTAAGTGACGCTTATCCGAAAACGGCAAGTTAGTAGAGTTAGGCCCAAGGGTGTGCTTAGTTGAGTTGATGATTGCAAATTCATGCGAAAATTTTGACATGTGTGTAGCATCAGGTATTGTAGCTTCCTGCATGTAAGATCTGATAAAAATTTACTTGAATTCATGAATGATGAAAATTTTGGGACATGATGTGCATATGATGTAGCATTCATGCTAGAATTCAGTTGATCTTATAGAATGGAGACATTATTTTTTGGCAGATTGGGTTCTCGTCGCCTGCTGAATCTGGAATGATCACTGACCTTGGCCTTACTTTGGCACAGGTATATGAGTTTTGTTAGATTGTATCTGTGATCGGGATAGAATAAAATCTCTTCACACGAACTAGTAGGCCGCCTTCACATTACTGTCTATTGCTGTATTTGGTTCATTTATGTGCATAAGCTTTCCTTGCTCCCTTTCTGGTTGCTCAGTACTCCGTTTTTGGATCAATAATGACAATTGGAGCAATGATAGGAGCCGTCATAAGTGGCCGTCTGGCAGATCGTTTTGGGAGGAGGGCCGTATGTTATTTCATTTCTCTTCGTTTATCTTTGCAGTTTGCGACATGTTTACTGTCTTGATTATGAAATTCCTCATGGTTTGGATGATCTTTCTATCACAGGCAATGGGATTCTCTGAGCTTTTGTGTCTTGTGGGATGGGTAACAATTGTGCTTGCGAAGGTCAGTTTATTATGTTTTCAGCAGTGGAATTGTTGAAATTTCATAAATCTGCTATTACTTCAACGAATAGAGTTCTTTGCACATTAACTCGAGTTCTGACAAATCAATTACGCATCAATAATGTCAGATTTCTGTTGTGGATCAGGCTCATTTGTTCAATACTCTGGTCACATTTTTCAGAACTGGTTCTGCATGCCTAAGTGTGTTGTACGGAGTATTAACTAAACAGTCTGCACCAAATTAAATTTAGTGAAAAACTTTGTCAGTCTAAGGAAAATTGTGATTATATCATTGTTATGTTTAAATACCACCTGGAAGTGCTGCGCCTCTTCTCTTGGACTCCCAAGTCTTCCTAGTGCGTGAACTCATATTTGCTGCAGGTGGCTTGGATACTAGATGGTGCAAGATTGTCCATTGGTGTTGGAATCGGAGTACTTTCGTATGTGGTAAGTTCCAACATTGATGTGCACTGAGATTCAGTTTTCTTACATTCATGTCAGGGGCTGTCTAACAAACAGTTATATTCATATCAGGTACCCGTATATGTAGCAGAAATAACTCCAAAAGATCTTAGAGGAGGATTTACAGCAGCACACCAGGTTATTGTTTTAAATATTATTCAGTTAGAGAAGAATTTTAGCATTCCAATACTGACACAGCTCTAAATGACAGCTGATGATATGTTGTGGTGTATCAATAATGTGGCTAGCGGGGACTATCATTCATTGGCGCATCCTGGCCTTACTTGGTACTTGTATGGTGAATCTTTGACTGCAGCAGGAATTGGTTTCAAATGACAGCTTCTTACATGTTTCAGGGGCTACTCCTTGTATATTGCAGTTGCTAGGCTTATTCTTTATCCCGGAGTCCCCAAGATGGCTGGTTAGTGAGATTTCAGAATTTGTTTTTCTTGCTAATTGACATTTCAAAGTTCAAAATGAGGATTTATGCTTGGTGAAACACAAACCTAATGATAGAGTATGCTACGTTGCTACACAAAGTTTTATCCAGAATACTCATTCTTGGTGAAATAATCTGCAGGCGAAGAATTACCGGTGGAAGGAGTGTGAAGATGTTTTGAAAGGCCTCAGGGGGCGCCATGCTGACATTTCATCTGAAGCTGCTGATATTAGGGTGAACTTCTTAGTTAACTTATTTGGTAGAATATCATGTTTTCAGTATCTGAGCTTACAATTCAAAATCGAGAATGATCTTTTCCACTCTTACATGTTTCAGGAATACACAGAGAACCTGCAACAACTGTCTGAAACTAAATTGATTGACCTATTCCAACGAGAGTACACGCGTTCACTGATTGTGAGCTTCTTGCATTCTCCTGCTGTTCCTTTAAAAGTCTTAGAGATGTTGACCACCCTTCATATATGCATTTCAATTTCATTCAGGTTGGAGTAGGACTAATGGTCTTCCAACAATTTGGAGGGGTTAATGCGGTTGCATTCTACGCAAGTTCTATATTTGAATCCGCTGGTATCTGATACTAATTATCTGTGTTTCCTGAGACGATCTTAAAATGGTGTCCTAGTGAAGCTTATCGATCTTCTTTTAATTTGCCCGTGTAGGGTTTTCAAGCAGGGTGGGGACACTAGCTTTGGTAGCACTTCAGGTTCTCCGGCTTTGCCATTCCATCACTATCACTTTTTCACAGTGATCTATTGCAGTGGTTCTAAGTGCACTTTAAAATTGAATGACAGGTACCTATGACTATTCTGAGTACGGTTTTGATGGACAAATCAGGACGACGACCACTTCTGATGGTGGGTTCATGATATGACATTTGAATATTTCAATCAAGATGAACTCTCTTATATAGTTATATGCGCCTGTATCATTGTCCTTTATCGTGCATTTTCAGATGTGAAGTTGCTTAGTTGATTGTCTCATATGCTATGTTGGTGCGATCCTATGTTCCTACGCATCAGAATTTTTTTTTTTTTTTTTTTTTTTTTTTTTTTTTGCAGATTGAACTTAAATGTCATAATTTACTCAATTGTTTCAGGTTTCTGCAGCAGGGACTTGTGTAGGTTGCTTCTTGACAGGACTTTCATTCTTATTCCAGGTGATCGAGCCGCTCTTAGATCTTAAGAGGCGTAACCTCACTCCAAAATAAGGTTTTAGTGCATGTTAACAGAAGTTTCCGTTTGCAGGATCTTCGTAAGTGGGATGTCAGGGATCCCATATTGGCTCTTGTCGGCGTGCTGGTAAGATAACAATTAAAAGAAGCAAGCATTGCCAGCAGCGTGCCTTTTGAGTTTTGATTGACCAAGAGATATATTTGATTACTGAATAGTCATTTCTCATTGACCCATTCTTGGTCTCAGTGCTTTAGATCATTAGCAGTATAGTGTTACACAGGCTACTGGCCTGCATCTGAATTTACTTGTAGAATAAGAGAACTTCAGAATTTCTAGTACTACCAAGTTCCGAACATAGATGAAGATTGAGCACCTGCCTGTCCAAGTTTCCACCTTATTAATAACTTTCCTCATGTCGTGTGATCTGTGCTCATGCTTAACTTCTGGTATCATACAGATGTTTTCAGGATCCTTTTCTCTTGGAATGGGTGGTGTACCATGGGTTATTATGTCTGAGGTAAAATCTAACTCTTTGAGACATATCCTGTCCTTTAGTCTCAGAATATTATGAATCTCCTCTGTATTGCAGATATTTCCTATGAATGTCAAAGGCCTTGCTGGTAGTCTTGTGACAGTAGTAAACTGGCTTGGTTCGTGGATAATTTCATTCACTTTCAACTTCCTGATGAGCTGGAGCCCGTCAGGTAACGAATGCATTTCTGTGCTTCATGTTTCTGACTTGTTGTCCATGTCTGTTAAAGGCATAATAATTGATAGTTTAAAGCAAACACCGGATTATCAGGGACTTTCTTCATATTCTGTGCCATCTGTGGTTCAACTGTCCTATTTGTCGCGCTATTTGTACCTGAGACAAAGGGACGTACACTAGAGGAGGTACAAGCTTCCATGAACCTGTTAGAATCAAGTAGACATGTTTAAGGATCGCTTTAGACATCATCTCTGCACACTAGATGAAATCTATCTATGAAGTCCTTTAACTATATTTGTTGCTTGTAAGAAAAGAACAGGATCTTAAACCATGCATATATACATGTGTTTTGGTAACTACTGGTACACCACATCATTCGGATGTTAAGCTTATAGATTCCCATTTACGCTATATCTCTTCGAAATGACATCACATTTCACATGTTTAGTGTGCTTTCATCATGAAGTTGGTCATACAAAAGTTCGACCCTATTTTTTATACCCATCTTAGCTTCCTATAACACACTCCATTCCCTGCAAAAATCGAGTTATCATGAATCCTGTTATGGCAGCTCACCCTGCTAAGTCACAAGAGTCGTCACAATCCAGTTCCAACTCACAAGTGCACGAGCACTTGACTCGTTCTCCACGAGCTTCCAGATCAAGTTCACGCCCTCTCCATAAAACCCTAGCCAGAACAGCAAACCTTGCAAACCTTTTACCGACAGGGACAGTGCTCGGCTTCCAAGCCCTCGTCCCTTCCTTCTCCAATAATGGCTCCTGCAATGTCCCCCAAGCATATCTCACTGCCTGTCTGATTTGGTTCTTTGCTGTCACCTGCTTCCTGTCCTCATTCACGGACAGCTTTCTTGGCCCTAACGGTAAGCTCTACTACGGGATTGCCACGCCTAAGGGGCTCTACGTGTTCAATGGAGTGATTTGGGAAGATGAAGAAAGGGAGGGTTCGAGTAAAAATGCAAGAGATTTGGCTAAGTATCGAGTCAGGCCTATCGACTTTGTTCATGCCTTTGTGTCATCTCTTGTGTTCTTGGTGTTTGCCTTGGGTGATCCACATATACTCGAGTGTTACTTCAGGGATACGACTGCGGACTGGAATGCATTGCTACTGAACCTGCCTCTTGCTGTTGGTGGTCTTGCCAGCTTCTTGTTCATGCTCTTCCCTACGACTCGTAAAGGAATTGGATATGCAGATATGGTTGCTGAAGCTTAATGAGCGTTATATTTTCTGATGATCAGTATTCAGTAAGTAGCTAGTTTGCAGGTCATCCTAATTTCAAACTCTAATCCGTTTCAAATCTGGTGCGATCTATAGGCTCGAACTCAATGATGCAAATGTCTAGCTTCCCGGGCAGGGGAAATCTAGGGGTGCCTGTACGTTGCACCACCTAGTATGAACGTTTCGGAAACATGTAAATCTTGTTTAAAAGTGTTAATTAGTATACAAGAAGAAAATTCTTAAGAAATTTCGAAAGATTTTTCGAACCACACACTATGAAATTGTCAAAAGAAAAAAAAAATGGAATAAAATTAGAAGGTTAAATATGAGAATGTTTTACTGGAGTTTGAGGATCAACCAAATGGCATTCCTCCAAAATCAAAATGACTTCCCTTCAAAAAAAAAAAAAATCAATATGACTTATTTTCTCGATGAAGAGGTGATCATGAGTTACCTAGGGATGCTATTAGCTAAATACGGAGTAGCTAGTAAGGTAATTAATTTTCTCTATTTTAAGTATTCCGTATTAGAAGTTTCAAAGAAGTTACAACTCATATACGAAATATATGTTATATAGAGTATCCGCTAACTAATATTTTTATATGTATTGGGAAGAGTTTTGAAATATATTCCATATGTCTTATACGAGTATATGTAATCAAACAATCACTAAATATACGCTTCTAGAATTTTAGGTGTATTAAAGGTAGAAAGCAAGCTAAGTAATGGTTGCAAATACGAACCGTTTATTTTTCTTTGTCATCGATAGAGACTTTTCATTTGTCCACATCCCACAATCATTGGACATTTTCATAAAATTAAATAAAATAAGCATCATGATATACTACTAATAAAGTATTAGTACTTTGATTGAAGGCCCTTTTATTAGACAATTCGTTACAATGATATCAAGTACTCTTTTATAATGAAGCATGAATGATCTTAAACGAATTATTCATGACAATATGTTTGTGAAACTGATATCCGGTGAAACTAACAAGTCATTAGACAATTCCTTTACCACTCCATATCAATGCTTATACTTCCAAAAATGTTAAAGATCGATCACATATTCACATTTCAAGTCTGATTTGAATAATACCTCTTCCTACCTGAAATACAAAATCTAAATATATACACCACCATTACGAATCGAGTTAGCTAAATTGAGACCGCATTATTTATTGCCAAACATATAATTATGTATCTATCGAACCTTGGCCCAAACGGCTGACTCGTCTCTTGACTTGAACTACCTTGGCCCGACCGGCTGACTCGATCGCATCTTGAATTGACTTGAACCGTGCGTGTCTACTCAATCCAAACCTAGCTACAACAACTAGTGCGAACCTGCTGCCCATCGGTTAGCTCTAACACTCCCATACTCGCAATTGCCTAACAGACGTATGGTTTACGTAGATAAGGACAAAGCAGTCAATTCAATTATTCCTGACATATCTCGTTAATTATAAACCAGTCACGGTAATTAGAACCCCAATTCTAATCACCGATTTTGGTAAATCTGGGTCGTCCATCTTATTTTTAAACAAACCCCACCAACTCCCACAATAAGTTTTCTTCATTCTCTCTCCTCTCCCTTTATTAATTGAATTTCTCTCTCCTCTCCACAGCACATCTCCCTCCTTCACTCGTCCACCACCTCTATCACCTGAAACCACCCCCTTGACAGCACCACCGGGAATTGGTAATAAGTATAATCCCCCAATTAGACCAATAAAATACGTATTCCTCTTGTCAAGTAAATTTGGAGGTGGTTTAACTATCTTGAGCCTCCCCTCCATGAAATTAAACCAACAAATCCGAAACATGTGATCGTTGGTGCCTTCCTTGTCTTCGTCGTCGGTCGTTGGCGCATATGGTGTTGGATTTTTTGAAATGGTATTGTTTTTTTTAAATTGAAATGGTATATGGAAAGATAAAATGGTATATGTAAATTGTGGATGGTATATGTGGTGATATGTGGTGAAGTGATTGTATTGTGATAGTGGGCTAATCGCCGGTGTGCGACTATTGTTGTCGGGTTGGGTGGGTTTTTTCTGGGTTTGGGTTGTTGTTAGTTTAACACTTGAATTGTTGTGGTGGAGAGAGGGGTTTAAGTTGGTGGTGTGGAGCAGTGGAGGAGATCGGAGTGAGAGCGAGAGCGAGAGGTGGCGCAATTGTATATTCGGAAATTGAAATGGTATATGATAAACATATAATTGTATATATGAATTTTCTGGGATCATATATTTATATATTAAGGTGTTATGATGTAGTGCTTTGATTGATTGTGTTGTACGAGATTGTGTGGGGGGCGTCCTAGTGTCGTCGGAAGCCAATTTTCGGTGGTCTCCGATAGTTGGTAAGGAGGAGTGGGGGCATGTGTGATGGTGACGGTAAGGAAGGGTAGTGAAAGAGGTGGCAGTAGGGAGGAGAGAGAGGGTCGACATATGGGGGGTTGTCTCCGACTCTGGTGGTATACTCGTCCGCGACGGCATTTTGGTGTGTGAGTATGTTTCCGATAAAAAGGTTTATCTTTTAATTTATTTTCGCCGATCGCCGGCCGAAATGGTTGTCGTCGGCGTTATCTTTGATGGTTTCATTCCGCCGGTGTTGTCTGGGTTGGTGTTTGTCCATGGTAGACAAATGGTAAAGAGGAGAGAGCGGGTCAGCAAATGAGGAGAGTTGATGAGTTTGGGAGTGACAGAAGTGAAATTACATATATGCCCACGGTGATTAGAATGGATATTCTAATCACAGTGATTGGCCTAGAACTCTTGTTACATTTACTCTTTCATTCCCAAAGAAAGCAGGAGCTACAGCAAGTCAGTAGCCGATCGAATTGCTCAATTACTCGATCCTTACCTATTATAGTACGGCAATCATTTGTAATTTCCTACTTCAGAAATATCTCAGATCTCATCATTCAATTTGGATCCTCCAATCCGTTCCACAATGGTATCCCAATGCGTCTCCAATGCAATCAAAAACTGTCACGCACGTTTCATAATAATAAAGATTGATCGACATTATTAGGAGTTTAGGACTACTAAGAGCAAAAAATCTGACTCTATAAATTCGACTCGGGGTTGTCTTACTTATTTGTTCCTTGTTGTTTTGAGAAAAAGAAAAAAAAAAAGATAATTTCAAGTTTACAACAGATCACATCAGACCAACACTACTTTTATAGTTTTATATATCCTCAATCCTCGCAATTGGGGTTTACTCCATCCGTGTCTCTGTATAGCCCATACATCCTCGGCTACCCTGAATTCACTTTCGATGGCACTTTCCAATACCCATACGTACCACATTTTTATGCACAGAAAATAAGTAAAATAATGGCCATTTATTATATATAGGCATATGGCAAGTATTATGTGGATGCATCTGTACAAACAAATATGTCAATTGGGGGTAGAGAGGAGCACCATAACTATTGTACACTACACCTCACTAGATCTTAGCTCAACCAGATTCTGTTACTAAGTAACAGAATTCTGTTACTTTTGGCGGGAAAGTCTCTTGCCACAAAAGCTGTAATTTCTAAGTCTATAAATAGTCATGTAATACCTTCATTCTTCTCTAATGAAAAATAAATAATTCTCCTCTAAACTCTTCCATGTTACAAATTACTTTTCCTCTGTATCTTCTCCTAGAAGACAGCCACCTTTGAGTTGTTCTTCATGGTATCAGCTTACCATACGATCCTTATCAAACACACTTCCGCATAAATTCTCTAAATTTCTTCTTTTTCCTTTTCAAACTTCTTTTACACGTTTAATCTCTTCGATTTTTACGGTAAAATCGAAGGATTTTTCGACGTTTTTTTATTGATTTGTGGTAATCAATCGAGATTTCGCCGAATTTGTTTGTGTTTCCGTCGAATTTGCTGTAATTCGTCGGATTTTTCTGGTTGCATTTGGTCGATTTGCTGTGATCGATCGAGTTTTTTGTTACTTTTTGTTGGAAATTTGTTCGCGAGTACAGTTGCTTTCACATTGAAGCTTGTTTCAGCACAATTGGTTCAGTTCTAGCTGGATTCTTCAATTTCTGCTGTTTGATCGATTAATTGGTCATATTTGGTTGTCTGAAATTTATTTCTTCAGAATTTGCTGGTTTCTGGAAATTGCTGCATTTTCAGAAGCTTCTTGGTTACGCCATAGCTTGGTTGGTATTTCTCTGGTTCAATTCTTTCGTCGCTGTGTTATTTGGAGTGGAACTGGTTTTCTCTTAATTGTGACACAATGACCGAAGATTCTATGGCTTCTCATGCATCTCAGACTTCGAATTATTACACTGATCCATACTATATGCATTCAGGTGACATTAATCCATCTCTTGCATTAGTTTCAGTACCTTTTTCTGGTAATTGGAGTAGCACTGTTAAAATGTCTCTAATGGCCAAAAATAAGCTTGCATTTGTAACTGGTACTTTGTCTAAACCTGCAATGTCTGATCCTGCTTATCAGAAGTGGCTATTTGTTGATCATATGGTTAAGTGTTGAATGCCATAATTCCTATTATTGCTGGCACTTTGCAATATAATCTGACTTCCAAGGATTTATGGGATGAGATCAAAGAGAGATATGGTCAGTCTGATAACTTGTTGTTATATCAATTAGAGTCTGAGTTACATGATCTTAAGCAAGATAACAAGACATTGGCTGAATATTATGGCAAGTTCAAACAACTATGTGAAGATGTGTCAGCTGTTGATGAAGTGCCAAGCTGTACCTGTGGTGCCTTGGACACTTGCTCTTGTCTCGTGCTCAAAAGAATGGTGGACAGTGATAAAAAGCGCAAAATTGTCAGGTTTTTGTTTGGGTTGGATGATTCCTTTGAGACTGTCAGGACCAGCATTCTCACCACTGAACCACTTCCTCCCTTAAACCTGGTTTTTAGTCAGCTCCTGCGCTTTGAGAGACAGAA
Source organism: Spergularia marina (assembly GCA_963680865.1). Taxonomy (NCBI): domain Eukaryota; kingdom Viridiplantae; phylum Streptophyta; class Magnoliopsida; order Caryophyllales; family Caryophyllaceae; genus Spergularia; species Spergularia marina. The sequence continues at coordinate 23,197,389 of OY804549.1, forward strand.
AACTATGTCCATCATGCAAGCTCCAAGCCAAGAAATCAGTGCTTTTGCTGCTAACAGAACTCCTTACAAACCTTCAAAGCCAAACTTTCAGCCACAATCTTATGGTTCAAGTCAGTCTGCCACAGTGCCTGACTATAAAGAACTTAAGAAAGCTAAGAAGGAAAGTACCTGTACTTGGTGTCAGAAGAAAGGACATACCTATGAGCAGTATTTTAAGCGCCTGAAGAAGATTCCTGACTGGTATAATGATCTTCAGATTTGTAACAAACAGAAGACTGCAGCAATGGCATCTACTTCTGAGGAGGCAGCTTTCTCAACACCATTTGATCAGGAAATGACCAATAATGCCTCTTCATCTGCCTTTTCTGGTTTCTCTGCAAGAAATGCTTATCAGCAGCATCCTTCTAATTCATGCTCTTTTCCTGAATCTGGGAAATTAGCAAACCTTGCTTATTTTGCAGGTAATATTCTATCTACAAACTTATCTACTGTTAATTGTGCTGTTGCTTCTATAAACTGGATTATTGATACTGGAGCATCAGATCATATGTGTCCCCATATTCAATTTTTCACTGGTCTGCAGCCACTAACTACACCAATTTCAGTGGGTTTACCTGATGGAAAAGTTATTTCAGTCACTCATGTGGATACTGTGCCCATAACTGGTGAAATTATTCTGCATGAAGTCTTCTATGTCCCTGGCTTCTCACATAGTTTGCTGTCGGTTGGCAGAATAATTGAACAATTTGGAGTTCATGTTCAGTTTAATGACATTGAATGTCATTTTCAGGACCTCAGATCTGACAGAACTCTGCTGAAAGGAAGGAAGATCTCCAGTCTTTATAGATTTCAAAGTACTTTGCCTGTTTCAAGTCATGGGGATATAATAAGTCTTTTGTGAATAAAGCTTCCATATCTGTACCAGATACTGCTGTACCTAGACTTTCATGTACTAGTTCAAGTCAATCTGATTTGCATCTTTTACATGCTAGACTAGGACATTCATCTATTTCAAAGATGACCCATGTATCTGAAATGAATATCAATAAAACTACTAAGTTTTTCTGTGAAACATGTGTTTTGGCAAAGCATCATCGATTACCTTTCAGCAAAAGTAGTTCAATGGCTAACAATCTGTTTGAGTTGGTTCATATGGACTTATGGGGGCCATATAAGATAGCTAATATTTCTGGGGCAAGGTATTTTTTAACTATCTTGGATGATAGAAGCAGAGCTGTGTGGACACATTTGTTATCTGACAAGCTTCAGGTCCCCTCTACTATTCAAGCATTTATTGCTTTTGTGGAAAATCATTTCCAAACTACCATCAAATTTATCATATCAGACAATGGAACTGAGATTATTCAACAATCATGCACCAGTTTATTTGCTTCAAAGGGCATATTGCATCATAAAAGTATTCCTGGTGTTCCACAGCAGAATGGTAGAGTTGAAAGGAAGCATAGGCATCTTGTTGAGACTGCCAGAGCTATGTTGCTTCATGCAAATTTACCAGCAAAGTTTTGGGGAGAATGTCTCATGGCAGCTTCTCATCTTATCAACCTCATGCCTACTAAGATTTTGCAGTGGAAAACTCCTAATGAAATTCTGACTGGTAAATCTCCAAAATATGATCATCTTAGGATCATTGGATGCTCTTGCTATCCTTTGCTAAATCAGCGAGTCGAATACAAGTTTGCAGCAAAATCTTGCAAATGTATCCTGCTTGGGTACCCCTTTGGGTAGAAAGGATACAAACTTTATGATTTGGATCATAATAAAGTTGTGTTCAGCAGAGATGTGGTTTTTAATGAGCAGATATTCCCTTTTCGAACTGCTGACTGCAAACAATCCTCACCTGCATCTCCTGTGTCTCTACCAGCATGTCCTATTCAGTCTGAATCTGCACCATATACTCCTCCTATTATTCCAGAGAGCATCATATCATCATCTACCAGTGACAGTAATTTTTTACCTCTGACTGCTGCTGATGAAAATATTGCTGATGAACATGCTACTGATCTTCATCTTCATAGTCAAAATACTGGCTCTTCATCTACATCTACTACCATGCCTGAAATCCCTCAGATTCAGGCCAGTAAATCTAAAAGACCAACTAAAATACCAGCTAAGTTTCAAGACTTTCAAGTCCAGAATGTTCCTACCAGAACTGTATCTGAAGAAACTGAGTCTGCAGCATTTCCTGTCATCAGTCTCAGAGACTTCATAATATGCCATGATGAGTATATAGCTTCACTTGCCAAAGTATTATCTGAAGAAGAACCAACCACATATAGACAAGCTTCTAAAGATGACAGGTGGATAGATTCCATGAATAAAGAGTTGGCTGCATTGGAATTAAACAAAACATGGATTCTTACTGATCTTCCTCCAGGTGTAAAACCCATCGGATCAAAATGGGTGTACAAGGTGAAACATAGACCAGATGGTTCTGTTGAGAGGTTCAAGTCGAGACTTGTTGCCAAAGGTTACAAACAGATTGAAGGGAAGGATTATAAACACACCTTCTCTCCTGTTGCCAAATTTGCAACTGTCAGGGTGGTTTTAGCAGTAGCAGCTTCCAAGGGATGGCCTTTGCACCGGCTAGACATAAATAATGCTTTTCTCCATGGATTTATTGAAGAAGATTTGTACATGTTGCCTCCTGAAGGTTATGATTTGGCAAAACCAGGCCAAGTCTGCAAGCTGACCAAAAGCTTATATGGATTGAAGCAGGCCAGCAGGTAGTGGAAAAAGGAGCTTACTCAGTTTCTCATTACTCAGCTTCATTTTACTCAGTCCAGACAAGATTACTCATTATTTACCAAGACAAATGGAGATTTATTCACATTGGCACTGGTTTATGTGGATGATCTGCTTATTACAGGTAATGATGCCATATTCATCTCTACCTTGAAGACATCTCTTGATCAGGCTTTTACTATCAAAGACCTAGGGTCTATGCGATATATTTTGGGTTTGGAAGTCTCTCAGACATCCAAGGGTGTGCTCTTGAATCAAAGGAAATATGTCAAAGATTTATTAGCTGAAAGTGGCATGGAGGATTGCAATTCATGTCCATTTCCTTTTCCCAGCTGCTGCAAACTATCTCCTGATCTGGGAGAACCATTATCTGACCTTGAGCTTTACAGGAGACTTGTTGGAAAGTTGCTGTATTTGAATCTTACACGGCCAGACATCAGTTACAGTGTGCAGCAACTGAGCCAGTTCTTGAGCTCACCGAGGCAGCCTCATCTACAAGCTGTCAAGCATGTGTTAAGATATTTGAAGGGCACTGCAGACTTGGGCTTATTGTATCCCAGAAATGGAGATTTGACTGTGCAAGGATTTACTGATGCTGACTGGGGAAACTGTCCCTACAGTGCAAAGTCAATTACTGGCTTCTGTGTTTTCCTAGGACCCTCATTAGTCTCTTGGAAGACAAAGAAGCAGAAAACTGTCTCTAAATCCTCAGCAGAGAGTGAGTATAGGGCAATGTCCACTACCACTAATGAGCTGGAGTGGCTCACAGGACTGTTGCATGATCTGCAGGTCACAGTCAACTTCCCTGTAACCTTACACTGTGATAATACAGCTGCTCAGCAGATAGCAGCGAACCCCGTCTTCCACGAGCGCACAAAACACCTAAGAATTGATGCTCATTATGTCAGAGACAAAGTCTTTGAAGGGTTTATTGAAACAAGCCATGTCTCATCTACTCTTCAGCTTGCTGACCTCATGACTAAGGGCCTGACTGAGCACCAGCATCGGACACTTACTCTCAAGTTGGGAATGATTGATGTTCCCCTCATTCCAACTTGAGGGGGGCGTGTAGAGAGGAGCACCATAACTATTGTACACTACACCTCACTGGATCTTAGCTCAACCAGATTCTGTTACTAAGTAACAGAATTCTGTTACTTTTGGCGGGAAAGTCTCTTGCCACAAAAGCTGTAATTTCTAAGTCTATAAATAGTCTTGTAATACCTTCATTCTTCTCTAATGAAAAATAACTAATTCTCCTCTAAACTCTTCCATGTTACAAATTACTTTTCCTCTGTATCTTCTCCTAGAAGACAGCCACCTTTGAGCTGTTCTTCAGGAGAAGAAGATTTGCTCTCGATCTCTTTAATTTCTGCGTATCTAATAAGTTTTCGTGATATGTATGTCAGCAAGACTGCAATTCTCACGTCAAGTGCTGTTTTACACAAACCGATACAAACAACAACAAGATTACGCTTTTGGTAGATATCAAAGGTGGTTTCATATTGAATTATAATATAAAATGGATGGTCGACCACATCAATTATTTAGTTCATCCCAATCATGTTCATCGAGCGAGTCAAACTGAATATGTAAGCCTCGATGATTTGGAGTATTTGCGATTTGGTTTTTATATACGTACGTAAAGACCTTTCCCTTAGCTTGAATTTAATTTGTCACTCGCTTCCTTGTCAACTTGGGTATATAAAGATAGATAGAGAAGCAAGTGTGGCCTAGATTAATTTGTCGAGAATTAATTTAAGTTCGAAACTTTGTATCATCCTAAATTACTACTCCCTCCATTTTTTTTTGTTCTTTACGTTTCATTTGAATTTCTCTCACATATTCAAATGAAACGTAAAGAACAACAAAAAAACGGAGAGAGTACTATTTTAATGATTTTGACTACTATCTGTCTATTTGACTACTATCTGTCTATTTGGTTCAAGGTGATCTTGGATCTATTGGAAACCCTAGTTAGTGGAAGACGATCATTGAATCTGATTAAGATTACTTTGATTTGGATTTTATTAAATCGTATATGAAAATGAACGAACTTATCATCTTTTATGGTGAATCACAAAGAGCTTAAGTGAGGTTTTAAATTTTAAGTTATGAAATTAGAATCCTTTTGAACTAAAAGAGTTGATCGTTTTTGTTAACAATAACAAAAAAAAACATGGATATTATTAGGAGGGTCTTCTAAATTTTGAGTCAAATTAACTCATTAGGAAAATGTGTAAGATTTTATTGTGCCACTTTTTGTGACGTAAATAATCCATTTTTACAAATCACGTACAAGATAATTCATAATAATTTATCGTGAGACTGCACAATTTTCGTGAATAATTCAAAATCACATAAATTTAACCCTTTCATTGGTTAACTCATTGTTTTAGAAAGGATAATTTTTTTAATGAATTACATACGTATTAAAATATTTCTTTTTATTACTCCCTCCATAAACTTTTATTTGTTTTTCTCACATTTCGAGACATTACCTTTATCCATCAATATTTCATAAAATATATCAGTAAAAAAATGTGAAACTATACTTGCGTGAAAGTAATTTTCAATACGACTCCAATGACATATGTCTCATAATTTTTCGACATGTATGTATTGCTCTTTAAAATTGCTAGTCAAACCCTCACCTTGTAAATCCGAAAACGTCATGTATTTACTTATAGAGGGAGTATTATTTAAATGAGAAAGTTAAAACCTATATTAATTTTTTTTTTCTCTTTTATTTTTCATGAGATAAACCTAAGTACTATTTATCTACACTTTAAAATTTTCAAAAATTAAAAAAAAAAAATTTATCTTATCCACAAAAAAAGTTACCTTTTACCTTTTCAATTCCTAAAATAGCTAATAAGATTAGAATTTTTACCAAAACCTTAGTGAAGCAAATCTTATCCAATGTGCTAAACCTACCCCCAATTTCCACCGAATTTGTGAGTCATCTTTACTTGGACAATTTATTAGGAGAAATTTTGGAGGTGTGTTTGTTTGAGCTGGCTACAAACCCATAAATCGCTCTACATTGTTATCCCCAACCTATTTTTCCTATACACATCCTAATAATTAATGAACTCATATTCAAGCAAAATTTTATTGCCTACCCTTTAAACTCACTACTCCTCCTTTTTCTTCTCTAACAAATTCCTTCAAAATTTAATCTTCCTTGCCACATAAACTAGATCAACATCACCAACAACAACTCCTTCCCACATCACCCTCGTTATCTTTCCCTCTATTATATACAATCAGCATATCATAAACACGGTGTATCCAAAATCGGAAACAACTCAAATTACTTCACAATACAAGTGGGACCCAACTCCCACAAAACAGCATCTCTATCTACTTCTTCTTCTTCTTCCACCCTTCTTCCCTCCACCTATCCTTGGTGTGAGGATCATATGTATTTATAGTAACCCTATCTCTCTCTAAAACTCCTCCCAAAAATATAATCAAAGAAATTAATTTCCAAATTTGTAGATTTTAGAATCAAAACAAAAAGGAAAAAAAATATTCAAATTATTATTGTAGAAGATTACACAATAATTATATTCATATATATATTATAATAAAAGAGTGGTATTTATAGGAAAAGTATGAACACATTCTTTGGCCTCTCTTCAAAGGAAGAAGACCACTATTCTTTCATTGAGGCATTTCATCAAACACCTTGCGATCATTCGCCGGCGATCCGATTTCCAAAAAATGAGTTCGGATTAATACTTGAACCCATAAAACCCTTTTCTGTCGCCGTCGCCGGGAATCTTGCCGGAGAAGCTATGTCGTCGTGCACGGAGAGTTTGGGGTCCGAGAGTTCGGAGGAGATGATATCTAGCTTATTAGATGTGGGTAGTTTTATTAGTGGTAAAGAATCGACGTCGTCGTTTTGTTGTCCGTCACCGTCGAGCGATAGTTTTAGGAGGAGGGAGAATTCGAGAAGCGTATCGGAGAAGATTAAGTTTCCGCCGCCGTTGACGTCGTTGAGCGAGAACGGACGGCGGAGTTTTACGCTGGAGTCGGTGAGGAAAGACGGCCGATTAGAGATTCTTAGGGTTATGACAGAACGGCCGGAGATTCTCTGCGCTTCCCGCCAGAATGGGCGGCTCAGATTGCACCTCGTCCAGACGTTTATCCAAGACGACGAGGATGCAGCGGAGGAGGAGGAGGAGGAGGAGATTGCGGCGGAGGAGGCGGCGGAAGAGGAAGAGAATGTGGCGGAAGAGGTGGCGGAGGCGGCGGCGGAGGAGGAGAAAGGGGAGGGGAAAGATCAGTGGAGGGTGATTACGGGGGCGGGGCTACGGCGGTGTTATCATATGCGGGAGATGAAGGTGTGGGACCAACAACATCGTTTTGTGACGACCATGTGACTGGATGGTACTGAGTTTCGGTATCACCGCCCTTTCTTTTACATGTCGATTTAATAATTTAATAGTATGCGATCGAGTATTCATAAACTCATTCGAATTTTGTTGCATGAAATTGCAAACAAACTCATTTTTTTGTGAAAGATTTAATTCTTTTTTCATGGATTGAACCTCGAAATTAGTTTTTTTTTTTTTTTTTTTTGTCATCGAATTATTCGTGTATTGAATGTGTATATATTATTCTTATATTATATATATGCTCTATATACGAGAAAATAAACAAACAAACAATCAAGACACAATACTCATACAATGGGCAGCTTGGCAACTTTGAATGCCTTAGCCCTTAGAGGAGTTATTCACTTATTTGTGAGTATTAATGCCGTTTTGTTAATTTGTCGAGTTATTATTAGTAAGTACTAAAATACCAAATAAGTGACCGTTTGATTAGTAACACGAGATACAACCAGATAAGTGGTCGTTTGGTTAATAACACGAGGTACTTGTAATTTAAAACGAAACAAATTTATCGGGGAGAAAGTAAAAATATCAAACCGAGTAAGAGAATAAATCAAGAATCTAGATTGGCATCTTTAGACCAATTCCAACTTTATCGACATGGAAGAAACGATGTACAAGTACTCGTATAATTCTCCGTGACTATGCGTCTATGCCCATAGTTCACCCCTTTAATAAAGGGACGCGTTGGAGAGGATCAGATCATGACAAAACCGAGAATTTGGCGGGAAAAAGGAAGATAATAAGACGCGGTTAGTTGACCGCTAATTTTGGCGGCAAATTCTGGTTGTAACGGTCGAATTGACAGTAGACACCAGCCAACTTGCTCATTTTTTAATCTGAGCACATTGTGTTGAGCAAGTATATATACGCATTATGTTGATTATTATTCTTGGTGTTTTGGCATGTATTAGTGACTCGGATGAAATAGCGACAATTATGTCAATGTCGTAGGAATGAGTAGAAAGAATTAATTAAAATTATGTTGAATCCAGATGAAAAAAATATTTGATAGACTATCTAAGCGGTGTTTAGTGTTTTTATTTATTTTAATGAATTATACTTAAAAGCTCCAATTAGACGAGAGAATGTGGTCTGAGGGGTGACAGGCAAGCCAATTCAACTATTCTTTTCTTTTGTCTTACCTTTTATTTCGTCCTTATGCGTGACTGCGTGAAATTTTGCACTATTCAGATTTCACTCCTACAAATGTCGATATAACTAGTCTCATCATTAAACGTCTTTTTCATTCATCATTATAACGTCCTAGTAGTGAAGGTTCCATAAGCTTCTTGTTAATTATTACTTAGCAAGTAGCAAGCTTCCTTGGGCACACAACATCATCAATCATGAACCAAACTATTATTATAGGGACTATTTTGGTCAAGAAACTTGTACTCAATTATATAATCTCAATATAATCTCCAAAGGTGGGAAACCATGGTCCACATGCACCTTACAAATTACATAATGTTACATCACAACTTTTTGTATACGTCACAATCGCCAACTTTCCAAGGATGGAATAATAATGCTTAATTACGCATGATTTTGATTCTAATGAACCCATTATTTTAGGAGTCAACATCATGTTGCGAAACCCACGGCTTACACAAAGTTTATGCTACATCAAGTAATTTGTATGTTGTATGGAGATTGACCCATCGTACTCGTCAAAGACAAATTATATCAAACTTGGGCTATGTTGGACCCTCCTTTTCGCACGCCAATGACGTTGTTGTACAATTCGTAAGGCCACAATTTTAACTTATGCTAGATCGATCGATTAATCAATTTAGTCACAAATGACATTTCGACATAGAAACAAATATATTTGAAAAGTAATGACGGAGCCCTTAGTTTTTTTTTTTTTTTTTTTTTTTTTTGAAGTGGCCCTTAGTTAGTTACATACTCCGTATACTATTTCTTCCGTCTTTTTCATTTTTTAGTTACGGTCCTTACGGATTACTAGCTAGCAACAGGGGCGGACATGCGTGGGGGTTCAAAGGGTGACAGCCGAACCCCCATGATTTGGAGAAAACGTAAATATTGCAACATCAAAAAGAATTTTATGTACTCTTCACCACTTGTACGGGTGGCAAAAATAAAACTACCTAACCCAGGGATTACATTGAGATCGACATGAAACGTAATCCTTTGATTTAACTTCAGAGTTACGCTCTTTCTATTCTTCCGAAAAAAGTTGAGGAGTTCACTTAACATCATCAAAAGCCATATACTTGGAACACACAAAAAAAATACAATTATATGTTGCTTTCACCAATTCAATTCGGTCGCTCTGATTGTTTAGGAAAGAACGCAAAACGACAAGATGATTTAATTTAATAAAATGAAGAGAAAAAGAAAACGTCAGCAGCAGGACTTGAACCTGCGCGGGCGAAGCCCAACAGATTTCAAGTCTGACTCCTTAACCACTCGGACATACTGACTTAGTGATAATTAAACAGTAATATAATTATTATATTACGTGTGGTGACTGTAGCGTGAATCAATTTGTATTTGGTAATCATCATCTACTACTAATATGTTCCCCTAACCAAATGATCCTATTAAGTTAATTGTCGTCGAATTTAAAAATGCTGTATCGAGTATTACTTAAGCCGATTCGATTTATCGTTATCTTTTTTACTCATATATTCCTGATGGGTAAGAATCCTTTAGAGTTGATTTTTGGTAGAGTTGGTAGAGTTTACCAAAACAAGTAATAAGACAAAATAAAAAGAATTTTGAAAGTCACAAATAAATTGTTAAAAAATCTATTTTTACTTTTTTAGGCAAACTTTACCAAGTAGAGTTGATATTTGATTATATAATGAAAGGTTGTTTCAACGAGCTCCAAGGCAAAAGTACATTATTGATGGTATTAAGGTAACAAATATGCTACCGCTTACGGAGTAGTTATGTTTGGTACATTTTAAGTTCACATTTAGCAATTCACCTTTTTTTGACCTTTTTATCTAAACATGAGCATCCAAACTACTGAACTAGTAGTACACTGTGTTCCAAATTCATTGTTTCTTCAACATAATCTTTGACTCAGAACAAAAAAGTTCTTTTTCCTATGTGGGTGAAGATATATTCGTGTATTCTCGAACGTCTTTTGAAGTTATTCAATGTCCAAATTTGCAACTAGAACCTTTTTTTTCAGGTCAAGAAAGTGGCCAAGCTCGACTGCTCGTATCAGGGCGTCTCGACCTAAACCCGATTCATACAAACTCGTCTCAGATTTTTGTCAACCACGTTAAAAAGGCCGTGAATTCGTGATGGCTTGAGTCTACTCTAGACCCAAACTAATTAATTTCGCATAGTAAAGAATGGACAAAACCTATATTCGGCATATACAACCCAGGTCTCGTTAGAATAATAGCAGGGCCGCAGGGCACAGATGTTTGTATTATCGACTTACTGTGTAGTGATTTTCTCTATGGTAACTTTCACGACATATCACTGTAGCGATTTCACTCAAGTTATGTCACATCACAAACAAAGTAGCACTGTTTGCATAAATTCTTCTGATCCTGTCTTCTTTCAGCTCATAGCTTAGAGCTAAATGTCGCCATATCGGAGCAGCATGCAGAAGCTTCAGACATCTCGCATACAGGAATACGAAGTTGATCATCTCTAGACGGCGGGCCTGTCACGGCACACAGAGTACATATCAGCTATTTATGCATTAAGGTAACATGGATACTCATTACGAAGTGCTGCTCGTCTTGTACCATGCAGTCGCATATGAGAGCTGATATATAAATGACCATAAGCTGTAAGGAATGCCCTTTCAGCTACTCAATCAGGCTTAGTGTACTCGAGCAGCATGTGAGGTGATCTGTAGATTTTGACCAATGTCCAGTAAAGAACTTCTTCAACTTCAAGCTCACCTTCAGCTCTTGCAGCATAGATGTTCTCGCATATTGCCAACAACCTAAATTTAAATTGGATGGAGAACTTCCATTAATAATCATTTTATTCACCACAACAACACTACTATGGTTTTTTTATTCACATAGTAGCTAAAGGAATGCTCTTTTCATGGAAATGTGACAACAATAACTCATGAAGCCGGTTCCTTGTCATGCCGATAAATCTGGACTAGTGCTAGCCTGCTAGGGCCTCGAGATATATGGTCTATAAATCACTTATCCACGTCTTCAGCTATGCTTAATAATGAACTTTACCTGTCACAAGAAGGGAGATTCTCGAAGGGTATTCTCATTCTTAAGTCGGAACATTGAAGTCTGATAAAACGTCCAACTGCCAGAACAAAGGTAATGTAGAGACCCCAGATGCTGAAATGGCTTAGGGTTTCACCAAGAATGCCTTCTGCAGAAGCATAATGTAAGATGTAATTAGGAGAAATCAGACCCTAGACGGGAGAGGGGGTGGGGGTGTTCTGTGACTAACATGTAATTAGAAACAAGAAAACCAAAGGGAACTTCAGGAACACTAAGAATGTATCTTTCGGGACTTACGAGGAGTTTCCTCAGACACAATCACAGCAACAGGTCCAGCTGGTCCACAATAATCATTCACCTCTAGAGGATTTAAATCGTCAAAAGACCACCATCCTGGATTGGCTCTATGGAGAGTGAGATTTGCGCTGACCAGATCTACCTGTATGCTTCTCGCGTATGTTAAATTGATCATGAAGAAACAAGAAATGGAAGCCCGGAAAAAAAAGCTGAGGTTTTAGACTTACTGCCTCTTCAAGGAGTCGCACATCCCCGGACCCAGTGACCCGAAAATATCTTGGATAAATGTCATAAATTGCAAAACTGCTGCTATTGCCATGTAAAACTTCCATAACTTCCTCTGCTTTTGGAGAATCACTGTCTTGAATAACCAATTCATACCTTACAACCTCCTTGCCTTTTGGTCGATCCCTCATAAATTGCCAAGAAAATATAATGTCCATACTCCAACCAAGTGACTGGATAAACCTAGCCTGGACTACAGGTGGTACAAGCCACATGGAACTTGCATCAGCTTGGCAACATATCAACTGAACATCATTCTCGTCATATGTATTCAAATAACCACGGGGGTCCAGTTTAGCACGTATATCAAACTCCTCCCCTGACTGCATTTCACATAGGGTGGTCTCAAATAAAGTAAGCCTTCCACTAACTGTTTTTACATCAATCCGAACACTGGCATCTTTGATTGGATTTGCAATATTAGTAGGGTTTCCACTGCTGTACATCTGTTAACCATGTAAAAGACGTATCTTTAAATCCAGTAGAATCAAATGGACAAGGAGCTACCAGTAGTTCACATTCACGAGCATTAATTAGATCTATGCAGGCACAAGTACCCTTGGCTTCTAGAAAACAGCTACAGCTACACCACAGCTTGAACAGTATCTATGTGCAGAATCCCTCCGCCAACCAAATGCAACTTATGTACGGCATCTAAATGAGGCACATTTAAAGTTCCTAATAAATAGAGTTCTAAACCCATTTATCATTCTCCAGAAATTAATAACAGGCAATATTTACCCATTGATAGATCAACAAATTAAGACTGAGTAATGAAAATATAACTGTGAAGCAACCAAATACGTTTTATATTGTTCCAGTCTAGGAGGCCAATTCGGAGTCCATTTTTAATACGTAAGTGTCTGGTTGTCTATTATTGATTTTCATTATTTTCATAAAGGAGTGGGTTTCTTTTCTGCAATTAGAGATGAAAGGAATGCAGAAAACTGACAATACTGAAATTGCAGACGAAAAATTGGTTCTCCTGAGAACTTACCAACATAGGAGCCCAAATAACACCCATCAGCACAAGGAATAAGCAGATACCATTACAGAATTTTGTCATTTTGGTTTGTTTTTGCCCTTGCTTGTGGTTTGCTCTGTTCAAATCCGCATCACACTTGGCGAGAAACAAACTTGAATGAATATCTTCTAACTGCAAATACGGCTTTTGTTAAACTCATGAACCATTTCCCGGTCCATATCACAAGACAATTAAACTATCTTAAAGAGAGAGAGATAAATTAAAAAGGCAATTAGTACATCTGTATTGACAAATGAAAATCGTATGTCCATTTCACTTTCCATGCTGTTCTCTAATGACAATTTTATCTGACTACTTCCCAGAACTTACTTAAAGAATGTATATGAACTCTTTACCGCCAGAGTAAACAGGCAAACGAATTCTGCGCCGAAAGAGAGCGCTACACTGCAATGATTTGCCTATGGTGCATAGTCAGGACTCATGAGGTCTTCCAAAAAGAAATCAAAAAATTAGCTAAGTCTACAACATAACACAAGTTTTCCAAGCATAAACTTCAGAGATAACTCAAGCTGCAAACTATTTTGGTAACTTTAGGTGCTTTTCACGAAGGAATCCAGCAGCTGATGATAGCGTTTAAACACAAAACCTCATTGCCAAGCCTTTCACATCCATTAAACATCTTAAAATGTGATCTTAATTCCTTCTAACTGAAGCCTAAACCAGACATTCCAATAAGACAAGATTACAAAAAGAATGTGTATTACCTTCAACCAATCATACATAGTCAAGGAAGTAGTAGTGCAAGACCAGTCAAGAACACACCGTAGTTCATGGAGGAAAGGCAGGGCGCGGTACACTCTGAAGGCAAGGTAATTAATTCTGGAGACACTACTTGTCAAAAATTGCTGGTATAGAGTGCCTCTATTAGGAATTCCATATCGGATTTGAACAGCCTGAAGCACTAAAGAAATTGCCTTCATGAGGTATATTGAGCGGAGTGCAAATCTTCCTGAATGTTGTTGAGAAGGCTCAGTGGACCAAGCATACTTAGTCACAGCAAAAGTAAAAAGAACAAGGTTGAAAATGTACAAGATAACTTTTCCCGTGGCGAATATGCATAGGTATATGACACGATCAAGAACAATTAAGAAAAAGATTATCTGTAGAAGAAGAAGAAATAGATTGTCAGTGAGCCTTTCCTGAAACTGATAATGCAGCTCTGAATTCACAATATTCAGAAGAGGTGTAACTCAATTATAGATTTCCCAAAAGCATGAAAACTTAGTTACTTACCATCAAGATGAAAACAAACTCCTTGGGGAATTGGTCTTCAAGCTGATAAACTTCAAGAAACTCACTTTTGTTTTTTATGACTGATTGGTAGAAGATGGCAACCAAGAAGAAAACGACAAGGTCAGCGCAAAATACATAAGCATATAAATCAATTTCCCTTTTTCCTCCCCAGATTATAGAGAGTATGGGGTAAGGAAATCCAATCTCTTCAAACATTCCTGCACGTTGAGCTTCTAGAAACTCCTCGGCTACATCTGCTGCTGGTGTGAGAGAGTGGTGCCATTCCAATGGGATACCTTCCACCAAGGAAGAAGCATATAGCACCTCAAGAACAGCCAGAGCTATATTTGGATTTTCCGGGCTTTGCTCAATGCTTTGAACACGAACCCTGCTAGCAGTGTGATGACTTGAATCACTATCTCTGTGTCTCCGAATGTGAACACTTTTGAGCAACCTGTTGATTCTTGACTCCAATCTTTCTGGTTGAATACCATCTTCTGGCCACTGTTTGACTCTCATAGACAACTGAACAAAGTAAGGAGGTGTCTCCGCACCCTCTACTAATGATTTCCAATACCGGCAAAGGCTATTGACTATCAATTTTGCCACCTTAATAGAGGAGACTAACAGTTTCTCCAGCTTCTCCAAACAGTTAGAACTCTTCCAGGTTTCACCCAGATCAGAATTTCTCTTTCTGAAAGACCCGAATTCCTTGATAATAGCCCATTCACAATCTCTTGCAGTTATGGAAGACTGCAAGAGCGTGAATAAATACACCAGAAACAGAGGCCAATTGCTGGTAACAAGAGATGATGTCACTTTACGCTCTGGAAACCCTAACTCTTGTAGAAAACTAAGTTGAATGCTAAAACCACAGTGGTGAATAATAATTTGAAATAGATACTGCAGCAAAATGGAGAGCTCAGTATAAACTAGCATTAAGACCCAGAACACATAGCTCGGCCCAGCGTGAACACAGAGAGCATACAAGAAAAGTGCTCATCAACTATATTTCCTGCAAAACAATAAACAGAATGCCACGTTACCAAATCTGAGGGGCAGGGGATATGCAGAGAACCCATAAGAGATGCAGAGATGCAAGTTCGAGCTCCTATCATAGAGTCATTCTACAGAGTGACAAAAATCTGATATGTTAATTGAAACTATACTATGAACAGAATCCTTAAACAAATACAACGGAAAATTAAAGCATGTTAGAAATAAGCCATATAACCATATCAAAGAAATGTGGAAGTTAGATTGTTCCATCTCCACCAAATGCATCGTGAAAGCAGAGGGGATAAGTGTCCAAACTACCATAAAGGACCCCGAAACAACAACAACAACAACTTTGAGAACAAAACAGAATAATAACTGGATAATAATGCTGGTGAAAGAGACAAACCTATCCAACATTTAAGGCAGTAATCAAAGTAGACATTGGAGTTCTTCCAACAATTATGGCAAGACAAGTCAGCCTCCCATGTATCCACTTTCTCAGAAGTAAGAATTGTGCAAGCAGCCAGGTATTCAAGGATCAGGACGGAGGCAAACGATAAGACAAAAATAGGCCAGAGTCTTTGTATAACATGTCTTCTCATAAGAATACATGCAGCAAGGGCAGCTATGTAAAGCAAAGATATCGCATTCAAGACAGCAAAACTGCAAAGGAGCAATGTTATCATATTTATCTCAAGGCCAAAAAGATTGAACATGTTTTCTACCCAAAATTTCATGTACACCTTTAGCAAATTTTTCTGCATCTGAAGTCTCTCCTTTCTCAACATTGTTGCATGCTTCTTGTTCCCCTTTCCAGCACCTTCCGAAATACTGAAGAGGTTTGTATTAGGGTGGTTGGTCTCAGAGCTTCTTGTTTCTTCGGATGGAGTAGCAGGGTCTTGAGATACACAGAAGTCAAAAGATGCAAAAGCTCTTTCCTCTAGATTTTGTCTCTGTAAAAGCGGCTCGCAGTTTACAGCAAGTTTAGTTTCATTGTCAGGAACAGATACTGCAGAAGGAGTTTGGTTAATGGGGCCAAACAATGTGAAAACTTCCTCCCATTTTCCTCCACCTCCAGGTTTGCCAGGCAAATTGTCCACCCAGCGAAACACGATATACTGAAGCATACATGAAAATATGACAAAAATCTCTCCTCTTAAACCAGATTCTAGATTCCAAAAGCCAGGCTCAAACAACTTTAAACCAAGCATATGGGACAGATGATAGCGCTTCTGACCAGGAAACATACCAGCCTGACCACCCCACATTTGGAAAAGATATTCAACCATCAGAAGAATTCCAGAGTAGACTAAAAAGAATTTTGAAGGGCCCCGACGAGATTTTGGTAAAGTTGAACTGATAACCAAACCAAGAAGATAGATCAAACCAAATATGCTTACAGGGGACAAAGATGCATAAAATAAGGAAATGAGTAATATCTTCTCACTGTGCAAGACTAGAAGACGCCTCATGAATGAACATGTGTTGTAGTCTGGTACATTATAACTGTCTGAGGAGAAAGATTTGCTCTGCCTCCTTTCATAACTATGTAATTGCATGACAATCAGCACAGCCAAGGAATTCCAAACATTTTCAAAAGCTGAAGCTTGTGGATTATAACCAAATGAATAATACAGATCCAGCAATTCGGACAGCCAAGACTGGAAGCTTGAGGAGACACTTAAGCCATAGGTCAAAAGAAACACAGTAACTGAATATGCTTTCAGAGGAAACCACAGGCGTCTTCTTGTTTTCCCAATAATTTGCCTTCCGGTCACCCAAAAGAGAAGGAAAAAAAGATAACCAAACGATACATAATTGGGAGAGACAAGGTATACCGTTACGAGTATTGTAAGAAATGCAATGTAAGTACCAAACGAATGGTATATTGATAGAAAGTGCTGCCCAATAGATCCAAGATAAGCTGCGGTCCTCCTGTCTGAAACCAATAGAAGATATACCAAGCTTGGAGTCAATACGAAGCAGAAGGATTGCAAATATTTTCTATACAGGATTGGCAGCTTTACTGTAGTTATACACTTAAACATGTGCATTTACCCATGAAACAACAGACCTAATCACAACTCTTAGTGAACTCATTTCCCGTGTCTTGTATCATTACAGGGAAATTATATTCATTCCAACAACATGTGCTACTAATGACGACTTAATTTTCACTTACCACTTTTATATCAGAAGTCTCAATCAACCTAGCAAAAAACAATAGGGAGCAACAAAACCAAAATGTTCCATCATTTTTCATTCATTTAAATTGAAACTCAATGAAACCTTCAGCAGCTATTGGTATGAAAAAAAAAAAAAAAAAAAAAAAAACGTAATTCTCTGCTACACATTTTATCTCCTTCAAATATATCTGGATGTTGCAATTTCATGTGAAAGAAAAAGACAATCAGCTTGACTTGGAGCCACAAGTGGGAATGCTATAACTATTGTTACATCAACCAGAACCAAGGTGATCACTGATCACTAAAAATACTTCACAGAAACAACTGTGGAACCGTAATCTTAACCATAGTATTGAAAGCAGTACCCATTAGATAGATGCAGATAACTTGGGAAAAGTTCTATCCTGACAATTAAAGCAAATGTAAATAATTTTGTTAAAAGGTTATACCAAGAGAAGAATAGTGGCTGGGATTTCCCCCGGATTTGGAAGTATATATTGACAGAAGAACAGATTTGTTCAATCCAGCTTTTATAATGCTGAACCCAAAAGGAAGGAATGGAGCATGCTGCAAAATTGCTGAGAATGAAAAAAGCAATTCAAATCCATGATTGTGTATGGCACAAAAGCAAGCTAGTATCACAATCTTCAACAAAACCCCAGTGCCGTGATACTCAAGTAGACCTACAGAGCACAATAGCTATAATTATTGTAGGTTTAAGACAAAAATATGTCAGCTATAGCTATAATAGCAGACAAAATCTTTAGTTTGTAGAGAGTAGGCTGGAAAACCATACCTAATTGTGAAAGAAAAATTCTTGGCCATGACTCTTGTGATTCCAGCAGTTCAGCAAACATATTGAGCTGAAGAATGTATAACAAGGCAAAATGTACCTCACACAAAAGAATCAGTGCTTGCCGCATTCTCTTATCGACTGTGGGCCGCAGAAGATACAGCATGAAGAATATAACTAGGATGGGAAATATAGTTTTTCAGCAGTAAGAATATGAGGTCTTAAACAACATGAAATGAGAGTACGATTTAACATACTGTATAGGACATGAATGAGGCCAGGTTTGACAGCTATCAGTAAAATAATGGTCAGCACTATAGCCCGAGAGCATTTGCTGAACACCCACACAACCGTTGCAATGATTAACACTTTCGTCTCTTCTTTCTCTGAAATGTCAGATTTATCAGTTTGATGATGCAGTAATGCACAATGTAAATCATGTCTACAATTCTTGACACACACACACACACACACACACACACACAAAGAGACAGAGCACCAAAAGTATGAAGATACAGGTGAAGTATCAGAAACTGCCAATACCCTTCACCAAGAAACTTACAATCACATACTACATCAGGATTGAGTAGGATGCGACAGATAAAGATACTGCAACATCAGGTGGCCGGAGAGTTCCTATGATGGTGGATGCGACAGAGGATTGAGTAGGCTGCGTGATGTAACTTAACAATGGAGTGGTGTAGGATAGAGAGAGGGGGAGGCAGCCTTGATCTCGAAAGAGGAGGATGGGGCCATAAGGGTTTGATTCTTTTTTACTAACCAAACATGTGAGGGAATTAGAGGGGTTTCCATTCCTTTCCTTTCATTAACCTTTCTCTTTCCCTTTCCCTTTCCCTTTCTTCTAAACTAACCAAACGGCTCCTTAGTGTAATAGGATCGGTGTACAAATTTTCTTTATTGTGCTAAGCTTTTTCCAAACTCGGTTTGAGCACTTGGTAGTACCACCTAGCCTGATAGATCTAGCAATAGTTTCCAGAACTTTCTGAAAATTGACTGTGTGTGACAGTTCAAATATACTTTCCAAACCATATTTCCACAGCGTATAAAAAAACATCATTGTTGAATATGCAACACTTTGAGCTTTGATCTTTTATCAAATAATTTTACGCATAGAACACACAGTACTCGGTCTTTAAGAAAAACAGTCATAAAATCACAAGTGACTATGAAAAATGTTAGCTCAGAGCATTTCAAATTCAACTCACCTTCCACAGCAGAGTCATGAGATAAAGACTGCTCAGCCCCATGAGGCAAGAAAAAGAAAACAGAGCTGTTCACAAGATTGCCCACAGCAACCAGAACACCAAGGTAGAATTGTGCAAAGAGGTAGAGACCAGGAAAAGAATAATGCCACAAGCCAATAGTTTCCCAAATCTTCATGTCCTGTAAAAATTAAGGGTCATGAGACTCATGGCCAACAGAGTTCTGACATGAGGCAAATATGATGAAAAAATGTACCTTCTGTAGTTTCTTATTATAAAATGTAAAAGCCACATTGAAGACGTAGGTGCTAGCAGCCCAATACAGAATGAAGATGAGAAGCAAGCTGTTTAATCGGTGGAAGTGAAACAAGGAAGGGAACGCAAATAAGATGTAACCAACATATGCGATCAAGCCAAAGGCAAAGAGACTAGCAAACTGGAAACTCCAATATGCTAGCGCAAACAAGGAGATCTGTCAAAATCGGCCATAGCAAGATTTAAGAGCATAATAAGGTTTCATATATATTAATGCTACACAGAGTGAGATACAACCATGTTAGGATGAAAAAAATGTTATAAAAATGTTTATCTTTTGATAAATTGTAAGAGGATTGTGAGTTCACTTCAAATGGTGCAAGGAATAAAAGGGTACTTATTACTTAGTGATTGATTGTTAGCATGTATGGTCTTTGCGATGAGATGAACCCAGTTTACAACAACATCAAAACACAACCACCAAGCCTTATTCCCAAAATAATTTGGGGTCGACGAACATGAATCGTCATCTATAACCGTCTTGTGTATGTCATATAAGTTCAAGATCATTGTGAACCAGTAAACAAAACAGAGAGACTTGGGGGGGGGGGGGGGGGTTAAATGTAACGAGGTTTTCATTCGTCTAAATTAATCACTATTGTTCAGCCTCAACCCATTTCCATTTCCAATGGAGCCAAAGACTACTTATTCTTTGGTTTTTGGGATATTATGGAATAAAGCAAAATGGCTCATAAAACTATCTGTGCTTCTTATTTTGTGAAATAGCAGTCATCCGGTGCGATAAGCAATTTTCATTTTGGGTCATACGTGCGCAGCCTCTCTATGTTTCACTAGGGGTAAGGCTTGCGTGCATCCGACCCCCCCCCCCCCCCTTACCCTGCCTTATGGCGGGAGCCTTTAAGGCACTGGGGTTAAAGATGTTGTTGTTCAGCCTCAACCCATGTAAACACCTTTACACCATTAGGTGTAATGAAAACCCTCTCCTTATTGTGAACCCTCTCCATCCTTTTCATTTTCACCTTATTTTGTTGTTCGGTTATGTAATGATGATCCCTGATTCCATCCTACCAAATGTGAACTTCGTATCACCCAGATCAATGCATTTTAGGAAAAGGCAACTGGACCACACAATTCTACATGTACGTGATGATTGAAATGCAAAGGTCATGTGCTTCCATTCGACTTTAAGATGACATACTCAGAAATCTGAAGCTGGAAAAGGCTCGTGTACTATATGTGGTTTTAAAAGCTGTCGAATACATTTCACAAAGAAAAAAAATGTTAATATCAACTAAATATTTCTAGATGCCTGAAGTTTACATACCACACAGCAAGACGAAGGGCACTGGCAAATTTATTTAATTTTATAGGCAGAAACGATTGTATTACAAGTCACTAGCGGCACTCTCACTAGTAAGGTCATCCATTAGTCACCTGATAGCTTAATTCTAGTTAAACTTCCTCAATATGAACATATTATACCAAAGCATTGACCAGCTTCCTCGGATTCCTCTTCCATCATCATACTGGACAATAAAGAGTGTGAGAAAAAGATGGACATTGTTCCCTGCTATAATTTATCCCCCAATGTTATAGCTCTGAGATAGTTAAGTTCACCATAAATGTACGAGATAACTCATTTCCTTTACGGGTAAAAGTTTTCCATTCCTAAACCCCCCTCCCCCTTTTTCTGCCACCAAGAGCCAAAATAAGAAACAGACCACGATAAAAGGAAAGAATTGAAAGAAAAAGGCAATGTGGAATTGTAGTTACAGAGAGAAGTTGGATGCTGGTACATTGCCACCATTTCTTGTCATCACTAAACTGGTGATCTGAATTCCTCGAGTGTGATTATCGATGGGATCCAGTCTGAAAATTATTTAAGATGACACCTTTTATATTTTTCCCTTAAGCCATAGTCTAACTTGCACTTAACCATGTTCGCTTTTCAAGCAAGAAACTGTTTTGATGGGTGACTTTGTTCAACTAAGAAATCAGTTTCTCAACTGAAGCAATTTGATATATTTCAGGCACACATGCCATTTTTTGGAATGAACAATTTGCAATTGAGCTGAAAACCCGTCTAATTTTATATATTAAAACCTGAAACCAAGTCTTTCCTAGAAGGACACTTGACATTCATTAATTGGATAGCACTAAGTATTTACATAATATGGAAATTATTAGCTAATTTATGGAAAATAATATAATGATTATGGTGGTAAGCTAATTTATGGGAAATAATAGTGTTGCTAATAATATTATAACAAAGATAAACTGACAATTTCATAAAATGAGTATAACAATATAGATATACAGTCGGGCGCGGGCCGGGCATGCAAACTAGTTACTATAACTATAAAATCATGAAAAACTAAAAACTGCAATGTTGTATAAACTTATCCCAATCCGTGGCTTCGATCTAGAAGACAGACTTCCAAAGTCAATTGCAAAAATTATTTACTTTTGGGTATTTGATGAAGATATCACATTCCTTGTTACAATTAGATACATTCTCACATCAGTACCAACGCACCTAGTCACCAATGATTTGTTTGAAAACAAATAAAGAATGGGAAGGGGAAAAATGTCACATACATTAGTCTCAGGCATACCGGTAATCCATATGTGAAGAAGTTGATGGTAAAGGTACGGAAAAAAGCTCCTCTGGAGAGAAGATTGATATGCCTTAACCCAGACCTACGGTAGTTCAAAAGATGAAAGATTTTGAGTATGAAAAATAAGAAGTAGAATCTAAATTATAGAACATTCCTAGTCTTGCGTTACATGTCAAGGATGCTGATATGATTCTGTCTCAAGAGTAAAGACAAACAGATGTTTTTATTTCCCATGGAACCAAAGACTCGCTATTCTTTGGCTTTAGAATACAATGGAGCCTTTGAGGCATTGCGGGTGATGTTGTTGGTAGTAAAGACGGACATATTATTTTTCTTTGAAGTGGTGTAGTTAGGTAGAAAAACATTTATTATAACAGCAAACTTAATAAAATACCTTGATCCGTCAATAAGAAAGGAATGGCTGGATGGAAGAAGAGGCTCAGCCAAAATACTTTCATTTGAAGACATAATGCTACCTGGCTCAGCGAGATCACGTCTAATACATGCAAGCTGAACAGAATCACAGCAAGTATGAGCTCCAAGTTGTAGTGAAACTTCACATGTTCATAAATTAGCCAAGACCACACACACACGCACAAATAACAACGAAGAAGAACTCGCAACGCTCTACAAAGTAAAGAAATGTGCTTACCGTTATATAGAACAGCAAAAGAAACAAGCCAGAACAACTTTTTGACCAATCTGACGACCAGGAGATCTTGTACAGACCAATGAACCCCCCAAACCCTTCAAACATAGCAGGGAACTCCACTGGAAGTTGGTAGATGTACAACAAAACAATGTTTGAGACGGAATAAGGTAAAAAGTAATTCCACCACCTTCAGTAAGGACAACAAATGATCAGTGACAAAGTATATATATCCGCCAGAAGGCTATAATGGTTTAGGTTTCATAAAGGCTTACCGAAAGACACTCATACAATTACTGCTTAGAGACCAATCAACTAGGCCAACACAACTGCCAATAAAATATGGCAAGGAAATCCAAGAAGGGTGAATAATGCCAGCACCAAGCTGTATTGTTGGCAGAAGAAACGAACATGCTTCCCGCACTTTAGAACCTGTCCAAGTGTTAGACAACACTAGATCTCAGGATAAAAAAATTCCAAAAGCAATACTAAAGCACAGCCTATTTCTTGCCAAGTGAGGAGCAAGTTTTCGGCACCTCAGATGAATGTCACAACTCACATGTAGTAGAACATACAGCCAACATCAGCAGATATGAAGGAGTCGATTTTCAATCAAAAAGCAGCTTAATTATACGAAGTACCTCATGAATCATCTATGCAACTTAACTACTTTTTCGGTGGTGAATAAGAAGGCTTCTGATAGAAACAAGTGTCCAAACAAAGACGGTTTATCCCTGAAGGATCTAAATTCTAAGGTTAAGATTGCATATGTCCAAATAAGTAAGAGGCCTGTGATAGTTTGGCATCACATAAATTTTCAAAAACCACTAACATCAATTTGAGCTTGAGACCTTATGTGCTCAGAGAACAAAAGGTGCACATTGAAAAGATTTTAGTAATCTGTTAAATGTTATCCAGTAATATGCATTATTGCTGTTCTCCTCAAAAATTAGACATACAAAATCAGAAAGCTAGTGCACCAAAAAAATACAATAACAAAATTTCAAGGATGCCACAAACCTAAAGTTATCAATCGAGAAGTTGAAAACCTCAAGAAATTAGCCCTTCCTTCCAGTTTGATTCCATCCCCATATATGTCGCACACAGTAATCAGGGCCATAATTGCGTGCACCGCCAGAAATACGATAGAAGATGGAGCCCTGCTCTGCATTCTGCAGAAAAAAAAAAAAAAAAAAGCAAGAGGGACGTCATAGTTACTTTAATCTCTCAGTATCTACCTTTCACTGGACTACGAGTTCTGAAAGTGAAGAGATACAAATACAAAAAGCTGCAGTTACCTAATAAGACCCGTCAGCTTTGCCCATTGAACCTCCTTAACAGTCCAATGACCTCCTTGAATACCCAAAAAGACATGAAACACGGCATGGGAAAGTAAGACCAGCAGAGAAAAGAAAAGAAGAAATCGCGATGTCAATGCTTGGTGCCTTGATTGCGTCCCTGATTGAAGCCAAAGTACAGATTTTTTTCAGCTCACATGCACACTACTGTACTTATTGATAATAGGTTGTAAAGAGCACACATTCCGAAACCCAAAGAGAAACACATCCCAACCAAGTATATGTGACTTCAGATAAGTAACGCTGTAACAGTCTCTTCAGAGCAACCAAAGAATCATATCGTGCTGGACATACGTCTATAAGCTTACAGTGCGTTCCTCAGGCATACAACTACAGTGTTTTACGTGATAAAGTCTAAACCCTGTGCCTTATTAGCTACCATTCACACCCAAAAAAATGGATGTATAAGATGCAAGTAGCCCTGAACTTACAAATAATGAAAAACAAATGAGGGGAGAATCAATAATTGACCAAGTAGTTATTCTAAAGCATTCCTTTCTGGAATCTACAATGATTATAAATAATTAAGACTCAACACTATTTCAAATTAACTTATGTTTCAGGACACTCAATGGTGCAGAATCACCCAGCGGAAGCATTTACCATCTAGTCCTTCCATCCAGTCTTAAATAAACTTGTAAAAGTCATGTTCCCTTCTGGAGAGGAACGCCTTCCAGGTGAAGCAACACATCATGATTGAAAAACTAATAAGATAATAAAAGTGACAAAAGGCAGTAACGTAAAAGAACTTTTGCAACTCACCAATTTCAGAAGTAACATACTGAAGAAAGAGGAATGCTACCAGGTTCACCAAAGATATCAAGCTCCAGCTTAGTGAAGCAGCTGCATGAAGAAGTGGACAAGGGCAAAACATATATAATGAGAGAAATTAAGCAGGAAAGATGAAAAGCTCAACAAATAAATCATTGAATCTTTCCTTCTGGCGCAGACTCACGGTTCTTTATTACCATTTCTTACATTTGAAAGATTATTTCAGTTAGGAGAATAAGACCAAACCCAACCCCAACTTCATTGCATTGTATGTTCACAATATTTTCAAGACCATCAAGCTAGCTTCACGATAATAATAAAATCAGCGGTACAAACACCAAAAATGAGTAGCTACAATGAATTACCTCCCTTGTACAATAGATTCAAGATTGGTAGAAAAAGTAATCAGAAGAGAAACAGGACAACAAAATTTGCTTGGACAAACTCAGACATATCAAGATTTCCACCCATCTTGAACTTGAAGAGCTTGATGTGCAAACATAAGTCTCATAATGTTTAGTACATTACCTCATAGACACAGAAGTCTTAAGGATGAAGAACAATGTTCAACCGTGACCATGAATACATGTTCATAATGTTGGTATATTACCTCATATGTTCGAAACAACCCCCCCCCCGCGGGACCACTACATTACCAGCAATCAAGAACGCAATGAGGTATAGCCTACTCATTACGACAAGGGTATTGGCTACGCTACCTCATAGGTTCAAGAACACCCCCACCCCCCACCCCAGACCACTACATTAGCAGCAATTGAGAAAGCAATGAGGTATAGCCTAGTGGTTATGACAAGGGTTTCGGGGGATAGCTAGTGCTCGCCCCGGCCCCCCTCATGATACGTTGTACTTACCTATGCGCCTCATTATCGACCAAAAAGAAACTATCTTTGGAGCATTGCATGCTAGTATTATGTACAAAAGAGTAATTCAATAGCATATAACAATGATTAAATTCACAATTGAGGGTTATTCCTAAAATTAGTAATTACCTGTCAAAAGGAGCAGTGGCAATAAAACCCCCGTAAGAAATCCAGCCATCTTCAAACCAAATAAAATAATCACTCAACTCAATTCAACTCCCGTTCATTAGAATTGCTGAATCTTGAACCACAAGTTCATGAAATCCCATGTAACATAATTTCCCAAAATCGAAATTCTATGTTCTAAGAAACATAATTTCCCCCGTTTTTTGGGTTGATACAAAGGTCTGGTAACGAAAAGGGCACTTGCAATCTTTGTGACCCATCTCATAAAAAATGCCCAAAATTTTGCTCCAGAATTAGACATGTATATGCCTATTATTTCGCTGTATAAATCACACTTCAATTCATTGCAACAAAATTCACACTCCTATCATACTTGTACGTACGGTCGTTCAGCATTCTCTTTTTATTTGAAAAATGTTGGCCACTACAGTAGCAATTTGGAAGACTACTTATCAGTAACAGTTTTTGAGAAACAGTTTCTAGAGGAGAAGCTAAGTGTTTCTGAGAAACCAGAAACAATTTCTCAGTTTTAGGTGTTTGGCCAGTTTTCAGTTTCTAGGACCCAAAAACAGTCTAGAAACACTTCAGAAACTTGGTCAAACACACCCTAAGACCATTTTCTTTTAATAGATGGCCTTTCGGGAATTGATCTTCTGTCTCATTCTACATTGTCGATAGCAAGTTAACGACCCTACTCATAAACATGATTAAAATTTATTCTGCGTAAAATTTTTGGTTGATTGTTGAAATATCATAGTATGATACACAAAAGGGCACGTAAAATGGGTTAGGTGATCTTTACTACTCCCGAGAGTATGCCCATTCATTCCCTTCTCAAAATGAACCTACCCATTGTCACTTCTCGAAATTTACCACTTATCCCCAGCCCACAACAAATTATATTGTGTCGTTTGGTGTGTATATGCAGAGTGTTTTAACCTGCGGTGATGAGGATTCTGGTGATTACATAAGCCAATAAGTGTGACTATCGACCACTCATTCCCAACCCACGGCCAATTATTTGTTTTCAATGTGATTGAATGATTAGTAAGAGTCCATTGATGACCTAGCAATGAGTACATTATTAGCGGTTTGAGTGACCGGGAACCAATAACAAGAAAGAGAGAAGACAACTTGTTAAAATTACAAGTGCTCTTGGTCGTACCAACTATTATTATTATATTCCTTTTCTTGTGTCGAACCAGAAGATCTTCCTGAACCATATATATCTTACTGAATAATCTAACTGAATGAGTATCTTAATTTTTTTTTTCACGTACACTATTTATTATTGTTATCATTTGAGTAATAAGGTAGAAAGGTATTTAGTTATACGAGATGGTGAGATGTCGTAGAATAATGAGAAGAGTGAAAAGACTAAACATCCTAGAACGAGATTCGATTCCAATTATATTTACTTGAAAAGAAGACTCGATCATATTTTCTTTTTACCAAGATCTACTTTAAGAAATTTAAAGCATAAGATTAGAATCATTAGATACTCCACTAGACTTAAATGCCGACGGAAGTTTGTTCTCGATGAGTTTAGAAATGATAGGCAATGAATAATGTGGGCATCAAATTTGAGGCCAAGTACATGCACAAAACATTCGTACATTACTCGTATATATGAAGCTTCCCTTAAAATATAATGATGGATGTCAAGTTGTCAGACCAATAAGGCCAGGCCATAACATGCACGTAAGCTGCATGTTGTTAATCGTTGCGCGCTTTCTTCAATCGCCACTCTTCCACCGACGCGCCTTCATTAACAACAATATTAATCATGATATGTCGTTATCTTAGCTTCCACGAACTTCAGATCTTATTCTGTCAATTTTCTTGATTAGATTGTTCTCAAGTAATTAAATTACGTTAAAGTCGTTAATTATACACTTACAATGGAGAGATATATAACTTTATGTCGGTATGTGTTACTCCCTCCGTCCCCCTTTAAACACCCCATTGTGTTTTTCACTTGGATTAAGGTAGTTTTGTTTGTTTATTATTGTTGGAGATAATGGGTTGTTTGTTTATTATTGTTGGAGATAGTGGGTGGTTAGTTTATTATTGTTGGAGATAGTGGGTGGTTTGTTTATTATTGTTGGAGATAGTGGGTGATTTATTTATTATTTTTGGAGATAATGGATGATTTGTTTATTATTTTTGGAGATAGTGGAGTGTAGATGTGTGGTGAAAACTTACCCGATTTAGTAAGTTTTGAAATGGGGTGTTTAAATAGGGACACCCCAAAAAGGAAAGCGGGGTGTTTAAAGGGGGACGAAGGGAGTACTTACATACGGGCACGACCAACACAGTTTTGAGTTATATACGGGGAACTAATTTACTATCCGGTCTACGCCTGAAATAAATTTTATCATTTTATTTCTTTGTAAGCAAATAATTTTTATCATTAATTTTTATCATTTATAAAACTTCACTTTCAATTAGGATGGTACATGATAATATGGTAAAGATGAACTCAATTGATAGTAATTGTTGATTTTTTTTTTTTGGAATTTCTTTAGTTTTTTTATATGGAAAACGTCACTCATATGCCATCATAGATGAAAAGTCCATCTCAACAATTTACCATGAAGATGCAATAAATGAATTTTTATTTGGACTGTAAAGAGATCTGTCACGTGGCTTGGCAGATGGCCTAACTGAAACCGGTGAACGTGGTCGTTGTCTCTAACACAGCTTTTAATATATAGTATAAGATACACAAAAAGACAAATTGTTGGAAGTGGTATGAGACGGTGAAATAATAATTTATTGTGAGAAGACTTTAGTTGCTTAAAAAGTGAATACTTTAACATTTATTGTGATCATTATATTGCTTTTAATGATCGTATTAGTTTACAATTTTAACCACACAAATTATGATTTAAAACTTTAAAAGGGACAGGAAACATAAAATCAAGCATAATATTTAAAATTCAAACTCAGTTACTCATTTTATATGGGAGATTCTAATCTTACATTAAGGCAAAGTCGTCTAATATGAGACGGTCTCACGATAACTTATTGTGAGACGAACTTAATTGTTTAAAAAGTGAACCATTTAACATCTATTGTAACTATTACTGTATATTGCTTTTAGTGATCTTATTAGTTTACAATTCAACCCCATAAGTTGTGATTTAAAAGGGTCACAAAATATAAAAGTAAGCAATAATTATAGAATAACTCATTTACTCATTTATATATGAGCTAGTCATTCTAATCTAACATTGAAATAAAATAGTCACTTAAAGAAGTAAAAATGTAAAAGATAGAGGTCACTCAGGTTACTATCTATATAAAGAAAGATGGTCTCACAATAAATTAGTGTGAGACCGTCTCACACAAGACTTACTCGTCATAAGAAGTAGTATAACAGTTACTACTAAAAGAGTAAAAGAAGTAAATATTTTAATTTATATGAATAAAAACACTTTAATTTAAAGGTGTTGACCTTAAAATTTTATAAAGAAAGCAAAACCATATATTAATCCAAAACCATATGCTTATCAAACAAGGTTCTCATCAATTTTGACTTTTAACTTTGTATAATTAAACTACCCAAACAACAGAATTCAAACATGTAGACGACATTATACAATTATATATACTAGTGGAGATAAACATACATATGTTTAAAAACAAATAGATTCTATAATAAAGGCACAACGGAATTGATCAAGCAAACGCAAAAGTCGACAATAATATACTGCGCACATCATAAAAAAAACGCACGACATGGTTGACAATTGTCCGTAGCTCAAGTTAGCAAAAGCAACATACACATACATATTATGGGTTTTTACGATGGAAAACATTACTCCATCCATTTCATTCATTTGTTTACGTTGGACTTGGGTTTCCTTCATAAAACTCGCCCCGACGTAAACAAATGAATGAAATGGAGGGAGTGTTATAGATATTGCTTACACGTAATTAATGATGTATATATATTACTAGTATTATAGATGTAAGATGTATTTCACTATTTTGAATGTACACACAACGACATCGATCTTTTGCCAACAATTTCGATGTCCTATTTGCGTAATGTATATATCTCATATGAGAAGTAAGATTGGTCATACGAACATCGTACATAATTAGCTTGCCAATTAATGTTTACTCCGTATAGTTTATTTGTAACATTTTGGTTACTGATCACTTAATTAGTACTTATGCATAATAACAAAAGTAAACGCCACATATCACTGCCCGGCTATCCTAAAGTACTTATCCAAAATGCACTTTTGTATTTGCCTCGTAAAGTAATATTTATAGTGACTCATGTCAATAATAACCTTGTACAAAATTAACAACGAAGTATATATTTGAATACCAATTCTACAATGGCTACAAAGGTCTGGTAGCCATTACAAAAGGAAGGTTTATAACCCTTGATTTCCCTAAATAAATCCTGACCTTTAATCGGTTTGACCTTATAAATAAAAACAAATATTAAAATTATAAAATTTCACCTCCCTACTTTCCTCCACCTCCCCACCCTAGAAACCACCGCCGCCTGCCGGCGCAGCCCAACCACTTCAAAACCGTCGCCTGACACCACCATCAGGAGCAACGCTCGCCGGCTACCATGCGGCCTCACCCCTGCCATCATCAACGCCCTCCCCTTCACCCCCAATTTCTTTCTGTTTACTCCATTTCCGTTGGCGGCGATGATTATCGGGGGCGTCGTAACTAGGTGGTCGGGGGAGGGGCGGGACGGGGTTTTCGTGGGGTAGGGCCCATGAATTAATGGGTGAGAGGGGTAGAAAGAGAAGTGATGAGAGGAGAGACAATTGTGCGTGGATGTCAAAGGACGCGACGGCGGTGGCTGGTGATGGTTCAGACGCGATCGCCATTGAGTCGCCTACCGGGGGTGGTGTTTTCAAGAGTGTCGGTGGTGTTGGGTGTAGGACAGCGGTGGCTAGGGAGGTGGCAGGGCTAGGGTAGGGAAAGAAGATGACGTTGGACTTAGATTATTATTTATGTTATTTTATAATTTTTTTTTTATCTGGTCAATCGATGAACGGTTATGATTAATTATCTAAAATTGAACGGTCAGATTTCCTCCGCTTACAATGGCTACCGAATCTTGGTAGCCATTGTAGAATCCCTCATATTTGAAAGGCTCGCTTAGATGACGGTACATTAAAAATTATTCCAGCCGATTTGTCACGGTCCAAAAAATGTTACCATTAGCCACCTCCAAGTCTGTCAACTTGAACGTACGTACATTTGGAGATGTGATCATGTGAAGAGGATTGATTCCAATTCCGTACCAATGAGTCTATCAAAACAAAAGTAAAATGAACGCATAAAAGTCCAAAATTGACAAACGTACGTAGTTGCCTATAACGTAAACACAAGTTAGCCAACTATTGAACAACTAACAAAAACGAGGGCCCCTAAATTCAAACATTTTGCTTAACTTGATAAGAGGCTATCAATCAACTTAAAATCTCGAAATTAAATCTGAATTTGAATTGCAGAATCTTTACTGGTATACTCGAAGTTAACGTTAAACAAAAGTGTCACAACGATATATACCCTATCATTACCCAGTGTCTCAAAATCTGTCGTCATAAATTGACTGCTTACAAATGACCCATAATAAAAATTGCTTTAGAAATTACACTCTATTACTTCACAAATCACAATACCATAAATGCAAACAGTTTCATGAGCTATTTTTTTCCATTTTATCCCAAACCCAAATGATAGATAAACTTTGGCTCCACTAAGAATAAAAACAAACCCTGTCTTAACTAGTTTGTATGCCCGTGCCACGCCCGGGCTATATATTTATATTGTTTATACTCACTCTATAAGAAAAATGTTGGTTTATCTTTGTTCTAATAAATTTACCATAATGATTATATTCCATGAATTAGTTATACTATACTACGGATTATCTTTGTTCAAATAAATTACCTTAATAATTATTTTCCATAAATTAGCTATATTATACTACTCTATGATAATTTATTACCATATCTTAACCGATAACTATATTTAATGCTATTTTTATGTTCTATCCAATTAATAAATGTCAAGTGTAGTAAAGAGTTGGTTTTAAGTTTTAATATTATGATAAATTCATTACAACTCGAATCTAGACCGAACGGGGAAAACTCGGAAAAAAAAAAAAAAACAAAAGAAATAACCTCCCTCCCAAAGTCCCAAACCCTTATAAATACTCGAACCATCCCAACGTCTCTAGCCTCTACCCCCAGTCCCCCACCTTCTCACCTCGGACATACCCACAAAGTTACTACAGAATACAGATCATCCAAAAAAAAAAAACAAAAACAAAAACAAAATCCCCAAATTTAGTAATTAGTCGTTCCAAAATTAGTAATTATCCAATTTTACTAAATTAGTAAGTAAAATTAAAAAAAAAAATAGTGTTGATTAAACTCGCCCAAATCAAATGGGGTATACGCCGCCGTGCAACCACCACAACAACACTATCCACAAGCTACCGAAGCGAATAATATTAGTCCGGCACGGCGAAAGCCAAGGAAACACCGACCCGCAAGCTTACTCCACCACCCCCGACCACAAGATCCCCCTCACCACCGCCGGCGTCACCCAAGCCCGCCACGTCGGCGCCTCCATTCGCCGCCTTCTCGACACCGCCTCGTTTACGTCTCCGTCGTCTATGACGGATTGGCGGGTTTACTTCTACGTTTCGCCTTACGAGCGGGCGAGATCCACTCTCCGTGAGATCGGACGTTCGTTCTCGAAGCGGCGTATTATCGGTGTTAGGGAAGAGTGTCGTATACGCGAACAAGATTTCGGGAATTTTCAGGTTGCTGACCGGATGAAGGTGATTAAGCAGACGAGGGAGAGATTTGGACGGTTTTTTTATCGGTTTCCTGAGGGAGAATCTGCTGCTGATGTCTATGATCGTGTTTCCAGTTACGTTTCTTTCCTTTTTATTTCTTTTTTTCGTCGATTTCGATTTCGGTTTTATCGATAATGAGGCGCAAATGCTAGTACAGGTAGTTACTAATTAGTGTTGGGGGTTTATTAGGTATTCTACATTGATATTCGAACCACTAGGCCAAACTTGGTTTACTGTTTTTTGTGATTTTGAGTACTCCCTCCGTCCCAGCTCAAATGCTTCAGGCGTTTTTTTGTAGTGGAATAAGAATAATTGATATAATAAGTTGAGTGAGGTAAAGATTAGGAAAAAAGAGGGGAGAGAATGTGGGGATTAATAAAGGTAGTAGAAATAATGTGAGAGAGGATGTGATAGTTTAATAAAAGTAGGAGAGAGGAATATGTCCCAAAATAGATGGGGTGTTTGAGATGGGATGTCCCAAAACGGAATATGAGGCGCAAATGCGAGTATATCGATATTTGAACCACCAGGCTAAAGGTGATTACTGTTGGGAGTGTTGATTTTGATTGTGTGGGTAGGTGGATTATTTTTTTATATTTAGTTTAAACTTTGAAGTGTATAGTTAAAGTTACTTTTTCTCTGTTGAGATTTGTTTGGGTGGGTGGCTACTTCTTTTAATGATGGAATGTATGGTTGGATTATTTTTTATATTCTTTTTCTTTATTAGTTTGGGTAGTTTGAATTTGATTCTTGAGGTGGGATGTTTAGTAAGATGGTCTTATGATATGATTGACATTTGACATTACTAATGGGAGTATATGATTTAAAAATCCAAGAGCTAATTTGTGCAAGATTTAATGGATGGAGATTGGAGAGGAACTTCTGATGTTTGAGTTGGTTTCTTTTGGCCCGTCTCGTAATAGGAGATCGTTTCATGCAAGTATTTCGGTTATTGCATTAAATCGGTGTTCATTCCGTGCATGTTTGGTTAATGAGATCATCACTGCGTGTAATGGGGTTTGCGTGGGTTTAAGATCAACAATAGTTATTGCTTCAATGGAAAGGAAATCCCATTACATTGATAGCAAACTCAAAGACCTCATTACCTTGCAATGTGGTTCTCACCTAACAATCAAGCTCTTAGTATTACTCCCTCCATTCTTTGCATTTGTTAACGTTTGGTTTGAATTCCTCTCACTCTGAATTCAAACCAAACGTTGACAAATGAAGAGAACGCAGGGAGTATATGGTAGTGATCGCCTGAGAGAAAATAAGGAGTATAGAAGTGCTATTAGTGCCTTCTGTTGTTCTTGTGATTTTGAGGGTTTCCTAGATCTTTGTGTTTAATTTATTCTTGATTTGGGATCTTAAAATTATTGACCTTTTCTTTATATATTGGGGGAATAATTGGAGATTTTTTTAAGTAGACAATGGTGAATGATGATAGCAGATAGGAAATGGGTGAGCTGTAGAGATTTTTGTGCTTGAGGCAAAGTGCTGAGGTGTTTGTTGGACCTTGAGCTTTTTAGTTTCCAGATTTGGTCTTTGCCCTCTCTATCATTGTTTCGTCATTTCGGTACACATGGTATTGTCTGTGCAAGTGATCAAGACATGAGAAATGTTTTGGGATGAAAAAGTCAATCATTTATACTTGTATTATATTATAATTATAATTAGAATAAAGTCAATTGAGTTAGGGAACCTGGTGTGCTGGAGCTTAAAGAGGGTCCAGTAATATGTTCATGCAATTGGAGGGAGTTTAGTGTGGGTAGTTGAATAAAATTATTTAGGTGATTTGGTCTTACCAGATTCTTGTAGTTAAATGACTTAAAATCATGACCATATCAAGGTTCTTGTTAGGTGGACATATTTGGGTGATTGCATATCCAGAAGTGTGTGATTGTTTTACACCCGCTCTGTTTGACCTAGGTGATATGATGAGAATTTTGAAAGGTAACTTTGAATGATATAAAGTTGCTGTCTTTGTACAATTCTAATGTTAAGGCTGCGTTTAAAGTTTAAACTGCCAAGAAGAATGGACAATGCCTTTTGTGAGTAATTGTGTCAGCGGTTTAGCGCTATCACTTGAACCTGATTACTTTTACGGATGTAGTTGAAGTTTCATCATCTGCGCACCATGGATTTGATTTTTTTTTTTTTTTTGCCGAGTAAATGACAGTCATCAAAGTTTGCGTGATTACAGCAGTCTTCCCTGAAGAAGGGATTGCTCCTGTGTACATATTCAGTGAGATATCTTTGGAGATCTTTTTCTTGATCACTATACGTTAGTCATATCAAGAGAGTAGCAGGTTTCTTAAATTGCTATGTTCCCTGGTCACTGTTATCAGTTCTGCGGCTTCTGCCCGTGAATATGTATTGATCACAGCATAATATTAGGTTTGTTCTGTGCAAATGCTGCCTTGAAAGCAGGGACAAAGTATGTTGGCGCTTTAAACTTTAGAATTCTTGCGTCATCTCCCTGGAGGTTTAGGCTGGTAACATATCTAGGTCTTGAGAGACTATTGGTGCAGCACTATGCGTGGTAGACTGGTAGTCATAGTAGTAACAGACTAACAGGTAGGTGGGGGGGTTGCAGTATATAGAAAGTGGTTTCTAATTTTGTCTTCGGGGTTATCGACTGAGATCTGAAGATAAAAGCTTGACTTATGAGTAATATATAAGTTTCTTTATCGTTATGGTCTAGGGACTAGGGATTAAGGCAATCTACCAGTTGTCTGTGGTTTATCAAAGCATTGCATTGGGCATTTGTTATATTCTTATTTATTTATTTATTATCATTCTTATCGTGAATTAAACAAAAGTATGAACTACAGGCTTTATGGAATCTCTTTGGAGGGACATCGACCTGAACAGACTTCATCCTGAACCCGGGCACGATCTAAATCTTATAATCGTAACACATGGGCTTAGCTCACGTGTATTTTTGATGAAGTGGTTTAAATGGACGGTTGAACAATTTGAGCATCTTAATAATCCAGAGAATTGTGAATATCGAGTGATGGAATTGGGCGAGGGAGGAGACTACAGCCTCGCTATCAACCACTCAGAGAATGAGCTGCTCGAATGGGGTCTCTCCCCTGAGATGATAGCTGACCAGAAGTGGAGGGTTAATGCTAAGAGGGGTGAATGGAATGAAAAGTGTTCGTGGTATCTTGATGGCTTCTTTGATCACTTAGAAGACTTGGATAACAGTGCGGAAAGTGCAGAAGAAGACTCTGATGATTCTGAAGAAGATAGCTCCACTGTTTCTGCGGAACATGGTCGCCGCAATAATGTGGAAGTTAGTTGCAATAATGTTGTAGAACATAAACACAAATCTATCGTTTCCTGATCATTGATACGTGTTATATACTTTGATTACATTGTACAGGCAAGGGACTTCATTGGTTGCAGATTCTCTCGTTAACTTCCAAGCCATGTCTTACCTGCGCAACCTGTATTTCCTCAGGATAGTCTTGAATTTTCGAAATGTTGTGCTCCTAAAGTTGTAAGGTATCATTTATTGCAGGTATCTGACACACACGCACACACACACACAATTGTGTTAAATGTTTATGCCGGTTTTGCTAATCGCCGTGTGGTTATAATATACTTGCATTTTGTTTGAAGTCGGTTCACTCGAGCAGAAGTTTGCTGTTAGTCTGTTACGTTCATGATTTATCGTAAGCCAGAGTCTAACTGTCAGTGTAGCAGTGTCAATTCAGTGCATTATCTCGCCTGAAGGCTGTTATATATCCAACAGATACAGAAGAAACTGGTTGTTCTATTTGATCGGATGCATTAAATTATCATGTCAGAGCTGAAAACAAAATTTATCATTCAACAAAACAGAAAAGAAAGAAAGAGATCAGTTGAGCTTGAATGAGATATGATA
Source organism: Spergularia marina (assembly GCA_963680865.1). Lineage (NCBI taxonomy): Eukaryota > Viridiplantae > Streptophyta > Magnoliopsida > Caryophyllales > Caryophyllaceae > Spergularia > Spergularia marina. The sequence goes on from OY804549.1 coordinate 23,234,242, forward strand.
ATCTGTAAAACAAAGACAAGACAGACTGTTATCCTGCCAATTCCTCCACCAACTGGCTGAAAAGAGTCGCGAAATCTTTATATTCCTTGTATGTGTGTGGTTAATGTTTTGGCTCTCCCATGCGGAGCTCACTCAACGACCGAGCTAATTACTGGAGCAGCGATATCATGCTTGTGTATGTCAAACTTTAGATATCGTGATTATTTCCTCTTGAAGCTATCAATTCAGATACAAACTGTCCAGGACAGCAAAACCAGCTGCAACCCCTCCCTCATTTGATGAGGAAACCTTCGTCCGCATCAGATAGCCACATTGCTCATTTATGACGGTATTTTCTTTGTGTCTGCATATGCCAAAGATGTATAACATTAGAAGAAACAAAAGTAAGGATCAAACGTGTTTCAGTTTCCAGATCGTGGAATGATAGCAACAGATGAGCTGAACCTAGCAGACCCAGCAAGAGTTCTACTCCTATACGAATATACTATAGTTGGGTAGCAGTATTATCTCAGGAAAGCTACACCAAAACTTCCATGGTAGAGCAGAAGTCAGTCTCGATGTTAAAGAAATAAAAAAAAGCACTCAAGAATTTAATGTCAGCTTATTGGTTTCAAAGAAGAAGCTACGTTGCAATGTGCATGCAGATACCTCAAATAAGCACCAAACATTCCGAGCTCTGATATAGCATGATCTTTATGACAAATTCCATCTCGTATCAGAAGTGCAGGGAAAGCCGTAGGAAAGATCCTTTGCATGAGGATGTATGCAGCGTCTTCTTCTGTAGCCCCCTTCTGCATTCTCAGCAGCGTTTCCCTCACGTCATCATCATATATGTTGTTTCCTAAATTAACATAAATTTCAGTGTGACCGCCAATCACATTTATACAGATTAGTTACATTTATAAGTAATTGTTACCTCCGCCTTCTCTTTGTGGTTTCATCACATACAACTCAGGTCTTTCGATTGCATCTGAAATAATTTTGGAATCATCCAAACTCCAAAGGCCTGCAAAGCATTTCCTGAGTTTCGCAATGTCTTCTTTGTTATCAAGAAACCTGCTCTACAAGCAAGACAAACACAAACACAAACTCAAGAGTTCAAATCTTCAAGATGCCCATCTCTCCATCTAACAACAAACGTAAAGCATAAGTTGACGATAAAAGCCAAAAATAAACAGAATTTTATATGTTTACTTTGTTTGGTTCTAGAGAACATATGGTGTGATTAAAGGAAGGAAGGAGGAACTCAGAGGAAGGTAAAATGCAATTCCATGTTTTCAATTTCAAGGGATTCCAAGTTACTCCTGGAAGGTTTTCCATAGAAATTTCCCAGTTACAATAGAAACAAGGAAAACCCAAATTGTATGTCGCATGAAGAATTCATTATTATGCTTTATAAATGCGTAAAACAATCAACACTTACCTTTCAAGTATATTAGGTTTTGCAAGCTCCTGCTGAATCTTTTTGGAACCAGCTAAATGATATGAAATTGACGGGCACTTCACAGCTGATGACTGCTCCATCAAAAGTCGAGCGTTCCATTCCTGAGAAGCATCATTTCGAAAATCAACAACACTGAATCAACCATATTCAAAATTTGAAGAGATACCAACTGGAGGTAGTAGATTGGGTCCCCAAATGTTAAAAAGAAAAAAGGGATATAGGACGTCACGGAAGAACTAACCAATTCAGAAGGGTAATCAGTTGGTGCATATCCAGCTCTAAAATACACTACTGCAATTGGTTCCTCCCCTCTGAAAGTATAAACGAACGAAAATTAAAAGAGAAGAAAAGAATCTAGAAAGAACCGCACAACCCACAGAAGTTCACTTACACAACTAGTGTCCCATCAGGCTGTAGTTTTCCCTCAGCATTAATTTCCGCTAAGGTTTTCCTGATAGATCTAACATCATGTGTACTATATAGTTAAGCAACACAAGTATAAAGACACCGCAAAATAACATTCCTTTAAAAAGTTCTGAGGTAGTTCCTTCCAACATGCACTTCTCAAAAGTATTCTTCTATATTCAATGAGTGTTAAAAAAAAAATGGACCAGTCGACCACATTGAAAATATATCCAATACACTAGGGACTAGATGAACACAGATCAACACTGTTTTCATCATATTTACAATGCATTCGTTGTAAGTGCATAGAACATCATCACAGCAGTATCTGTACACACTTTTTTTTTTTATATAAATAATGAAAGGATATCTCTCCCTCAATACAGTAGAAAGCCAATGCTGATCATACATGTTGCGTTCCTCAGGTTGAACAACAACCATAACAACAGCCCTGTGAATTAAGAAAATATTAGACAACAATGTGATTGCGAGGCACAGGTACAGAATTAAGATGCGACCAAAAGAAATTAAAACCTTGGATTGCTGTATGCTTTCCAAGCTTCAGCAAGTGCTTTTGCAAATTGAACAATGGCGGTGTTTTCAGGGACCTTTTTAAAATCTAAATCAAGCTGACTTCCGTAGCAAGTGAGCAAGGTTCTGCAGGAACAAACTCCATTCTGTCAGAGGATTGCACTTTATGTAAGGCCATACATAAAATATTAACCAGCCCCTATAAGTGAAGCGAGTTTTGAATATTCTCTACTCCACAAGAACAAAGAGAAAATCAACCAGCTTACCTATGGAGTTCACTGACAAGGCAACTGAGCCCACTGAATGAAGATGAGATAGTGTTGAACTCAATTTGGAGAAGGGACTTGGTCTGTGCATCAAGCATGTAATCGGAGCGATGTAAACCCAAGCGTATTTCCTATGATAAATTCTCAAAATCAGAAAGACCTCAGCTTCACTAAGGATTTAAAGTTTCACCAGCAATCAAGAATCAAAAGCTCAACTTAAATTCGGCAATGATTGTATAATTCAAAAGTTTCTATAACACTGAACTCGTCATAACAATGGGACGATAACAAGTGTACACAAAATAAACCGACCTCTTTCTTGTTAATATCTATCATCTTCGAATGAATGTCCAACAGTTTTGAGGTGAACTCATCAACTTTTCTGGTTCTGTGTTACATTACATCGAGGAGAAAGATCAATTTCACATTTCCAAACTGCTAATAAACTTTTATAGAAGTGATGTAACAGACAAACACAAGATTTAGAAAGATAAGAGTGACACTACAAGGGTGCAGAGCTAGATGCCTATAAACGGAAGAGTTGCAGGATGTAAATAAGCTGAAAAGGAGATAGAGAAGAGATAAGTAGTGACCACTAACTTCGACTCTTAAAGTATACGTTCATCGAGTAAGAAGGCAAGTTGATGACCCACTCACTAATAATGCTGTAACAAACTACATGAGAAATGCATAGTACCTACCAAGGAACTTATGACCTACGTCTCTTTCCCTCCAATCAAAATTCACCTTTCTCACTCCGAGAAGAAACACATATCTCCACTCTCCAGCGCCCACAGACAGCCAAGTATGATCACTCAGTCCACATACCTGCAGCATTATCTCTCCTAGGTTTAGATAACAACAATGCGGAGGCCCCACTCCTCATAGATAGACAAGTCTGATCACTCACTCCAAATACCGACAGCACCATTTCTCCTAGCTCTAGACGAACAATAACAATGAGGACACCTTCTCCTGACATGCGTCTTTATTTCTATTGAATGATTTGCTTTTTTTATATTGGCAAAAAGAAAGAACAAGAAAAACAAATAACATTACACCAATGCCTCAAAGGTTCCCGTCTATGACTAGGTAAGGGGGTCTGATACATGCAGGCAATACCAATATGTTGAAAGCATAGAGGTTGTTTCTGGATGACCCATAATGAAAGTTGCGTTGGTGAAAAAGATCAATAAGGACATGTCCACCCCAGTCCATCTAGTCAGTCAAGACTCAAGAGGTAAGAAAAAAGATTTAGTAGCGTGGCACAAATTAACTGGCAACGCATGATGTAATGTCACGCCATAGAAGGTAGATAATTACTTACGCATTGGGTAAAACATTTAAACCTGACTAGATGCCAAAGAATAAGGTAACCCAAACCCAACTAACTTTAGCCAACCAAACTGTCAACCCTCTTATCCCAACCTACCAACTTATCTCACCATTTAGAATGACTTCAAATGTTGAGCTTTACCTAAACAAAGTAACGATGTTTCAATTACTCGTGGGTAAAATAGGCTAACCTGACCAGTTTCGTGTAAACTGGCTGAAGCCGGTTATATTTAGGTTAAAGCTCGAAAATTTGTAACTATTTATGTCAACAAGCTAACCATATCTCACCAGCTCAAATAAACAACTAAACAAGTACAAATATTCAGCTGAACAATGTTCTTTTCGGCTTAGATTCAGGTCAGCTTGTTGGGTTGGGCAAACGTTTGTCAGCTTTACCTAAGCTGATGACAGTGCTATTACCTACAACAGAACTCAATCTGCAATAAATATAAAATATGCTGCTACAAGGAAGAAAAACGGACCTTGCTAATGAATCCTGCAGAAACTTTGCATCCAAGCTGACACGATCAAATAGTTCATTAAAAATAGGAGCTAACTCACATGCCTGCCTATAGTGACTCTCGGGGAATGACATGGGCAGCAGTGAAATTGGGGCATGAACCATTCCAACTCCTGGGACTGTCCCTGATCTCTGCAGGTTAACCACCAAATGCTATCAAAATCTCCGAAAAACCAATTCTAGATACAAGTTTAGCCTAACCATCTTACAGCTCTTGCATACAAGATGAGCAATACATATAGGTTACCAAACTTCCTGAGGAAATAACCTAGAACCACATCCAAGTAGATGCATCTAGAAGTACAAAGTAAACTCCTGAAACACCAGATGATCACATCAGAATATTATACAAAAATTCAACATGAGCCGTCATATTGTAACCTTCACTACAAGTTCCTAGCCAACTCAACTTGAAACTAGCAAAATCAAACATAATCTTTTTAAATAAAGCACTTTGAAACATCATCTATCAGTCCCAAAATAATTCGGGTGGGGCTAACATGAACCGTCATATGAAACCGTCATTTCGAATTTCTAGCCAACTCACTTATTACTACCAAACTTAATACATAAAAATGCTAACAAAATACACTTCTAAACCCACGATCACATCCAACAATTCATACCAATTAAACCAAAAAAAAAACTTTTAACATGAACAAAAACCCATTTGCACACTTCTAATTAATACCCAAATCAGACAAATTTCTGAAACAAAAGTTGCAAACTTGCATAGATTAATCGCAACTAAACATGATAACTACTACACCATAAAATTCTACATAAAAAAGTCAATATGGAAAGTAGACCTGGACATTTCTATCACCAACAACAAGCCCATGAATAGAAGACCAAACCAAGGCATCATACACTAGCTTCTGAAGCAAGCTTCCATCAATATTATGAGGATTGAAAATGGGTTCCTCCAAAATTTCATTTTGGGTATCAATTGAGTCTAATTTGGTGCAATTTACGGGAAGAACTGAAGAATGAGACATGTTTTTTATGCAAATTTTGGGAAGGTGAGAATGGGATGAAGAAGAAGTGAGCGTAAACAAGAAGTGTGATCTGGGTTTAATAGAAAGAGAGGTTGAGAGAGACTGAGAGCGAATTTGATTAGCAGAAGTTGAAGGAGGGGTAGACAGAGCTAGGCCTCCACTTTCCATAATAATATTCTGTGTTCTTTCCTAAAGCAATGCACCACCTATAGGCTATAGCCGCCGGACTGAGTTTTGTTCGGTTCCGAGACTATGGTATAAGCATTGTCGAGTATTGCGGCTAAGTACCAAACATGCGAGCATGCAATAAAACAAAGAGGATTATTGCGTTGATTTGATTCCTATCCAAATCGGAACCACCGCTCTTTTGACGATAAATGCTGCTCTAATCTAGTCTCAACGGCCGTTGTTGGAATATCCCTTGCTCTCCTAACCGCCAATCTGGCTTGAGATACGTCCGTTGACAAAATTGTCAAATCCATTGGTTGAATAATTTATACGTATACTATCATAGGAATGCCGTTTACTTTGTCTGGAATAGAATTATAGAACTAAGCAAAATTCGGCTCGGTAAACCGTTGGTTATTATCAATTGATTTTCGATTGTAGCCAAAAGATATAATCAGATCATCGAGATATTTGATTTAGTTTGATTGAGAAATAGCTTATTACAATTTCTCTATTTGAAGAACAAATAGAGTAGACAAAAAATATGGTAAGTTACATATGATATTTTTAGAACATATAGTTTTTATTTTATTTTCAAATAAGTTGGTTTGTTTTGTTTATTTAATCTTTATTATGGCATACGGAAGTACAACACTGTGCTAAGGTCAGCAACCATGTGACTTTGCCTAGCTTAACCACTAAAAGCAGCCACACAATCACATTGAACTAAAGAACAACTCAGTCGCACATTGGCTTCTCCCAAGGGTGTCAAATTGCCTACCTCTAAAAAAAGGAAAAAAAATATCAAATTGCTATCAAAGTTGTATGTAGACAAAAAAAAAAAAAAAAAAAAAAAAAAAGAGATTCTCTTAAAAGTTTTTGAATCCAGACACAAAAGCAACATAGTAACATCAAAATGCAAAGGTATACCAAATCTCTTGGGCAAAGTAACTTTGGCTCAGAAGGAAGTTATTCGAACGTCCCTCCCTAAAACAATTTGATTCGAAGTTGTTCTTGGGCCAAGTATCAAAATTATAAGGCTAATAAGACTCGTTTAGGTCCTGTTTAATAGGATTTGATAAAAGTAGTATTTAGATTAGTTCAGAATCACTCAAATCACATCAGATTAGATCAGAATCATTCAGATCAGATCAGTTCAGAAATGTTCAAATAACTATCAGTGTATTTGGCTCATAATTGATACTAATTCGTTGAAATTCAATCAAATATTTAACAAATTCAGATCAAATCAGATCAGATGAGAATTATTCAGATCAGTTTAGAAAGATGCAGTACTATCAAACGGAGCCTTACTTTGGAGAAACTTTTTTGGTCCCGACTCTTAGTTTTCCTATCCTGTAGATTAACCCAAAATGACTTTATCATTCTAAAATAAATTACGATAGTCAGAAATTTTAGCATTTTCATAACCTTGAATGTCAAATCCTAGATTCGCCCCTAATAGTGGGACATGGTGAGACGAAAGGAATGACAACTCAACTAAATGGGTTTCAAATCAATTACAAATGATAATAATTTACTCCATGTAATAGTACTTTTCAAATAGGACATGATAAAAAAAAAAAAAATTAATTAAGCTGATCTCGTAATAATTGGGTACTAATGCGTAGGCTAATACATCATAGACTTTGCACTAATAAGTTGAACTGATGACTTTGAGCCAACCTTCAAGATTGATCTCAGAGGCCTAACATCCCTATCTACGCATGTATTTTGCCCATACTTTCTCCTTTTCTTGTTCGGATATATGATTTCAGGCTCATCTTTTATGCTAACCATTTTCCTTGGAGCTTTACTCTTAGTCCCGATTTCGCCGGACGACTTCCGTTCATCTCCCCAACAACCCCCTCCTTTGTTATCAAGCAATGCACACGTTTCATCTTCAATGTCAATTGTTGCCAAGCACTCTGAGTCTTCGAGTCCCTCGATCAAGCCAATACCCATTGGTTTCATTTGGAACTTGGATTGTTGAGCAATGCGGCCGTGACCTGAGGTTCGGATTTGTTGGTGCGTGATCGGAGGGCCTAAGGTGACGGGTTTAAATGCTTGTGCAGCTAAGGTTTTCATGATGAAACAGAAGAACCTGTGGCAAATGCCGGCGGACTGAAGCTGCTTCTCATGTCGATCCATTTCGGGTTCAAGGAAAGGTTTGGTTCATTGTAACGCAAAACGAAGGTTTATGTGAAGAAATCATGACATTCCTGACAAGTTACAAGAAGTGGAGTGCAAGTGAAGGAAAACAGATATTCTTTCCTTGTCTGGAAATACAGGCCAAATGAAAGCCAAGAGTACATTCCCTCAGGAAAATTTGTGGGTCCTTTTTCTTATCCGTATTCTCAGGTGCTCCTAAACTTGGAACACTGTAACATACTGTAACTAATGTCCACCATGAATATATGCAGAAATCAGGAACAACTTTATTCATATCCATAAGTTAGTTATACAGCCTGGAAGGCGAAAAAATAAGAGTTTGAACTTATGCCTCATCAGTCAGCAGTTCGGCACGAAAGCAAAATTCATGAAAACTACATGTGATATATAAACTCGTTCTCGTCTTACAAAATTGTTTGGCAGCAAGCAAAATCTTCTTTGCAACTGTACATGACAACCAAAGCTAGGTCGAAACACCTAAGAAGGAGAAGAAGAAAGTCGTCCACATAGGCGCCAATATGCTCCTGCATGAAATAAGGACTTCTCGAACACCCATATATCTTTAACAAGCACCTATCCATTGGAGTAAACAGTAAAATGAGAGGATAAAACGATTCAACACACTGACTAGCAACTGCACTTGCAATAGAAACTAGGAACTTCGTCACACACACACACAAAAAAAAAAGAGAGAGAACCTTGAAAAGATGATATAAAAATGTCATAGTACGACATTACATCAGATGAACCCATGCCCCTAGTAATAGTGGATTTTGACAACGGAAAACATGCAGGAAAATCTGGTTTGCAAAGTCGGTGAAATTTCTATTTTGTTCTATACTCCATATTTGTTATATAAAATAATATTGTGGACTGGAATTTAGGGACTTGCGTCTTTTAATGATTTCAGATTTTCAGAGCACTGAAGGGTTGGACACTGGTCTGAAGTTCTAGAAAAATTATGTCAATTAGTAACAGAAGGCGAACTACACCATACAAAAACTTGCTAGGTGTCACTAATTGTAGATCATTCTATGTAAAAGAACTTTCGAATTTGGTACTGCAAAAAAGAATTTCCAACCCAATATACGAGATCCACAATGCGTACCATGCAGTTGACATAAAGGCAACAAGTAAACAACAGTGACATAAGGTCCCAGACGCAATAAAATGGTATGGAGATATCATACACTCATACTAGACGTCCAATACAAGCATTCGGGTATTTTTAGACATATCGAAGGTGGATATCACAAGCAGAACATTGCTCTAATCAGTGGTAAACTGTAAATTCATAGTACCAGAAAAGGAATACTCGTACCTCTTTATTCTTATCTCCGGCAACAACAGCACCCTTAGAATCATAAGCCTCAAACTTCTGCAATAGAAGGTATCACGTTAAAAGCAAAACATTATTGTTCATCCAACTTCATGTTAGGAGAATAATAAGACAAAAGTATAATTCAATTGTAATTTCATGCAACAACAACAACAACGAAGCCTTATTCCCAAAATGATTTGGGGTTGGCTACCATGAATCGTTATCTGTAACCGTCTTGTGCATCAAGTAATTTCATTCAATAAGCAAACACTGCAACAGGGTTCTCAGGGGAATTGAACAGCTAATCCTGTAGTCCATTCCATTCTATATGGATAATTATGCTCTTAAGCTATCATTAGTAATTTTATCTACAAATAATGTGATCATTAGAATGGTGTGTACTATTACAACGACGAGAACATTTTATGAGTAGTTAATGAGGCTGATCTCTAGTATCTCTGTTTCATCATATTTGGCATCTGAAAGAATTCAAAACATGAATAGGAAAGAGAGGTTCGATTGAACAAAATATTAGCTCAAAATGCTTAGTGTTAGATGTTCAAATCTTTGTGGACCAAACAATTAAATAGAAACTTCACATCTTCAAACGATTTCACTCAAGATTTGTTCTTGCACTTATTCCACAGCCATCGTGGTTTGTGCTTCAGACACACACACACCCCAAAAAAAAAAAAAAAAAAAAAAAAAGGAAAGAAGGGTTGACTGAAATTTCTGTTAAACCAACACTGAAGCACACTGTACAATACTAAAGCTATTAACATAACAGGTACTCATGAGTCAAGACTAGCTATGATCATTGAATTATAGTCTAACATGTCTCAGCCAAGAAGGGAACCGATGTAAAAACATCAAGAGTAATTACAAATAAGTTGGATACAGATCTCACGAGGTGTTCTGTGTGCAAAACAATACCTGCTTTGTAAGAAACTCAAGCGTGAGCTGAATGAAAACTTTATTAAGGTTATTGCGGTCGACACCAATCTGAAAGCAGAACAGATTTGATTAGCAGTGCGTATAATAAGGTGAAATTTGTAAACCTAACCTGTTAAAAGGTCAAAACTTCTACTCCAGGGATTTCTGCCTTGCACAAGGACCAAAAAGGTTTCTAATTTCTCTCTGCTTAAGAAAGAAAGCTCCAAACAAAAATTTGTTTGAATTAAGCTGTTAGAAGTTAGTGACACTTTTGATTATCTATGGGAAAAGTTGTGTTCTACATTCCTTGGGCTAAAGCTGGGGATGCTTTTAACGGAAGTCCAATCTCGTTCATCTAACAAAATTGGACTTCTTTGTAACTTATTGCCCTTGAGGACTCCTTCTCCACATTTGCTCTTTATTTCCTATAACAATAGTTATATTAACAAATCATTGATCATATTTCTAATAATTGAATAAACAGTTCAAATTTTCTACTCCAGGGATTTCTGGTATTCCTCCAAATTGCCTTAATTTCCGGTTCAACTTTCTCTCCCTTCAAACATTTTAAACTTGTGTTCAGGCAGCACGCGAGAGCAGGCTTCAGCTCAAATCGTTCTCGTCCATAACATTTTCCGAGCTTGGACTTGTACTTGTGCTGCACTACCCTGTGAGGCTGTGAACCTTTTACAGTAACATACACTGAAACATTATCTAGAGGCCGCTAGTTGCATTTTATGATGGTTCCGTAGAAATTGGGATTCAAAACATGGATGCTCATCACCTAACTACGCCTCAAACACTGCTAGCCGTACTAGGAACTCTAAGGTAAACGACTTATAGGTTAGCTCGAAGGACTCAACTTAATTCTAAAGAGTGAATCCACTGAAATCATCATAAATTCCAAACTATTCATCCTTAGAAATTGAGGCCACCCAATTGGCTCCAACCGCTTCTCAATCACCCTCCTTTTGTTCACCCTAGACCCTACCCTACTTTCCTTTGATTTGGAGTACCTCTCCCAAACTGAGTGGTTGCTAAATCCTACTCATTATTTCATCAACACCAAAAGCAAATCTAACGTACAAGGATTATAAACATAACGATAATTGAAGGGGAGACTTAAACCATCATCATCCTCTAATCCTACATCATTTTAGGGCTGAGTTTGCCTTGAAGAGGCATTCCGAATTGATTTTTAAGTTTTAAAAGGCTTGTGGAAAACTCCCGCATTGTAGTCGACTCTCCTCAAAATCACCTAAAACATCCCAAAACCTCAGGTTTCTCAAAAATGGGTAATTCACCAAAAACAAACGAGACACAAAACCTAACTCTTAACATTTCCATTATCTCCCAAGAAATCTACATCCTATGTCCCGTTTTGAGTAGCCTCAGGCCAACATGAGATTCTTTCCTTGCCCCGACCTACCACTACCTCCACTCCTCCAGCTCACCCGTCAAAAAATATAATCCTATGCAACCCCATAACAAAGACGGAATCTTTAAACAAAGATTTTCTCTATCTCCTTGTCCAAGCTCTCTCCACTTGCCTTCCTCCCTAGACCCAAACATAGTCTGAGCCTTTTAATGATCCTAACTTGAGTAGGGCCATGCATGAAGAAAAGAGTGCTCAAATTAAAATGGACATAAAAGTAGAGTTTGGTAACAGATAAAATGTATGAACATTGATATTATTGATATTATACTCCATCAGATTGCAAACATAAAAAGGGACATCTATGAGAAACAGTTTTACTTTACAAAGTTCGCAGATGGACTTCCTCAACTAATACAGATATGTGTTGAGAAATCAACCCTACCCAGTTTGCTTATCTTCACAACTTATATTCTTAAATAACAAAAGGGAAGGAAAAAGTGAATGATAGAAACTTACCAATCGAGCTCGCAGAGTTCGGATTTTAACAGCTGGCTCAATCAACTCCCAATGAACCTTCGCCCACACAGATTCTCTTTGTTTGATCTCATTCTTCAACCCCTTTAAGTATGCAGATTTGTCTTCTTAATTAATCAGGTAAAAACAAATTTTATGAAAACATGTGAAAATTGAGTTTTGAAGCTTACTGAGAACATGTTTTCTGTAACTGACTTCCTCAATGATGATTTGTCGCCATCCGCCACAAGCCTATTTATCTGCAGAAATAACATCTTCAGTGCATATACTCGAAATTCAATTCAGATCTCAATTAGAGCTGCTCATGGGACGGGCTTTGAGTGATCATGGATCAAGATACGCAAATTTTTGTTCCTGCGTTCTTTCCGATTCAAATCAGTAACAACGCTACTAAGATCCCTTCACAATATACAAGTGAATCCAAAACCCTTGAAGCAGCCACAAACTTCAAAGGGTGGCTCTAATGCAGAGAGAAATATGCACTACCTCTTTATATAATTCAAAGGCCTCGTTATAAAACGCCTTTTTTGAATATCCAGTTTTCCTCAATTTGGCAACTGCATAGGCATTTTTGAGCTGCAGACAAAAAAGTGTGCATGATATTGACTTTAGTCACTAAAAGGAAACAAAAAAATAAACAGTACATGAGATGTACTAGAACTTTACCTCTAAGATCATATCTTCCTTTGTTCTTTTCCATCCAGTTCTAGTGAACCATCTGGGATAAGAAAAAATATGGTGTTCACAATAAATGTGTAGAGTGCAAGAATAACTAAGAACATATAGACCGTTAACTATGCATCTTATTACGTTTCGAGTAAGTCTTGTGTGAGGTGTGAGACGGTCTCACACTAACTTACCATGAGACCATCTTTTTTATATAAATAGTGACCTCTTTTACGTTTCTAGTAACCATCATATTTCTCTTAGTGATTGCTTTGATTGATTGTAAGATTATAACATCCCATATAAAACGAGTAAATGTGTTACCTTATAAAGTATGCCTAATTTTATTTTTCGTGGCCCTTTTAAATCACAACTGATGTGGTTAAATCGTAAACTAACATGATCATAAAAAGCAATATAATGATCACAATGAATGTTAAATTGTTCACTTTTAAACCAAATAGTGGTCTCACAATAAGTTAATGTGAGACCGTCTCATATGAGACTTTGCCTTATGTTTCAGTTTTCACTCAAAGTAGTAATATTTAATATGAGATGGCAATCAACTCAAAAATCATGACTGAACACATAGTGGCTCGCCGACATTCCCGTCACTTCATTATGGCATCCACAAACCATATCAAAGAACAAAGCTGTAAGAAACTCTGTACAATTCTTCCCCAGTCCATCTTGTATTCATATCATAGCATTCTCCACACTCCACAATGAAAAGTCAAATAGGGAAATTATTTGAAGTCAAAAGAGAAGAATGTTTTAGACAAAACAAATCCATTATATCCTATCCTCCACCAGAAGACACAAAACAACACCGAGTATGGATACCGTAAGTTTTGAACACTTGCACAGAAATGACGAATTAGCAAATTCACCACATATACCAATAGGTTGTTGTTTAACAACCTGTTGAAGTGACACCCAAAATACTCCACATATGAGTGTCCCACATTAGAAAACAAGAAGAGATTTGTCCTCCATATAAACCAAGGGGTTACTCCTCCTATTGCCAATTGGTTTTAGGATGGAACCTCCTTGGACTTATCAAGTGGACTCTCTCTTCTCCTTACGGGTGTGGCCAGGCCTGCGTAATTACACATGGTATCAGAGCCCATGGTTGAAGTCCTGGGTCTCAATTAATTAATCTGGGCCAAAAATGCCGATAACTCGGTAAAATTGCAGTCCGGCTATGAATGAGTCCGGTCTGTTCTTAAAAAAAAGGGACCTCATATGTGAGAGGGGAGTGTTGAAGTGACACCCAAAATACTCCACATATGAGTGTCCCCACATAGGAAAACGAGAAGAGATTTGTCCTCCATATAAACCAAGGGGTTACTCCTCCTATTGCCAATTGGTTTTAGGATGGAACCTCCTTGGACTTATCAAGTGGACTCTCTCTTCTCCTTACGGGTGTGGCCAGGCCCGCGTAATTTCACACAACCTCATCTACATGAAACAAAAATTTACTTTGGAGTCAGCTATTGTGACTCGTGAGTTTTTCGACGTTCCAGATAAATGACACAACTTTTGAACAGAAACTTCGATGGAAGATAGTTGCAGAAAGAATGAGAACGTTTCACACCTTTGCAAAAATGAGATTTTTGGTCGAGGTCCATATGGTTCATAGATAACTCCGGGACTAACCATTGCAACTTGAGCGGCTCCCTGCATTGCAGATAATTTAGACAACGCAAGGCATCTCTTGAGACTTCGGAATACAATTAGATGTGAGAAAGAAGCTATAACTCAAGTAGGTGCAAATAGATGAATATACATATCTTCATCTCTATCTAAGCATTACAGTGTCTTCGTGGCACCAGTTTACACATGGATACTAAACATACAGCACATTGCCTCAAGAAGCAATTGCGTGAAGTGAAACTGAAAAAATAATCATAGGTACACAGAGAACTCTGGTCGAACACCACAGCAGTTATTTAGTTGCATTACCTAAGTGCACATCAGGAGCTTGACAGTCAATCTTTAACGTTCATATGGTGTCTAACTCCTTGATTTGAGATTTTGCCAGAATCGCTTTGTCTTTAAGTAAGCAAGTGAATAAATAGAAGGGAAAACCAGAGGGTGACGCCCAATTACAAAAGAAAAGCAGAAACAAAAACAGTGAAAATCCACTGACACAAAGTATAATCTAGACCCACAAACAAAGCTGCTGGGTACTACATAAAACTGCCCTATTCCCTTGTGGATGAGTAAAAGACCAAAAAAGTGTCCAAAGCTTACTTTTTACCCCCAACCCATCTCCCTGAAAAAGACAAAGTTGCAGGAAGGGGATGAAGACTAATATTAAACATGTAACAGTCCACTCCAACTTACTTGAAGCAACATGAGTGCAAGAGATCATTTGATGGGACGAATGTTGAGGCATGTACATAGGAATACAAGGAAAATCTCAACACCCCGTGTAAAGACCATGAGAAATGAGAAGGTGGCCAAGATTAACAGCTCGTAAAAAGCCATATGTAAAGATATTCGATTAGAGTGATAACTCAGACATATTGAAAAAAAGCACCACCAACCAACGCTTCACAAATCAATACTAAAGCTCAGTATAACATACTCGAACAATGAAAGGCATCCAATTGTCGAACCCTTTAGGTAGAAGTGCAAAAGGCCTTATGAGAGTGGTGAGGAATGGTAGGCAAGAGAGCTTACCATTTGTCGTGTCTGAGGAGACGGTTGCACTTTCGTTGACATTGGCCTAGCTTTGTCCAAGAATACCGACAGCTCAGCAGCCTGAAATGAAGGAGTCATAACTAATCCCATTATGTTAATGTTGCATACAAGTATGATTATAACACATAGTGGAGCAAATCCATGCCGTCTGCATGCTTGCCTAGAAAACGTGTCTAAGCATTAAGGCTTTACCATTGTAGAGCGGAGCACCCTCTCGTGCTGCCGTGGGGCAACGGACAGTCATAGCTCTTAAACAAGGCAGCACACTTCTTCCCGATCGTTGCTTCAGGCCCTAATAATGCAAATAAAACATCAGAAGCTAAACTGTTGTATTAGTTCAGTAATAGACAGGTCCACACGGTATGCGACTTTCTCCTCTGGGCTTTAATGAAGAACGTTCCTATTATAAATTACAAGAGATTTCAAACCTATCATCATCCAGTAACAATGTTTACAGGGTTCAAGTAGTTATATTTACAGGCACAATTGAAAAGAAAATGAGTGACAAAAAGTACTAGCAAATTAATAGAGTAAACCAGAATGCTACATACAGGTTTCATTCTAGCAAAACTCTAAAATGAATGTACAGAAGTAGAACCACTAATAATCCAGCTCAGAAACAGGCCAGGCACTCAGGCAGGCCTTATTCATAACAGACAATAAACCGTATCACAAACGTCACATACCACACGAGAAACACGAGAAAACAGATAACCGTTCTTTCAGGTCCAGGCTCTCCCAAAAATATGACACTTCCCTTAAACTTGATCTTTGAAGTGTCAATCAGACCTCGAAAACCTCGTCCTTTCCTAAACCCACACCCTCCATCATTAACCACACCATGCACCATCGCAAAACTTGTCAATCCATGTGCAATGTACTATCGACCATAACCAAATGGTTCTCCACTAAACTTCAGCTAAAGGTCACATCAAAAGCCTACAACTTTCGAAACCAAAACCCGAAAACTTCCCCCCATTGACCTAAACTAAGCTAATTAAACTAACCTAACCCACTGATATGGCTAACAGAACCCACTCCAATCTACTATCCTCGCTACCACAAACCAAGAAATCGATATCACCCGACCCGAATCAACCCAATAAATCCAATAATTAAGCTAATTAAATCAAGGGTTTAATGAAAAATACATCAAATAATAACAAATCACAAAAAAAGGGCACAACTTTAAGAGCATTTACAAAAATGGGGTAGAATTAATTACCAGAAATTAAACCATTGGAATAACTTCTTGAGGTTGCAAGCCTGCATAAACACCCTCAACATTCAGGACTAAACAAAATTGCATATAATTAAAATAAAATTAGACAAATGAGATAAATTAAACGTACGAATAATAAGGGTGTTGCTGAATTTGGGTCAATCTTACAACATTTCGTATGATATTAGACCGTAAAAATGCCATTTTAAGGGTAAAAAAAAGGAAGGAATGGAGATCAACACCCCAGTAAATTTTTCGAAGTGTTTGAGTGAAGAAGACAAGAAGAAGAGGGGTTTTAGGGTAGTAGAGAGGGTTTAGTGACGTGTACAATGAAAAGGTTTTAGATTTGCATAAAATCATAGGAAAAAAAAAAAAAAAACAATTTTTTGGCAAATTTTTCCCCATGTTTTTGCAGTATTTGAGGAGTGGAATTTTCGGATTCGGAAAATATATTTTGCTCGCAGAAATGGGTTATGTAAGACTATTTTTGTATTTCTATTTTGGTGTTGATTAGGAGTATCTCACGCCGACAGTGTGGACAATCTCTCTATAAAGTGTGGGAGATTAGATTTCCAAGGATAGGAGTCTAACCCTTAATTACTTGATTATGTGATGCGAGCACTTAACGAACAAACCAATCGACTTTAGTGGAAATGGTGATGCTCATTTGATATTAAGATGAGCAAAGAGGTTGTATCAAGTGAGAAAACGCTTATATTGGTCGACTTCCATTGAAAGACGAATTACATAGTTCGTATATGTTCTTAAATGGGAATAGTAAGAGTTAAAAAGTGATATGATATAGCAGACTTAAACTAATTTTGATTTGGTCAATTACAAATAATTTTGGAAACATTGAAACTGAGTGGTACTAAAAACACAATACATTTTCATCATTAATACTAAAACTAAAATTGAAATACACACATTGCCATTCAGGTACAGATTGCTGTAATACAACCCGGAGCTTTATAATTGTACATTGGCAAATACTATTCACAAGATAATGTGAAATATCAACAAAGCCACAACTATACTGACAAGAATTTCTGAGCAAAAATGATATGAATATCAACACCAGTGTTGGCAAGCCTTCACTCTCTCAGCACTTTATCCAGCTGAACTGTGTCTATGTCCTCGATCAAAACAGGCACTCATCTGGTTGAATACGATCCCATTTTACGGGAAATACAAGCAAAACTCGAGATTTTCTTTACAAAAATTCATTTACAAAACTTTCGGAGTGCCAAAACAAGGAGAATCCCTAAAATGGTTTAAAAGATCAGAACCGGATTCTAATGCTCATGACTCATGAGTTACATCAGCAGCACCTGTTGGTGAGGCTGGTTCATAAGGCACGAAGCCTCGGCCACCAAAAACAGGTCTCATAAATTTATCATCAAACTTCCTCCAAATATGATGTACAGCTGATGTGGGATATCTCACAAACAAGCTTAAGCCCCTTCGTTGCTGCTGAGTATCATCATCGCCATTCTCATCTGGCCCCCCATTCTCGAGGAAAGGGATATTCAAGTATTCAAGGCTTGGAATATCAGTTGCATCTGAAAGTCCACGCATCGGACCTCCCAATACTGCGCTTATCAAAGGCTTGGTGGCTGTACCAAACACCTGTTCCCACACATAGAAAAAACTTCGATGTAAGAACTTTAGGGAAGATGAGCAAATACATGTAGTATTTCACTCTTTGATAACTTGTTCCAAAGATGCAAAAAATACGAGAGATAAGAAACTATAGAATACTGACCAGAGTACTGAACAGAACGACAATGATGGTACAAGTGATCATTAGTGATCTCTCACTTGATACAGTCTCTCCAGAACCTGACGAAAACTGTAACAGCAAAAACATTTAAGAGAGACGCAAAAAAAAAAAAAAAAAAAAAAAAAAAAAAAAAAAAAAAATCAGATGAAAAGGGATGAAATATGTGTTTACCGCATTATAGGACAAAGCCACGGTAACTGCACCTCTCATCAGACCAGCCCACCATACAATAACCTGAAGCTTTAATCAGTACAGGAAAACAGGAGCAGTTTTCTTAATAGTTTCAATTTGGACAGGAAAGTTCAGGAGTACCTGTCTACGGAATTCAATCTTATGTTCTTCACTCTTCTTGATACAATTTAATATACTTGCAAGAGGGAACACAAATGCTGCTCGTCCAAGCAAAACTAAACCAAGCATTGCGGAACTGACAGCAAGGAAAGTCCCTGCACTGGTATTGAAGAGCATCACTACATTAGTCATTGGCACAGTAGTAAAGCATTACCCACAACGGTTCAATTTGCTGGCTTGTGAAACCTCAAGTTAAGATTCATCAAACCCAACACTTCTATGCCAAAATGAAAGCTCCTCAACAATCTAAAGCCAGATTCTGTTTGAGCCACCAGAAAAAAATTCAACAGACTAATCAAGAAGGCCGGGATTTCAGTCTCAATTGTTGGAAGAAGTATTTTAGGTAGCTCAGAGGCAGCAACAGATAACGTAGGCCTTCTAGCAGGGAACCTACATTATGGAATCCCAAAACGATTTCAAGTAGCATGAAACCTGCATGACAGACCAAATCATGATTCACTGATTTACAGTTCTGTGATTCTGTCTGACATCGCATAAGTTCAAAAGGATTCCCTTTTCAATTGTTTCTATCTTTGAGTACTGGAAGTACATAGGAAAGCAGATGAGGTCATAAGGGTAAGCATACCTTGCATTGCTCTCCCTCCATTTGTCAATGTCAAGGGTATCCATACCCACATACAGGAATATAAAGGTCTCTGAAATAAATGACATTGTAGCAAAAGCATGCCTGCAATTGCACAATAACCAAGGATTAGTCGTTCATATAAGCCGCTTAGTGAGAACAGGTTTTCTTTCAGTGAGTCTCGATGTTGGGAATCTTAAGATTATTTCTTCCAGTCGTATGCGGAGAGCATACAACTGGAAGGATTTTACATTCCAACACTAACATAACGTTTCAAAACATGTACAATGAAGCTTAGTATGAGAGGGACAAAGCTCTTACTTGGAAGTTATCCTTGAGCTCTCTGATACATTGTGCCATGTGTAATGTGACATGACAACCCCGCAAAAGAATACAGTCAAAATGCCACTAAGACTCATGAGCTGTATGAAGAAAGAAACCAATCATCAACATCCAGCGAGTGATGGCTTGTCGCAAACACAAATACAACAACCATCTTACAGAATGCAGATACCAGATAGACTTATAAACTAAAAAACTTAGTATCTACGATTTTGTGTACGTCTAGGTGTTCTACCCTTGCGACTACTTTATTTTTCAGTTATCAATATCATTAATATTTCAAATAATAAAATCTTAACATCACCATAAGAAATCAGCATGAAAAGCAAGTAAATGTAATTCTTCAGCGCTAATAAATAACGATACTCCCCAACTCATAACATATTCATATATGTATATATTTAGCAGAGCACCACTGAAACACAATATCTAGAAATGTAAGATCAAGGAATTATATTTTCTTCTACTACAAGGGCGCTGATTATAAGCAACCTATCAAAATGTCAATCTTTGGTGTTCATACCTCAGCTATCATGTAAGACAAATAAGCCATGATCATCATAAGTGCAATTTCACGATCTGTAGAATGTCTGTCGAAAAAAGATAGGTATCAGATTTCATCATAGATTCCAGCAAATGGAATAAAACTCGCTATCACCATGTGGTTGCTGTTTAACAAGCACCCAGGCACTCTACAGAGGAAAAGGTCATTCAGAAAGTATCACAAAATAAAAGGACAAGCCCTAGAAACTTGGGAAACAAGCAATAGTCAATTACTGAAGCAATAACTACTAAATTTCAGTTTATGACAGGGTAAGAAAGGACTTTATTCATGGCAAATAAGAAACTTCACTTTTCAGATGCTCAACTACCCTAATTACATACTGTATGACATTTAGATGAGAGATAACTTATAAAGATTCAATCACCTTCCAATGTAGAGCTTCTTTATGAGATATGCGCTCAACAGGCCAACCTGTTAGGATTTAACAAATTGCAGGTTAAACGTCAAGTAAAGATAGAGGCATATCATATTAGGAATATATATGTGTAAAGGTAGAAAAACTAATAGCAGCATATGACCCAACAATGGATATCATTCACCCTAATGATGACAAAAAAAGATCTCAACGGTCAGAGGTACGCACTGGTGTGAGCTCAGCACAAAACCCACTCATAAAGAACCAAAGACCCAAGGTAGTGCCTCTTACAGGCACTTGCCATAGGGAATATTATGTCTGTCGAACATCTTCAATTGCACCCATACAGTCATAGAGTACCAAGCACAATCCTCTTGTAAATATGAAATGACAGATAGCATCAGCTCGAGTATGAACATAAAAGTAAATGAACTTACTAATACTCCAAGAACAGTGCTGCTGATGAAGAGGTAGAGAAAAGTCCCCAGTAATGCTAAGGCAGTCATGGAACCCAGGGTGCTCAAATCAAGTGATTGGACTGCATTGAAAAGCACAATGGAGGTTGCATCATTTACAACTCCTTCTCCAAACACTATACTGTAAAGAAACGGTGTTTCGTCCTGACTCAGGACCTACAGAGAACAAGAAATATCATACATGTCAACGGAGCACTGTTAAAAAACCAATAACCACGTATCTTCTTTCATTTTTAATCATACCTGCAAAGTACAAACAGAATCTGTGGCCGACAATATGGCACCCATGGCTGCAGACAAATTAAGTTCGGTAAGTCAATGAATGGCCATGCCCAGAGAACACAACTTTAAATAGCTGATACAGTAAGTTACCTAGATAGTCATTCACAGTAAGCTGGGTCAAACCAATCTTCTTGAACAGAAAGAATACACCTGAAAGCCAAGGAAAAGGGTCACTGCACAAAGTTCTCATGGATAAATAAATTTCTTACTAAGTTCTAACAATCGAATCAACCAAGCTTTAGAGATCTCATTGAAAAATAGCCACAAATGACAAGCTTTTCAGTTTTCGCATACATAATGGGTTAAGAGCAAAGAATAACATGGGATTAGCTTGATAGACATTATGCTAGAAGTTTCAGCCTATAGTTACGTGCATCTGTTTTACTTGAAACTTGACACATATAGCATACGGAATCACTGATTCACTGGTCTTACCTGCCGATACAAGGCAAAATGATATACAAGTGCCCAGCACCCCAAACGTCAAAATGATCGAAAAGTTCTTGAAAAATTGTTTTTTCTTGACCTGGAACCTACAAGTATTCAAAGCTCCAATTAGATCGGTCTCATCCTATTCTGCATTGCGCGAAATATATAACCTACGTACATCCTCTATTTTGAAGGACCTTTATAAAGAGGAATAATGACGAAAGGCTTCTTCGAGTCAAGTACTGAACACCCAAAATGAAGCATATGAGGTGTAACCGTGTAAGACGATCATAAAGGTAGCAAGTTGGAATACTAAAGTAGCATGATATGGAATCATGGATTTCAGTCGCCAGGCACTTATATCACTAAATCTTATGGCAGCCTGTATACAAATCTAATAAACCAAGCTTACCCTGCATTGAAAATGATTGGTGGCAGTAGGTAAATAAAGAAGAGCTCTTCATTAAACACAAGTATGCGCGAGCTCTGGCCTTTCTTTATCCATAATACAATTCCTCCAGTTACCAAGCCCTACATAACACCAATAAACTCGGTCATATACCTAAAAAGAAACAAAAGGCACCTTACAACAAATATGCATTATGCAAACAGGCCATCTGTGTTTAGATCTCACTAGCAGACCTCATAAATTAATTTCCTGTTAAGTCAAGAAGATGTCAAGCGATGAGTGACGGAAGAGATAAATGGTTTTGGTGATACTAGAATTCCAAAAATGGTGGCTTGATCGACCCTCCGTATGTATCTATTCTCTATACCATTAACAAACTGATTCCAGCCATGGTTAATCAGTTTGAAAAGAAAAGTTATTTGTAGAGACAGAATCAAGCAAGATGTTAAGCAACTGTCAAACTGCCATTCAAGTGCCAAAGTTAGCTGGCCAACATAATACAAGAAGCTGGGGAAGTCAACTGATTTTTGATGTGCTTCTGTCAACTTGTGCTGAAGATCAAATCTTTCCATTTCTAGCCTACCTAACTTCGCAATCTGGGAAGTTGTTGTCTTCCTTCCATGTTGTGCATGAATAGCACGGATACTCAGAGAGGGCAAGTTATCTTTCTCTAACCTCCTGAAAATCTTCATTATTTAGCACTAGCTCATCAAGTACCAATCAACCATCTTCTCAACCTAATCAATGTCAATCAACTCGTACTCTCACATAGCCACGGCCTCTTTTGCGAAATAATCATGTTTCAAGCTATTGTCAGCAGCCACTGCCTCGAAAAAGGCACCAGGCTCAAGATATACCAAGCTGTGCCTTGATCATTACACTCATGCCAAGGTGATTACCACAATCCTCATCAAATGGATCTCGAGTAGCTGTTTCTGTTCAAATGCTACTCAATAAGCTACCATTCCACCACCAATTGGATATTAGCCATAACCCAACCCCCCCCCCCCCAAATTAGCCCTATCACTAGGATTTTCGAGTGGCGGTTTCTGTTCAAACCCAGATCATAAACTTTGTTTCTGTATCCCCATTCCATTTCCACCAACAACAACATCAACATCCAATTCAATTACACATCTCTACTAAATCTCATTCCAACAATGACTAAATTTTTATTCAATTATTTGCAGAAATACAACAAACATTCTAAAATACTCCACATGAAATCTACTCTATTACAACAAAGTTTCCAACTTTATGCAAACCCATATCAAAGATCAACCTAGCAAACCCAAGAAATGAAACTTCAACAAGAATCTACACCACAGACCCACATAAAATCACAGCTTAAAAGTTAATAAAAACATCAAAACTACACTTACAATAATTTCGCAAAAAACAAAAAAATTAGGGGAAAAGAAAGAAAAGAAAGATTTATACCAGAAGAAGGGAAGTGATAGATTCATTAGCCCATCGATTTTCCTCCAACAAATGTCCAATAATAATACAAAGCAGAATCAAGCTGAAGAACACTGTTATTGATATTACTGTTGTTGTATCAAATGGGGATTTTTCATTTAGAGGTAATAATAATAATGGTATTTCAAACATCTTCACAAAATGAAGAAACAAAAAAAAAATCCCACAAATTTTTATTATTTTAGCTCCAAATTTTCAGCATTCAACTGCAGAAAAAATGAGCTCAAAATCTTTATTCAAATTTAAATAAAAAGTGCTGAGCTTTTTTGGGCAATCATTAATCAACATTTATTTATAGTTTTGATAAGAAAATTAATTACTTTCCAAACTTAGGAGAGAGAGAAAAAAATAACATTATTCATTAAATTAAACTATGATTTTATTTCAATATGATGGTGATGAATGATCAGTCCAATTTCTTTTTTTTTTTAATTTGATTTTTCTTCTTATAGTTTTACTTCTTTTTTTTCTTTTATTAAGACTGGTCTATTTTGTGATTCTATGTTTCGCGCCCCTACGGTAAGATGATGGCACGTGGTGTCTTGTTGTGGAAGCTAAGTTATTTTGCTTAGATGGCAGAAGGTGATTGGTTGTGGGAAGTGTAATGTTTGTGGGGTTAAATGTAGGAGATTTGTAAGATTTGGCGGGCAAAAACAGTGATAATTGAATATTTTAATAGTTTAATATTAGTTGTGTCGGGGTGGAAGACAAAGAAGGGCCTAGAATGTTTTTGTCGACGTGTGTTAGTAAGTCGTGATCTACTCTCTTTATTCGTTGTCCGTCTTTTTTTTTTTTTTGAAAAATTTGTCAAAAAATGTTTTAATATTGTTATGATCTAACAAATATTATTATAGATGTTTTCTTAATGTACAAATTAATCTAGATTTGATCCATAAAAATGCAATGATGGTCTTCGGATCACGAATATGAGTGTTTAAAGTATGTGCATGAGAAAAAAAAAAAAGGTGAAAGTTTTTATCAATTTACTAATTGAGTAGACCTTAACGAAAGTAAGCTGAAAATAAAGATTTACTACATTCTTACATCAAACGAATGAGTTTCATTTACCAACAAAAAAATTTCTCAAAAAAAAAAGGAAGATTGATTTGACCGTGCTCTGAAATTGAGTTGTATGTTTTGCAAATTCAATCAATCAATCGGTTTGCAGATATGACATAATATTTCTCTCATGGAATGTCATACTGCAATCTGCAATTACTAAAAGTACGCAATATATCCAAGGTGAAACGAATTATGAATTCTCGTATGTTGAAACATAGCTATCCAATATGAAGTGAATTATTGAGTTCACACATTTTAAAACATAGATATCTGAATCAGTCAAGTCGACGTAAACGGGGAAAGTTGAATTATTAAAGACGAGCACGTATGACAAAACTAGAAACCCTTATAGATCAAATCTACAAACTGCCTCAGTGCCCCTTTTAGCTCCCTTCACTCTACAACAAAATAATTTTTACTCCGGCTTCTCATGTATCAGAAAAGGTCATTTTAGTTTCTGGCCAGCAGAAACTTGTTGAAGGTTTTGGCCGAGTAGTTTCCTGCAGAAAATTATTATAAGCACAGGACCAACGCAACAAATCAGACAAATTCCAAGCTATAGACATGTTGGGGTTGATCAATCTGTGCTCATCTTTGCTCGTGTCTGAGAGACGGTGATCATTAGTATTAAGAGAGATTGAGAATAAGCATGGAGATGGTACATCCAAGAATCAAACAGTTTGTGTGTGCCCACGGTATGAATGAATGAAAAATGTGTGTAAATGATACAGGAAACTGATGAATACTGCATCTAGCTACGAAAGCCGCCACAATGTAAACAAAAAGGGAACTCAGGGACTCTGTACATCCATTTCACTTGAATTGAGAGAGAAGCTCGCTTAAGCATCCCGCAGGGAACTGTAAAACCAATACCACCACGGTTTAGCCTTCGAACATGTAGTCCATTAAGAATAAGAATTTCAACAGGAAAAATAAAATAAAGAGGTTACAACACAGACACAGAAAGCTAGTCATAAGTCACAAAATTGGAAGCTTGATGGGTGGGGAAGGGGCAAAAGGTGCCCTTATATGGGGATCAGTAAACGAAGTAAAGGCGCGGAAGGAGAAGATAGGTCATCTTCCGCTTAGACAAGATCCACTCTGACAAGGCGGACAAGCCTGGTTAAGTGGTTATTAACTTATGATTCACAGAGGCACAGATCACTGCACCACATTTCGGTGAGAATATGGTAAATAAAAGCCCATAAAAACCTATAATACGCTCACACGTCAACCCCAACCCCAAGTTTTTCCTAGATGAACTCTGAACGCATCCCCGGGTGCTTGTCAACAGCTTCATGGAATGTCATGAATGATAATAGAGCCAGGGAGAACAAAGCTATATCTTATCCTAGACATTCGTAATATCAACTCCTTAATTCCTTATGCACCTAGGAATTTTCCTCAATCGGCTAATCTATTTATCCTCATATTTTCAAAATTCTGCCATGTCCTTAATAGCTTTAGCTGGTAATCCAAAAGTCCTCTTCATATTCCTTCATAGATTTGTTTGAAGTCTCAGCATGAATTATAGATGGAAGCAAGGAACACTACTCAACTTATCCAAGATGAATGATATTGAAATAAGTACGAGTATAAACCTTCTCTGCCATAATAATAACAGTAATAAATAATATATCAGCACTTGTCCTCAATGAAGATGCTAGATCATAATCGAACTTGCCATACCTGCTACCGCAAAATTACAACTACAACAGAGTCAAGGACAAAGCAGCACTACGAAGCTTCACGCCTTCACTCTCCCACCTATTCTGTGGGCCAGTTGCTCCAGCAACAATTGCCTACACCATAAAGAACAATCGAGATGAGAAACAACATGTTTAACCTTCAGCAGGCATTTAGTAGGGGGAAATTAACTGATACCCTTTCACAGGAGCATGATTCTAAGACGAACGTTAGTTTAGACAAAAATTCTTCATTGCGCGCTCAAGGAAGTAGTTCAACTGAGTCACACTAAGGTCTAAGGGCCAAGTCAATCGAATCTCCCCCCATACACAAGTTGACCACATACCTTTCCTCTATTAACAGCTGCAACCAATGCAACATGCTGCTCATCTCTACCAAACTCATAGAAATAGTAAGTCCTGAAGACATGAGATATAGAATAATGAGACCATGTAATCTCGAAAGCAGTCATGAAACATTTAGCTTAATCGATATAGTATTTTCACTCAATTCATATGTGGAGGATTTATAACTGAAATTCGGACAACATGACTATAGACGTCTGATGGGATCAATATAATTCAATGGAACTAATACCTGAAACCTTCGTCTTCTTTAATTTTCACAGTTCGAGCAGAGTATAAAATAGCCCCACCTGTTATGGCAGCAGGCATAAAACTAAGATAATGGTATGAAGGCCAATCTTGTAACATACTCGGAAAATGTAAACCCTTCATGTTCTTCCAAACGGAAGGTATTAACTACTTCAACGTACCAGGAATGAAAAGCTTTGCCGCCTCTTTAAGTGAACCTAGATCAGAGATATCTTGAGCCTGCAATCCCCAGAAACAAGCATTTTAGATGAAAAATGATGTTCTTCGTTTCAGTAAACACCTAAAGTGCAATTTATTTATACTAATCCTTTCGAGAGCTGAACTCTTTAAAAAAAAAGGAAAAGAGAAGGTCGACAGGCATTTCTTTGCTTTCAGTTTTCATCAAAACAGATTAAGTACGCATGTTACTACAAATTTCATGATGCATTACTAGCACAACCGCCTGAGTTACCAGAAAAGAAGTCTCACCAGAATATATTTGGATGTAGTCTTATAATGATTTGATAAACACCACGAAGTAAACATAACAAATCAAGCAATTACAATTCACAAAGCAGTCCCCTTGTGGAAATAATAGACCACTTATTAAACAAAGCAGATCTGAATTTAGTACACCGAAGTAACATGATAACAATGTCGTGAAACTAAACAAGAACGATAGGGACATTAGGGCCTAAGCAAGGCAGATCTCCACACTCCATTACACGGGAAGTGTGAGAATTTCTAATTGATGAGATTAATTCAAGGTACAATAAGGTTCCAAAGTATTACCTCTCAAGATTCACTTAAATGGGTTACAATTAAATACACTAATCATTCCAAGTTATGGACTTTCAGATATAGCCTTGAAAGACCACAGAATAAGGAGAAAGATGATGCCTTTATCAAGGTTTGGAGTTGAAGGAGCAATGCAAATTTGAATTGCGCAGCACACTTAGGAAAGCATCTTGTGTAGAGGCACCGACAGATGACCATAAACAAGCGCACCATAAATGCCTTCACCCACTCAGAAGTCAGAACTGCAAGGCCACAGGCTGTGCCACTGAAAGGAACCTGCCAGCTTGCTACAAGCAGACCAATCATCCGTGTGCTGTAGTCAATAAACTCAGAACCCTGTCCTCGTGCATGCTCCACTTAATTCGATGCCAGACCTCAGTACTCCACAATTCCATATATGCCAATCAAGCTCAAAAACAACCGTGACGGTGGGATTGAATATACCAAAGTGAGAGTCATGTTGACATAATACCAGCCAATAGTCCATGCCCATGAAGAGCTCAATGGTTGTGACTTGGGCCCGAAATTTTCCTTATTGAGTTCCTAACTTCCAGTAAGAGCTACCTCAAAAAAAAAAAAAAAAAAAAAAGTGGAATGGTCTGACAGCAAGGAGTCAAGGACACAGCGAGCCAAGTTCACCGACTATGTGTTTCTGATCGAAGTTAACCACAATGCACAAGAAAAAATTCTCAAAATAGAGATGGAATTCTAGTGGTGACTACCGTCTTAAGTTCAAGGGAGTCTAAATCTAGAGTTATATGGTAGTATGGCACTGAGGTCTGCAGTACTAGAATCCAGATCATCAGAAAGTGAGCAAGAGTTAAAAAGCAAGAAGAATTGTTAAATGAAATATAGGCTTAAGCAGCTCCATGATGGAGTCTCAAAAGGAAACCAAAAGCCAAAGCCAGGCTCAAAGACAACGCCTCCATTGGTGCTACAGTGGTAATCAACAGGAGGCTTAGAAGGAAAGTGGCCAGTTCATTTAATAGCTTTACCAGATACTTGGGCAAAAATACATGCAGCCTAACCGAATACTCCATGCAAGAACCACAGGACGTGCAAAGAAAGAAACGATGCACAGTTGCACAGAATATATAGATGGAAATATTATCATGAATTGAAAGGCTTGTGATGTTTAGCACTGTTACCAAGCAAAGCAAAAGCAAGAATTTTTAGTGGAATTCTATCTCAGTGAAATCATTTTTTCCAAATTGGAACAAACCTCTAAGAAGGTGATCTTCAGTGAGTTGGATGGCTTGATAATAACACTCAATACTTCATACCTGGAATATGCAAATGTGTAAGTTCTTTGTTTAAATACTAATCACTTTGTGCCAAAAACATGGACCTAGCAGATGCAAAGGTCATTTATCGCCAAAAATAGAGTTAAAATTATGGAGGTAGAACTTAATTATATGTAACCCTGAGCAGGAAGAGGAGGAAAGAACACTCGTATACCCATCAGTAGACGCAAACCGTGCAGCAAATGTCTTCGGCTTTACCTTATCTCCATAAAGGGACAATCCAGCATTATAATCCTTCAAAGAGAAATTGGAACTGAATCAATTAAAGCCAAGGAAAAGATCCATCTATAATATGGAAGAAATAAATTTGAATGTGGTATAAGTTACACCCATGACCCAGCAGAGCCCTAAGCATAAGAGTGATAACTGTTGAAGCCATATATGACTTGCCTTTCTTCATCTTATGATCACCACCTTAGTTAAATTTGCCGATCACCACCTTAGTTAAATTTGACAAAACGGGCATGGCCAACACACATAAAGTGAAAACCTAGTTCAACAACAAAGGAGGTTTCGTGCACAAAACCAACTGGCAATGGGAGGAGTAACTCTTTTGCTTAATCGATATTAGACATGCACATGAGACAACCAGAACAAATGGGTTGGAGCTATTCAACAACTTCCACTTTGATGAGATTTATAGTGAATTCTTCAGTGGTCATACCTCATAGTAACACCTTTAACTTAAGGCACTAGAACTTTTTCTTTTATAGAAAACTTCATTCACAAGTTGTTCATACACAAAATGCCTTCGAATTAAGACTTGCCAACCTACCGGAGTTCATTAACAACATTGCCAAATAAAGGGTTTTTACATACTAAAACATCATCTCTGAAACTTCCTAAATAACAACTCAGGCCAATACTAACGTTAAACAAACCCAAGTCGACTGGACAGTCACTTCTTCAATTTAGTACCACTCTAGGGTGGATTATTTGTAC
Organism: Spergularia marina; assembly: GCA_963680865.1. Classification (NCBI taxonomy): domain Eukaryota; kingdom Viridiplantae; phylum Streptophyta; class Magnoliopsida; order Caryophyllales; family Caryophyllaceae; genus Spergularia; species Spergularia marina. The sequence continues at coordinate 23,264,283 of OY804549.1, forward strand.
ACTCTCCGGATTGATTTTTACACTCCTCCGCATTCTAAGCATGATTTTACGCAACAATTTTCGCATCGTCTAAATGCTCACAAATTCAGTGCCAGCCAATTTTGCGTAATTTAACAAACAAACACATCAACTACCAAGTAATCCAATCCAAAAAAACAACAACAAGCAATCTTAAATTATTCCAAACCCATGATATAAACATACATCATTAAGATGATAACAACATTGTTCAACCACAGAATTAAAAATTAAGTGAAAAAAATACAAGAAAAATGGTAAAAAAAAAAAAAAAAAAAGGGATTAAACCTCAGGCTCAGTAATATCCTGAAACTGAGGAGGAACACGGATAGAAAACCCATCACCAAAGAACTGAAACCATGATTTCGTATTAGAAATGCCTGAAAGTATTGATTTTGAAGGAGTTTTAGAGGGTTCAGTGGCAGAAAGAGCAGTTCTTGGTTGGAGTGTAAGAGAAGCTATGCAAAGAGAGAAAGATTGGAAGATGAAATCTCTCTTTTTTGAGGTTATGGAGGAGAGAGAAGGAATGGGTTGTTCAGGGTTTTGTAGGGGTTTATGATGATGATGATGTGGTTGCAGAGAAGAAGAACAGGAGAGGAGAACTGCCATGGAAGTGTCAATTTGTCAGCCATTGCCACAGGAAGATGGAAGTGTCAAGATAATATGTGGGTTTTGGGATAATGTTTATTTAGTCACTTGGATAGGCCAACGTCGGATTGAATCAAGTGGTAAGCGGGTTGATTTCGTGTAAAAAGCAATTTAAGGTAGTTGCTATTATTCTATATATGAAAATTTTGGGTCAAAAGAGGTAGAGATCGGTTGTGTTTGGATTGTACTTCGACAACACGGCCTATTTTGAACGTTCCGAAAACATGTAAATATTGCCTTAAAAGGTTTAGAAGAAAAACATAAGAACTCTTTTGTGAAATGGGGCTAATAACTCGACTTTACAGGGCTAGATTCGTCATCGACTAGAGAGGCATGCATGTGTCTTGACATGTTTAAGAATCAAGAGTGGAACCAATATAAAAGAGTTAGGGATTGGTTGAGTTTAGATTGTACCCTACCTATCTTGAACGTTTCAAAAACATGTAAATATTGCCTAAAAGTTTTAAAAGAAAAAAAAAAAAACACTTTATATTAAATGAGACTACCTCAACTTTACGAGGTTAGATTCGTGTTTGGCTAAAAGGACATGTGTCTAATACGGAGCACGTGCTAAAGAATTTAGAGTCCAACCCATACTGAATAGGGTAAATGTGAAAGGAAATTTTTTTTCTCATAAGTCAGAACTATGACTATAATTAGTACGGTTCTTGAAAATTATTTATATCTCTCCAACTTTCAATCTAACGAAATATGTTACTCACTGCATTATTTTACATATAAAAAAAAACAAGTAAAATAATGTCATTTAGTCTTACTTGCTAGAAATATTAGGGTAAAAAGAGACAGAGATAAGTGAGTTTAGGTTGTACGCTGCCTAATGCAACGTTTTGAAAACATGTAAATATTGTGTTAAAGGTTTAGGGAAAAAAATATAATAACATTTTATAAAATGAAACAACCTCGACTTTACATGACTAGATTCACCTTTGACTACAAGTACATGTGTCTAGGACATGCTAAAGAATTAAGAGTTCAACCAATATAAAAGCGGGTGAATGTTAAAAGGAAATCTCTCTCATGAGTCATACTATAATTTAGCAGTGGAACTTTGGTAAACCTTAAAATTTCCAAGTTTCAATTTAACGAGATATGCTACCCATTACACTGTTTTTCACACAGAACCATAGACAAAAAATATCTTTTAATTACGTTAAAATGTTGCATCTAACCATTCTCAAAATCGGTCAATTAATTAGATTAGTAAAATGAAAAAAATTACTACATACTCATCACTGCTAAACTCTACTAATGTAAGTGACATCCCCATCATCCCATGGTCCAGGAACGTTATCTATTTGATTCCCTCCAAACTAACCAAATCCAAACATCAAACAAACACAAACCACCCAAAATCTTGGAACAAAAGAAAAACAATCACAAAACACACAGAAACTACCACTCCAAAATCTTCTTCTTCGCACTTTCTCATGAAACTCCTTCCTCAAACAATGGAAACCCTTCTATCTCCTCCCAAATTCTCATCACTTCTCACCCAACACAAATCACCAACAACACAACACTCAAATTCACTCTCCTACACAAAACCCATCTCTTGCTTCCTCAAGAAGCAACCATCTTTATCACAAAAATCACCATCTCTTACACTACCCTCAACTTGGGTGACTCCAATAAACCAGGGTTTAGCTGCTCTTGCTCTCTCCTTAGCTCTTACCTTCTCACCTGTCTCGGCCGCGGTTGCCTCTGAATTTGATGTTATTAATGATGGTCCTCCTAAAGAAACATATGTTGTTGATGACGCTGGTGTTCTTAGCCGTGTCACTAGGTCTGATCTTAAACGCTTGTTGTCTGATTTGGAGTCTAGGAAGAACCTCCGCGTTAATTTCATCACTGTTCGTAAATTAACTGTAAGTTTTTACTATGATCTTATTGGTAACTTTTTTTCTTTTTCTTTTTATGTACATTTCCCTTGTTTCATGATAATTGTAACTTTTTTAGTTGATACATGGTAGTTTAGATATTGTTGGATGATTCCGATTTCCGGGGTTATTAAGAACCATCTCAACCAAAAGTCTAAGTCGATGATTGATAGTCAATGGCTTTATACCATCTCTTGCTATAATTCTGCTCATTGCCTAACCTTGTATGGTGAATAATCCTTGATTATCATTAATAACATAGTTGGTATTTAATATTTATAATGCAAACTGACTCGGAATAACCCTAACCGTACCCTAGACTTTAGAATCTTCTTATTTTATCCTCTATCAGAAAATCTTCTCCTTAGGGTGTTTTGTAGGTCGGAAGGGGGTTCAGACGTACGCAACCTTAGCTTTGTGATTGCGCAAAGTAATTGTGTGTAAAACACTTGATCCACGTGAAATGATCATTCTGTAAGACATTTGATCAAGATGAAATGCCTGGACCCTGGTGCATTAAGGCTAAGTAGATGTTATCAAGTGGTGATACACTGATACACATTTTGATTTACAGGGTGGGCATGGGGTAAGTTGTACGCAACCCCTACCTCTGATTGTGTAGCTAGGCACATCACAGGGTAAAGTACTCATTGTAGATGAAGTGAACTGTTGTGCTCTTTGCTGTCCGTTTCTTGACCAGAAAAGGAACTGTTGCAGACCTTGCAGTAATGCAGTAGGCAGCAAACCATATTGTAAACATAGTGGAAGCTTCCCTAACACGAATCTCTGTTGTTTTCGAGGATATGTAGTTATGTATGCATTTGGTGCTTTTAACTTGCAGTGTGGAATGGTAATTAAGCCTGATCTGACGTAGAGTGTGGTCTGATGTTTTTCGATTCCAGAGCAAAGCCGATGCTTTTGAGTTTGCTGACCAAGTTTTGGAGAAATGGTACCCTACAGTTGAGGATGGCAACAACAAAGGGATTGTTGTGCTTGTCACAAGCCAAAAGGAAGGGGCTGTCACAGGAGGACCTGCATTTGTCAAGGCTGTTGGAGAAACTATTCTTGATGCTACTGTCTCTGAGAATCTGCCTGGTAAAAACTCTGTAATCAGTGTTTATCTGTTTATCACCATTGCCGGCTTTTGTTTCACGCAACTCATGTTAGACAAATACACAAGTCACTGAAAGATTCGATGAGTTTGAATAGGCTAAGATTTTGCAGTCAGAATGAAATGTTGATCATAGAAATTGTTGCTGTACTGCAGTTTTGGCAACTGAAGAAAAATACAATGAAGCGGTTTACAGCAGTGCCAAGAGACTAGTGGCAGCTATTGATGGTCTCCCGGACACTGGTGGCCCAACATTCAAGGACAACAAGCGCGAGTCCAATTTCAAGTCCAAGGAAGAGACGGATGAGAAGCGAGGTCAATTCAGTCTTGTGGTTGGAGGCTTGTTGGTCATTGCATTTGTCGTCCCCATGGCACAATATTATGCTTATGTGTCTAGAAAGTAGGCCTACATTGGTCGAGGCTCGCTCTAAGGTAAGTTGCCAATTTTGTAAAGTTTTATGTACAAGCACATACTAGTACAAACAAAAGTTTGACAATGTAGAAACAATTGGTCAATGAGGAACTTCTATTGAGGAGGGTCCATAAGAAATTCTTCCATTGTGATTAAGATGATATGTGCATTTTGTTTCCTTTTCTGCAGCAACATCCGAAACCAATTCAATGGCGATCAGACCTGCATTCTTAGTTTTTATCTCTTCGAAAGGTCGTAGCTTGCATTGTAAGATGAGCTAAGTTAATGAGATGGAGTAAAGAATAAAATCTGATGTCTGACTCTGACATAAGGTGACTGAGATGAATTACATTTGTAAATTGTGATTTAGAACTTGAGCTTTAATAGAAATGGCATCTTGTCTGAGAAAGGAGGATCAGAATATTTTCCTGTTAATAATTGTGATGCTACATACTCATTTGCTGCCTCTGTATAATGAATCCCATCCCAGTTTACATACTCAGTGCTGTCACTGCATGCTTTGGCCGTCACTGAAGTTCCATTTACGACTTTAGTTTGCCCACAGACAACGCGACTGTCATAATTTACTGGTGCACCTCCATATCCACAGCATGCCATGATCGGTTGTTCAAAACCTGCATTTTTTTTTTTTTTTGGTATTTAGTGAATTTCCTACTGTGGCAGATGTTATAATTCAAAAGGAAATAAATAGTGAAAGGCTTGCTACTCACCATATCTGGAGTAGTTTGAAATGAGATTATACTTCACGGTGTATAAATCGACATAGATAACATTTGCATCTGTATACTGTCCCTGCAACTTTTTGGTTAGACCATGGAGTTGCAGATTGAACAGCTGAGCAGCTTGGTTGTGTGCACTAACACACCCTAGCCCATCTAGCTTCGTTTGATCAGTCCCGAACTTGGCTACATTCTGAGGTAAGCACCCAAGTGGACCGGTGTTGTGAATCCAAAAGTACCTAGCTCCTTCATCATATAAGTTCTAAACCCAAAAAAAAAAAACATCAAAATTTGGTGTTGTGCCCTGATTACAGTGCACACATACTGACATACAGCTGATGCAAGTACTAGAATTGCGGGATTGTCTCACATACCTTAATGCGAGCTTCAAACTCTTGCAAAATGTAGGGAATTGAGGCAAGAACTTGATCCAGAGTCTTTGAATAAAATGCTCCTGCTAGATCATTCTGGCCTATATCGAACATGTAAAGGGCCTTCCCGAAAACATCCTGTGATGGGATATACTTGTCGAACTTCCTACCTGTGGAAATAAGAACACAATCAGAGATTTCCTTCTACATCTAAAAGTTAACATTTCAGTCTGATAATCATTCAGACGATTTAGCTAAAGTGCGCGCATATACTTTTAGATAAATCCTGAACTTTGTTCTTGAATCGGAGAAACTGAGCCACCTGAACTCCAAATGAGAAAGGGCTAACTGATGCTGCTGTGGCCGGAAGAATTGTTGATCCTGCAGCAGCAAAGTTACTACCTTTTCGGAACATTGGTGCACCAACAGCATCCAGATATGCATTCAGAAATGGCAGGTCCATTGCATCCACTGTAAAATGTAAACTGTAAGTTTAAAAACCATATGTACTGATATATCAGAACATTCATCTCTGAGAGAAATGCTTACTCAGGAAATCTATGATCAAGCGGCCGTCACAGTATCTTCCTGATGGTTTCTGAAAATAAGTCTGGCCATAGGGAGAGTCCATCCCCTCAAGGCCAGAGGCCACAAGATCACCAGTGTCGGAATTCGAGTCACCAAAATTGAACACTGCAGGGTAGTTGAAATCAATGGACTTAGCATAAGGTATGAAGATGGATGCCAAGAGTAAAAACTGTAGAAACAGGTTTTTGTTTGCCATTATTGCTGGTGTAAGGTGAGTTGTAGCTTTTCTTGTAACAAAAATGTAGAACAAAACTTTAAGAATTTGTAAGGTGAAATATTGTGATTGACATTTGGTAGGTGACAATTACTTGCAACAAAAGTTGGCTTTGTATCAGGGAAATCTAACAGAAATAGGGCTTGCTTCATCAGCTAACATCCCGGCCAAAACATACACTTACGCTTCATTTCTCCACAAAATATGGACAGTTAAAATTAAATCATTTCATTATGCTACAACTAAGATCGTAATAATGATGCATGTCCTTATTTTTAACAGATTCAAAGGGTAAGTTAATTCGAGTGAGACAATCGCTTTGCATTCTAATTTAGTCGTTATCATGGAGCTATTGAGATCGAACTAGATTTAAACTCGTGTATAATAGTGTATTATGTTACATAGAGATTAGAAAGATGTACTCTTATAAATAGCGTGTTTATAAATCATAATTAAGCTCGATAATGGATAACGTGGCATATTATATGGTTATTGGTGATAATTATTGCCAAAGAAAATTTTGCTTAGAATCATGGTAACCTAGCTAGCTAACAACTTTGGCTTTGCTTCATTTGTGCACAAGTGTAACATTAACGCTGACCATCAATAAGAAATTTTAACCACCTCCAGAGGATGAAACGAGTAGTAAAAATCTACGACAAAAGTAGTAGTTCAAATTAGTAAACGACTATTGTCATTCCATGATAGTCTTCCAGCCCCACGACGTACATGATTTTTCTTTGAGATATAATATTGTTAATAAGAATGCCGAAGAAACAGATAGAGCTACAATAATTGTTAAAACTAAATTTTGGCACAGTGCAATTTTATCCTAATCCCGCCCCTATGACGAGGGTCTATACTCTATACCTCGTTCTGCAACGAATTACCCGTCACGTTACGTCAAGCTTCATCGACCATTGCAAATTCGCGAGAACCAGGCCTAATGTGGCTCGATAAAAATGGATTCATTTTCGGATTTGATCGAAGGTTGGTAATGAACCGATGTTGGTTCGATCCAACTCCAAATGATAAGATAATGCATAAGACGTCGGGTTTTTACGTTTGATTTGAATAAAAAAAAAATTCAAATGGCGAAAGCCAGAACATTGTAAAGAATATTAGACTTTGCTTGTGCAGGTAGGTACTTATAAATTAGTCATTCTCGTGTAGGGTACAGATTTGGCAGACACCGTTTGTACAAGATTCGACGTAATAAAAAACTTGATCGACAAAATTATTCGCAAATTTCGATATTCTTATTAAAATGGCAAAAGAAGAATTGTACAATTGTTACATTTAACGATAAATAACAATTGCATCAAAGTGGCCAGCCTTGAAAATCCCAGCATTTATCTTGAACTTGAAAGAAACTTTGGGATCTCAGGGATAGCTTGATCTTGAAGCTGAAGATAAAGCTATCAACTGCTACATAGCCCCAAGATCCCAAAGACTCTTACATATATATCCTTAAAATGTACAAGAACAACCAGATCTGCAAAAACAAAAACAAGACAAATTATGACACCAAACAGAACAATTAATTTTGTTAGTACATCTTTTAGTGGACCACAAACACAGCAAATCTACTACCAAAAATCTATCACCTCAACAAAATCTAAGACACATGTTTATCACCACAAATAAAAAAACATAATCATGATGCAAAAATTAGAGTTTTATAAAAAACTATTATACAGTTTTTTTATTTTTTAAATGTAGATCTACATTATATAAGATTTATTTTATTACAGAAGACAAAGAAAAACAGATAATATTATTTCAAATAAGTCAGATCGTGTTAAAAAATCAAGAAATAAATTGAAAAGAATATTATGAGTTGGAATAAAAAAAACATGGAATAATATCACAAAAATAAAGCAGGTAGTAAAAACTTGAGAAAGAAGGAAGGGTAGGGATGTCGAGCTCCCTTCAATCCAAAGAAGGACCAAACTTAAAAGAGCAAATAACATCTCCAGAAATATGCAAAGCCAGAGACCTATCTTCTTTATGAAGTTAGATAGATAGGGCTGTGGATATCCATATTTTTGCAGCTGTATCTTGCCCAGTAAGGCCCATTTTTGGACTTCAAGGAGCTCCACTACAGTACTCCCCCCTCTTTTTCTCTCCATAGTATAAGAGAAGATTAAAAAATGAAAAATAAAAATTGTGGAAGAAGCTGAAGAGGTGATGCATGATAGAGGTGGGTGAGGGCTGTATTTATACTTGGAGAATGAGGTAGTGAAGGTAAAAAAAAAAACCTAATGAGGTGATGAGAGAAAAATGTGAATGGTTTGTAGGAGTATTAATTTTTAATATTTATGTCCTAAAATAAAAAGGATCATATCTTATTTGAGTGGTCGACATTTACTTTGTTGGGGGTCTGCATTTATTTGTATTTTGGAAACTTTATTACATTGTTATCCCCAAATATCTTCACTTTTTGGTAATGTTATCAACCCCTGATTTTCTTCTCCTTGGTTTATTTTTTATTTTTTTTAAAAAGATCCTTTCTTATTCTCTATTATCTCTTGCGTTAAGGTTAACGTAAGGTTAAGGTTAAGATATTGTCTCATCAAACCAAATATCCTAGTTAATTGAAGGGGTTTATAAGAAAAAAAAAATATACTTGAATTGTCTGAAATGTGATAGAGGATGATGATCGAAGGGTTTTATTAACAATGCATTTTTCACGTAAAACAACAACAGCATTTTATACGGTTATTAATAACATATTTGAATTAAGATGCATCTAGATTCGAGTACTCTTTAATTGAAAAATAGTCTTTCAATTCGTTAACGGATTACATGTTGTATGTGCATTATATTGTGATTAAATGAAAGCAATGCTTATACCATGCTCCCGGGAGCATGGTATAATTTGCGAAATGCAAGTTCTCATTTTGTTACATGGGTTTTACAGTAATAATATAATATTTCATAGTAAGTTATGCATTACTCCGTAGATGTGATTTGAAAATATATTTTCTCTCATTTCAGTGGAGTAGGAGCACTACAGATTTCTAAATTTGGATTTGAATGTCTGGTGTCTCAAGGTTTTTTGTGAATTACTTGTCATACACGTAAATATTACATGTTCTATAAAATCCATAATATATTACGATTATTGCATTAAAATTTCCAACATTACGTTTTTATGGACAATGTTTTCAGTTATATGAATCGAGGTGGTACTTGGAAGATGGAAAATACAATTTTTTATTGTTATACTGAACTACTCTCACTCTGCTTCCATCTTTGTTCTTGTATATATATGTAAATCAACTCGTTCATTGAATACAAAACATACATTATAAGAGCAATGAGTGCTGGCGACTTTGTTTCTAGAAGTTAAAGTACATAAGTGAAATGAAAGTAATTACTCCCTCCGTTTCTTTTGTTTCTTTACGTTTCGTTTGAATATGTGAGAGGAATTCAAACGAAACGTAAAGAAACAAAAGAAACGGAGGGAGTACAAAATTCCCTTTAATTTTTACCAAAGGTAAAATCCAACCTTGCATGCATGTCGACATGTATAATCATGTTAAATCAACTCGTTCATTGTATAAACCTGCATGGGCTCAATGCGTCTGATTAGCTAGTAAATCTGTCGTCCTAGTGAATTTATTACTCGTAAATGTATCGATCCGATATATATGACTCGATCAACTAATGTTGTTGGATGGAAGAGATTGAGTATAACTATATCGATATATGGCAATAATGTACTATATATATATATATATATATATATATATATATATATATATATACTCCCTCCGTTTCTTTTGTTTCTTTACGTTTCGTTTAAATATGTGAGAGGAATTCAAACGAAACGTAAAGAAACAAAAGAAACGGAGGGAGTATCACTCATTGAGACCATGTTTGTCATATATCTCGATGGATTTTGTTTATTCAAAAAAATTGTTCAACTCAACTACTACTCTCATTCTAATTACAACTTCCCTTACACTTGTTCTCGATTAATACAAAAATATATTATTATAAGAGCAATGAGTGACGATTTTGTTTCTAGAAAGGTATATATGTAAGTAGAAATGCAAGTGATTCCAAAGCTAAATCCCTTTTACCTGAGGTAAAATATAACCTTGCATGTCGACATGTGTAATGTTGACATGAACATATATAGCATCCCTCAAAGCTAAGGGTTGAGTGTGCGCCTGATTAGCTAGTAAATCAGTCGTTCCAGTGGATTTATTACTTTCAAATATACCGCTATGACTCAACCGATTAATGCCATTGGTTGGAAGAGATCGAGTCTTTACTATCTAGGCAACAATGACATATCACCATAGAGACATCGCTAATACTAATCATCATATATAAGCCCTTTTAACTAACACTAGAGGAAATGCACACGAAGCATGCAAATGGCTTTACTAGTACACGTGCATGTGAGCTTCATCTCGTATATCTGAATGTGTTCCAAGGTTTATAGCTCAGTTTCAATTTTCATTTTTTGTTAGTTGTCACACACAAAAGTTTATCAACCTTGAAACATATGCGCAGTTATACTAGATGGAGCCCACACTCATAAGAAAGACATTGCATTCTTAAGTATATATTGATGATTGAACAGTAGTCATAGTGAATTCCACGACAACAATAGATGGAACCTCCTCACAACGTTTATATCATTTGAGAGATTGAAGATTGATGAGAAATAAAGATAGCTAGGGAGAGAACACATCTAGTTCGGTTGTGTTTCATATAATTCATTTGAGTAATTAAACATTTGAAATAGTGACTAGCTACATATACGTGGAATCAATACACACACAATAATGACTATTTGGTTACTATATAACAGCCATTCTTAGCCTGAGCAAAGGTTATAACTCTTTCAAGATGATTCATCCACCTCATGACGATTGAATAACTCTAACGGAATATATATCTATTTTAATTAACATTGATAAATACGATCAATAATGAATGTAATTTTAAGTTCAGGTTATATCCTTATTAAATAACTCTTGGATTAGGATAACCTTCTTTTGTAATTTTTTCCTGCAGGCATTTCCATCTTATCTTATGAATGTCGTTCGTCTTTTTATGACCTAATTGTAGACATATTTGAAATCTGCAATTCAAGCGAATATATATGAGGTTACAGAGTATTAATAAAGTTCATGTATTCTTCTAAAAAGTCATTCTTATTCATATTTTATTAAACCAATATACGTTTCACTTAATGGAAAAAAGCAAACCATAAGATCAATTGATTAATTGGAAATTAAAGGAAAACCTAAAGGAAAATAAACCTGACATGAATAAGACCAACAAACCATGAGATCAAGTGATGATTATTATTGGAAAATTAACACCCCCATATAAATCAGGTTTGTGATTGAACATCGGTCTTAACTATATTCATGAACTATATATCTGTGATTTTACTACTGAAGGTTCAGGTATTTGTTTAGAAAAATCCTTAATTACATCCTTTGTATTATCCCTTTTACCAGATCATCTATAAAGTGGATATAAATGGAGTATCATGATCTTAATTACTTTAGTAAGGTTAAGAGCACCCAAATCTCCAATCGACTACAAATTATTCAGTAGGGTTAGATTTCTTAGAGCCAGAGGGTATTGTACCATTGAGCAATCTCGGCTCGCAATACATTGTAAGGAATTCGAGCAAAAATAAATAGAGGAACCTAACCATTCGAGATCATTTCATAATTATTATTATTTAAGTGTATAAACATTTGATCTAGACGTAACAAATTCAAAAGAAGAATCATAATAATTTATTACCATTTTTATTAACCATATAAAACTCAAAAACTCAACAAGAGGGAATCATTTATACGCCAACTTGGCAATGGTGTGACATTTGTGGTGTAGCAAATAAAAGTATATACACGACGTGCAAATAAAACGTTATTGATTTTTCTATTATGTGATCATAGGGCATATATAGTCAATTAATCGATGGATGCATGTGACACATCATAATTTGATATTTCAAATGGAAAAATCTTACAATGAGAATTTGTAGGCTTTGACCATTAAATTACCATGGGACTTATGCTAGAATAGAAAAACGAAAAATCATGCAACTATTATACGAGTATATTGCAACTACAGTCTTTTAAAATTAGTTGATTCTATAGAATATTCAAAACTCATTTAATTTGTTAGATCTATTTCCAAACACTTTTTTTTTTTGTTTTGACATATATTTTCAAACACTTGAGTACATACTTTGAATTTTTTTTTCCACAACTTGTAAACACTGATATTTCAATTCAAATTGTTAAATTATGATTTAACGTCAAGAAAAAGGACAAAAAAGAGAATAAAAACGTAAGAGTGTACTCCAAATAGGAGAAGTCACGGAAAGATCTTGGGAAGCTGACTTGTGACGCTGCTTAGATTCGATTCTTGGCCTTTTTCCCTATTTTTTTTTTTTTTTTATTATTTTTATAAATTGTTTTTCACGACGAAAAAACACTTTAAACATCTGAAACGTCACATGCACTCTTGCTTTTTCTTGTCGCTTTCTTTTCCGCTCTTTATTACTCCGTATTCTTTTTCGTCCTTTTTTCTCGTCTCATTTATTATTGTCTGCTCCTTTCAATTTCATTCACGCTTTAATTTCCCGTACCTAACTGTTTCATTTAACTCTCTCTCTCCTCTCACGAAGAAGGGTTGTTGGCTTAGCCTTTTCCAAATTTGAATGAATTCCAACTCCCTCGTATAGTCGTATTCATTACGCCTAGCTACCCTTCCAACACTTTCGAATAAAGAATAGAGGGTAGAGACTACTAATAGCTCTCGAGGTTCGTTTCTCGTGTTCATGTCCGTGTTTGTGTTCGCTTTCATAGTTTCAGGTTACATGAAATATGCTTCGTTATGAGAAGAGTTACAACTTTGCGAATCCGACACAAATTCGTTCAGAACTATTTCCCAGTTGATTACTCCGTACTTGATTTGATGGGCATAACTACCCCATAACAGAGTTACAAAATCACAAAGCACACACCCAGCGATTAACATGACTAAAACCGCGCAGATGCAGGTTTTTAGTTCAATCTTGAAGGATGAGAAAGACACTAATCCCGGCCATCATCTTTTCTTGAAACCATATTTCTTACGCTCATAGAAGAGATCCGTTTTAGCACTTCCAAGATTGACAATCTTCGGACAACCATCTCTGTCTTTCTCCTGTTGAGTACATTCTTTGCAGTAATAGGCATCAGAAATTCCAACACCACCACAAATAACACATCGTCCCTGGAAGGATCCATAGTTGCATTCATCGCAGACTCGTACCAAAGTGCACGGGCGGACATAGGAATCACAGATTACACATTTCCCATCGCATTTCTCACATAGTCGTCCAATAGCAATACCTGGCTGCTTCCTGCACATGATAAGATCGGGGTGGTGCTTGGCCATGGCTTCAGCAAAAAGCTTTGTATGCTAATCTCTTCTGCAGCAAGTACACACGATCAAGAGGGTTATTAGAAACTAGTGATAGGCAGAAAAGGCATGAACACGAATATGACACTCAAGAGTACAGCACAGAGAGTCCTTGTATACCAAGCCACATTGTGCCTCAATTCCAGCAAGCACACTGTCAGACATAAAGGAAACAATAAGAAAATTATGATTGATAAAACTAACAGAGGATGCGAAATATCCATTCAACTGAAATGCATACATCTGCATTAAACACTGGTATTTCAAACACACCTAGAACCATCTACAAAAAGAGCCACACCAATTAGGAAAATTGCAAAGGTACAGGCCATAGGGTAACATTTCGTAGCTCCATACTAATGCAGTATTACTAAAGATTACCGGTGTTGATAGTCATCTTCCAATAGCTTCTATTATCTAAGCATCAGTTCCAGGAAACATTCTAGCGCTTCATGGTTTTTGTTAGATAACCATTACCAGTTACAAACTCACAATGTTACATGCATGCCTCAAATTAACACAGAAAACTCACATAGAAGGAGCTGTGTCACACTACATCCAACATACGCCCAAGATTGCACTTTTAAGAAGCAGGGAACACATAAGCTTAATATGACGTCTCTATAAGGCCAGGCTACACGAAGATAAAATTCAGTCGCACAAAACAATTTCGCATATTGGAAATAATCAAATGCCCATGAAAGGTGAAAACTTCAAAGCTCTACATATGGATCATCCTCACTCAGAGACATCCACCCCCATTTGGCCTCTCGAAACAAAATTTCACTCAATCACTACCTCCACAACCACCAGATTAGACATCTATAATCTCACCACGGTTCAGAATTTTCTCAATCAACAAAACATACAAAATTGCCACACCGAAAAAAATACTAAAAAGGTGTGGTTTAAAGATTTTGAAGTCAGCATTCAACTTGGAAAGCTCACCCCAAAATTCTAAAATCAAAGTCCTCACCCCTTCATACTATCACAGTCCATAGTCCATCAGCCGACTAACACAAAGGGAACAACAACAACAACAACAACAACAACAACAACAACAACAACAACAACAACAACATCCAAGCCTTATTCCCAAAATGATTCGGGGTCGGCTAACATGAATCGTCGTCTAAGAACCGTCTTATGCGCGCCATAAAATTTCAAAAACGTTGTGAACCATTTTGAAACATTGAAACACTTTCGGGAAGAGTTTTAGAAAGCCAATCACGTATGTGACCAAAGCCAATGATCATATAAGTGGAGTACTCTCTCCGTTTCTTACAATTCTTTACATTTGGTTTGCATATGTTAAGAGGAATTCAAATCAAACGCAATAAATAAATAGTAATAAAAGGGAGTAGAACGGTAAAAGGGAAGTGACATTCAGAAAACCCCCTCTTGTTGAGGATGTATTCCGTATGATCAGTATACCAATCTTGAATGAACAATTACACACTCCTCGAATAAAACATACATATGAATATAACACCAGACGCACCCATATGTCTCGGAACCTTTTAAGGCACACATAGCCATCAATTTGTTGTTGTGTAAGAATGTAGGTTCTTTTTATTTACAACATAACTTACGAAACTAAAGAAAAGTCTCATGTAAGCTTAATTCTTCTAATACTCGAATCACATGTATGGGCGACTATGCAATCATCAGCAAAGATTCTCGAGTTTCTCTAATACCAATTTCGATACTAAGAAGGCAACAAATAACCCAACACCCAATTCAATAAAAAACGGGAATCATGGTAGAAATTAAAACAGTTTTTACTCATCAAAATAATCAATCAAGGAGCTCATCGACAACACGACCCAAGCCGGTAAAAATCCATGGTAGGTATTAACAGAGCAATTTTCTAATCACAGCACTTTCCCAGTAAAAATGAAATTCATAATTAAAAGAAACGCCAGCAAAAATTGCAACATAGTACCAACTACTAGATGTATGAAGTTCGAACAAAAAACTGCAAATTCATTAAATTGTGAAAGGAAGTGGGAGAGAGGAAAAAATTCTTACCGCAGGTGTGGTGATAAAGTATTGGATGCGATTGATGGTAAAATTGTTAGCAAAATCGCTCCCCTTGTCGCTTGCCCAGCAAGATACAAATCAAAGACCTACAATCAGGTTAGGGTTTTAAAAGTGTGTTTTTCTTTAATTTCCTTCCTTTTCTCGGAGAGAGAGGGAGGGAAAAGAGGGAAGGTATAGGGCAGATTGGTAGAAGGTTTAACGAGATACGGAGTACTTCCTTCGTTCGCCTTTAAAATTCATATGGTCAACGGACACGTTTTTTGAGGTGAGTGTACGCGTTAATCGGCTAATCGAAATTCTAAAAAAATTGCATGACAGGTTAAATAAAATATTGATCTAATCCGTCATGCAATTTTTTTGGAACTTAAATTAGCCAAAAAACGTGTACACTCACCTTAAAATGCGTGTCTGTTCGGCCTATGAAGTTTAAAGGCGAACGGAGGGAGTATAAACTTTTTGGGACCTGAATGGATTTGTTCGTGTACTAGAGAGTACAAACTATGCGTAGACGATAACTCAAAAAATCCATAAAACAATGAAAACTCATCATAGTTTTATCTTTAAAAGAATACCTACAATCGAGCTTCAAAATTTATCTTCTTTCGCAGACAGACTACAATTCTAAGAAAGAGTGACGAGAAATGTTCTCTAATGATAGAAGCACCACATTAATGAAAAAAAAAAAAAGAACGAGAAAGACTCAAAATGTAATGGACCTTTTCTCATGGCAAAAGTATATGTTTCATTAATGAAATCGATCTGACGACTATCAATATGCTGCTAATAACAAAATTTTGATGGCAAACCTTCACTCGCAATTTCATAATTTCATCAGCATAAATTGCATAAACCCAAAACAATTAGTTCTATCTTCTGTACTTCTGCTGCACCTTCACGTTAGGAGATTAATAACGCTCTCAACAGCTTACAAACTGCTTCAGCTGTCAATTTACAGCTTCTGGGCTCCTATTTCTGGAATTTGATCTAATATTTACGCATGACCTCAATCCTATATTTCCTACATTAGAAGAAATTTACTTTGCCGATGACAACTGGTGGTGATTGAAATTCTATCTGGGACGCCTTCCCTTCGGACACCAGCTGTGGCAAAGTATTTGCTTCCTTAGCAAGAACTCCTCGTTTTGTCCATAAGGTAACATGAGGCCACTCATTCCTCGAGGTCACCTTTTCCCCATCAATTGAACGGACTTCTGCTTCCAGAGCAGCCAGGGTATCAGACCACAGTAAAGCTGTGAACTTCACTTCAACATCACGGTCAATGAACTGACCATAATTGGCAACTGCTGTGACACCGTGACCTCTTTTATGAGCTAGAGTGACGTGAGCTCTAGTTAGACTGTCAGCCAATTGTTTCTCTCTGAAGAAAGCTTCGACCTCAGGGTGGTAATTACCAATCTGCATAACAGAGAATTACCAAGATCACGGTTTAATTGCATATAGACTAGATATTACTATCATAATACATTCAAGAAAAAGCTGGTGCAAAGATTCTACAAGGATCGACAGGTAAGCAATACACGAGTTCATATGTAGCACAATGGCGCGCAATAGGCTACCAGTTATAACTAGCAGTTAACACAACATTGTCTGTTGTTCTAGAAATATCATCACATGGCAAAACCATTGTTACTCTGAAATTATATAGGGTTATAACTCTTATAAGCATATAACAAGGGCCTCCAGGGAGAAAACAGACATTCCAAATATACGAAGCAGTTTTCTGGTCACACAAGTCCATGACTAAACCCAAAAGATTATTCAAAATTTAATACAACAACATCTTTAACCCCAATGCCTTAAAGGCTCCCACCATAAGGAGGGGGTCGGATGCACGCAAGCCTTACCCCTATTGAAACATAGAGAGGCTGCGCACGGATGACCCAAAATGAAAATTGCTTCGAGAATCGCACCGACTAACTGCTACTTCACAAAATAAAAAGCACAGACAGTTTTATGAGCCATTTTGCTTTATTCCATTATATACCAAAAACCAAAGAATGATTAGTCTTTGGCTCCATTGGAAATGGAAAGATTATTCAAAATTTAATGCGAAAAACAAAATTGACGGATGTGGTAAGAGCAGGAAAGAAGCATGAAACTCAAGAACATTTATTTTCAGAAGAAAAGAGGCAGGAGGAATATCGGCAAAGCCTAGATTGTAAATCCACTTTCCCGGCCCAGTAGATTTATATAATGCAAGAAGAGAGTTTGAAGGGAGTTTGACATCACAACTCCCATTTAAGAATTAAACCAGATCCAAGTAACCAGATTAGTGAACAAAAGAAGAATGTTAGATGACTTGGAGCACAATACACAAACCTTGATCCACTTGTTATCAATTGTTAGAAATTGCAACTTAACGCAGAACTAAATTACTCCCTAAATGATAGCACTTAATTTGAGAAAGAAAAGAAACTTGATGTAGGCACTTACGTTTATGAGAAGTTGAAGGATATCAGTAACAGGTAGACTGACAGCCGCATAGATAATTGCGCCAAGCCTCCTCTTTTCTGTACTTGGACTAATATAATCACCACTTGAAATTGTCTTCAACTGCTGTAGAACACTATTTACAGCACTCTCAAATGGAACCTGCAAGATATGGATTGATTATTACTAAGTACTGCCCAATTTCCAGCATTGTAATCATTTTACAGCATGATGCCCAAAATAAATATAAAAGTCAGCAACTGTACAAGTCTTGCAAGAAACTGATAACACACTCCTAAAACAATATTTGTAAAATCTTGCAAGGGGCCATGGAGGATCCTGATTTATTCTACCTAACTAATTAAAATGTCAAAAATCCCACCACCTTGAATGAGGTGCATCTAGCATAACATGATAACCCAGACACTTAAGTACAATAACAACAGCCAAGCCTTATTCCCAAAATGATTTGGGGTTGGCTAAACCCAGACACCTAAGTGTCTTTCTAAATTACTAGTGCCAAGTCATTATTCATGTGGTAAACACCTCACAGTTGAATGCCTAGATTTAGTATTCTGCTAAAAATATTTTAGCTAATGGATTGAAATAAAATGTCTGGAACTTCTTCCTTAATAACTCGCATAATAGGATCTTTCTTCACGTAGTAGTCAGGGAGGTGCTGCTAGCGTTTACATTCCCCCACTTTCCGTAGGAAAAGCGGTCAGATAGGGTGTAGGTGATCAATATATCCACTAAAAAATTGAAAGATGTGTAAGATGTTACCTGAATAGAACCCAGATACTTAGCGTGACCAGATAGAGTGTCTCGCAACTGCTTCTCCCACTTTACCCAGTCCTTTGTATAAGATCCCTTAGTAGGCTCCAGTCTGCACTTGCGATGGACCAAAGTGAAAAACAAGGCAGCCGCATATTTTTCAGAATACGAGTTAATGCAGATGAGTAGTGAAAAACCCTTTACATTAAAGCCTTAAGAATTGCTAACTAATAATAAATAAGTTCAATGAAAGAAACGCACACTGATGACTATTTGTTCGATATTACAAGATGTTAATGGATCATCATGTAGTAAAGCAAAAGGATCCTGATCAGATTTCGATTTTATAACTCAGCAATAATTAGTTCACTTAATGGCGACTCCAAATAATAGGCAGCTGCTTTTAGCTTTTCCATTTGTGATCAGCATACTTCCATCCTTCTGGTTTTAATATTCTTGGTTGCATTTTGTATCCGACTTATCAAACATTAAAATACTCCACAAGACAAGAACCTACTATCAGACACACAAACATAGCTAGTCATCTAGCGCACAAATTTATGGCAGAACTAACCTTCCATGCCGCTTCGTGTGTAGCTTGTACAAGTTTATCCCCTCCTCTAGTACAGATTTCACCAATTCTGGAAGACAATCCCTGTATTATAAAAAAGAAAGGTGGACACAAACAAATGAAACAGAATCAGGGCAACAGTGGCAATAAAGCAGCATTTTGGCATGTACTATGAGAGAGAAACAAAGTAAATGTAGACAGCACATGAAACAAAAGGAACACAGCAGACAGAAAATAAATCCTTGGCGTTTATTAGTCTCATATGTCGCAGCCTAGTTAACAAATGTCCAGAAAAGGAATTGAACTATGACTTTGGGCAATGGGTCACCAGACGAAATATAACACAGGCCTCACACAATTTGCCAACTATCATTATCTGAGTCATGCAATTTGTAAACATTCCTAATACATGGGTTCGCATCTTCTCTCTTTCCCCATGACAGGACATCATTGAAAATAAAAATAAAAAAAACTTGTGAGAGAATGGACTTTGAAACACAAAACAAAATCTTGTCATTACTTTAAGCCAGGCCATAGTCAACATTGGCAATAGAAATGCAAAATCAAGTATCTCCACACTGCAATTGATACACCAAAACCAAATGACGTAATCATAAGTGGGAAAATGTAAAGTGAGCCGTCCAGCTGAATCAGAGGCCCGACTGCCCGAGATCTTCAAGTTTGCCGAGCAATCGAGGTAATGGACATAAAAATCAGCTATAACGGACAGTGAGGTATAGGAGAAGAGCAGTAAACCTGTGAAGGGCAGTCAGGAGAAGGAAAGATGAGAAACTTAGCTGAAACGATGAATTATTAAGAGAGAATGAAGTTGGTACATGAGCCAACCTTTTAGTGAGATAGCACCCACCATATAGGTTCAAGTAGCAAAACGATCCCGCGAGTTGGAGAAAGATGCGAGGATCTTCCCAAACTCAAAAGTTATGCTAATCAATAACCATATTCCCTTTTGCTGCCAAATGTATTCCAGGAGAAGAGATATTGGGAGTGAGGGAGTTGGTACATGAGCTGACCTCTTAATGAGATAGCACTCAACATATAGCTTCTGGTGGCAAAGCGTTTAGCCGGATAGAGAAAGATGGATATGTCTTCTCAAACTCAAAAGTTATGCTAATCAATGACCATATTTCCTTGGGCCAACAAATCTATTTCAAATTTTAAACACAAGTGTGGTCACATACTTCTAAGGTATCATTTAAGGTTTCTATTGACGCAACTACTTCAGCTCTCACAGCCAGTGACTCACAGGCGTTCTTAGATTTCACACTTCTCAATATGATTGTTAAGTCCTTTGGTTATTCTGCAGGGGAAGTTCATCAGGTTTCTGCTGGAAGTCGTAGACGACAACTACAGTAAGTACCATTGGAACTGATGAGAGCTTCTTCCTTTTGAACCCATCCTCCTCATCCGAAGTATGCAAGCAATTGAATAGAAGTTACCATGTCAGAATATTCACAGCTCTTTACATCTTTTCCTATAGTACTCGTGAATGGACTCCTCTCTAGTTGCATGACTACACACATGTTAATCAAAGCTAGTCTCTCATCAAAATAGCCATTTTCCACAGAGCATGAACCAACCAAGGGTAATAGGAGGGAAAATTCATAATCACAACTAGCCTTACTAAATATCAGCATTACTTGCAGGGTCGATTAACTCATGCAAGCTAAATGACATTTTTGATTGCCAAAAGCATATCTGATCAATTATGACAACAATCAAGTAAAGGATATAGATACCTTTCAGATTTGAGCAAGGGCATCCTGACAAGTGAGCCAAATCGTTCAATTAATTCAGCCTCAAATTCCTTCCGGGTCTGGGTGTAAATAAAAGAAATCAGAAGCTTTAATCGAGAGAGTAGATCAAAATTTGAGACACCAACGTTTCATTAATCTACCAATCAAATGCCAGGGTTTGTGCAAAAAAAAAAAAATAAAAAAAATAAAAAAAATAATTGGCTTAGGAAGACAGCAAAAGAAAAGAGTACAGAAAAGGGAGCTTAAGAACAGATGACTGAAAACTTTGCATAAACACTACTGAAAATTCAAGGACGACATCCCTCTATGTAGACATGTTATACCTTGCCCTCGTAAAGGTGGTAAAACATAAGCAATACGTAGCCTGCATTTGGAGATGCATTGTCAAGATTTCCCTGAAACCAAGGGGAAATGTGAGCAATCTGGATCTCAAAAATATATTTAGAAAAAAGAGAAAACCCACGCCAAAACATTGAAACTTATATACCGGATGATTGGATCTTCGAAGCACACGAAACATAAAAACAGCCAAAGCATCCAAATCGTAAGGATTTGAATCAGTGCCTGCACAACAGAAGTAGAATTAAACAAATCCACAAGAAAAGGCCAACTAAGGAACCCCATCCCTCAAAAACTAGGTTTTAGTCTTTAGAACTCAAGATACTCAATTACAGTCACGCCACTGCAGCTATATGATCAATTAGCACCGAGTCAATAAAGGACCAGGGCAGAAACTAAGAAATGACTAAAACATTTGACAGGTTACTGAAGCATAATTCTCTAAAATGACATTCCTTACAAAACTGAAGATCTTCCTGTAAAAATGCTACCTTGCATAAGGAAAAGATGAACTCCAGACCTAAACAAAGTTCCAATCAGGGCGTCTATAATGAGATATTCCTACCCTAGGATGGGGTGAGCTTTCAATATTTTGAGAAGAGTTTTAACCTTAGTACAATAAAGGCTGACCTTAACGTTATCATACTTAATCCGGACAGATAACCCTCTAACAGGTACAGGCGTACAGCAAAAGTAAAACAGCCAAAAATAAGTAATCATACGAAATTGCCTTCCAAAAGCGTCCATAAAGAATTTGAAGAAGGAAATAAAGAAGTTTACTAACCTGAGGAATCAGGTACAATCGGGACAGCAGATGCCCTACCACTTCGGCACATGTCCTCTATCTGTTAAGGACAATAAATTTCATCAATGCACTAGGGTAGTATTTTCATCACCAGTAGTTCTTCCCCACCAGAAGTCCAAAACATTACTGAATTCATTGGGTTTCAAATGCAGGAAACAGAAACTAACAAGTTCATCTAATATATTCATGGAGTATATTTTTTTTCAGAGCAACAGACTGCATACACAAAGATAGAAACTTTTCAATACATGTAAAACTGTAAGAACAATTATATTACATAACCAAATTTACATGTCGCACACTAATTAGCCATTTCTTATAAAGTTCATACATTCAAAGAGTGTGGTTGGATAATTGAAACACTTGCTCCCTAGGTCTTTGTTTGTTTTTTCCTTTTTCTTGAAAATTTGATTTATTAAAAAATGAGAAAAAAAAATTAAAAACCAGAAAGTAAATTAAACTTAGGTTACGAGAATATCAGCACACAAAGCTTAAAATATACGGAGTATGTCCGAAAATATGAATTGATAATACTTTACCTGCTTCCACACCTCCTCGTTAGGTGCATTTTTGTCAGCAAGCATTATAGAATTAGGCTTTTTCCTGCATTCTTCAGCAACCTTCTGCCAGTATCGTCCTGCATATGCACTTTACTTTAGGGCCAACATGCATTCCTAATTTCCAAACAAGTGAGATACACATGACAAGCGCAATGGACAAGTCCAACATTCAACATACCCCTTTCCCACCCCTAAAACACCCTCAGGTGTGATGAGACAACCTTACAACATTTAGCTAGGCTTGAAAGTTAAAATCATCTATATTTATTATTATAAAGTCCTATCCCAGATGACACAATAAATGAACTTTATCAGACCCACACTTTTATGAAATATAGAATGATCAATTATTAATGGAAAGTCCAGGTAGAAGGAAGACTATGCATTACTTTTTAAACCCATCAAACTACAAAGAGTAAACCCTGGCGGCCTGACACTGATTTCGAAATGATGCAAGATGATTATCTTCGTTTCTTCCATAGAAAGTAGGGAGTGACCATTCCATTGAGGGATTAAGGAGACTTGGTTATATTAATAATGTTTCATACTGGAAGGTGATATTTAAGAGGGATTCGTATAGCTACTTGTGCTCAAATCAATAAACAATTGTGGTACATTCCCTCACCCCAATTTTTGTTTTAAAAACATCTCTAAAACGATGCCATTGTTACTAGATTGGTAGATTCAGTAGTCTGTTCAGATCAGCAATTTTACAGTTCTCTGAAGGTTTCAAAGAAGACTTTGGACTCGGATACTTTAGAAACTTGAGATAACTGACACCGGACTCGGGTATAAACAAAGTTCTGAGTGAGAGGATGGAACACGAACAAGTAGATTAGATATTATACCTTTTGTAAGATCACCCATCAAACTGTGCACATGACGATTATCTCCAAACTCATCCGCGGTCCTTAGCAATTCCTTGCAGAGAGCAGACTTAGCACAGCCCGGTATTCCTGAAAGACGGTATAAATTAGCAACATCCAAAATCAGTACAGTTTAGATCCCAGAAGGAGTAAGTTAAGAAAACTGGCAGGCATGTTTCTCAATCAAGGAAATGCCTACTCCCCCATACCAAGTTGAAAAATAAAAATGCTTTTATCAGAAAGATACCAATATGCCATAGTAGTCTTCCTTAAGGATGACAAAGTAAAATTTACTTGAAGTACGCAGTTCACGCTATCACTCATCAGCTTATTGATAGGGGTGGGAAAACAAACACACCGAAACCAAAATTGTAGAACACTAAGTTATAGAATAGCCAATAATTTTTTTTAATATAAATAAACTTCAACAAAAGTTCTTGGTCAAAGTACCTTTATTGTCTATTTCAAGACTAGAATAAAAATGCATGCATAAAACAAGTGGTGTTAACCTTCTAAGCTGAAAGAGCGAGCTTATGGAAGATAGACACCTAACTAGTTCACCTTAAAACAATTGGTAACAGTTCATGAAAAAATGAAGGCTGTAGAGTCATAACTAGTGAGACTTTGTGCAGCATAACTAAAAAGTGACGTTGATAATTACCAGGGAAGAACACTAAAAGGCCATGTTTTTGCAAAGCATCCCTCGTGCTAGTAGATGGAATTGCAGGTTCATTCTCATCTTCTCTCTGGAGGTCACCCTCCTCATCCATAGCTCCAACAATGGCCAAGAAATCTTCAGAATCCACTAAGTTTCCAGCTGCCCCTACAAGTACTTGATTCGCAGGAGAACGGTTTGCATAATCTTTAAGGAAGGGCTCTGCCACACTTAGGTATATGCTAGAACTCAACTGTTGGTGGCCACACTTCCTCCGGATGTATACAGCCCTTCAAACAAATATGGCATTGCACAACATTTCAGTACAACAAACGAAAACATAAGGAAACAGAAATGAGAAATTCAAAAGATTAAAACCGATGGACAGTAAAAATATCATTACCATTCATCCAACAAATTTGTAAGAGCCTTTTTCTTTTCTGCTGAGGTACCCCATATTTTCATTTGTCTGTAAAACAAACACTGCTTAAAAAGCATACTTAAAAATTTCTGAGTATGAGAACATTATATGATATGTAAGATAAATAAACAGCTGACACAATAGCTTGCATAAACTCCAAAAATTCCTCAGCCTTCTGTTACAGCTAATAATAGACAGCAGCCTTTAGAAGTAAAAGAGACACTAAACATGTAGATCCCAAAATGCCCCCCCCCCCCACCACACACACACACACACACACACATATATATATAAAAATTCACAGCATCCACATATTAATCATGAAGAGTGTATATACTCTGCCCAATTTCTTCAACCAGAAAATAAAAACTTTATAAAATGGCAGAAGATCCACAACAACAACAACCAAGCCTTATTCCCAAGATGATTTGGGGTCGGCTAACATGAATCGTCATAAGTAACCGTCTCGTGCATGTCATATAAGTTAGAGATCATTATGATCATTGTGGTAGAAGATCGACACTAAGAAAAAAAGTTCATTCAAGAAGCTAGGAGATAATAATTGACCTGAGTTTTCTTCCTCATCCGAACAAAGAACACATAAACAAATAGGTGAGTAGGGGGGTTTCTCGTTTCAGAACAATCTATGAGACAGATTGAAGCAGTTTAGTTGTTCTTTTGAGATGTTGCGGGTTAAAAACATCCTCTTCGCATCTTATCAAAGCCTTGTAGCACATTTGAGGTAATAATTAAACTTTGAAGGGTTAACTTGCTGTTCATCCTGATGCACAAAAATACCAATAAGCCTCTTTTTTTTTTTTTTTTTTATTATCATTATTTTTTTTTTTACTATTAGTCCAAAAAGCCTCCTTCCACTAAAACAAATGTCCATGATGCACAATTTTTCTCAATCTCAATAGAACTCTCTCAAAAGTAGGAGGCGAACGGCAGGAAGGGAAGGCCCTAGAACTCTCTTGAAAGTAGGCAGCAAATAAGCGGGAGGAAAGAGACGAACACTCGTAAGAACTCACCTCAAATAATATGCTTTATATGCGGCAGGGCCATCCTTAAAAAGTATCGACAAACCATTTCTGATCAAGAATGTCCTCAACTGCAAGACATACCAATAACAGAAGGTAAAGCACAAAAACCACACACTGCAAATAAAAAACCAGTCACCATAGCTGCATGCAAGGGCAGCCCGGTGCACATTGGCGTCCCCACAAAGCGAGGGTCAGGGGAAGGGTCCCACCACAAGGGTGTATAGGGGGCAAGCCTTCCCTGGTCATTTTGGACAAGAGGCTGCTCCCGGGTCTGGAATCCGTGACCTATCGATCACACAACAACATCTTTATCGGTGCGCCAAGGCACCAAGTCACCAGAGCAGTATGACAGAAAAATAAATGACCTTTGATGTTTCCAAGGTTAGAAAGTTTCATTTTTTCAGGCGCATTGCCACCGAATGTGTATCCTGACTTACTTATCTAAAAGACTTGTTATTTGTTTGAGAAATTGTCAAAGTAAAATCAAAGGTAGACAAGATTATCAAAAATAAAAAAATAAAAAAAAAAAAAAAAAATACAGCATGTGTAATGTGGTTTATTCTCCAATATTCTCTTTTTTTCTAAAATCATTGGTCAAAATATTTCCAGATGATACAAAACATGGTGGACAAAATAAGATGCCATCACAGAGACTTATTGTAGGATTTCATTTGTGTGATTCAATATTAAATATGAAAAGGGCAATGCGTGTGCTTGTATGAGGAATGCTCAGCCTTCTTGCTTACCTTGTAAGTGAGGAATTTCATTTTTATCATTAAGTTGGCATCTTCATCTGCAAGTGAAGATGATCCTCCAGCTGCATCAAAACGATTTGCAACACTCATGTGTTTCTCAGTATTTGCAGCACTCTCTTCCCTTCCTTTGTACAGATTCACATCAACAAAAAAACCTGAAAGCAAGTGATGTAAGTTACTAACTGAAAGAATCAGTTTTCATAGTGTATCATTTATGCAGGTGCTAAATCAGTTTCAATACATTTTGTCCACTCGGAAGCTAAAATTGCACAAGCGTCTAATAAAACAAAGCTTTTCTTTTCTTTTCAGATGAACAAATTACAAAATATCATGAAGCCCAAACAATGGTCCCACAGTCGAAACTACTGGAACATAAGATCTTAAAGAAGCATACGAACACATAAAAGCTAGAACACCAACATATAGCAGCCGTTGGCTATACAGGTGCTTCAGTGGGAAAGACGCAAGCATTCTTTCGAATGCAAGATAACCCACAGAATCCACATGAAATTGAAGTTCCAAATAAGCATCTGGTCCAGTCCACAACAATAACCCACACAACTAGTTTTCAGTAAGAGGAAAAGTAGGCAGCCCTAACTTTAGCAAAAATATCAAATTACAGATACTTCTTCAGCTGATGCCCAAAGCCTATTCCCAAAGTTACGGAGCAAACTCACGATGCAGAAACAATTGTCTATCTAGTGTGTTGACCTCAAAGCACAAAACATAAGAGTAATGTGCAAGTGTCTTAACCAGCCTCTAGTTAGCTAGTTATCCATAGTATGAACTTCTTGACACGGAAATCCATAGTATTAAGTTTCTCAGGGACTAGAGCCCTTGAATTCAATTTATAAATGGGGTAGGAGAAACCAGATGAGAAAACAGTATTGCACAAACCGGAACGTGGTTATCAGCACAAGAGACATAAAAAATGCACAGAAACAAAACAAGTTTCCCAGAAAATCTATCTTCTACATAATATAAAGATAAAGTCTAGTCCTCTATCAGTAAGAACTCAGATACGCAAGTAAGCAAAGACAGTTGTGCATAAATGGTACATAGAATCAGCTGATGTGACTGAGAATCCACACAGACAACGTTGTATTTCCAAAATTAAAACATAAAAAGAATTAACTCCTACCACTGAAGTTACATGGAAAGACAAGTGGCAAAGATTTAGGGTGGCTTCACAATTACATGCTCAAGATACACTCTGGGTTCATAGTCCAATATTGGATTTACTGCCATTACTCCCTAACTTTTTATTTCCAAACACAAAATGTACAATATTTTGAGATTCTCAAGTTCCAAAACAAAGAAAAATTTACCTCTGTATAATGGCCATAAAGCAGGATTTTGCCTGAAGGTAAATACATTACTCTCGTTAGGACATACAATAAATTGCAATCTTGCAATGCCATAGAAGCAGAAAATTATTTAGCATAATAACCTTATTTCTTTATGATATCGCCTAAAAGCTGAATCACTGTGAACATGAATAACCATCTTGTATTGTAGATTGTCCTTTGACATGGTGTCAAGTCTGTGAAAGTTATAGAAGCATTTGAAGGCGGCAGGAAGTCGTTTTCCTTTCATCAAGCGAATCATCTCCTGTAGTACGTACGATGAAAAAGCAGATGAGGATAAGAGGAAAAAAAAAAAAAGAGGCATGTTCTGTCTAATACTACATTTTCTGAAATTGCTTATATGAAACACTTTTCTTGAAGAAACAGTCCAAAACCATAGCAGATGACAGAAATTAATGAGAACCAGAGTCAGTTATCTATCAAGAACCTATTACTACTCGCTCAGCTTGAACCAAAGATCAATATGATATATAAATCAATGTCATCACTATGACATGAAGTTTCATTGCAGCAGAAACCAACAGATCCTATGACATGAAGTTTCATTGAAGTTTCAGGACGCAGGACATTGTTGCGCAGGCTGCGGCACACATGTTCACTCGTATTGTTTTTTCTATAGCCAAGGGTGTGGGGGCCCAAATTGTTTCGCGGCTCCCTACCAACTTCTTGTAATTTTCTCATAAATTCATAACAAAGTATAATAATAATAATTTTTGTTAGTGATAGTAAATAATAATACAAAAACAAAACCTTCAAACAAGTTGAGGATAAACCTGAAGTTTTTTGGTTGACTCATCTGCAGGATGAGCTTGAAGAAACTTTGAAACGATAGACTTTTCGGCAATTTTAGCCTCTCTTCCCGACCAATCAACAGTATCAGGGCAAAATGAGGTCCCAGTTTCACGAAGAAGAGCTTTTATTTGCTGCATTACAGTTTTGAGAGGTGTTATATCAATCATATAAAAATAGTGAAATCATAACACCACCAAATTCTTCAGATTCCAAATTACCTTCTTCTCATCAGATCTATTTGCAGCACAAATTTCCCGCAATGTTGGTCCCAAATCAACCTCAGCTGAAAACAAAAGGTTCTCATCAAGCTTTCCACACTACATTCGTATTTCTCACATGACGCAATATGTAGAAAATATACCATGATGGAACTCGTTAAAGACAATAAATTTAGACAAAAACCATAATATAGATTGCTATGCAGTTATGCAGTGATGAACTTGAGCCATAAAGTATATGCCATATACTAGCAAACACAATACCAAATCTCAATTTCAATTCCTATGGTGAAGTCGGTCATCACGGACTAATCTTGGTTATAGAGGTCAATACTGCCTAAAAGGTCGTCCCTTTGGATAACGGTATAAACCCTTTACTAGAGGTGCCTATCCAAAATATTGACTCAGGTTCTAGGATCTCTGTCATATGCCCAACCTTGGTTACAACGCAGTAACAGACTGAGCGGTCATATTTGGGTGACACAACACACAGGACACCATAATTTTTTTGGATAGGCTGAATTATAGAACGATGGTTCGAAAATGTGAATCTCTCGTCTCTGAAGTCCAACTATGGATTTGCAAGGCAGTAAAATGTAAGGCAAGATCAAGAGTACATAAAACACCCACACTGTCGATTTATTAGTAAGCAGCCTAACAGAGAAGACATTTTGTCAGCTCCAACAAGTACTACGCCCTCAAGAGAGCCAGAGAGCCATGTTTCTGTACAATTTGGCAGCACACAGTCCAATGAACACTCTTGGAACCTACAGTGCCTGAAAAAAAGTTCACACAGTACTAGAGAGGAACCAGAACTAAAGGCCCAAACTGTGTAATTTGTGTTTGCTCAATACGTCTTTTGATGCTCTTTTCCTTACCAGATTAAAAGGGAATTCTGTATAAGAATCAAAGCTAAATCACAAAGTAAGAATCACAATTCCTCAATCATATACAAAAGAATAATCACTTCTGAAAGAATCCAACCTATGATACTTAATAAAAAAGAGTCTAAAACTACACCCCAAACAGACTTCCTGCTACGTACGTTTAAGAAATTGAACAATATGTCATGAGACGTACACCTTTTAAAAATGATTCCCAGTAATCAAAATATCTATAAATCAGAACAAATCTAAGTTCAACTTTAATATAAGATACAGAAAGTTCAGAACATACCCCCATCAGCTGGTGGCAAAGGATAGTCCCTCAAAACCTCCTGCAAACATCTTGAACTTTCTGGGCTCACAATACGAGCAACTAGACCTTCCAAAATTTCACCTTGTACCTTAACATGGTCTTTTGATCCTGCGAAGTACAAGCCGGAAATCATCAATCGCCAACTTGTTGATCAATTCAAGGAAGTTGCTTACAAAAAGCAAATGACAAAGATCTGAACATAAAGGAACACCATAACCAGGCTCTTGAGTAATTACAGCACTACACAACATACCAGTCAGACTAATCAACTATAAAATGTTATTTCAGCCCTCAGCTTTAAAGTAGTTCCATATGACATAGTTAGATAGCATTATCCCAATACAGAGTGTTGTTGAAGATAAAGAACTGAAAAGACTAAAATTCGGTATATGGTATGTGAACTTCTCCATCTAATACAACTAATTTCACATTGCTGACGAAGTAAATGGATTGCAGGCACGTGTGACATCAATAATTCAATATTATTCAAAGCAGGTGAATGCTATATACAGAAAAATAAGATGTGGATGACTACCTGGTATACTGAAATCTGCTACTTCATCCAGTGCCTTGCATACAGTGGTTGCCGTTCCTTCTTCACATAACGCATCATAAGCTGCAAAAAATGCTGTTGCTGATTTCCTACAGGACAAATTTATTATACAGATTAGGTCATAATTAATCGACCTATAATGAGGACTGCAAATAGTGTTAAAATATATAAATATGATGTCACCCTAGTGCTGGCTACTGTAAAAAAAGTACAACGTCAAAACATAAACATACACAAAGAGTAAGGAATGACAGTCAATGGAATCACAAGAGTGTCAGATTGAGTTGGTTCAATCCAGGAAAAAAGCAAGTGTGACAGGTAGAGCTTCAAGTGAGAATAATATGAAGTTTAAAGAAGCCGATATTGCTAGATAGATTGACCCTAGCTTTAGTGAAGATGCAAGGAAGCCCTCTATGTTTGGTTTTTCTTAGGCCTTTGACATACTAAACTAACTCTTCTAGTCCCTGGCAATAATTATTGTGTTTTATAAAGAAAATATAACTACTTTTCTGAAAATTAAAAAAGAACAATAATAAAACTGAAAAAGCATAAACCCTACACAACTGTTAAAAGCTATCAATACCATGATAAGATCGCTCATGATAGTTAATAACTGGCCATAAATAAGAGCAAGTGCCCCTAACCATGTTATTGCAAGTAGTAAGTACTAACCATGGTCATTACCTCGTGGACAACAACCAAACATGGTTGGTAGGCAACCGCCATTTCCGACAAAACGCAATTATTTCAGGAGTTGAATAAAACTTTGGTTTGCCAACTCCCAATTCTGTAACAGCAGTGACAACAACTGCAAAAACCAACCTAAGCTTAAAAACATTGAAATGCACAAAACTTAATTAAGAAAAGGAGCAAACTCCAGTTCAAGACACCATAAACTTAAATTAGAACTAGTACAAGGAGATAAAGAAAATGCATCTCACCAAAGTCTTCTCGAGGACGCTGCCCATGATCACCTAAGACAGCAGTTACCAACTCCATCGAAATGCACATGCGGTTCCTCTAACAGAATGGGAAAATTATATAAGTCACATTGGCCAGATTAATCGCAAGTTTAACAGCATGGAATCAATATTTAAGAACGGCTGTAAACAGAAATGATAGAAACCAAACACACTGTCGGAGGAACTTACAGCTGAGAGTTTTATTCTCAAGAGAAAGACCCAAGACTTGATATTAAGTCTATAATGGAACATGTTATTGTAGCATGCAGCAACGTGATCATAACCTTAACTCTATAGAAAGGTGACCATATTCTTTATGTAAAATGAGTATATAGAAGGGACAAGAAGTGACGCTCATTTACCAGATAAGGGACCTAAGCCAATTTACAAAGGGGGGTAATCATTAAGAGCTGTCCTGCATCAGAATAGAAAATGGGGTACCCTTAAAAGTGCAGGTTCCACACTCTTTAAGAAAGTCAAATGATGAACCCTTTCCTCATGTGACTCAATCAGTCAGAACCAAGCAAAAGTATCAAGCATTACACTCCAACCAGAGACACCAAAGAGCAACCAAGAATGCCAGCCTCCACAATAACTTACCATTCTTTAAAGTAAAAAAATAAAATTAAGGGGTGTGTGGGGCAATATGTACCCCAATTAGCCCCTGTAAAACCCGACCACCATTAGGAATGTGCACACTTCCACTACAGAAATAGATATAAGCTTTAATCAGACAGCCAGGGGAGTGAAAGAAAGGTCGAATAAAACAAATCTTAAAGACATAGCAGAGAATCTCACACTACTGATGATTTGCCTGTCGACCAGGAAGGACAAGGGTATGCCTAATCAGAGTTCAAACTTCAAACTGGCTTCCTTATCTGCTACTCCTCAAAGGGCCTATCCAACGAAGACCAAGTTAAACCTCAATCGTGGTTTGTTCCACTATGTTCGTGATCAGAAACAACATGGACTCTGCTAAGCTCCAGTTTTTTGATAGGATTCATCTCTTAACCTCACCATGACACAAACTACTACCCCCAGTAAGTACTTCTAAGAAATCATTGTCACACTAACAGTATGCCCACCAAATGGCTATTGCCATCATTCTAGCTCGGAAAGTTTTTATTAATATTTGGGATAACTATTAAGAGTTTAATAATAAGAAGACATCAAGGGAATGACAGCCATATACAATAAGACATCAAAGAAGCAGTAAAAAAGGGGAGCTATACAATTATGCTCAGGCTAACATGAGAGATTCTATCTACGGAAAGGAGAAAATTCTTGATCCACCATTTGAGGCTCCTTAAGCAACTTGTTTCTTAACCACCACAGAACACCTCCTAGGTCCAAACATTAAGCTTAGCAGCATATTTTAGAAATTCAAAGCCAAATGCTCTATTAAATCTCTCAGATTCACTTCATATACAGAATCTAATGACAAGACCAACTATAACAACAAGCTAAGTGTTAGAAAAGACAATTGATATCTTCCTTACAACTCTGCATAAGTCAACTGAACAATTGCCAACTTCTTAAAGGATGTAGCCTCAGAGCACACGTTCACAAGTCCTACACCACTCCAAATCTCGAGAGAAATCTAATTTTTCTTTATATAAGTGATTACTCGAGCATAGTGTAAATAGCTTATTGACTGAGGTTTTAACTTGTAGCTCAAAACTATAATGCTGCATCAACCCAAGAGTGGTACTGACAATCCTTACCTCAAGATAGTCATTGAATTCTGCCTGCTTTTTACTTGCTTTAGTTCCCCAAGCCTCACGAAACATCCTTCCAAGAACAAAAACACCAACTGCAGTATATCTGTTTTGAGATAATCGTTTTGCGTAAGTTTCAAGAAGAAGAAAAAGTATATTAAAAAAACACTGTAGTCGGTAATTGCAAGATGTTACATCACAACAACGTTCTTCTTCCATCACAAGACACAACAATTCCATGCTGCTCGCAAAACGAATAAACTTAACAAACAATACGCCCCACAAAAACCTACACATGTCTAACTTTTCTTATCAATAACCACAATTTAAATTAATAAACGCAAATAACAACACTAAAAGACGCATAATAATGAACAAATATATTGTGATCCTACTACAGCAATGCATACCAAATTAGGTCCACTCATAAAATGAAACTAAACTGTACGAAAAAACCGAAACTTAAGACGAGGGGTGGAATTAAAAAGGTTAGCCAGAAAAGTATGTGGAGTATTAACAATAAAAATAGAAGCGGCAGACATACGACATACATATTTCCAAAACTGTTCTTAGCATATGCTCCACCCTTGTGACCCGCATACATAAACAAAGACCCAGAGTGTTTCAATGAAACCTGTACCAGCAAGTAGAAAAAATCATTTAGTAATTAGTTATCATTTAGTAGAAATGATAAAAGCAGCACGACCTTGACCTCCTAGAAAAAGATGTAACAGAATCGAGACAAAAAAGTATTGCCTACCTCCAAGGCGGCAAGACCTTTAGAGACCATTTCAATCATCCTTGTTCTGATCTGCACATGAGCGATTAAGAAATTATAAGTAATAAGCATGAGACTAAGTATCTCTGCCAGATTGCATCAGAAAATCCTACAGGCGATATGTTGCCCCAAACCACAATGTTCATATTGTCTTTAAGGACTGCATATCACACTTTAGCCCAACTGAAAATCAAAAATACGCTCTCCATTCAGTGATTTTGTGTGAATTGGCTTGGTACAAGCTCAGGCAATTACATTACAAAGCACCGTTTATAAAAATATGGAAACGGGGAACTTGAAATGATTGGATAACCATTAACCTATACCTTAAAAACGAATGTCTGACATTTCACCAATTAAATTGAAATTCTATCTAGCAAGAGCTACACAAAATTCAAGACTAATTTAACCATTCAGGCTTCGAGATATTCCAGCAGCTCTTTCAGGTGTTGCTATTACTACAAAATCGACCTCAAAGGCTCAAACAGGAGAGGCTTAAGGTTACAAATCAGGGATTTCTCATCTTTTCAATTAGGTATAAATTAGATTCTATATGTCTAGCATTTCTGTGGCCTACCATTGTGGGTTCTTTAATGGGATTGTCATACATAGTATAGCTAACGCAAATCTTAAAAAAAATTCTTTTGAACAAAATAAGAGGGGTATTGCTCGGACAATATGATAATGTTGCAAAGGGATCAAGCAAAAAACGATAGAGTTAATGCAAGAAGTACCTCCTGATCAGATTTCTCATTTTCAAATTTTGGATAGAACGTTGCTCTGATTTGAGCATGTGAATAGGTAGTGTTGTCAGCAGTGAAGTTCTCGAATAGTTTTCCCAATGTACTCGAAGAGACACTGGGGTCTGTGCTTGCAGCTGTATCGATTTCCATTTGCTTACTTCCATCTGCAACTTCACCCACTGAACCCATAGTGACATTACTCACAGTTCCATACGATTTGGGCCTCCAATTTACCCTCTGTTCAGGCGCAGCACTCTGGTTTTGCACACTCCCAAACTGGATTGGCGAGACTGAGGCATGTCCTTGACTACTCCGTCCAGCTATGCTTGCAGCGCCAAGGTTGTCAGCATTAGATTCTATTGGTCTGCCCGAGGCACCTTCCATACTTGAAGATGATCCAGCATGAGCAGACTGCACTTTCCACCTTTCGTCACGCTTTACACCTCCCCTCTACATATAGAATAAACCAATTAGTATAGTTACAGACTTATAGCACAAGTACCTCAACTCTACAACAAAATACCATGTGAAAATACTGTAACTACTTACAATTCGGTGTAGAAACAGCAGGACTAAGGCTTTGTCACGGTGGCATAGCAAACAGCACGTCTATAAGGTCTACACACACGTGACACACCACTCTAGAAAACCGCAGTCAAAAGGAACCTACTAATGGCGCAAGGATACACTACCTAGTGGGTCACGAACAATTGATACATGATATGTAACCGATTAATATAACACAAATTTCAAAAAAACTTTCATCATCTTCTCTATATGAAATGTTTACCACCAGCAATCACGCAATGTTCTAAAAATTCTCCGCATCAATTCACTAGTATCACTACGACCAAACACACCTATAGTCACGCATACTCAAAGATAGCCTTACAGACTCCCCAACTCACTACCAAACGAACCAATCAATGACTATGAGTATACAATTACAGCAACAGCTCTTCGATTAGGACTTACAGTCCAGCAATAATATCAAACACGGACAAGAGCCTCGAGTCGAGACTCGCTACCAACCTAATACACCGCTCTACATGGTGAAGAGTTCAATGCAACCGCAGTTACCGCGATTAGTCTATAACTAACCGTCCACAACTTTTCTCCTCATCAATCGACGCGGACCGCAGACTCAAGCCGAAACTTGCTACCAACCTAATACGCCACTCTACACGGTGAATAGTTCAATACAACCGCAGATTATACTTTACACAACGTTAATCGTTCACAACTTTTCTCCTCATCAATCATAACAAAATAACGCAGTCAATTTTTCGGCGAAATCTCTCTAAATCTTCTCGTACAAGTTTTCTTCCGAAATCAAACGATACAACACACAAATTAAACAACGCACAAAAATTCTTCTCGCCTAAATTTCATTTCGCTTCAAAATAAAAAAATACACACAAATTAAACAATGTACACGCCAAAATTACCCGAAATTCGCCGAAATTAAACATTTTTAACATATGATTCAGCGAACAATCAAAACTATACCAAAATTATACAAAAAAAAAATGAGTGAGAAAATCGAAACCTTGTAATTATTATTGTTGCGCGGCATGGCGGTGGAGATTGAGGAGGAGCAGTTGACGAAGCGGAGACGATAGATAAAGCGGAGATTGTGGTAAGAATGAAGGTGAGGAGAGAGAAAGCGTAAGGTTGAAGAGTTGGAGGAGGGCGACGACGATGAAGAGGTGGTCAAGGTCAGAAGACTGGTCACGATTTTATGCGAAGGAGACATTCGAGAAACTTTGGCATGTTATGGAGTACTTGTAGAGTTGTGGTGAGGAAGTATGGCGGTCTAATATTGCTGCGCGCTTTGCATTTTTTCTTGTGTGACCCAAAAGGCCAAAACCTAATGCCCCTTTATTTGGTGCGTACGATTTGAACTGCGTTTTTTTTTTTTTGAATCCGTATAAATTTGGATCGAATTGAGTTGAATGAGCCGTGGACAATAGAGTCTAGACCTGGTAAAACTGACCAAATTTAAACATTCGATTTGAATTACTTGACCCGAGAAAGTCTCGCACTTAAGTGGATCATACTTCCACTACGTCTTTTCTTTTCAGCTTAAGGATTTACAGCCCAACGAATTGTTTCCTCTCCCCTTGTAGTATTTTGTGTACAAAACATACAGATGAAGGAATGAACGAGACAAAGTGAGCAATGCAACCCAAGCACAACAATACATACAAAGAGACTAGGCCCCATAAATGTTGTGGTAAATGTGTAACCTAGCATCTCAAGGAAAGTCTGAAATCATCAGTCTCAGATTTTTATTGACTTTATAGTAAGTTTGAGCATCAGGGCTCTAAAAAAATCATTTTATGCGCACCTTCTTCAAAGCGCGATAAAGTTGGTCTAATTGGGGTTAAAAAATGATATGGCAAAGCCTGAGATTTGAGATAAGTTTGAGGGCTGATGATAGCCTAATATTGATGTGCTTAGAACTAGGGATGAGCATCGGTCCAGGGACCGAGGACAAAGGTTCAAATAAATGCAGACCGAGGACCGGACGAAATTTCCCATAAAGCGTCCGGTTTTTGGTCCGGACCGAGCTTTTGCTCTCCCCTACTTAGAACACGTGCTCTTCACACCATGCACACTTAAACACGATGTGTGCTTACTATTTTGTAAAAGTGGTATTAATATAAGCACCAAACAAATGAGCTTTTGTTCTAACCTTTCCACAACTCTCTCTAACTGCTATCAACTTGCTAAAATTCGAAGCGATCATCTACACTCCTTAGAGCATGGACAACAATGAATGATTTTTCTATCACCCATTTCTCTTTATCTAATTTATCTTTCATTCATCTCATTTGCGATTCAACCTTCATCAACTCATTACAATAATAAATGAGATTTTGGTTTAAAAAAAAAAAAAACAGTGAATGAAAATTTTATTCATTCGATACCCCACCATGAGACAAAACAATGCTATTTTGGTTGATTTTAAGTCAAAACACGTAGTTTTGAGTAGATAGAAAACAAAAGAATACAACAACAACAACAAGATGATAATATTAGTAGGGGTCGGGGAAGACCCAAGATGACTTGGATGAGGGTGATTAGAAGTGATATGAGCTTCCTAGGGCTTGAAGAGAGTATGATGTTGGATAGGGCGGCGTGGAGAGACGCTATCCATGTGGAGGACTAAATGACTATTTTTAGTTTCTTTGTTTGATTTTCCTAACTTGATCCAAAACTTTTCCTTACTTGGTGTTCAAAGTTATATGTTTTTCGCTCATTTTCAAACTTTTTACTTATTTTGAGGACTTTCTAAAACTCTTTCCGAAAGTGTTTCAATGTTTCAAAATGGTTCACAACGTTTTTGAAATTTTATGGCGCGCATAAGACGGTTCTTAGACGACGATTCATGTTAGCCGACCCCGAATTATTTTGGGAATAAGGCTTGGATGTTGTTATTGTTGTAGAAAACAAAAGAATAATGAAAAAAAAAAAAAAGAGATAGTGGCTTTGTTGCCCCCTACTCCAAAGCAGGTGATGTGAGCCCAAAGTTATTGATATTTTCACTCACTCATGAAACGAATAAATTTCTCATTCGTTCACTTTGTGAATGACTTCCTTCATTATTATAGGTCAACTTTTTCATTCACAAAGTGGTAGAAGGGAGTGAATGTATTTTTCACATTGTTTTTTTTTCTTTTTGGAAGGGGATTTTTTTTTTTTCACATTGTTGTAAATGCTCTTGATCACTATAGGTTCCATTCTTTTGTATCACATCATATCAGTTATAGATAATTTGATCCTTACAAATTTAAAAAATATAAAGTTGAAACCCTTAAAAAATTCGTGACGTTAATTACCATTGCACAATCAATTGTATTTTTCTTTTAAACACTCGTGAGCTCCCCCGTAATTAAACTACTGTAATTTTGATCAATATAAAGTCAAACTATTACAATTCGAAAAACCCGAGCGAGTATGACTTTCCATCCTAGAAAAAACGGTCGAAGAAGAAAGTAGTTAAACCCTACTTAAAGCGTAGACTACCCTGCTTCAGACCCTCTCCTATCTTTTTTTCTTTCCTTCTCCTACACTCTTTACCATGGAGCTCAGCATCGCAAACATGGATCTTCCAAAGCAATACTTTATCTCAGCTTTTCTATCAATGGAACCTCCCAATCACCTAATTTCCCTCGCAAGGTAAATCCCCTCAGTTTTTTTACGGTAGTGAATTTAATTTGGTTTGTAATTTTTATGTTTTTTTTTT
This sequence comes from Spergularia marina, assembly GCA_963680865.1. Classification (NCBI taxonomy): domain Eukaryota; kingdom Viridiplantae; phylum Streptophyta; class Magnoliopsida; order Caryophyllales; family Caryophyllaceae; genus Spergularia; species Spergularia marina. The sequence goes on from OY804549.1 coordinate 23,303,376, forward strand.
TTTTTTTTACCCTTTTGAATTATAAATTTCATACAAAATAAATTTGCAGAAATTGTGGAGGTGGGTCGATCACAGAGGAAGTCCAGGAGTTTATCTGGGCACATTGCATTAACAAAACTGTAAGCACAATTTAATTTGAGCTATTAATTTGTTTAGTTTTCTGGGGTTATGTCACTTTTAAGTGTAATTTTGTCTCTAATAATCATGTGATCAGTAGTTTGTGATCTTTTGATTTGCTCGTAAATCTTGATAGTTACGCTAGAAATCTGTCAGTTAGGTCTTGATTTCGAGAGAGCAGGTCTATTGCCTGTACTATGTACTGAAGACTATGGAAAGTCTGTCAGTGAATATATATGAATAAGGTTTGGTGAAAATTTATGGCTTTTTAGTTGGATAATAATCTTAGCTAACTCGTCATGCAGATTTTTCGGAACTTTGATTAACCGATTAGTGTGTACAACCTCCTAGATGAGGATGCGTTTTTGTTTTTATATGGGGTGTGTAAAGAAAGATGGAGGAGTATTAGTTTGTGAGTTACTCTTCCTATCAGAGGAGCTACTTAGTACACAACTAGTTGTTTTGAATTTGAGGTTTACTATGCCTTATAATGACTGAAAAGCAGGCGATACATCATTCTAATTCATAGAAGAGATTCCTATCAGGTTGCGTATAAGTTGGTGAACTACTTTCCGCAATTGAAAAAGTAATGAGAATCTTCTGAGTTGCTAATGGAGTTGGTTGAAGTTGCCGTGGGATGGTTATTTGTGTCAAATGGATGGTATTGAGTTTCGATTGTGAGTGAGTCAGCTAATCATAGTCGAGGTGTGAAGGTCACGGTGGCTTGTTTGTGGTTATTTACATCTTGTGCAACTTTGACTCTTGCAAAAGGTTGGTGATCAGCTCTTCTTCTTGCATCTTCTGGTTAGACTTTGGTGGGGGTACTTTTGGCATTAGAGAACTTGAAGTACAACAATATCTTTACCCTAGTGCCTTAAAGGCTCCCTCCATAAGGCAGGGTAAAAGGGGGGGGGGTCGGATGCACGCAAGCCTTACCCCTATTGAAACATAGAGAGGCTACGCACGGATGACCCAAAATGAAAATTGTTTCGAGAATCGCACCGAGTGACTGCTATTTCACAAAATAAGAAGCACAAACAATTTTATGAGCTATTTTGCTTTATTCCATTGTATCCCAAAGCCAAAGAATAATTAGTCTTTGGCTCCATTGAAAATGGAAAAATTAGAGAGCTTGGAGTAACATTTTCAAATTATGCTTGGGATTGTTGATGACTATGTGCCGTTTTATGTAAAAGAGTATGATAAAATTGGCGAGGTCCTACAAAGTGATCTTTGTTCTAAGGCATGATTTTTACTGACTACTGCAGGATGCATACCGTCATGAGCCCTACTTGAAAATCTTCATGAAAAAGTTAATTAGGGAAATCGAATCAAGTGGTGGAACTGTACTGGATGCACTTTATGAACGCTATGCTTATATGGTCTCTGTGAAGGTCAGTTTTGGTTGGATAACCCTCGACCTCCTCTCCCACATTGTAGCCCTTGACTTCATTTTATGAGTCTTTACATTCACGTGTTGCTTGATATTGACCAACTCTCGAAAATGGTTTAGGAAGATGGAGCAGGAAAGGGGGACTCATGGGTTGTGAAATGCATCTCATTTCTTTCCTCTGATGGTAAGGACTTATGCTAATGATCTTAGAGTCCAATATGAAATTACGTGTACTTTGTCAGAACTGATATTACCCAATCAATTTTGTTTCATTTATTGTAAATATTTGTAAATTTCAGGTCCAACGTGGGTTTCCATGCCATTGCGGTGTTCTCTCAACATGCTGCAAGGGGATACAGGGTAAGCTTTGCCCTCATTGTTATCAATTCTGTTATCTGTATGCTATCTAATGGGATATTCTTCTCTCTTCTTATTCTATTTTATCTGATATACATATGCTATTGTAGTATTGTTTGTTAGGTTTAGAGTTTCCGTTAGTCAACAGATTTGTATATCAGAAACTTGCTTACTCACGTTTTTCTGACCTAAGCCAAACTATAACTTAAGCATCACAAACTGGAATATTCTTATGTTAACCTGGTGATCTAGTGAACCTGGTATTGGTAGTTCTGTCTGGTTCATGCAAATATGTCTTCTTTTCCCTCATGTGATAAACAGTTCCTAGCGCAGTTTTTTTTGAGGTTGTGACTACTGAAGTGACTGAACTCCTTTTCACAATGGGGTCCAATCTTTGAATTTTAATAATTTTGCCATGTATATATGCTATATTTGTTATGAGTAAGTCAGCTTCCTGTTTTGACTTTAAATTCATGTCAGTAAATTCACATAATCCGGTCTTCGACTGATTTCCTTTCCACAATTTAGGATCACATTGACACATTGTTTCTCTTGACATTTCGAGTTAAGCTAATTATGCATATAATGACTGTAGGTGTGCTCTTTGGCCTTCTAGTCTTTTTCTGTCCGAGTTCATCCTTTCATTCCCTGAAGTATTTACGAGAAAATCTTGTTTTGAGGTGAAGTATAGCAGTGTTGTGCTTTGGAGAAACACATATCCAGAAGATCATGACTGTTTTAGGATTTTTGCTACATTGTGACTTAAGCACTTTTTTTTCTTTGCATATGCTTTATTGCTTGCCTCTTGATTAAGTTTCCACAAGTAGCATTGCTCTCTTCTTTCTGTAGTTCGGTCTGTGTGCCATAACTTGGCCCCGCTGAGCTATTAACTCGTGCAAATTGCATTCCATTTATTCTGTGCGGCTTTCTGTGAACAGGTTGGGTCTGGAGTTGGCTTGGTTGGCATCTGTCTTCAACATGCTAAAGCGTCACAGGTCTGTTATGTCATACCTTACACCACATCTTAATTGCATGTGCTGCTATAATCTTGATAGAATGCTGTAGTGGCATATTTTTAACGTACAAGGTAAACTTTTTTTCGTCTGATCTTCCTCTCATATTTCTAGGTTAGGAGGAAATGCTGTATTTTGCTGATGTGTGTGTAACGTACTCTACTTGGCAGAAGTCTAACCTTATAGATGTGAAAACTAGTGCATAACCTTGTAGATTTGTATAACCGTGAAAATGGAAATAATCTTTATGATTGATACATTTTCTATGGTCACATACCTGCTCCTCTCAATTATCTGTTCTAATGTCTTAACTCGTTGTATCGCGAAGAAGATCGGAACCAAAAAATGCTGAAATTTGATCAATTGCTGTAAATCAACCGAAATTGCAGCAAAATTTGGATTGCAGTAAATTCAAGGAAATCAGTAAAATTTAGATGATTCTGTGTTTGTTTGGGAAATATTCGATGTGATTTCGTGAAGTTAGTGCGGAAAAGTTGCGTAGCAAAGTTTGTACTCAGCTGATACAAAGAAAACTGAATTGTAACATGAGAAAATGAGAGTAAATTTTTGGTTATGTTTTCATTAATTAAAACAAGTGGAATACAATGGGTATATATAGACCCAAGCTTACAAGATAGAAATCAGTTGGCATAACCAACTTTTCCCACCAAAGCCGACATGGCAACTGTAACAGAATTCTGTTACAGTAGGGGGAGGTTCCCTTGTGTACATTATATGACCTCTCTGATTCTCTATTATCTTTTCAATTTCAGGTGATCCTGACAGATGGCGATGCATCAACTTTAGAGAATTTGAAGGTCAATTTGGATATGAATAATATTGCCGATATGGATGGCAAAGATGTCAGCACTGCAGACGCTGTAAGTAATGATGTTTTTTCCTCCAGTTTGATGTGTGCAAAATCATTTTCGTTTGCGTTAATACACTAGTTGTTGCTCAGGTCCAATGTGTCTCATCTGCCTTGGGAATCTGCAAGGGAAAGTGAGCTTCAACAACTGAGGCCAGATATTGTGTAAGAAAATCTTTCTTCTTGTCTAGTTCCGGCGTTATGTCAATTGATGCACCTATACCGTCCTTTTTAAACTAGCCGCATCAAAATGAGAAATATGCTATTGCTCAATTTACTCGTCTATGAACTATGCGCCAATCCTTGCAAATCTATCTAGCACCAAGTAGGAGGAAGCAAATGTACTAGATAAACCCGTTTTTGACGAACCACGTTCTCTGTTGGTGAAAGGAGACCACATCTCCTTAGTTTAGATCCGCATTTTTATAAAAGTGTGTGTGGAAGCTCTTGCGCTAAAGCTCATTTTCAGGCGTTCATTTGACTGAAGCTTACTCGACCAAAAGGGGTGTGTGGCTGTGCCTGTGTAGCATTAGCAGTCTATCTCCTGATGAAAAGAGGAAAAAGCAAAGTCATTTTGGCCTTAGAACTGATGCTATTCCTAGCTGCCTTGTAAATGAACATAAGTACTCCGTATTAAACTTGTTCTGAGCTAATATTTTCTATCATTCACCTGTCCTGCAGTCTAGGCGCTGATGTGATTTATGACCCGTCATGCATCCCACATCTTGTTCGAGTACTTACCATGCTTCTACGCCGGGGAAAGGCTGTGGACAGCAAACCATACACTAGTCCGCAAGGTCTAGTTCTTAGAGGATACACAGGCTCCAATGAGAAAGATGATTCTGCGAAGTCTTCTGAAGCAATAGCTCAAGCTGCAACTATGGACTCCCTGACTGAAGAACTAAAGTCTCGCCCAGTGGCTTTAATTGCTTCGGTGATACGAAACAGCGATACTTTCAATTGCTTTTTGGATACGTCCCGTCGAGCTAACTTACTCATTAGGGAATTAACTGACTCAGTTAGGTTCTCTAATCTAATCCCTTATATGGAATCGTATAAGCGGTCAGACGTACACTTGTTTATGGTGTCCTATGTAGACGAGTGATCGTTTTTGTCATGCTTTGCTTAGTAACTCGTTGAACCGCATCATATTCGTCCCGTTAATCTCAACATAATTATATCCTACTATTTGTATTAATTTCATTAAAACAAGCTGAATAGCCTCACTAACCTGCGAAGTTCAAGTTGTACTTTTATGAGGTCGTGAATACTCTTTGATCTACTAATCTACTATAGATGTACCCTTGGGATATAAGGTGAAACGACTAACCACCTGACCCCCCTTCAAGTCACAACTGATACAAAGTAATGGTTGCGAAATTCCCACGTCATGTTCAGAATTATACTTCAATGTAATTCAATCCGACAAATCAATTTAGTAAGTGCGTTTTGATTTGACTTTGAGTTGATAATTGAGAATGACTCATCGATGACAAGAACCAACAGAGACAACATGACGAATTCCACTGCTTCCTACATTTGTTCACAATCGAATATTACAAGAAATGAAATTAAAGTTGACCCACTTCACAAAACTTCACATTCACTCACAAAACTTAATTTGATCACATTCAGAAAAAACTTGGAAAGATAGTTAATTAATGGAGGAAGTTGAAGTAATCCACTCATGGTCTGCACCTCGGTCTCTCAGCACCAGTCTTATGTACTCTTTTGCTCAAGTATGTTTCTTTTTCTCATCTTCTTTTTTTTTTTTTTTTTTTTTTTTTTTTTTTTTTTTTAATATATACTCCCTCCGTCCCAGTTCAAACGCCCCGGTGTTTTTTTGTAGTGGTATAAGAAAAATTGATATATTAAGTTGAGTGGGGTAATATAAGGAAATGAAGGAGAGAGAGAATGTGGGGATTAATGAGAGTAAGAGAGGGTATATGAGAGAGAATGTAATAATTTAAGAAAAGTAGGAGAGAGAAATATGTTCTAAAATAGATGAGGTGTTTGAAGTGGGACGTCCCAAAATGGAATATGGGGCGTTTGAGCTGGGACGGAGGGGGTATATTTTTATTTTAAAAATTGTATGTTTGAAATCATTGCATGTTTATATTATAAACTTAGGGAAGTGGGTTTTATGAGATTTGATCATAATTAGCTTGATTTTTACTGGGGATGTTTATGTTGTTGTAAAGGTCCATTTCAGGAGAATAGGAGATGTTGATGTAATTATAACTTAGGGTCTTTCGAACCAAACGAGTACTCCCTCCGTCCTAGCTCAAATGATTCGTGCAGTGGAATAAGAAAAATTGATATAGTAAGTTGGGTGGGGTAATATTAGGAAAAAAGAGGAGAAAGAATGTGAGGACACTGGCGTATGCAAGTGCCGGACACGGCAGTCTCATGAATTTTGAAATTTATGGCTTAAATTAAGCGTCGAGTTGTTGTGCCGGGGGCAGTAGACACGGCGGTAGCACTGCTTGTGTGTGTGGAAGAGTTAGAGTAACATAAGACCAAATTGAAAAGTTTTTGACTCAACTAGAACGGGGACTACGTTGAATGCGTCATCACAAAGCTTTTTACAAGTGAAGATTGAGGTCGTTCTAATGGTTAGCTTGTCTCGGGTTCAAATCCTCATATCCCCACCCCCTCCGCTTTAGTAACTGAGCTTCTCCTATGTACCAAAAAAAACATGGCTCTTTACAAGAGGGTTATGTAAGATTTTTTGTATCTGAAATGCAATGTTGCAGTAGAGGATATTGTGTGGATGCAGAATTAGTATGCTGTATCATAAGTGATCTTGAGTAGGATCATGATCATGTAGGACACCCGGAAAAAAAAATTGAATTTTGATAATATTTTGGGACTTCTGATATTGCATGCCGAGTCGGGTTACTCGACTTGGCTAGAAGGATCCAACACAAGTGCGTGTCCAAGTGTTAGGCTCAGCTAGTATCATGTTTTTAGCCTATAAAAATGAGATGTTGAAGTTTCATATCCATGTCCGAGTGTCAGAGCATCCCACATGGGTATTCTTAATAGTTAATATGAGGAGTGAGAGGAGCTAACTTCTGCGTACTGTGTTTTGTTTCCAGAGGGATGACATTGAAGTGCAAGATGAACCTCTTTATGGAGCTTTTCTTCAGGTCACTGGAGCAGAGCGGCCTTACCGTGATGAGGTTCTGTCCACAATGGTAGGTTAATGCATTAGTTGTATTTAGAAATAGATATGGAGATGTGTCTTACAGAAGTAGTCTCTTAAGTGGTTTCTGATTCGAGGTATATCTGGACCTTCTCGAACCTCTTGACCACGGGTCATGGGATCTTTACTAAGCTTGGAACAGTTTTCAATTTGGTAATTAATTCCTAATGCTGTTCAAGACTGCTGTAAAAAGCCAAGGAATGATGAGCATGACCAATTTGGCAAGAATTGATATTCATATACTGAGCGTATACACGTAACAACGCAACTTATCTATCACGATAGTTACACATCTTTATTTTATTTTATTCTGGGCCGTTACTAAGCTGTGTAATAGTGCCTCAAGTTGGTTGTCTTTTGCTCTCACTTCTGTTCTCTGTGTTTCGTGTAAATATGCTCCAACTATCTGTAGGAAACTGATGGAGTGAAGGTTGTGAAAGAAGTTATCTTCAGTCCTGGGAGGAAAACATTTCGGTTTTGCAAGGTGATATATCTGATTTACTGTATTTTTTTTTTATAAGTGCATTAGTTTTCTTTCTTGATCTCTAAAACATTTCTTATTACCTAAAACCTGCCGCAACTGATGACTGACATGTCATGTATAGTTGCTTTTATCAGACAAATATATCAAACTTCACGCTTCCGGGCACTGACCCATGTATACAACTGCAACTATATTGATCAGCTTCTTCATCTTGCAATGATAGGGACCTTAGTTAGTTTGCAGCATTGGCTGATCAGTAGCCACAAACCTATTGTAGATCATTCAGGAATATGAACAACTAATGAGTTGATTCATGGAAAATTTAACATTGTAATCGCAATACGTGCCTACATTCTCAGTAGCCACATGTCTTTTGAAGTCCTGAAAACACACATCCTATAGAAGCAATTTTAGAAGAAAAGAACGGCGTTCTGAGGAGACCTATATGTGAGCCAGCTTGTAAGCTTGACTGTTATAACCACAAGTCTGTAACCATGGTGATGCTTGAACATGATAAGCAAGTTCTTAGGAAACATATGTTTTGTGGCACGATTAGTATTTTCACTAGAATTCGTAGCTGTAGGCTCTCTCTTGACTCATTAGAATAGCCTAATTTCTGTTTCAGCACATGGCTAAACACCGCCTTCCTGGTTTGCCAGACAAGCTGATGAAGATGGGAAAGCACATCATCCTGATACGAAATCCACTGGACATTCTGGTAAGGTCTTTGTTCTTTGAAATTGCTAGATTCTTGGCTATTTACTTAGCTGCTATCACAAAAAATATGCATGCATTTCAAAATCAACGTCTGAGGTTGATGTTGGCTGTATCGATGTAACTTTTTCAGATATTTATCAAAGTGTAACATGTGAAGAAGACTAAGTATCAGCTAGTAGTAGTTTTCTTTTCTGCCTTAAACATCTAATCCTTTTTATTATTCACAATTTCTTTTATGAACATGATTGCTAGCCATCATTCAATGAGGTTGTGCCCCCAACATTTGAGGAGGTAGGCTTGGCTACTTTGGTCACCATATACAGTGAGCTTCACGATCTGGGAAATCCACCAGCGATCATTGATGCTGAAGATCTTCGACGTGATCCAGAGGTTAGTTGAACTTCTGCTTCACTTTTGATGTGTTTTTCGTAGGGTTGCTTCAGTTATAATGTTGAGGTGTTGGTTAGGCATGGAATGTTTTCGGTGCATTATTACAATTTTTTCTGTTGGTTATCTAAATGATAAATTGATCCTCTGACACTTCACTTCGCCTAATATTTTTGAAAATTTGAGTGAGATATCAATTGTCGGTGAAATTGTACCGAACGAAGAAGCAATTCTGTGGTTGATGACATCTATATTACTTTCTTGACATAATTTGCTAGCATACCTCCTGGTTTTTGTTACTGATGCTTAGACATGGTTTCATTATCTGTAGATTTCCCTACATATGAAGTACTAGTTACATGAAATACTTTTTTTTAAACATATCTGTATCCGTCTATTTAGGTCAAGTAGTTTGTGGATAAATATGGAAGGCTAAGTCTAAAGTTAGTATTTTGTGTGGAATTATAATTAAGATGCTATAATGGTTATCGATGAGGTGTTACTAATGTAGTCATGTCTGCAGGCTTTGAGTTATTGTTTTGCTTCAGCTAGAACTTTAAGCCCATGCCGCAGTGTTTATCTATGTTTTGGTCTTTTCAAGGATGAAAGCTTGATGAAAATGCTTCTTTGTTTTAATTTCTGGTTGTAGAGAACGTTACGTGGTCTTTGTGAGGACCTGAATATCCCCTTCCAGCCCGCTATGCTCAAGTAAGGGACTTGTGTGAATTACACTGGTTTGTAGTACTTTGTGAAGAAAACTAGAAGATCATTTGGGTCATCATTGGATGCTTGCATTATGCATCTTGTCATTTGTGGATTGATATATGCTTCTTTCCTTGTCATGCCTGCCTCGTACTGAAGACTGCTAAATATATGGATAGAATTCGGACTTAAGGATTTCATTGTGTTTAGTTTCATTGGTTCATGTCACTCAGTTGATAATACTTTTACCCTGACTGCCTGAGAGATAAACAAGGGGGCTGGATGGGCAAGGTGTAGCTCTGCCACTTGAATACCATTGGTTCATTTTCTCATCTTTGAGTTCTCCAGATTTTTGCCACCTCTGGCACTATATATGCTTTAAATCGCGAGTAGCAGGCACCTTGCACCTCAATTTAATTTTCAGTTGGCTCGAAAGTAAGTATGATTTTAGTCAAGCTGGTAGATGAATCTCCTTTGTTCTGCAGGTGGGAATCTGGTCCAAAAGCTGTAGATGGTGTCTGGGCTCCATGGTGGTATGGAAGTGTTCATAAATCGACTTGTTTCAAATCAGAATACAAATACCCCAAGGTGAAGTCCTCGCTTCCTTTTTTTAATTACCTTTTTCCCTGAAGTGGAATTAGTGGGTTCTGATTTACAAATTCCATTGTTCTGGTGCATGATTGTTTTCATGTCTTCCTCCTGATAATTTTTATTCAATTATTGTGTCTCAGCCACTTCCATCGTCTTACTATGACTTGTTGGAACAATGTCTACCATTCTACAACTTCCTTAAGCGTCGTGTTAAGCGATCATCTTCTCTACTGAGCTCAGGTTTACCCTCTCCCAGTCTTCCTGTCCCAGCAAATGAGAAACTGCTTGCATGGGTTGGTGATGAGATATTACCTCGTGATAGTGCAAAGGTAACTACAATGATCAATATCTGAATTATTTTTCATTATTTCCTTTTCTATTATACTTATATTTTTCGCTGGACTCTTTAATATTACTTATGGAGTATTGCTTATTGCTATGGACTGACAACCTTAATGCTTATCACCTTTTCTTACTGTTGTCAAGGTTTCTGTTTTTGATTCGGTGGTGCAAGGAGGTGATTCAGTATGGGAAGGGCTACGAATCTACAAAGGAAAAGTCTTTAAGTTGGAGGAGCACTTGGATAGGTCAGTGAATTCATGGGCACTTAATTTCTATCTAAATGTTGTTGCACATACTTAGTTACTTACTGCGTTGTCTGTATCAAAAATTATTTTTGTTTAAACTCGTGATGGATTTTATGCATCCTCCGGTATTGAGGAAGTTACTTTATCTTGTAATACATAAGAATGGATAACTGATATCTGCCACTCACCCTAAATAGGAAGCCTAGTTCTTCACCTGCTCAAGCAGGGCTACGAGAGTGTTAAATTATGACTATTGCTGCTGCTGCTGCTTTCATTCGACTTGAATTTTTCTTTATAATATTGATACAAATGATCCTTTTCCGCAGGTTGTTTGATTCAGCCAAAGCTTTAGCTTTCAACAATGTCCCAACACGTGAAGAGGTGAGATTGTGGAAAGATTGAATGCTACACGGTCACACTTTATGTTCTTAGTTCTTACAGTTACTGTCTTCAATGCAGGTGAAGGAAGCTATCTTTACCACTCTTATACGAAATGGCATGTTTGACAATTCCCATATCCGGCTCAGTTTAACTCGTGGAAAGAAGGTGATTTCCTTAATTCATCTACTTATTCTGTAAATATCTGTGTTGAGTCATTTCTGGAGTGATTAAATGTGGAATTCTGTCTCATGATAATATCAACTGGTTTTGGGAATTCTCTAATGAATGGTTTAACTTTCCCCTGAAAATTCTATTGTGATTGGAATCTTGGATCTGAAAACAAGTGTCCATATTCTATAGATCTAGTTACCTTTAGGTAGTTGAGATGAAAGTAGGCCGGAATCTTAGGAGGGGTGGGGGGGGGGGGGAGGCAGGAGGGTTTCCCTTCTTTGTGTCCCTAATGGAATTTGAACCTATGACCTCAAGGTCTTAAGGTGTCAAGGCTGAGTTTAACAGTCTATATACTCAAGTTACATGATTCTATCTTCCTGTTCAAGTCAGCCTTTTTGTGATTGTCGTAAACTTTGTACTCCAATAAACTTGGGAATGTCCTAAAACTCGAATTTTCTTTTCTGCAGGTTTCTTCTGGAATGAGCCCTGCATTCAATCTCTATGGCTGCACCTTGATTGGTGATTCTACATGTCTTTATATCCAGTATTTGAGTTCATAAATTTTGGCTGGGTTTTTAGATTATATGGTCTGTTTTTGCTGAGTTAAGTGTAATGCATAATATGCAATAGGTAAGATGGCAGATGATTGGACTCTGGAATACCATGGTCTATGGGCTATACGTCTATAAATCTGTTTTGTGCAAATAATATGTGATGTAATGATCATAGGGCTTCCTTATATGTTTCGTGTCTCATCTGGTGAGGCCATTATGAGTGTTGATTTTTTTATCTTCGTTCGTTCAAATTTGTCAGCTAATAACAAAGAGCATCTATTGAGTGGTTGTACAGCTTGTATCAGCTATCTATGTTGTTTACGTTTTGTTGTCTTAAGTAAATTCGTCAACTATGAGTCATTGTGGCGTCAGGAATTTGAGTTTTTCTTTTTTTCTGATAATGCAGTGCTTGCAGAATGGAAGCCACCCGTTTATGATAACACGAAGGGTATAGTCTTGGTTACTGCTTCTACCAGAAGAAATTCTCCTAATGTGAGATTGCTGCATACTTTGTTTATATTTGCTTGTTTCGAGTATAGTCTTTCAGCTTTAAGTAAGTTAGGTGAATGTTTTGAGTTGGTCGTCCAGTTGCCAAAAACAAAGTGAAGTAGACGATCCTGGAAGCTTTGCGGACTAGTTTTGCCTGCTGAAGCATTGCTCTGTCAAATGCTAGTGACCATGATAGTCTTGATCACTCTAGACGATTTGATCAAGAATGACTAATGAATATTTTACTATGACCCTCCACCTTGTATGTCTGGCGTTTAACAAGGCGATTTATTTTCATCTTTACTATAAGCCTCCATCTTGTATGTATCGTTTTGCTGAGGATGATTTAATTCTACCCATAGTCTAGTATAGTAAGTTGTTTACCATTCTTCTTTGTCCTTTTTTTTTTTTAATTAATCTTCAGGAGTAGTTATCATGTTTATGTATGGGCTTGATGCTTCAAGATCTCGTGTTTTAAGTTGATCCTATCTTAAAATTTGAAAAACAAGAAGTTTGGGTTTAGGAGCTTTTAGGATGCAAAATTTATGATTTGATAAATACAGTCCAGTTGACCTTTTATGTTTTATTCGTGTTTCAGAATTTGGATTCAAAGATTCACCACAACAACCTGCTCAATAACATACTTGCAAAGGTACAGTCTTCTGCTAGTGCACCATGTGAAAGTTGTTGCTACTCAACATCGACATGATCAATATAACAGGCCTTTAGTTCATTACTACAGAATTTCATATGTTCAAGTTGCCTGTTGACTATGTGCTGGTGTTCTTGGTATCTGAGCGGAGATATAGACCTTATCATTAAAAGTGGGATAATACATGTAATTTCCAAGTCGATATGTTCCAATGGCCGTTTGTCTGATGCAGATAGAAGGGAACAATGCAAATGCTGATGATGCCATAATGCTGGACCAGGATGGATATGTCTCTGAAACAAATGCGACAAACATTGTAAGATTAATGATTCTCACTTTTAGGTTGTTTGGCCTTGCACATTCCTCAAAGTACATTTCTAAATTACTTTGAACAATGATTCTTCATACATAATCCCACTTCTACCATGCCCAAATAGAAAAGACGTCGTGCCACATTCACAAAATCAACAAAGAGCTTCTCATTTGCACCGACTGATAATAGCCCGTGTATGTAATTAGGTGATGTTATCAGCTCTAGGATTTTAATATGACTCAGTGCATTTTCGCTAATGTTAAAGCCTTTCCTCTTGCAGTTTATGGTGAAAAAGGGCAGAGTTCTGACTCCTACTGCTGACTATTGTCTTCCTGGAATAACTCGTGCTACTGTAAGTTGATGAAGGAAGATTTTCAGCCTTATAATCATGTTATGATCACACTTATTGACGTTGTTTGGGAAAATACACTTTTGATTGTCCAGGTCATGGACCTTGTGGTGAAGGGAGGTTTGGTCTTGGAAGAGCGAAGAATCAGCCTCTCAGAGTTCCATACAGCCGATGAGGTAAGGCCTGCCTATCTGAGGCACAAGACTAATTAACTCTTCCGTGATTGACCATTTGTCTGTTTCTCGATATTTGTGTTACATCTTTTAGTAAATAGTATCCTATGCCTGTTAATCAATCTTCCCTTTTGCCATCTCACCTGAAAATGCAAAAAATCTCTGGGACTTTCTTGGAGGATATTACTCTAATACTCTATAATGTCAGTGTAATTGGGTAGATGACTGACTTATGTCCTGTATGTTTATGGGAGCAATGCTGTTGATGGACATTTTGGTCCAGAGCCGAAAGTTTTGTATTTGCTCTTTCTGAAGACCTTCAATCTGAGGGATTAATGATTATTTCCTGCAGGTTTGGACAACTGGAACCATGGGAGAACTTAGTCCAGTAAGTCTCGCTTGTTGAAAATTTAGAAAAAGTCGTCTTCAACCTTATGTGCTGTCCATGCCTGATAGGTTTATCTTCCGCCAGGTTGTGAAAATTGATGGTCGTGTGGTCGGAGATGGGCATGTGGGCCCTGTGACGCGACAGTTGCAGAATGCTTATAAGGAACTGACGGATGAGTCAGGGGTGCCAATTCCTACTCGTCATAAGAACTAACTATAGTACTGAAAGATCTAATCTGATTATATGTTTACCCGTTTAGGTAGGTACTATCTAAATTCCATCTGCTTCAAACATAAGACTGTTATTTATGGCTGTAAGCTGCAGCGTCTTTGTGGCCTGCTCGGCATCTTGCACTTTGAGATGACTTTACCGTGTTCAGCTAATCAGGGTCACACTGCTTTATTACATTTGAAGATTCTGAAGGGAGTTGGTCTGCAATCTTGATGCATTTTCCACGAGTATCTTCCACGAGTAGCTCAAGATCCACCAATAAGACGCCGCTGAAGAAAGGATAGAAGAATAGAGCACCGACCAGCTGTTTCAGTTGAATCTGTAACATTTCCCTGTGCGTATGTTGTTCAACATTAAACGAGTTGTGTAAATATTGCTATTCTAACAATGCTTATACGGAATATGTAATAAAACGCGGTTTAAATTGATCCTCCTGATCACTGTGCTGCCCTACTCAGGCATGATGTTTGTCAGAATCATCCAAGTGCTTGACGTTCAGGATGCCCTGCACGAGAGACTGAGAGAGGTACGAGGATCGTCCTAGCTCACATAGTATATTATGAGTATTAGAATCGACTAAATTACTATAACAACTCTCGAGTCTCGATTCTAATCCAACAGTTAGACAACCTTGTTAATACGATGAACACGAAGATTATAATTTCTCAAATATGAACAAGCAGCTCGAAATCATTCAACACTTCAAAGAATGTATATTCATCACTGTATAATGCGAATACAATTGAAGGCTTAAATTGCCTTGTCAAAAGAATACATTGCACAAAATCTCACCTTCCACCATTTTTCTACCATCTAACCTAAGAATTTCAATTTTTTTTTTTTTTTTTTGTTTAAACAAAAAAGGAAAAAAAGGTGGACTCAAGATGTGTTACATCAGTTTTTTGATATCCTATATGTATATGATCAACATTTGCTGATGATCAACCAAACTTCATGACTTTAGGAGCAAACATCAACAGTCGATTCAAACTGCTAGGCATGAACTTCCTAGCAAACATGTAGCACATATTCGTCTTCTGCCCGTTATATTCGCAAGTAAACTGACTCCTCAACTTGTTCAAAAGGTCAATCGTGACACGTGGCCTCTCGAATTTCCCGGGATGAGGCCCAAGAATTGACCAATCAACCCAAGTCACTGTTCTATTGCTATTCTTGTCCCAAAAATTGATATTAACATACGTAGGCAAGTAATGTTCGTCTCCATAACAATTGTTTTTGCAATGCTTGCTAAACACGGGGAAATACGTCCTGTCCGAGATGACCTCTAGGGCTAGTTCGCGGTCCATCTCGAACCATTGGGACCCCTTTCGCCATTGAGAAATGCGAATTAGGGGTTTCATACGATGGCTATAGCGGCCTCTACCAGTTGCACCCTTTTCGTCGTATACTTCTACGTAACTTTTAGTAGAATTTGTAAGGTAAGAATGTACGGTTTCGAAATTAAACAATGGTATGCATGCCTCCGAAAGGAGGACAAATCTTTGGTTAGCTTGATCAAGAAGCGCGCTCGCTAGTAGGCGGCGCTCCGCCTCCACCATGTTGAACTTCCCCCATTCCACTCGCTACACAAAATCAAATTAAGATCAGCATTGTAGTAAAGATTATACAAGAGTTAAATAAATGTGAAAATTTCTTGCATGATAATGGAAATAAATAATTATATCGAACGGACAAAGGCATATACTCCGTATAATGTAGAGTAGCACACAAATACGACACATTTTTTTGATATACAAATGAGGCACGAAAGTATATAGACACATTTTCGACGTTTGAGGCTTCTAAAAAGGATCTTTTTTCGAAGAAAAGACCCATGCTAAAGTAAGGGTTGGTGCAGACGTAGCTATTCAATTGAAGCTGGTAACGAGCCTGCCAAAGCTTCCCCTACAGTATCGTCACCGCAGTAGAGTTTAACCACCAAGTTCGGGATGGATTGGTGTGGTTCCTCTACGCCTAGGACACCAAAATATCGAACCACGAACTAAGAAAGGCATGAGAAAAAGACATATTGGCTAGTGATTATGAGGCCCCAATTCGTGACTGGAGGGGACACCAAAGGCCTCCGCCCTTCCATCCCTTGGATAGATAGAGAGGGAGGGCAGGGCTTTTGGTTTTTTCATGTTGTCAAAGAGTTTACCAGTGGTTTTTTCGTGTTGTCAAAGAATTTAACAATGAAAATAGATGGCGAATGCCTGATCGAATTGATCGGGTCATGTAGGAACAAGGTTCAAGTCTATCGGTCTGTTAGGATGCCTCAGATGCATACATCACTGCACTTCCACTTGACACCTATCGTAATGATAAACGGCTCGTCTCGTCGTGACCTTCTCTTGAATTCTCAAAACTTCTGTCGCTCCATCCCCCGCAGGGGCAGATATGTATATATATATATATATATATATATATATATATATATATATATATATATATATATATACATATATATATATATATATGTATATATATATATGTATATATATATATATATGTATATATATATATGTATATATATATATATATGTATATATATATATATATATAGTGACTACTGAGGATCCGATCTAGAATTATATATAGTTTATTATTATGCAGGTACATCCGACGATACCTCTGTCTTTAACACTAAGACGACATGACACTCGAGACTATTAGACAAACAAATGCAACTTTGGGATTTCACGTAACATCCATACATGATAGATTTCACTAATCAGTTAGAGTTTCTTCATTGTCGATGCATGAAGGATCCATTAAGAGATAAAGATACTATATTTCTAAATTAAGCAAAGTGGTTAGTGAGTACTTAACTAAGAACATTCTAAAAAAGGAAACTACTACTCATGATATAAATGATTAGAGTGGAGCCCACAAATCCATCAATTATAATCTGTCATCCTTGACTTCTATATCAAAAAAGTGGGCTAAAAAATGTAATTTATATCAAATGAAGAAAGGAATGGGCTAAGGAATTTAAAATTTAATCATAAAGAGTGGAATATAAGCAAAGGACTAAAAGAAGGTATACTTCCTAGGTAGGGTGAAGAATTATCATTAAAATGTAAGAACATAAGATAAAAGTATCAAATTCCCTGTAATTTAAATAAAGTCGGTCCATCACTTTCCCATAAATCTTTTTGAGTCAATTAGATTCAATAAATTTCGTTCTCCAATAGTATATGATTGCTTTTCAAGATACAAGTGAGGATGACAAAAAGCAATTAATAATCAAAATTCAGCTTTTCGATATAGATCTTCCATTTCAATTCATGGCTACCATCAAGATTTATGTGTGAGTTGTTGTCTATATCGAAAGATAACATGCATGCTTATGATTACAATTTTCACTGATGGAGTACTTGTCATTTAGTTTTAATAAAAAGAAGTCTATTTTCAAAGGATCAAATCCTCTGGAGTTATTTTTCCTAGAGTTCCTTGGAGTTTAATTGAAATGGAAAAATATATTTATAAATACCTTTTTTTAAATAAGAAAAAACACTACATCCTAAAGTGATGTTCCCATTTCAAGTAAACTCCAGAGAACTACAGGAAAAATAACTCCAGAGGATCCAGATCCATTTTCAAATCTATTTATGAAATGTAAGAACCGTATAAAACCGCATTTAAGGCAATTTGTTGGAAAATAAATATACATTGACCAAAATAATTTGAGTAACTTATTTGTCATAATCTTAATATTGTGTATCCTAAATTTCTAATCAAAATAGATATTGACAGGAGAAAAAGAAAAAAAACAAGACATAATTACAAACCTCTAAAGGCTCGTTCGGTATCACTGTCGTTTTCAGTTTTTTTTTTTTTTTTTTTTTTTTTTTTTTTTTTGCGTAAAAAGTTCACTTAAATAAGTTACAAAATTAACTTTGAATTGTTGTACTATAATAGTCATGTTATTCCTAGAAGGCTAGAACTAGAATTATAATAATAATAAAATGCATAAGGTATAATATAAAAATTAATACGCTCAGCTCACACGTTAAACATTTATATTCCTAATTAATATATGTAAATATTTTTAATATTTTTCTCTGTTACAAAGGAATACTAGTACCAAAAAATTTAAGAAGTAAACGTTTACCCTAAATTATGAATTTGATTCATTACTATTTTCTACCCTATATAGGATTAACAATAAAAGAATTAAATTAGTTTATGGGTATTTTCAAAACTACAAAAGTAGAAGAAAATCATAATCCAATATTCCTACTAAGCTAGAATATACTCCGGTATATGTCACAATAAATTATGAACTGTCACACATTCATTCAATGTAAATACATAGAACAGAAAATTAAGTTCATAGAACATAAATTTTAAGCGTTTGGATTTTCCCACTTTTGTTAGAGTTTGGCACTTAAAAAGCTGGCTCTTAACGTTACAGAAAAACGAAACACTTCTCTCACCTCTGTCATTATGCTGGACATAAATTAGATAAAAATCAATAAACTTCTAATTAACAATAATGCGTGTTAATTTGTTACTTTCATAGTCTATAATGAGCCGTAAAGATCAGTACGTGCAACGATAAAGGTAAAATAACATACTATACGTTACCAATTAGACAATCACGAACACAAACACAAACAGGAACACGTATGCATGTAACACTATAATTGAACGAGTAAATAAAAGAATAATATACCTTGCTTGGGATTCTTCGGCCATGAAACACAGAATTTGTAGGGTACATTTGATTATAAGTAGGACTAGCATGAACGTAGATAGAGTACAATCCTTCATGCCCACGAAAGAACTTATCCCACAAGGGAGCCAATGGCAACTCGCCACGTACCAAAAACATGAATGCAACCTTAGGAGGGGACGTATCTTTGTACTCGTTAATTTTGGGCACTAACGATGCCTTCCATAGCAACTCCTCGTCCTCCATGTTGTGCAAAAAAGCGAGCCGTGGCGGTGGTGGTGGGAAAGCCGGGGAGGGCAATGACGGGATTGGAGGCGGTAAGACGGGTAATGGTGGAGGAGGCGGAGGCGAAGGCGGGGGTTGTAAGGGTGGTGGGGAGACGGCCGATGATGTTGTTGTATTGGTCGAGTTCATAACTTTATAAACATAATTAAAACTAACATTACCTATAATATTGATAGGCAATGTTGTAGTAGTAAAGAAGCATGCTCCAATTATAAGGCCACAAACAAAGAATATGAGGATCCCAAACTTGTTCTTCATGAGATTATTTGAAATTGGGAGAATTTTTTGTTGTTGATGATTTTGATTTTGTTGATTCTTCATGGTTTTTTTTTTTTTTTTTTTTTGTGTGCTAATTTTGTATGATTTTGGTTGAAACTGAAATTCCGATCTCTCTCCTGATGTTACAACAAAGAATATAATAACGGGGGTTTATGTTTATGTTTATGTTTATGTTGTGACTTGTGACAATTGGATTATGTGAGTATATATAGTTGCTCCTTCTTCAAGCTGTTGCTCTCCCAGCCTTGCTTTGGTTGTAGTCCGTTTTTGTGTAGGTGAAGGTTTCCGAAACTACTTCATATTATTACATTTAACCTAATCAGTAATTATTTTTTAATTTTAAGGGTGTCCTGGTTTAATTTTGACTTTTCATCATTAGTTACCGAACATAAACTTTCCTATTACGTTGTCTTATTGTCACTTTAATTTATCGTAGGTTGGTAATGGTAAATCTATCGCGTAGCACCAATTAATAAAGTATACTCCAATTATATCCGTCAAGTTTATTAAACTTTTATTTCGAGGTCAAACGCTAACCACATCATTTTCCAAGAAATATGCATGGATAATTGACTAAAAGGTGAAGGTTTGATTGGTAGTTTTATTATAAACTAATCATATAAGTCTTAGGTGTCGTTTGGATACCCTACAAATCTATAGTAATTTTATTTTCAGTGTATTTCCAATTCCTCCAAAGTGTAGGGGGGCTAGGTAAGTAGAAATTTCCATGGGAACTGAATTCCCTTGTTCATCCAATTCTCTTGTTCATCCAAACAAATTTCCCCAATTCCCATATATACTTTCTTAATTCCTAGAGTTCCCAAGTGTAGTTTCCCAATGTGGGACAAATCAACTCCATAAACCACTGCCACTTTCTATATTCCGCAGTGTTACAAATTACCCCACTTAAAGAACGCAACGTTCCCCGTTAGACGGCTGATCTGGGACATGCCCCACCACCCAGCACGCGGTCACATGATTGCTCTAATACCATCTGTAACAGCCCGAACCACTGTCCATCGTAACACAACCCAATAAGATGGGTAGTCACCCCTTAGGCCAGTAAATCCTCACTTGGGCTCTAAAATGTGAAGACCTGGTTGGTAGTATGATGTTTTTATTATAAATTGATCATATGAACCTTAGTTTACCAATGTAGAACAAATCAACTCCATAAACCACTTTCCATATTCCGTAGTGTTACAGACTCTCTTATAATGGATTGATTCATGAAAATACGTGGTATTAGTCATATCATTTTAAAATGCATAAGATACATTCTGGAATCGATTAAATTAGATGTGTGTGCGACGTAATTTTATGATATCCGTAGCCAGTGTAATGGCCGATTTTGTTGTCTCACAAATTAAAGAGCTTTTATGTTATTATTATCATAGTAGACGATCACGCATTGCATGGCTTATTTATTATATGTGCGTGGCATAAAGGTAATTAGACACCAAATTAGGTACCACCCCATTCGATAGCTTCGGTAATCGGTACCTAGAAATTCTTTTAGTTTTTAAGGTTAAAGTGCGAGTTATTTTCAAAAGTGTGTAATCGCAAATAAACACTGCTATATTTATAACCCAAACTTTAGTTTTGATACTCATAATGTCATCTTTGAAAATCACATAGTCAATTGACAATGCCCCGTATACTTATAATGTCATCTTTGAAAATCACATAGTCAATTGACAATGCCCCCTATACTTGCAGGTTTTTACCCCTATATGGCTCCATCCCAGCTGTTGTTGTTGAATGTAAGTGTATGAGTGCTTGTAGAACTGAACCTGATATAAAGCTATCAAAAGAGAAGTTTTAGGGAAATCAATTCGAAGAGATAAAATTGCGCAAATTATATCATGCTCTCGGGAGCACAATGAGCATGGTGGTCCTTCTCACAATAGAGGAGTGTGGACCACACTTAAAATAATTTAAAATCTATTTAAGTGTGGTCCCTACTCCTCTATTGTGAGGAGGACCACCATGCTCCTTGTGCTCCCGGGAGCATGGTATAAGCATTGATAAAATTGTAATCTGAATCCGATTTCCCTGGATACACACCAATCAATAACAAAATGTACACCTGATTAATTGATTATTATTTGGATAATTCTGATCTAATTTGATTTGAATTGAATGAATCTGATTTGATATGATATGATTCAAATAAATATAACTTGATTTGTATAAATTGTTTTTTAAGTTGAATCAAATATGGTCTTACCTTCATTTAATTGTTGACACCACTTATGGGTGATTTCGAACATCTAGTGGTCGTTTGTGTTGTGGACTGCCAAATCACCGGCTCCACAATTAATATGATATTGTCCGCTTTTGGCCCAGCTACCAGCCCGCACGGTTTTTTTTCAATCATGGGTATCTTTTCAACCCAAAAGGCCTCATACTATTTAGTGTGAAAGTGGAACTTATATACAAGGATTTTAGTCCTTGTTTCTTCAATGTGGGACTTGGGTGACACCCCAACAGTTTGGTTGTCACTCAAAATCATGGGAATTCAAAATTCGCATGAATTAATTTTTTAGGAGTTGTTTGGTTGCCTAAAATTGTGGAATTGAGAAATCATGGGAATTTCCAATTCCTACAAAATGGAGGAATTGGCTTACCGAGTCCCCCTTTGGTAATTGGTTATTCCTGTGAGAATTCAATTCCTACATGCAACTAAACAACTTTGTGAATTTCTCCAACCTTGGAAGTGGGACTTCATGGGCATTTTGGATTCACGCATGCAATCAAACGACCACCTAATAGATAATTCGAATTATTGAATATCGTAAAATTAATTAAAGTTCTTTTTTAGGGAGAGGAAATTGTTGATGGTAATGACTAATGACTAATGAGTATTGAGGGATCATTGGGTACACCGTACACTAGCGCAACATCCACAACATCTCGATGCATTTGAGTCGATGGAAAAGGTACTAGCAAAAGGCCCACGGGCTTCAAATGTTTACTATGTGGGCCGATGGCTTCAAGCTATAAGCTCATATCACATGAAATTGTAATCGGGTATTTGACTCAATTTTTTTTAAGCAATCTTGGTTAAATTCTCAAGTCTGAATCTAAGACCACATTCTTTCAATCAAAGTTATAATGATTTCAATTTTGATAGATCTAATTAATAAATTTATGCTTGACAATTTCGGATAAATTTCATAACTTTCGATGATAATCTTAGTTTAGTTGTTGGTATTTGTTTACCTTAATATAGTTAATTTTCAACAATTTTAATCGTATTAGATCTCGTAAGATGAATTCAATTATAAAATTAGATTAAAAAAAAAAGGTTGGAGAGGAATAGAATAGGGCCAAAATAGTTATTTCAGTAAATAATAGATATATACACGCAACTATGGCGTATTTTCAGGCATGCATTTCAATGTAATCTAATGTGATTGAGTGACAATGGGGCTTAATTTTACGAAGTAAAAAACTTACTTCTTAAAGAGATAAAATAATATTCCATTTAACTTCTTTCGGGTATGGGCCTTTTTGTGTACCCATCTACTACGGAGGAATACATTATCAAACAGACTCATCAACTTCAAAAGACTCCCTGGCTATTGCAGCGAGGTATGGGACAGAACTAGCGCGAGAAATTGGGCTACGTGACGTCATTTTAGAGTCCGATTGTTTAAAACTTATTGTACAGCTGCGTAAATGTCGTGTCGAGAAATCTTCTTTTGGGCTAATAGTCTTGGATATATGTAAGTTAGCTAGTAGTTTTAGCTCATTATCATTTTCGCATGTTCGTAGGAACGGTAACAAGGCGGCCCATGAGGTTGCGTTTTTGAGTAGGTCCTTGTCGGAAGAGATGGTGTGGCTTGAAAACCATCCTCCACAAATTAGCTCTGTATTAGCTAATGATTTATGCAATGAATAAATTCAGATTTCCCGTCAAAAAAAAAAAAAAAAACTTCAAAAGACTCCCTACTATATTACAGGTATAGACGTATAGTGTATTAAGCAAGCTAGCTAGGGACACTGATTCTATCTTCAAAAGACAGATTTGATAAACTCCATTACTCTCCTCTTATTCTACCGTTTACTGAGTATTGGAGGTTGCTTTCAATGTCTTTTTGTCTGTTAATTAATACAAACTTTTTATCTAGTACACTGTTAAATCAACTGAACTTAGCTCGATCACAAACTTTTTTTAATTATATATCTTTTCAGGTCATTTAAAACCCTTTTTACATTATAAAAACCTCCCTAAAACTAACATACAAAAAATTGCATGTGCCAGGTGTTTTCTTTCTCATAAGCATTTAACTTTTTCCCTAAAGTCATTATATTACCACAAAATCAAAATTAATTTACCGCTCCTTGTTAGTTGCCAGTTTAAAAAGAAAAAATAAACAATTATCATTCAAGAGCAATTTTATGTAAAACTGTGTGGGTCTAATCGGAACGTAACAACTCTAGGGTTTTTTGGTGACAATAGCGAGTAATTAGGCCCTGTTTGATAGGACTGCATCTTTTTGAACTGATCTGAATGATTCCGATCTGATTTGAATGACTCTGAACTGATCTGAATTTGTTGAAAATTTGATTGAATTTCAACGAATTAGTATCAATTATGGACCAAATATATTGATAGTTATTTGAACATTTTTGAACTGATCTGATCTGCACTGAATGGTTTTGATCTGATTTGAATGACTATGAACTGATCTGAATACTACTTTTATTAAGTCCTATCAAACCAGGGCCTAATAGTAGATGCATGTTACCAATTTGTTGATAATTTTGCTATTTAATTCCATTTTCAATGGAGGCAACAACTCTTTACTCTTTGCCTTTGGGGTATAATGGAATAAAGTAAAATGGCTTATAAAACTGTCTGTACTTCTTATTTTGTGAAGTAACAATCAGTCGTCGGTGCGGTTTTCGAAGCAATTTTCATTTTGAGTCATCCGTACGCAGTCTCTCTATGTTTCAATAGGGGTAAGGCTTGCGCGCATCCGACCCCCTTATCCCGCTTTATGGCGGAAGCCTTTAAATCACTGGGGTAAAGATATGCATACTGATCGAATTAATTAAGGTCTTTGATTAGTGAGATATGCATACTGATCTAATTAATTAAGCTAATTAAGTTGAAATGAAAATGGTATGAAAGGAATATTTGAAGGTGAAGCTATAAGTCGCAAAGAAACAAGCAGAAAAAAACAGTGTTTGTCGTACGTAGCTTCTAAAATACATTTTACTCTTGGCTATGGAAGCTTAGAGCTGCAGCGCAGTCCAATAATGCATTTCTAGATTTCAGAGAGCACAAATAAAATTCTATTCTCAACTTCATAAACTGCCAGGTTTTTTTTTCTTTGTCAGATAATATTTTTTTCTCGTCATTTTAACGTTATGTTTCCTGCCAGGTACGTAATAATATATCATGCATGGATAAGATTATGAGATTGTCGTATGTCATTCTTTCAGGTGCGTACGCATATATACATAATACATGTAGCCAATATCATTGATGCATGCTATTGCTGATCAATTCTGATTCCAACTTGCTGGAAATTCATTCTATTTCTTGCGTAAGTTGTGACGAATCTACTATTTGTTAGTCGGGATTTCGAAAATACATACAGGAATGCTTTTAAATTTTACAATCTCTTAATTAACTCTAGCTAGGAATATTTGCGAGGTACATATATATGTATATATATACTCCGCATGTGCTTTAGGCAGTTACTTATGTGAGGGACGTATGTATATACTAGTATGTGCTTTAGGCAGTTACTTATATGACTCAAATTTGTCTCCACGTACTCTACCGTAGTTTAAAACAGAGACATCATCTTTAAGACTGTTGGAATTATTTTAGTAAACCGAGTACATTCAATGTTTGTGATATATCATACATAAATTAAATGATGATTTATTAGCAGACAATGAAACCCATAATGTTTTTCTTTTCATCAACAAAGTATAGCCAACAAGGGTTGCTACTTGCAACACTTGCTGCATTAACACTTTCAACCAATGCAAAGCTCCAAATCACATCGTCCGCCTTAGCTTGACTCGTTTATTACTTGCAATTTTGCATGCAATTCTACAAACATTATTGATAGGAAATATTTTGAATTATTGGATGTATAGTATCATACTAATTCGAAATTTGTTCTTCTGATCTTGTGTATGTATTGTTATTAATTAATAGGAATAAACACTGTACTTGTTGCATTAGACGTAGAACATATACAATGATACTAATACTCATTCCATTTCCTTATTATATTAGAGAATCAATTCAACAAAAAGATTAAGTGGATACATGATTCTTAATGTCCAATAATCGATTTTATACCTTAACAAACCACCTAACCAATTCACGATATCCGTTCTCCTAGAGAACGTATTATTAGTACAAACAATACTAATATGAATCTATGACTATAATATGAGCACACGGTAAAATTAATGACTGATGGACCTATCCCTCATTTTTCTTCTAGATTGCATTGTGTAGTCTCAAACAGCTCATGCTCAGTCAAATACAAATTTGTGAAAGTGTCATTAAACAATTTCACAACTTAAAATTGCGGGAGACAAAAGGGATTTTTGAGAAAAACCCAAACTAATTAACAATTATTCAATCTCACATAGTTTGGTGAGTCATTAAAACACGAAGTACATAAACAATCAAAGTAGGAACGAGAAACGTCTCATGATTTCCAAAAAACAAAGAAACGAGAAACCCCACTGAGAGCTAGCGAGGCATCTTGATCACAGTAACTTGAAGTTTTGATGGGACATGCAAACATATATAGTAAACTCACTATTTTATGGGGTCAAATATATTTGTCTCTAAGCTATATAAATGATGCTTTGATTTGAGATCATGTTTTTCAGTACCAAATAATTCATTAAGACATTGATTCTAATTTGCTTTCTTTGTTTAAATCATCAAAAATGATAAAATTATGATTGTTTGAGAATCGATTGGTGGAGCAAAATACCATGCACATTTTAGAGTCTAAAACAAGGGGCCGATAAATATATAGTATATATAGGGTTAAGTCTGGCCTGGCCAATGAGTCGGTTCAAACTGGTTAAACACAAGACAATCACGACCAATAGGCCAAACCAGCTTGATTTCAGTGAGCTCACGCCCAAAGTAGCTCGGCCGGTACACTAACTTTTGAAAATGTAAGGAGGTCAGGGGGTATAGGATAATATATATATAATTGAACTCACCATAATCTCTCTTTTGTGAGATGGGGATCAACACTACTACATTGCCTCTCAAAATTTTCAATTCGATTATTAAATCGTGCTGCACAAGTCATCAGTGCCTTTTCTTCTACTAATTCGGTTTAATTAGTCTAGACTCGACCTGTAATTAATCTAAATGAATCATTAGATATACTTGTGACTGTGAGGATAAACTTGGATTTACTGCTTTACAAAAAAAAAAAAAAAAACTTGATTACAACTGTTTTCTTTTCACATGGTTGGGACGCAAAACATGACAAAATTTAGAGATCAGAGAGTATACACTTTTGGCACAAAAAAAAAAAAAAAAAAGAGAGACTACACTTTTTGGTTTTAATTTGCAGCTACCAATAATGCAAAGAGATCAGGGGGCTACACTTACTTCACAGTTACTCCAACAACCAATTACAGCAGCTGCAATTTGTTTAGCAAAGAATAATTTTACTAATTGATAATCGATCGATCTATCAGTTTCATAAATCCTAAATCAATTCGACCATGATGAGCAAAGGGGACCATTGAATTGACCAAGAAAGGCCAAAAGTTCGCAAAGTGTTGTAAAAAAAGCTTGAAACAAGACGTGCCTTTATTTTCTTTAATGCTCAATTGGGATCGAGAATGTCTTAATAACTCTTCCCAATTATTTGTTTATAATCATGCATGCCCCACGCTCATATATAAATAATGAAGTTATAGACGCAAAATGGAAATCATCCAATAACTCAGCTGATAAGACAGTCGTGAAATTGATACCGGTCGATATTATACCTTGTAAAATCAATGTTCACATTTTGCAAGGAAATTAATGGATGAGGGTTAGAAGAATTAGAAATGGCAATAAGTTTTTGATGTTATATACGTGAGGATATATATATATATAGAGTACATTGGCTCGCAATGGGTTAGTTTTAGCGATTAAGTATGATGAACATTTTGTTCCAAATGATCCATAGTGGATCTTTTATCCAACCCTAGCTGATGTAATGAGTTGAAAATTAATAGACAATTGATATGTTTGCCCTAAAATACGCTAAGTGATAGTGAAACTAAAAGAAAATGGCAAAGCATATAACTTATTCAAAACAAACAAGCCACAATATATTGCCATTTGGTACACAATTACACATCAATGACATTATACATGATTTACATAATATATGGTGAGGTTGAGGAGAAGAAAGAGAAATCTAATTAAGGAAATATAGCTACACATACATTATAGGCTTAATTGATTAATTTATTAATTAATAACTAAAAAACTAATTAACAGTTGAAAGTAGCTTGGTCTTCTTGCATCCTACCTAATAACTTGTAAACTGCCCCTGCAATCTCATCCACTGTACTCAGTTTGCTGTCATCTTCAACCTACACACACAAATATACAAAGACAAAAATTCCTGAATATATATATCCTCATTGTGAATAATTATTTGTGAATGATTGAACTTTTAATTTAATGATAGTACATACTACTATTTCTAATTGTTTGTTTAAAAAAAAAAATAGATTATACTATAGTTGATTATATTATATGATAAATCCATCATCAAAACTTACATAATTAGCATAAAGTCTTTGATTGCCTTGGTTCTTTTCAAAGAAGTATGTATTTGGAGATGTCCAAATGTACCAATGATATTGTAGTAGGCTAGCTTGTAGCTAAACTATTCGAGTACATACAAACAACCCCACTATCTAGCTATCTACAATCCCAAAACAAAAACAAAACAATAAAATTAAGAATAAATATAAAGAGATCGATCAAGATAGCTTTATAATTTCGTATTTGGATTCAAAATTTATTAGCCCTCCATAGACAAATATAGATTTATTTGTCCAATTTTCTCCGTCTGATTAATTTCAACTTCTACAAGTTTGTGTAGAAAATCATCAGCACAACAAATTTTTTTTTTTTTTTTTAATAATGCTTAAATTTATTGATATCAATATAACAACTAGGATAAAATATAATTTGCCTAATGGCATGATTGAATATAAATTTTCCTCAATTGTCATAGTAGAACTAACAATTTCAACTGATGGTTAAAGACTTAAAGTCCAATCTATGGTACTTGCATTATAACTAACAATTTCAACTGAATTATGCGGATGGTTAAAGTCCAATTAGTTTGGGATGGAGAATATTTTAGTTTTCCCAAGAGTAATTAACATTGATAAATAGTTGCAACTTGGGGAGACTAAAGAATTAAACATATATAATGACTATAAAAAAGAAGAAAAAAAAAAAATATAGAACAATGAAAGAGACTGACCTTGAGACCAAAAGTGTATAGAACAACTCCATCAGCAGTGTTGACATTAAGATGAAGTATGCTTAGCCTTAAACTAAGCAAGCCAGACACTAGCTTAGACAGCTGCTTAGGTGGTCTGTGCAACCTAATCTTGAGGTTAGCATGGCTCTCCACCACTGTCACCTCTACATCGGCCGCGACACCGCCATCACAGCCACCACATCCACCTTGTGGCTGGCTCATTGCACCACCCACCTTCATCTGATCATCGTTTTCGGAGTCGCGGTCACGGCTGCCACTTGAGTATTGTGGAAATGTGAAGAATTCTTTGAAAGGCAATGATGAGCTTGAGGCTGATGAGCTACTGCCTTTGGATAATTTTTCCTTGAGATGTTTCTTAGCACTCAAGCATTGCAAGTTTTGCTCTAGCTCCTTTACAAAATTGATTGCTCCTCCTACTATTGAAGCTTGATCCCCCTTTAATAATGACACAACAAATTTGCTTAATTTTAAATCTAGCTAATCTTACCATTATAATTGAATTTATATTAGCAACTATGCTTGTACATATTGTTAAATATTGGTACTTGAATCATGATTGTGTAAGTGTTATATAACATGTTTTTGATCCAATTTTGCATGCTAAGAGATCTTCATCATTTACACATATTATATATGTATCAATGTAGCATAGAATTATTAGACGTTAGGGTGCCAAAATTAATTAAATGATCATATAGTAGTAGATCGATCGATTTATAAAAGCGATGAAGGAGAATGAAAGTGATTTTTACACTCATTTACTACCGTATATCTTCACATAGAATTATTATATGTTAGGGTGCCAAAATTAATTAAATGATCATATAATAGTAGATCGATCAATTTCTAAAAGCGGTTACACTCGTTTACTACTGTATATCTTCACTGTTTTATGAAAACTACCTCTTTGAACGCGTAACAAAAATGACCGTAAATTCGGTAATCAATTGGAGGATTGTAAAATCAGAGTAAATCAAGTCCAATCAAGAACATAAAAAACTATAGGGTAACTAACTAACAAAGGAGAATATATGAGGTTAGAGGGTAAGACACATAGAAGAAGCCAAATGAAATGGAATGAGACGATCCAAAAAAAATGTGCACATGCATGCATAATATTAAGTAAATAACATATACCCTTTGAACATAGGAATCTGGCATCAGAGATCTAAGCACATTCAAGTACTCATTCATTTGCTTTCTTCTGTTCCTTTCTACTGCAATGTGTGTCATCCTTTGATTCTCAATGTCCTCCTTGTTCTTCTCTACCCTCGCCCGTCGTCGTCTTGGCCGCACGGTCGTCGTTGTCGGGGCGACACTGAGCTCCTCTGGAGAAGAGGAGTTCATCAGCCCCCACTCGTACGTTGATGACAAACCAACTTCATCATCACGACAAGTATAACTACTATTATTAGCAACAATAATATTACTATCATTCTCATTAAGGTTGCTAATCTCATAATAGTTAATATCATGAGAAAATTGGCAATCAAATTGTGGGTTTTCTAGAAAACAAGAATCATAAGTTGGAAGAACGAAATTATGATCATAATTTGCATGAACAATTTCATCTTTGAAGTAATAAGGAGGAAGAAAATCAGGTGTAGTAATAATATTATTGTTACTATTAGGCAAAGTTTCTAGGAAGTAAGAAGAGTAGGGATGTTTTCCATTAATATTAAGGCCAAAAAGGTCTTGTTGATGGAATAAGGCAGCAGCCTCTAATGCCATCTTTGGAATTGGCCGGCAAAACAAAGTGGTTTGGGTGACTTAGACTAGAAATAATGAAATGAAAGAAGCTCACTTTTGTGTGTGATGGCTTTCTTAATGATGGTTGATTTTTTAGGCTTATATATAAAGCCATTACATTTTTCTACAGCATATTGCTCGTGATGTAGTTTTGTTAATTAGCTTTCTACCAATATGTATATACTAGTTTGATGGCCACACGCCCGGGCTACTTATGTTTAAATGT
Organism: Spergularia marina; assembly: GCA_963680865.1. Taxonomy (NCBI): domain Eukaryota; kingdom Viridiplantae; phylum Streptophyta; class Magnoliopsida; order Caryophyllales; family Caryophyllaceae; genus Spergularia; species Spergularia marina. The sequence continues at coordinate 23,334,254 of OY804549.1, forward strand.
TAAAATTATGTAAACGAATTTTTTTATCTAAAACCTAAAATCTCGTTTCAAACACCCGTTGGATATTTGTAATGTGATTAGATGGAAAGTCACATTTAAAACCTAAAGTCATGTTTCGAACACCCGTGAGAAATTTGTAATGTACTCAGATTTAAACCTAAAATCTCATTTCGAACACTCGTGTGATATTTATAATTTAATTAGAGGAAAAGTCACATTTCAAAAGCCAAAGTCCCATTTTGAAACACCTGTGAGATATTTGATCAAATTGCCATAAATCAAGTAATTACTATATTACATAACTATTTTCCATCAAGTAATAATGTTATTTTATTAGAATAATGTATTACCATATACTTACCATATCTTATTTTGGATAAACATTATTTACAATATAATAATATTATTATAAGCCGTGTCAGCGTGGAAATTGAGCGGGTTCAGGATTACATATATATTAGATATTAGATACTCTCTCCGATTTGATCAAAGAGATTTTCCTATTTCTTTTTGCAATTTTGAGGTGATATGTTGGGAGCTATTTGTAGACCAAGTGAATCGTTCACTCGCTGCAAAAAGTAGTAAATATTTCATTCTGCATTGCAATCTACTAAGTCTTATGGATTTCAAGGCAAACAGGGGTTTCATTTGGTTTGGAAATGGTCACTAACATGCTAACTCAAAACTGCAAAAAGTAACAGAAAAAATCTCTTTGAATCACAGTATTATTATATTTCTTAACACTAATCTTGTCCTTCTCTAACATACAATCACTACAACAGCAGCAGTTCAGTTTGGTTCAAAATCAGTTCAATTACTTTAGGTCTGATTGATCATCAGTTTTAATTCGAACTTCTTCAATTGTTTTAGTATCTTTGTTTTAGATGTTTAGAAAGCGCTAAATGAGGGCTTAATCATACATACAAAGTTCAGTTATACGACTTTCCCATATACAAATTTTGCACGACAAATTACATTATTTACTCCAAATTAATACATCATTAGTTAGATTGTTAGTAAAAGAAAAGAAAAACATGGATTAATTAACTAAAATGATTTTCATTTTACTTTTTTGGTGCAAAACTCATAAGAGTACTATAGAGTATTAGGGTACTGTATATTTTAACTAATTAAATCCACCAACTAATTTGATTAGGGTATGTAAATGTCATAAAAGTATAAAATTAGGCCTTGTCGTTTGAACACATCCCCTAATACATTTGTTATTGAGATACGATGTCTATTAAGTCTTCGCTCTTAGGGAAGAAAACAAGTGCAACTCACCTTAATTATATACTACTAATACTTGTAGTTCTGCTTCAATTTGCATTTTGGGCCAAAATACATGACGATTTTAGAACGTATGTATCATGTAATACATAAATATGTGTTTGTTCCCAATTGTTTAGGACGAATTAGGCGCGCTACTCTTTACAAGTCTCTGATTGACTGATTGTAAGTGCAAATATAAATATGTAACGGTGAAAAAGTGGACTGTAGCTAATGATATCTTACGTCTCATAACGTGGGTTTTTCATGTGCCTTTCTATCATCGTAGCTTTGCATGAATAAATCTTGTAATCTAAGCCTATAACTACTAGAGCTAAGATGAGAGGTATGAAATAATGTATGTATGTGTATCATTTTTCGCTCTGACGGTTAGGATAATAATGAATGTCCAAATAAATATGTTCGAAAAAATTTACACATTATTGTCAATGTAAGATTATATAGTTCGTTGTTTCTAATTTTATCATGCATGGTTTTATACTTTAACATGCTCGTTTCCTCATGAGAATATCGTTTTGACTTGAAGGGCGGTGAATGCACATACTCATGTACACCCTTTTGGCTTAGCTTGAAGCCTAAAAAATATACATGGACATGTGATCGTCATACCTTATGTTTCCAATAACTGAGCAAGAGAGTATGGATAATGCATATGTCACTCATATATACAGTCATATATATACACTCATACGTACGTTATGTTGAAAGTTCAATATAGAGAGGAGAGGGTTACAAGGATTATATCTTAATTGAAATTCCAAGATCTTCGTTGAGACTCTTCACACCATGCATGTTTATGAAATCACATCGACCAAAAGTTTAAACTAATTGTGGTAGTATATATGTAACTAGACAAGGGTTTTATACTTCCACACATCATTACCGATAATCCAATAATCCACACCTTGGTCATAATGCATATATAACCAATTCCAACGCTATGAATCTATGTTATTGTACGTGAAATATAACAATTCACATGTTATCATCGCGTAAAAAATAAAGCAGATAAAGATAGAGTATGGACTCAGACGACTGCGTGGAGCAATCCATACCCTCCGGACTCCGACCACCGTGGTATTATCATCGCCAAAATAATGGTATCCGAAGGGGCAAATATTTGACACTTTCATCAGAGACTATAAAAGACCAAAAAGGAAAAAGTTTCATTGTAGGATGGCCTTGTATTCTTTACGGGCAAGAGAGACAAATTAAGAAATACTCCCTCATTTTTTTCTATATGATGTTCCACAATGAAATAACACGGATTTTTTTATAAAACGTAAGATGTGGTGGAAAATGAAAGTGGGTGGGTCACCAACCATTAAGACCACAAAAAACATTACAAATAAGGAAAGTAGAAGATCATTTATAACTGACTTAAAAAAAAAAAAACAGGAACATCATTCAGAACTGGAGGAAATACAAAAATCACATTGCTCTACTATTTCCTTTCATGTGAGAATTTGCGATTTGTGGGGTAAAAAAAATCGCCCTACAACTTTGTATACCCGTCGTCCCGTCAGAAGGGCATTAAGCCCAGAACCCCAAAACTATAAAGGGTTATTAGGCTTTTAACATGGAGAAATAATAATGGGCTAGTTTTCATGACTTTATCTTAAAAGATGCCCAGATCAGATCCTTCCCATCCGCCCCCTTTATGTCTACATTATTGCAAATCAATTGAAAAATGACCAAGTTTTGACAAATTTGGTCTATTTGGAAATCAGAAATGCAACTTTATCTAAAAAAATTCTTCTTCTCTTATAATTAAGTTACAGGAATTAAGTGGTCGACACCTAGTGAAATTCGACATTTGAGGATTTTAAGTTTTTAACACACATGGAGAATTGGTCGGAGACCCGCTGACATTAACTCGCCAATGAGTCCCAGAAAGAGGCATATCATCCACAACATATACAATATACTAGTACATGCATTGTACCAAATAACGGCAAGTATGAATCGAACCCTCTACCTCTTCGCAGAGATGATAGCTCAACTTGAATTGGATTGTAGGATTTGTAACCTATATATATATATATATATATATATATACACCAAATTGTAAGTTATCAACTGTACGGTACGTCTGTGTACTTCTCTTTACCAAACAGACGCTAACCCCACCCAAACAAGCACTACCTTGTAATGTTGTCTTTAATCATTCAAACTTATTAGCTCAACTGAAACAAATTGCTAGTTTTGGTTCAAGTTGAGGGAGAGGTAGCAACAAACAAGCAAGCAACAGTGGGTGAACTTATTTAAACTTAGAAACTAATGAGTTGATCTAATATTGACAAGAGCATCACAATGACTCGTTTGGTTGGGTTGCCAAAGTGTCAGCGTAACTGGAAACTTTAAATAAAAGACTCGAGTACATATAACAACATAGAACTACTCGAAATGGAGGAATTTCGCTGATTCATATAACCCTACTCGACTCGAATCAAAGTACAATGTTAACAAATTATGCCATGCAAGAGGACGGGGTAAATTAACTAGCTAGTATGCAATTATGCATATGATTGATGAGTGATGATATGGAAGCAGGGCTGTACGCCCTGAGTTGACATGAAAATTATCGTCCTCATATGCTTGGAAGAGCATCCCCAAATAGTTGGCGAGTGTCCTAATTACACGTGTCACCCAGGAATATGCAACAATCGTACGCCTCCCACTCGTGCAAACATTGTTTCAATGTCATACGACTGAGACACTGTGCAGTCATATTCAATTTTGTTTTAATATATTGCAAATTTTAAGTTAGCCTATGACAATTCTTAAAAACGGCCACATTTAATTGGGTCACGTGTAGATATAGTCGAAACGAAACTTTGATAAATCGAAATCGACGTAAAGAAAAAGAAGTGTACAGTATGCGAGAGTTGAGACATGCCAATATGAAACAACGGCGGCATTCTGAAACCGCTTTCAACATTGACTAAGTAGTTTTATTTTCTATCTAATTCTACACACGTTAAATAGCTTCATGATCTTCTTCTTTGCCATAGCTGGCAATTATTTGATTATAGTTTTACCGTAACTTAGTTTAAGCTAAGCTATGTTCGTAGTTAGTTAAACGCGTCTCTATCTATCGATCTTAGCACTTCCCTTCTCTAGCTCTTCGATGCGGTATTATATATATTTGCTACTTTGTTTTAGGAATATTTGAAGTAGACCTTGCAAAGGGGCTAATAATTGGATTGAATGGTTATATTGAATTGGTTTATTTGAATTCGAGTTTAATTGGATTGTAGAACTTAGTGGCCTGGTTTGATGATTCGGATACAAGTTGAGCCGATTCAGGTTAGTTTGTAATTTGTTAATTTAGGTTGAAATCGAGTCTAAACATTGTTATGTTTGTTGAGAGATCCAAATACTAGGTAATTTTTCGTTACAAATATATCGAACTACATTCACCCTACAAGACTTTTCATTCGAGTCATTTTCAGTTCGGTCACGGCTCCATTTTTGACATAGCTGGCAAATATATAGTAATAGACAATACTCTTAAATATTCACTAGCCAAGTCAGTTTAGTAGCTCGGGTAAAACGCGTCCGTATCTGGAATATAGGCTATATAGCTCCACGTTCTTAAATTCTTCAACACGGTAATATTGTTTTAGGAATTCCTTAAATCGTGGATAATGGTGCTAAACAGTAAAACACGAACCAACAACTATTCATAGTACGTACAGTAGCTCCTTTAGTACTACTGATGAGGCAGTGTGAAACCATATATACTTCCGTCGTTTTCATTTGGTAACGTTTAATTAGAAACTCTCACATATTTAGACCAAATATTAGAATATAGACTTGTTAGTCAAGAACTTTTTATTGACTATCAGTATGTTAATTAATCATTAAGAAGCGCCACATATATACATACATACTTCGTTCTTACATGTTTTTGAAGACACTAGTCGAAGTAGTCCATACACCTAAACACCCCCAACTCGCACCTAAACCCAATAAAATCAAGTGTAGAACAAATTAAAGGAAGTATATATCAACCCATAGTACACTGAATAAACATACACCATTAGTAATCACATTCAAGAAATTATAAAACAATGAATTTGGGAGACGACCTAGGATTTGCATGCAAATCTCCAGCCGAGATTAGTTAACATAAATAATGTTGGATTCTAGAATTAGTGAAATCAAAAGTTAGGTGAAAGAAATTAGACTTAACCTGCATTATTTGTATGAAATATGTGATTCTGATTTGAAAAAAGACTGCATTATTACCATTACATTCATTGAACCAAATAAGATAAGTATGCATGCATGCAGGTTTAGGATCATAGATAGGAAGCATATTCTTAATTATTTGTAAATTATTCTAGTAAATTAAAAATTGTGATCTCTTAGTTGTAATGCAATAATTAAGAGCAAGAAAATGCCACAAACATTAGCCTACTAGATTTAGAAGTTTGTGAGAACCTAGCTATCTCGAGGCCAAGTTAAAATATTGTCAAATTTATGAGAGAATGAAAGCTCTGGTATCTTATGTACGTAATCGATTCAAAATACTTGCTGTTTGGCTGATTTTCGTATGTTAAGATTTTGATCAAATCTAGATGTTCATATGAATCGACAAAAGATTGTAAACGGTAATTAAAATTTGTAAAATATTTGGTTTTTTATATTTGAATTAAATTTTGAAAACTTAAATAGGCATTTACAACCTTAACTAACTCAATGCAAAATAAAGAAGGTTCGACTAGAAAGTGGTATAGGTATTGTATACTCACCAAACTATCTTAGCGTCTACTCCGTACTAATGTTAGTTTTCCACCATCCATTACAGGATCCTCCCTTCAGCCCTACCCCTGGGTCTCAGATAAAACCTCTATGGTGCACACAAAAGGGTAGACAGATTTTTTTTTTTTTTTTTTTTCATAAGATCCTTCTAGAAAACGAAAACGAAAAAAAAAAAAAAAAAAAAAAAAAAAAAAAAAAAAAAAAAAAAAAAAAAAACTCTTCACCTAAACGCATCATCTTATCTTACACAATGCATCATGTAGCAATGCCCCGAGTCCCGGAAACCCAATACTATAACTTACTATGGGCGCTGTCAAGTAAGAACAGTAATATTTGTCTCGCAACTAAAAGGTGAGTTCAAAGAACAATGGAAACACAAGTCTTGTCAGAGCAAAACAAACATTCCAAGCCCACGAATCTTTCAGATTTGTCCTTAAGGTTAACTTTTTAATGTGCTTCCAACATTTCAATGCTACTAGACCATCATATTTGAATTATGATATGGACCCCTAACAAAAAGGTGAAATGTCGATGCGATTCTTCTTTACTAATCATGATTTACAAAACCCCTTGATTAATTCAAACACATACAAAGGCAACAACTTCTATTCTTTTCGCCATCATTACACTAAATTACATTCCACACAGAATGTAGTCTTTTGAATGACAAAAGAACAGTCGAAATGACGTTTTTACCGTGTCTGAAATACACCCAATTTTGCAAGTTTTACCCATCCTTGTTACTCAACTCGACTCTAACTTCTATTTCACTTGCATATGTATCTGCTGGCTATAGTAATATTCTGAATCAGAGACGCAAACAGACGTTGATGAGACAGTCAAGTTTGACGCTAAAACACATTTGCGTCTGTCTCATGAGTGTCCGGCACTTGCAGTAGCACTGATGATGACTGATGTGCACCACAAGCTGCAGCACAGCAATGCCAGTACACGATACCATATTAGGGCAAGATCCAAGCCCTACCAAAAAATCACTCTACGGACAGGAAACACCATGGCCAATATCCATAGCTCACAGACTCCCAAATCTCCAACTGACTTCCTTTCTTCTCCAGTGGTATCTGTCATTCTCAACACTTTTCACAGTGCAGTGAATCTCAAATCCGAAAAGGACACTGAGAAAACATGCCACTTCTACAGCATGAATTATCTACAAAGTAACTGTATGTAGTTCATCAAAGTGGAGCATACAGCATGTCTCACAAATTTATGTCCCTTGATGACATCGGACAACCACCATCGTATAGTATATGCCTTAGAAGAACTTGTGGGCTTCAAAGAAAACCTATGATGGACTTGTATGTAACGCTAGATCAAAATTTCACATGCACAATCGACGCAACCAAAGTAACCTAAACACAGAATAAATCAATTTATAGATTTGGTAATTCTCGTAACAATCCTGGTCATCTTTAATCCACTAAATGTACAATTATCTGCATCAATCAACTTTCCTCTCTTAAACAACCCGACAATGTCTTCGATCTCCTTATGTGTTGATTGCTCAACCAGCAAAAGACAAAACCCACCAACCCTAACTGTTCTCTCCATTTCCGCAACAAACCGTGAGGGGAACAAAACAACGTCAAACTGGGCAGAGAATGCAAAATCAAAAGCATCATCGAAAAAGGGCAGATTGTATGGGTCAGCACGACTAACAAGTGGAGGCGAGTCAACAAGATCAATAGCGGTAACATCAGTTACACCAATTCGGTGAAGGGCCATGGCCTCCTGGCCTGCACCAGCAAGCAGACAGAGAGACTTTGAGGAATTGGACAAAAGAGAGAATTTGTGAGAAGACCTATGCTTCTGGGCATCACTAAAGATATGGGAGAAAGACTTGACTTTGTTTTGCCATGCAGAGGTTGACCAGATGCGATGATTCTTCTTTTCTAGATTAGAGAATGGGCGAGGTTGATGATGTGAATCACAAGTGGAGCGAGGAAATTTGAGAGAATTGTGAGGTGTCAAATGGGAAATACATGTATCTGGGGGATGAAAAAGAATGGAAAGGAGCACGACAGTGCCAATTGTAGCAGCAAGAAGAGAGATTTTATTTAGAAATGCTTGGATATGCCTATCCATATGGCTGTTCTTTCAGTATAATGCAAATCATGCAGGAAATGGAAAGTTCTGTATATTCAAGTCTGCCCTCACCAACACCCCGTGGAAGTATACAGGCTGCCTTCACCATCAACCCGTGAGTGTATTGATCTCGGGATTGCTCTGCTCATCTAGTTGTGTCTCTCCTCAGGTATCCATGCCAAATAGCCCAACCATTAATCTCCTATTCTGAACTCTGGACTCCTTTATCTATAATTCACTCTGCATGTATGATTCAAATCTTTTTAGAATCCCACATTGAATCAATATATTCATTTAATCAAACGTACAAGGAAAACTTGTTTAGAATCGATAGTTTACAATAGCATTGAAGTTCAAAGAAAAAGGTCTCTGTTAAGTTGATCTTTTTTCTAAGTAATACTTAAGTTCATCTTACCTCATTTGATTCACAGAAGGTACATGAAGACATCACAGAAATTTGGGTTCAGCATGATCCATTTATACGAATTGTCTAAATTTTTTTGCTCTCAGTCATTGAACACTATGATTTACTGGAAGAAAGGTAGGAGTAGATGCCATTGGAGTACATCTGAAACATAAATAGTTTGAAAAGTTTTAGTTGACTTCAATTCAGAAACCACTTGTACAAGGGTCATGAAACATTAAAAAAAAAAGGGAGGGGGAGGGGGGGGGGGGATTAACCGACACACGTAAATCAAGTGAACAAAAACAAGCCCTGCGGAGAAGGGCATTTGTTTACATATCGAACTTTTGCCAACATCAATAATTGGTATCCAACAGGCAACAACAACCATAACACAAATTAGAACATATTCCAAGGTCCTTTATAACTACTCTATCAATGTTCATGGGAGGATTATCAATTCGTAACATCAGTTGAGAGTCTTGATTGTAACCATTACAATAGAAAAAGGGAAACGGAAAGGAAGGACATAAGGTGAGGAAATAAATTTTAACCCCATTTAGATATTTTAAAATATACTTTTGTCCATTTCAAATAAAAAATATTGTGTTGTTGAATCTTTTGGAATAAATAGATATTAATCGATCCTTCTTTGTCAAACTCTATATCACATCCCAGCTCTCAAGGCCAAGTAAGATAAGGACGTATACAAGGTAACTGATCACCAACTTTTCAATCTCCTCTTTTCAGAATTTCATTTGAACCAAGCCATTACTTCAAAATTTATTTGCTTGAACTTTTGCAAATGAAATAATCAACTAACCTTGCCTCTGCATCACATCCCACCATTTCTAAAGTGGGTAACAGAGGGCCTCTTTCATACTACCACTAAATCATTTTCCTCAATCACACTCCATAATAAGAGTATTGTCTTATGTTAAGGTGCAACGAAGTACCAAACACTTCTCATAAGAAAAAGGCCTATCTCTATCAAAATATAGCAAACAACCAACACTACACAATGAACTTCCTACAAAAGAGAAAATTCAGGAAGCCGAGATAAGAAAAGGAAACAATGAGGAATTAGGAAGAAATTACTTCAATCCAAATAGTATCATTTTGGGGACTTTTTGTACAGCTCCAACCATTCCTCAGAAATATTTTATCTATTTATTTTCTAAACGTACAACCCATACATGTCTTAGCACGAAAACTGATCTCCAAAAACCTAACTTCAAGAGCAATCTTCAACTCTACCAACCCATGGTTTGTTGGTATGCGAGCACGTACTTCCCAAAGATATCATTGAGCCTATTATAGGGATGTTTGAAAAGACTCCACCAGGGATATTCACATAGCCTTCAGCCCAAATATCGAACAGCACTCCAAATAATACTTTGGTCTATCAACTGCCCGCCCGCCCGCCCACACACACACACACACACACAGAGGTATATGGAGTCAGCTAGGAACAAAACAAGAAGTAAAGAAAATGTTTCAATAAATTTTACGCCACTGCTTGAAGTGAGAGTAAAACTCCATTGCAACATATGGACACAAATCACAAGAAGCCAAAGTTGCTTTCTAATGTAGATGAAAACCAAAGGCGGGAGGAGGTAACCCTTATCTATAACACGTCAGCCTCAAGGCATCCATTTCACAATGTCATTTTGACCCCGCCTTGGGTACTTCAAGTACATTAAATATTAGGTTAAAACTCATGCATTGATAGTACTCAAACGCATAATACAACAAAACCAGGTTCAGTCACTTCCGAGTGCAAAATAATCCTTCACCCCCAAATCAACTTCATAAATCTCATAGCATGCCTACAAACTTCCTAACCCAGTTAACAAACTATGTCAGTATGTCATAATTAGCACTTCAGTAGTTCGAGTTACTAACCTCAAGGGTGAGCTGATCAAGTGATCAATACATAATCTCATCATTCAATTCAAGTTCTAAGCTAAAATCATGTAGCCTTGTCTAAACCCCACCTGGTCATCCTAATAACCAATCTCGCCTTTCAAGCATACCACTCAAACACTACATTCAAGTCCAATGAAACTACTACAAGAACTCCAGAATCACAACGTAGCATCAAGAGTGACCTAAAAGAGCTTCAGAGTTAAAGCATTCTCAAAACCTCAAAAACCAATAAATACAAAAAATCAGACTTTAACCCTTCTAGCATACCAATCTAGGAATTGCAGGACCAAAGGAACCGAACACACATTAACAACCCAAACCTCTAAAAAAAACCTCCTCTTTACCATACGCCAAAATCAACCACACTTACATATAATACATCCTAGCAAACCTAACCACAACGTCAAACCAACCGAAATCCCTACTTATTCCCACACAATTTAAGTTCCAAATGGTCACATTGCCTCACCACTTCAGCAGCACTAGTGAACGATAAGATCAACCACCATTATGATCAACATACACATAAACCGCCGTCAATCCGTAATTTACCCTAAACAGCAGTTAGCACCACCTCCTAGCCCAAACCCCATTATGAAACTGCTGTACTTGCATTAAAAATCGATCTCACAAACCGCAAAACCAGCTCATTAATCCTATGATAGTTTACCTCTCATAATGGTTCAATCAACATCGTATTCGGGATCTCTGATCAATTGAGGTAGCGAACAGTGTTCCACCCAAACCCAAGTAAACAACACTACACCATCAGGCGTAATCTACACTCTATCCCTCCTAACCCCTTTCACCCCACATTATAATTACCTCAAAATGTGTATTCAATTGAAACCAATTACACTGAATTGGGGATTAACCCCAAAAAACATGCATATGGTATCAGAACATAGAGTGCACCAAATTAATTCAAGAATTATTACGGAAATTCAATAGAAGTCGCAAAAATCGTACAATTAATAGAAACTTACAGAAGAAGATTGAGAAAAATGCGGCACGGAGGGGGGTGTCTGGTAGAGGTTGTGACACGCGCAGCAAACGTGGTGACGGGTGGCGGAGATGCGACGGGGGAGGTGGTGCAGCGGCCTTGGAGGGGTAGAGAGGAGAAATGAAAGCAAAATAGATGAAGGAAACGTGATGGGGAAGTCTTTTGGGGTTGAGTGAGCCCAAATTGAAGTCCGAGATAAGGTGGGCAGCCCAAAAATTAAACGTACAGTACATGCCATAAAATTTTATTTTATATTATATTACGAGCATGTGAGTCGTTGTGACTCTTGTGTTCTGTTATTGCAACGTCTATTCTAACTACCAGGGGAGGAGCTAAGGATGGGCTTAAACCCGCCTACGGCCTGCCCCATATTTGGAAAATGTCGAAATTTTTTGTATATTTTTATTATAAAACTAGTTAAAAATTAAAAAATCGTAGTATTTGGCTCATTTCAATTCCGAAAAATAAATTTTGGCTCAGTTCAACTTTCAATCCTGCTTCCGCCACTGCTTACTACATGAAAAAGTTTGATCACTTGAGTTTGAGCGAGCTTGTACATGCGTGAAAATAAAATAAGGTAAGCTTCTTTTGTTCATGTAATGTTACCTGCCTTTAAGGGGTGACCTACACTGCACCTACACATACGTATTTGGATCAATTGTTTGTGACTTTTTAGATATATCATATCATCAATGAACATAAACTAAGGCATGATTAACCATTAAGGGAGTGTATTGATTTATTATTATTATTATCTAATCTAATCTAATCTATCTAATATATATGTAATCCTGAACCCGCTCAATTCCCACGCTGACACGTGACTTATAATAATATTATTATATTGTAAATAATGTTTATCCAAAATATGATATGGTAAGTATATGGTAATATTATTTTAATAAAATAACACTATTACTTGATTTATGGAAAATAGTTATGTAATATAGTAATTCCTTATATATGGCAATTTGATAAAATATCCATGGGTGTTTCAAAATGGGATTTTGGCTTTTGAAAGGTGACTTTTCCTCTAATTAAATTACAAATATCACACGGGTGTTCGAAATGAGATTTTAGGTTTTTAAAGGTCTAATTACATTACAAATATCCCACGGGTGTTCGAAACATGACTTTAGGTTTTAAATGTGACTTTCCATCTAATTACATTACAAATATCCAACGGGTGTTTGAAATGAGATTTTAGGTTTTAGATAAAAAAATTCGTTTACATAATTTTAACATTTAAACATAAGTAGTTCGGGCGTTGCACGGGCCATCAAACTATTATATATATGTAATCCTGAACCCGCTCAATTTCCACGCTGACACGTGGCATATAATAATATTATTATATTGTAAATAAAATTTATCCCAAAATAGGATATGGTAAGTAGATACTATATGGTAGTATCATTCTAATAAAATAACATTATTAATCACTTGATTTATGAAAAATAGTTATTTAATATAGTAATTACTTGATTTACGGCAATTTGATCAAATATCTCACGGGTGTTTCAAAATGGGACTTTTGCTTTTCAAAAGGTGACTTTTCTTCTAATTACATTACAAATATCCCACGGGTGTTCGAAATGAGATTTTAAGTTTTGAAAAGGTGGTTTTTCGTGTAATTACATTACGAATATCCTACGGGTGTTCAAAATGAGATTTTAGATTTTGAAAGGTAGTTTTCCATCTAATTACATGAAAAATATCACACGGGTGTTCGAAACAGGATTTTAGGTTTTCAAATGTGAGTTTCCATCTAATTACATTACAAATACCCCACGGGTGTTCGAAACATGACTTTAGGTTTTAAATGTGACTTTTCATCCAATTACATCATAAATATCACACGGGTGTGAAATGAGATTTTAGGTTTTAGATAAAAATTTCATTTACATAACTTTAACATTTAAACATAAGTAGCCCGGGCATTGCACGGGTCATCAAACTAGTTATTATTATAACTAAGGATAGCACCTACTACTCCGACTTAAATTAAACTTTTCATGACATTTAAATATGTGAGAAATTTTCAAATTTTATGAAAAGTTTAAATTAGAACGGAATGGTATATTAATGTCTTAAGATTAAGATCGTGGCATTTGAAACTTTCTACTTAGTATTATATTGTGTTAATCGATCTCGTTTGACTAGCACAATAATTCTCTCGCAATCAACTCATCAGATTTATTAGTGGAGTAGACCTAAAAAAAGTTAAAAAATAATTTGAGTAATTAAAAAAGCAATACTTTGACAAGTTCTAGGTAACAAAAAAAAATCATTATCAAACTATGGTGTCCCTTGACCGGAACCAAATTAAGTACTCCAGAAAGCATAATTAACGGAATTGGATCCCCTAGAGTTGAAAATAAACTCTACCATGTAGATGTAGAGTTTACTTAATAAGGTAAGAATTAATTGTTTTGCATTTTTTTGTGCATTCCAAGATTCTCTTCTTTTTGTCTTATTACTAATTTGAGCAAACTCTATCAACTCTACCAAGAAATAACTCTAGGGGATCCTCACCCATAATTAACAAGCTAAAAATATTCAAATCTGTGCTACAAGAAAGTCAATGGTCACACAATAGATGATTAGTAACCGCTTCTAGAGTTATAAGCTAGTCCACTAATAATTATTTAGTCTAAGGCTCCAAGCTTTATAGTCATACACACATACCATGAAGATTACTATTCAGGAGATCAGATTTGAAAGCCGGACAGAAGCTTCGTGCTAATTACAAAATACAAGTCGTATATACACAAGAGAATGGATAAAAAAATGTTAAGTTCGTTAAACCTAATGTTCTAACATTTTCATTTATAATTTCGACACAGTGACGTATCAGGATACCCATTTAATTTCTAACGGTTTTTCTCATGTCACGTCAAAATTTGAGTGTGGTGTGGACATTATAAATGGGGAAATGGGGTTCTTCTAGATCAAAATTCAAAAAGTTCAAAAGCTATAGGCAGGGACACATTGCATGGGATTCTTTGCCTTGCAATTATTTGAGGGATAGTGTACTATGTTTATATGTACAGTTGTACACTCACTTTCCCCGTACTTTAATTTGGTATTTGCATCACTTAATTTCAAACTTTTTAGTGTGCTTATGTTCACTAATATAACAATGTGTCTTATTATTATTAGCCATGACTAGAAAAATCGTACAAAATGAATAACACTGCCCAAAAATATTACATTGAAATCCGAAAAAAAAATAAAAAAACATTGCTACTATTATGATCCGTTGGAGTGGTCTAGTTATTGAATCTTTGTCCTTATCACACTAATTCTATATTTCTATTTTGGTGTAAATAATACGGTATAGTTGATCATCATAATCAAAGAGACAAAATGGACAATTATTGATAGCAGCCAGCCACATTAATTTGAATAAAATTTTCCCTTGGGACACCACTTATGACCACCTTTATAATCAGGTTTTGTTGTTTTGCTTCCCACCCCTGCAATCCTAATTCTGCTCCAAACAAACAAAGAATTCCCTAAGAAGCTACTTATTTTTATATTACCAAAAGAATCACGCCAGTTGCTAGTGGATTGTCATGCTGATGATTCCGGTATCTAGTGAAGCCTTCACTGATTCGATAATACATGTACCCCCGTAATCTCCTCTCTTGTTAATAATGTGACCTCCAAAGAAGCTGCTAAAAAAAAAAAGTCCTACCATGGACCCACATTCCCCATCTCCCCTACCCTTCTAAAGTCGCACTATGGACTCTTTCTTCTTCTTCAAAAACTCTCCTCATCTTCATTTTCTCACTTCTAATCTCCCCCCATTTATACACATACACCCACCTCCGATCCCTCTCTCTCTCTCTCTCTCTCCTCTTCTTCTCTCCCCCCCCCCCACCTCCCCATATCTAAATGACGCATCACTAAAAACTTCTACAACAAGCTATT
Source organism: Spergularia marina (assembly GCA_963680865.1). Classification (NCBI taxonomy): domain Eukaryota; kingdom Viridiplantae; phylum Streptophyta; class Magnoliopsida; order Caryophyllales; family Caryophyllaceae; genus Spergularia; species Spergularia marina. Next base: position 23,349,691 of record OY804549.1, read on the forward strand.
ATAAAATGACTATCCACACTCATGGGAAGGTCAGAGCTAATACCCATAATACCCTTATTATCATCTTCATATCGGTTTTATTACTGGTGTTTTTACCGTCTCAGCCTGTTCAGGCCCAGCCCAGCCCGCCGGATGGGCCTGACTCGGGCCTGGAGGGCCAGGGGTTCAACCCGTCCATGGGGGTGATCATTATAGTGCTGATAGCAGCTCTGTTTTTCATGGGTTTTTTCTCTATCTATATACGCCATTGCACGGAGGATCCGTCCGCTGCTGCTGGGGCCGGGTCGAGAACCCGAAGGATTTTAGCCGGGTCGATAGCCCGACGTGCACCCCGCGGGCTTGACCCGGCTGTTATTGAGAGTTTCCCGACGTTTGACTACGCTGCGGTCAAGAGTGCTAAGATTGGGAAAGGCGCGTTAGAGTGCGCGGTTTGTTTGACTGAGTTCGAGGATGACGATACGTTACGTTTGATTCCGAAATGTGACCATGTGTTTCACCCCGAGTGTATTGACCAGTGGCTTGAGGGACACGTTACGTGCCCCGTTTGTAGGGCTAACCTTACTGAGCCCGGCGAGATAGATTCCAGCTCGCCGGGCATTATTAATATCCAAAACGGTAACGATACCGTTTTGGATATTAGTGAGACGAATAATGAGAACACTAACGAGACTAGTATGAACAATAATACCGGTGTTGAGGAGAGTGAGTCAATGGAACAGCCACTACGTGATGGGAGGATGAGGAGGAACCGTTCGATGATGAGGAATATATCATTTGGACGGCCAAGATGGATGGGGAAATTCACTAGGTCGGTCTCCACAGGACACGTGGCAGTCAAGCAGTGGGAGAATATGGATAGGTTCACACTAAGGTTGCCGAACGAGCTCCGTAAGCAAATTATGAGTGGCAAGTTGGAGAGGAGTACAAGTTTAGTGGTCCTTCCTAGGGAGAGTAGCACTAGGAGAGGATATCGTACCGGGTTTGGAGAAGGAACTAGCCGAGGGCGGTCTGGGAGTGTTCGGTCCGACCGTGTTGAACAGTCGGACCGATGGGTCTTCTCCCTAGCTCCGCCCTTTATTACTAGAGCACCGTCCGTAAAATGTCCTAAGGAAGCAACCGATAATGCTATTAATATTCGGGGTGGTTCATTGCGTGGTTCGGTTAAAGATGGCTCATTACGTGGTCCGATTCGAGGTGGTTCAACCCGGCTGCCCGTATGAGCTAACAAGTTTTTTGACTTGTAAATTGCATTGTTTGTTATATATTCGTTTCCCATTGGTTAATTATCTAGTTAGATTTTTTATTTTTGTGATTTAGAGTATATTCACCAAAATATAGTACCACTAAAATCTTTTTGAAGAACAACTAGGAGAGTAACTTCTATTTTTACTCCTTTATTCTTTGTTATTAAGTTAAATAAAGGGCCATTCCTGTAAATTAATTTAGGCCCTTGAATGTTGTAAATTGATTGATGAAAAGTGACGACTTAAAAGTCGCAGATGCGTGCACAGCAAATGAGCAATTGGTATAAGGTTCTGTCATTTGTCCTCAATGACGGCTGAATTCTTATATTCTTATTTATTTATTTTATTGTGGATGTCTAAGTGTCTAACATAAGCCATGAGCACATGAAAAGCAAAGGTCATCATTTTTTTAAATAAATTACTTCTCTTATTGTTAATTGCTAAATGCGGCTTAGGCTCGTCTTATATTTTCAAATCAGATTTTCGCAATTTTGAAAAACCGTATTGACTAGTAATGAAAGAAGCACGTGGAATATCAAAGCTTGTGTTTCAAGGGATAAATTAGAACCTCTAGAAAAACTATGAGTATCGTGTTTGTTCGTTGAAATGCAATTGCATATCGCCATATCACTTACAAATGATACTCCGTAGTTGTTAAATCTAGGACATAGAGATGAAGGCATGTATAACCACCTAGGGGTGAGCAACGCCGGGTACCCGGTACAAATCACGGGAACCGGAACCGGAACCGGCCGGTTCCAAAATTTTGGAACCGGAACCGTTTGTCACGGCTCCTAAGATCGAGGAACCGGAACCGGAACCGCCACTACCCGGTACCGGTTCCGGGTACCCGGTCATAGAATTAAAAAAAAAGAAAACTATTTTGGCATATTTGACTTCATCAATCGATCATCATCATCAACATCTCGTTGTTTCATGAGTGAAATAAATATGGTAAATGAGAAAGAAAAAGGTAGAGGGAGGCTTATAAGTGTATAACATAGTAACATTCGGGTTGAATTGTATAATTTTTGACATTATTTACTTTTTTTATATTTGGTATAGTAACGGTTCCATGCTCGGTTCCTGGTACCCGGTATTGTAATCTACTTTACCGGGTACCCGACCGGTTCCGGTTCCAAAATTTCACTACCCGGAACCGGAACCGTTGTTACCGGTTCCTAAGTTCCATTACCCGGAACCGGAACCGCCCATATCGGTTCCGGAACCGGAACCGCCGGTTCCTTACCGGTTCCAAATCCGGTTCCGGGTACCTTGCTTTTTTGCTCACCCCTATAACCACCCCCATAGATATATCGAGAAAAACTACATTGGTCAACCATGCACTATGTGACTCGTATCTAACAATGCTTATACTCAGGGAGCATAATGAGCATGGTGGTCCTTCTCACAATTGATGAGGAGGGACCACACTTAAATAGATTACGGAATTTAAAACTATTCTTTTATATATACATCACCGGTACATGTGTCATACGCTAGAGCAAATGACTATACCGTTGATATTTCAACTTATCATATTTACGTGTCCTGTAAACCATTACCAAGGAAAAATTACTTCGGATGGGTCACTTGCAAGTTGCAACGTTTTCTAACTAGTACTACACACATTTTTCATTATCGAACTGTTTAGAAATTGATCGTTGATGTTGAAATGCAGTAATTTGTTGAATTGTTAATTGATTCTATTGTAGAAATGTAGAGCTGAGCATTATGACTTTTCCAACCCCATTTGAAGTTCACGTTATTGACTCTATGAGTTCTATCCTACGTGGTTTGACGGCGACTTTTGTGTTGAATATTTTGGTCAATATTTTGGTAGCCTAACATTATCCGGTACAAGACACTTGTATCCTCTTTTGTTCGAAAGGCCCAAGTCCTCGACGTTGAGGCCCGAGAATATAAGTCCGTTTAAAACATTTTCTTCTTTTTGGACGGAGTGTGGGCCAACTGTGGACTCTGGATGAATTTCATGCAAAGTAGCACGGAACATCATGGGTTAGAGTTGTAGCTCGTACCGACACACAATTACTCCCTCCATTTCATTTATTTGTTTATGTTGGGTCGAGTTTTGTATGGGTAACTTAAACCCAACGTAAACAAATAAATGAAATGAAGGGAGTAATTCAAATGTCTAGTTTAATTAAGGGTCCCCTTAATTCGACGTCAAATTAAACCGGGGCACGCGTCTGACACCGGCACGTGCACAACACGCACGTAGTGTTCCCCAATCTATTTTGGGTGTGGATCTATTCCTGGCCTAAATTTAGCCCAAGCATATTGCCATGACAAAGTTTTCACTTTGTGCCCAAAGTGTCACTATTCATAAGATACATGTGTTGGTGGATGCTTCATTCATGTGGAAGAAACTCAATGGAGTGGCAATACTCGAGGAATGGTTTGATCTACAAATAAGAATACAACAGTAAATAACACTTTAGAGCATCTCCAATGTTAATTTTGTTTGTTGTAGTTTAACTTCGTGGGTAGATGACATCAGCAGCTAATGCATTGTATTTTTTTTATACTTGTAGCCTGGCAGACAATGTAACTCCACCAAGCAACACTGTTTGAGATCTTAGGGAATTAGAAAAAATAATAAACAAACTGAAAAATCATTTTATTTATATATTCAAATTATTTTAGATTTCACTTGAAACTACATTACTTGTAGTTTGACATTTCAAAGGAAATAGTGTAGTTTGGTCCGGATGCTTATTCATCACCTCTCTCATATAGCCTACATGGATCCTACATATCAACTACAAACTACAACGCTTGTAGTTTAGCATTGGAGATGCTTTTAGCATATGACACTAAAAACAAGCCACCCCCTTCATTCGCCTTTTCACTGTCACGTGGCATAGCATATACCACATTGACGAGATAGAAGAATTGCAACTAGTATTGTGTATAAGTTGGAGGGGTTATTTATTTCTATTGCCAATTACTTTAATTTAGGATAAAATTCACTAGACTTATGTAGGGTTTTTATTTTTATGACCGGACTAGTGTATAACATGATGACTTATAGACCGGCTGACCGGGCCAATAGGGCCACGATGACCGTGACATATGTTACTGTTGTAAAACTAATAGTGTGTAGGAAGAGAAACACAGAGGATTAGCAACCACTCTAGACTGAAATGGAATTCTTGCTTTTCTTCACACACCAAAAGATGCTTACATGGGTTTTTATACTAAAACTCATACACAAGCAGAATGAGCTAGAACACCCTAGATATTTAAGCTATGACTCTTCAATCACCATGTAACTGATTACTAATAACTTCCAATTTATTTCAGACCTTTCATAAGCCTAAACTCTCCCTCACAATCAAGTTTATTTATTTCAACAGTTACATAATTGTATGTCATATATATTTTCATAATTTCATGTAACAATAATTAATGTGCATTTCTGGAGTCTACCTTTCCTGATGGTGATGGACATCGATAACAACCTCGCCAGCACCGACCGAGAGATTAGCTCTGCAGAAGGGACACGTGGCATGAGATTGTAGCCAAGCATCGATACATTCGGCATGAAACACGTGTCCACACTTGGGCAACAGACGCAACATTTCGCTACGCTCAAACGCCCCTAGGCACACCGCGCACTCGCTCGTCATCTTCATCGTAACCTTTACATCCGTATTTGTATCCATACCCGTGTCTGTTGTATAAGGGAACTTGGGGAAGGTCTCGATGACAGAGGCGTCAAGACCACGCGACAGCTCCTGATTGGTGGATATTACGACCACCGTTGTGTTCTGTCGACGGCAGTAGCGGGAGATGATGGAGAACATCCAAAGTATGGAGAGTAAAGTCAAAGCAAGGTAAAAGATAACGTACATGGCAAAAGCTCCAGTAGAATATGACCCCATTTTTTTTTTTTTTTTTGTGTGTGTATATAATCGATCTCTTTTATTTTGCTACGTACTCCTTCGGCTAGCTACTACTCCAACTCTTTTTTTTTTTTTTTTTTTGTATTGACATCATCGTATAAAAAACATGGTGTATAACGCAAGCTACATATTTTAATTTGATTAGTCATCATCTCTGATAAGTGACTTCGATAAGATTGTTTAATAGTTGAGATTATAATTTATATACTCGTAGTAACATCATTCGTTCTCATATTAGTATGAATTTTATGTTGAAGACTTCACCTCATCGCAATCAAGCAAGTCTTTACTTACGTAATCTGTGAAAATGCAAACGGATCTGGCCATATTCAAAGGAGGAGAGAGAAAACTCACTTTATAAACTAAGAAGTTTTCATCTTAAAACCAATTGGCAATAAGTGGAACCTAATTTTCAATGTGGGACACTCACATGTATGTGGAGTATAAATGAGCACTTCAACACCCCCTTCTCACATGTGAGTTCCCCTTCATTCGTAGACTGGCCAAACAAAGCAAACTGAGGCTCAATCGGCTCATTACAGTTGCGAAACAAAAGCCCAACTGCACAAACGGCCAGTATAAAATACACGAGACCCAGGATCCAAGCATGGGCTCTGATACCATGTGAAAACGCAAACAGGTCTGGCCACACCCAAAGGAGGAGAGAAAAAACCCACTTTATAAACCAAGAAAGTTCCATCCTAAAACCAATTGGCAATATGTGGAGTAATTCCTTAATTTATAAACTAGAGAATTTTCTCCTTATTTTCAATGTAGGACACTCATATGTGGAGTGTAAATGGGCATTTCAACATAATCTCTACTCCTTTTGTTCGGTTATAAACTTTATATACTTTTCACTTTTAGTTGTTCAGAACTATTAAAATCTTTCCTTATTTGTCAAAATATATACCAAAATATGCCTTCATTAATTTGTTGATTGAAAACGTAACTTGTACATATCCTTATATTGTAATTTTACAACAAGTAGGCCTTAAAAGCTCACTTTTTACTCTATTTCTCTTAAAAAACTGTGTAGCTGTCCTATGAATTTCGTAGCTAAATAAAGGGAGTACTATTTATGTTATGTTTAGCGTACCCCTTTTTTTTGGTGTAAGTGTGTAATAGCCTCCTGGGCTTTGTGGAATTGTGCCTATTGGGCTCGTTTAATTTGTCTTTCCTTCCTAGGCTTGACCCAACACATCAACATGCTTGACTTGGACAAATTCCTCCTCATTAAATGTCGTCATGTAGTATTAGACATCTTGTTTGATACGGAGAATTGTTTTTGGTTTTCAATCAATTTTTACATTTTATTTAATATGACAATCAACTTTTCTGAAAGTCAGGACAATTTCAACTTCTATTCGATTTTCATATAATTACGGTAGTAGAAGCAACAATTTCAACTTAATTTTGTTACATACTAAACTAATTAATTCTTAAAACCGAATAAACTAAAACTTGCAACAGGCATAGTCATGCCAAACAAGCCATTTCATCGGAAATGTAGGGTAACCTTATTAAACCTTGGCTACCTTGCATATCCTTTCGAACGACCGTTCACCCCTAACTTTTAAGGTGATGTCTCACGGAATAGACCGATCGCCATCGGTCAACAGTAAGTTAGCCCGGCAAAAGGGACATGTCGAATGAGACCGAAGCCAAATATCGACGCAATCGGCATGGAATACATGGCCACACTTAGGTAACAAACGGAGCATTTCACTCTCTTGAAACACCCCTAAGCAAACCGAGCACTCCCCAATCATCTTCATATCCGTATCCATATTCATATCCATGCCTGCTGCATACGTAAACTTTGGAAAGGTCTCTATCGTTGAGTCCTCAAGGCCGCCACGTGGATTGGTTGAGAACACGACGATTGTGGGCCCCATTGCCACGGTATGGACAACAGTAAATTGGTTGCACTGGCAGATGATGGAGTACATCCAAATAACAAAGAGGAGTACTAGGAAAATGTACAAGGCCGAGTACATGAGCAAAGCTACGGCATTTGATCCGTCCATGTATGCGTTTGATGTTTTTTAAATTATTTTGCCGTTTTTTCCCTCGAAAAAAAAATGAAATATTTGTGCTGGATTTTTAGTCAATGAGAGTGATGGGGTTGTGTAGGCTTGGTAAATAATATAGACCTTATTGCATACCTAATAAGATACTGTTTCGTAGTTTTAATTTGTCTCATGTTTATAATAGCGAAAGTACGTAATGTTGTGAATAAATGTGAAATGTATGCAAAAACTGAGATTGAAGGGGAAAAAATTACTTGCATAATTAATGAATGAAAGTACAATGCTTAAATAGTAAATTAAAGTGGTAGCAACTGATGCTTAAACCACCACTGAAGTAGTGCCTTGACAATAGGATCACTTACTCTGTCAACTACTGAAATGCAGGAAACTAAAAACAATAATGCTGCAACTAAGTCCTACGATATAGGAACACTTAACAACTTCTAAAAATATTTGAATTAATTCTAATACCTCCCCTTAATTCAAATGCTACGAACTCCAATTCTTTCCATGAACATTTGGTGCTTAGCTTGAGACAGACTCTTTGTGAATAGGTCTGCATTCTGATCATTGGTTCCACAGAACATTAGCTCGACCTTTCCTTCACTAACTAGACCTCTGATAAAGTGGTGCTGCACCTCAATGTGCTTAGTCCTTGCATGATATGCAGGGTTCTTTGTCATAGCAATGGCAGACTTGTTATCACACCATAACACAGTAGCCTTTGCTTGTTCATTCCCCAAATCTACCAGCAACTTTCTTAGCCAGATAGCCTGCCTTGCTGCTGAACCTGAGGCCACATACTCAGCTTCACTTGATGACAGTGCAACAGTGTCCTGCTTCTTTGAACTCCAAGTAACAGCACCTGACCCAAGTGAGAATATAGAGCCAGATGTGCTCTTTCTGTCATCAAGACTCCCTGCCCAATCACTGTCAGTATACCCAACTAGACTGAAATCATCAGAAGCCTCATACCAAATTCCTTTCTCAGCTGTCCCTGCCACATATCTCAGAATTCTCTTGGCAGCACCAAGATGTTGCTTTGTTGGATTGTGCAGGAACCTAGAAACAACACTCACGCTGAATGCTATGTCTGGTCTTGTGTGGGTGAGATAATTTAACCCACCCACAATGCTTCTGAACAGCTTCTCATTAGCTTTTCCTGTTCCATCTTCCCTCTGTAACTTCTCATTTGTGTTCATAGGTGTGACAGCAATTTCACACTGTTCCATCTTGAACTTCTTCAGCATATCTCTGGCATACTTGGTCTGGGAAACAGAAATCCCTTCTTCAGTCTGATTCACTTCCAACCCAAGAAAGTATTTCAACTTTCCTAGATCTGTCATCTCAAATTCCAGCATCATAGCCTTCCTGAATTCCTGTAACATTGCTTGAGATGAACTGATATAGATTATATCATCTACATACACACATACCACTAGAAAGCCAGCATTAGATGACCTTTTGACATACAAAGTAGGCTCATTTTCACTTCTGTCAAACCTATTCTTTGCAAAGAATGCATCTAACCTGCTGTACCATGCTCTAGGAGCTTGCTTCAGCCCATACAGAGCTTTCTTCAGTTTGTACACCTTGTCTTCCTCTTTCTCTTTGACAAAGCCTAGTGGTTGCTCAACATAAACTTCCTCCTGAAGTTCTCCATTCAGGAATGCTGACTTGACATCAAATTGATGTACAATCAGCTTGAGTTGTGCAGCCAGAGCTAGAATTACCCTGACAGTCTCAAATCTTGCCACTGGTGAGTAGGTTTCCTCATAGTCAATCCCTTCCTTTTGAGCATACCCCTTTGCTACCAACCTGGCCTTATGCTTTTGTATGGTTCCATCAGTGTTAAACTTGGTTCTAAATACCCATTTCAACCCAATGACATTCTTATTAACTGGTAAATCAACAAGTTCCCAAGTTTTATTCTTCTGAATGGACCTAATCTCATCTTCCATTGCCATTTGCCATTCTGCCTCTTTCACTGCTTGATCAAACCTGACTGGTTCTTCAGTGACTAGAGCAAATCCACAAGTCTCATAGATGTCTTCCAGGGATCTCATCTTCCTTGGTGGTGACTCATCAGAAGAAGATGAGTCTTCTGATGTGTCCAGACTTTTAGGACTTTCAACTTCCTGATTCTGTGCCGTATTTCCATCCTTTTCTTGATCTGAATCAAACTCGAATGTGGGTCCCTGATGCTTCTCAGTAGGCTGTGCCCAATCCCAGATTTCATTCTCAGCAAATATCACATTCCTGCTGATTATTATACTCCCATTTACAGGATTAAATAGCCTGTAAGCCTTGGACTGGGTAGCATATCCAATAAATATGCATTTCACTGACTTTTGATCAAGTTTTGTTCTCAGATTTATCAAAGAATATGCTATGCATCCAAATATCCTGAGATGATCTACATTTGGCCTTCTACCTGTCCAAACTTCATAAGGGATTCTATCCTGAACAGCTCTAGTGGGTGAGATGTTCAGAATGTAAACTGCTGTTGACACTGCCTCACTCCACAAATTATTTGGCAACCTTCTTTCTCTCAACATACTCCTCCCCATCTCAACAACAGTTCTATTCTTCCTCTCTGCTACCCCATTCTGCTCAGGTGTGTATGGGGCAGTCAACTCTCTTTGTACTCCCTGATTCTCACAGAAACTGGTGAATTCTTTTGAATTGAACTCACCTCCATTATCAGTTCTCAAACATTTCAATTTCTTCCCACTTTGATTTTCTACCAACACTTTAAACTTCTTAAAGTATTCAAATGACTCAGACTTAGATTGTAGAAAGTACACCCAACTCATCCTACTAAAATCATCTGTAAATAGCAGAAAATACTTACTCCCACCTAAGGACTCAGTTTGCATAGGACCACACAGATCAGCATGTACAAGCTCCAGACACTCACTTGCCCTCCATGCCTTACCAACAGGAAATGACCCTCTAGACTGCTTTCCATAAATACACCCTTCACAGATGCCTATTTCACCAATTCTAGGTAAACCTTCTACCATTCCCTTATTACTCAGTAATTTAAGACTTTGCATATTTAAATGCCCAAACCTTAAGTGCCACAGTCTATCCTTCTCATCTCCTGTTACTGCTAAAGCCCTATTAACATTTCTCACTAAATCCAAAGAAAACATCTTGTTTCTTCCCATAGGTGAAGTGGCTACTATATCATTGGTATGTTTATCCTTAATTTCACAGGAACTATTGTCAAATAATAAGGAATATCCTGATCCTAACAATTGACCAACACTCAATAAATTATAAGCCAATAGGGGAACATACTGAACATTATGAAGCAATTTAATATTACCTTGCTCAGTTTTAATAGCAATAGTTCCCACACCTTCCACACACAGCTGCTTGTCATCACCAAGCCTTACTTTGCTCTTCTGTGATTCATCCAAATCCTTAAACATGGACTTGGTGCTTGACATGTGGTTTGAACACCCACTGTCAATGTACCACACATTCCCATCCACTTCCGGTGTCCCCTCTCTTGTCAGGAACAGTTTCTCTTCTGCTGCAACATGAGCATTCTGATCTGTCTTATTCTCAGAATGATCCTTCTCCTTTTGCCAGCAATTAACCTCCTTATGTCCTGGCTTGTTACAGTAGTAACACTTCATAGGACCTTTGGACTGACTGTCCTTGGTCTGAGCCTCAGAAGACTGGCCTGATGACCTGCCACGCCCTCTTCCTCTGAAGCCTCCCCTTCCTTTACCTCTTCCTGACTTGGATCTTTCCTTAGAAGAATCACCCTTGGAGACAAGTGCCTGCTCCACCTTCTTCTCTGAAGATCTCTTAAGCCTTTCTTCATGTGCCAACAATGACCCCATCAAGTCATCAAATGAATATGTCTCTAAATCATTTGATTCTTCGATGGCAGTCACAATATAATCATACTTCTCTGTCAGGCTCCTCAGGACTTTGCCAACCACCAGTTCATCACTCATATTATCCCCATAAGCTCTCATTTGCTGAACTACACCAGAGATCCTAGACAAATAGTCTTGTACAGACTCTTTGTCACCCATGAGAGAAGTCTCAAACTCTCTCCTCAATGTTTGTAGTCTCACCTTGACTACCTTCGTGTCACCTAGATACTCTGATTTCAGAATATCCCAGGCCTCCTTGGATGTAGTAGCGGAAGCAATGCGAGAAAAGATATCCTCATCCAGGGCCTGCTGAATGATAAACAGAGCCTTGGCATCTTTCTTTCTTTTCTCCTTCAGAGTTGCATCTGGTTCTTCAGTCTTGGCATCTTCAAAGCCAGACTCAACCAAATCCCACAACTCCTGTGAACGAAACAGGGTCTTCATCTTCAATTCCCAGAATTGATACTTTGTACCCTTAAATATTGGCAAATGAGAGAAGCCATTGGAGCTAGAACCATTGGAAGCCATTGACAAGCCTAGGATACGAAACCTAAGGCTCTGATACCAATTTGTTGTGAATAAATGTGAAATGTATGCAAAAACTGAGATTGAAGGGGAAAGATTACTTGCATAATTAATGAATGAAAGTACAATGCTTAAATAGTAAATTAAAGTGGTAGCAACTGATGCTTAAACCACCACTGAAGTAGTGCCTTGACAATAGGATCACTTACTCTGTCAACTACTGAAATGCAGGAAACTAAAAACAATAATGCTGCAACTAAGTCCTACGATATAGGAACACTTAACAACTTCTAAAAATATTTGAATTAATTCTAATACGTAACTGAATTGTCTATTAGATGACCTACTTGATGACACGAGGGATTTCCGAGGGACTAGTGGATCGGATCTACTTCATTGCGGAACATATATGTTCGCTTTCATTGAGTAATACGGAGTATGTAGTATGTGTTTTGTTAGGCAAAGGAAACAAAATGCTTCAATGGCTTAGATTGTCATTTTGAAGGAAGCAAGGTTAATTTTTGAAAACAAGATAATGGAGTGAGTTTTGGGGTTTTCTGATCCAACATATATAGGAAGTTTAATTAATTAGTGAGTAGATCATATATATCTCTTATATGCCATGTTTGGATTAAGAATTCAATTTCTTTTATTATTAAGTAGATAATCCAAATGGATTCTTTCTTAAAGTTGATGCATGACATTTTTTTTATAATGGATGACACTAATTATTGAGTATTGTTTTTTTTTTTTTTAATTTCAAGGTGCAGGAATCAAAAGACAGTGGGTAATAAGAATCAAAAGACAGTGGGTGATCAAATAGGATGAATAATTGAATATGGTCAAAATAAATAAACTCAATCATCATCAATTTACAAGCAAACTAAATAATGTATTGTTATTAGTGCGCATTATAAGTAACAAATTTTCAATTGCCCAACAATTCTCTTCCAAAAAGTTCTCTTACAAAAGTTGATGGTGACATTATATCTTCGAAATAGCCATTGACCGTGAGACCATCTCATTCGTGATTTGTTTTTCGTTGGGTGGATAGCATCATTACATCTAGTTAACTAATCGTTAGGTGTTATCGACACTGCAATAAGCTTGTTGTGTGTACGAAACTGTATATATGACCTTGAAATCCAATAAAGTATAAGGATACAATTGTAAATTGTCACACAGCTTATAGTATATATACAGACGTCAGACACCCTAGAAAGATACAACTTTATATTCATCACAACCCCTGGCCTAGTTGCCCCCAAAATTATCGTCATACAAAAAAAAAAAAATATATATATATATATATATATATATATATATATATATATATATATATATATATATATATATATATATATATATATATATATATATATATATATATTAATTTCACAATTTCATTGTTCCTGTAGGATGAGTAGCCCACAAGTCAAGTAGCCTTTCGAATGAATCATCCACAATAATCATACATATAACATGAGAACTCGACTCAGTGACAAAATATAATATTTTTTTTGAGTGCGACAAAATATAATGTTGAACGAATATGAGTGGTAAGAGTATACTCCTCCGATTCAAAAACATTTTCATGTTTTTTTTTGCAGTTTTGAGTTGTCATGTTAGGGACTACTTGTAGACCAAATGAAATGCCCGTTTGTTTTAAAATTATATAGAGTTGGTAGACTGCAATGCAGAATGAAATATTTACTAATTTTTACAGCAAGTGAACGATTCATTTGGTCTAAAAATAGCTCCCAACATGCCACCTCAAAATCACAAAAACAAACAGGAAAAACTCTTTGGGTCGAAGAGAGTATACTATGGGCAAACAGATAAAAACACATTGTAACCGTACCAATATATATATATATATATATATAGATTAACGGTAGCCTAATAGCAACATATATACTTTCTTTGTTTAGCAGATTAATTTACATTATGTTAGAAAATGAAAAATGAATTTAAACTGAAAGTAAAAAATTGAAAAAAGAAGAGACTTTAAAGTATTATATATTATATACATGATTACACCTCCGAAATAGCTAGTTACTGCAAAACTCGTGAATTGATCCAATTTCAAAAACTCGTTTGCATCAATACATCCTAGTTCATCATATGTAAGGCATAATAATTAATCGAAGACAATAAAGTTGACAAAGATGTTTATGTACCGTGTATATGCAATGTCGCCAAAATGACCGATCAGCCCATCCCATGGTCAACGTTTACCCTAAACTCAGCCCGGTTGGCCATCTCCCCGGGCAAATGACCCGGCAAGAGACTAGTCCGGCAAAGAGGGCAAGTAGCGTGTGACAGAAGCCAAGGGTCGACGCAATCAGCATGAAACACGTGTCCACACGTAGGCAACATCCGCAAATTCTCCTTTTCTTGGTACCCTCCTAAGCAAACGCCACACTCCTCTGTCTTGATCTTCATGTTGGACTTCATACTATCCGGCGTTGACCGGGAGTAGGGAAACTTCGGGAAGGTGTCGATAACCGACGCGTCGAGACCACGTGGCAGCTCGTAATTGGCCGGATACGCGACCGCAGGGTTGTGATGAGGGTGGAGGGGAGCTTGTTGTGGTTGTGAGTGTGCGAAGGGGCCTAAGGGTAGGAGGCCACCACCTCCGGAAGGGTAGTTTCGGTAACGCCTACATAAGATGGAGATGGTCCAAAGGGCGAATAGGAAGGTAAATGCTACGTAAATTGCAACGTTCATGGCCGAAAATGAGTGACTCATATTTTTTTTTTTTTTTTGGGAATAGAATTTGATAGAAATATATACGCAGTATATCTATATTAGTTTAACACTCTGATCGATTTCTTTTGTATCTTATCTCTTTTAATCTTTGATGGCTTTCTAAAGACTTCTTTTCCTCCCTAGCTTGTTGAAGAAATTTTTATATATGTATTCTGTATTGCATAGCAACTTGTATAAGAGAACTTGTCAAAGTTTTTATCTGCTGCAAACCAGTATTGTATAATAAAATCGGTTTAAGACTTATTTTTTTTTTTTTTTATTATTATTTTTTTTTAACATGTGCCCTATTGGTTCATTTTAGAAAAGCCATACACAAACTCTCATAAAAGACGGTCTCTCAATAATCTCTTAATAATTTATTGAGAGATCAGACCATTATACTGTGTTACAAAATGACTCTTTTAATATTGATAGTAACCATGATAATACTTTATTTTAGTGATCGTATTAATTTATTATTATAAATTAGAGGCGGCCACAAGTAGAGCCAATGATTAAATGGTGGAAACTTGAAGGAGAGCACAAGGAGGCTTTCTTGGAGAAGATGGATGTGGCGGATGTGTGGCCAACTAGTGTGGAAAGAGACGTAGACTCAGTATGGATTACTATGTCGCATAAGGTAAAAGAGGCAGCAAAAGAGGTTCTCGGTGAATCTAAGGGGAAAGCTCTACCGAGTAAGGATACATCTTGGTGGAATGAGGAGGTGCAACAAGCGATAAGGAACAAGCGGAAATGTTATAAGAGTTTGGGGAAAGATAGAAGTGAGGAGAACTACGAGAAATATAAGGAGACAAAAAGAGCAGCAAAGAAAGCTGTAAGAGACACAAGAGGAAAGGTGAACCAAGACCTCTATACAAGATTGGATACCAAAGCAGGAGAGAAGGATATCTACAAAATTGCACGTATCAGGGAAAGGAGGACTCGGGACATTGGTAGGGTGAAATGCGTCAAGAATGTCGATCAAAGAGTCCTTGTTGATGATAAAGAGATTACGGAAAGATGAAGATCGTACTTTGATACCTTATTCAATGGCGATCGAGTGAATGATATTGGAAATGTGGACATTCATCCAGGTAGTATTAACCGGGAGTTCATGCGGAGAATTCAGAAGGGAGAGGTGATGATGGCTTTGAAGAAAATGGGACGGAAGAAAGCAGTGGGGCCAGACGACATACCTATTGAGGTTTGGAGGTGTTTAGGAGACAAAGGCGTGGAATGGTTGACGACGTTTTTCAACATGATTTGGAGTGGTAATAAGATGCCGGTGGAGTGGAGGAAGAGCACTTTGGTCCCTTTGTATAAGAACAAAGGGGATGTTCAGGAGTGTGCCAACTATCGCGGGATCAAGTTGATGAGTCATACAATAAAACTTTGGGAACGGGTGATTGAGCATAGACTAAGAAGAAGTGTGAAGATTTCGGAGAACCAATTTGGATTCATGCCGGGGAGGTCTACTATGGAGGCAATTCATCTCATAAGACAGACTATGGAGACGTATCGGGATAGGAAGAAGGACCTACATATGGTGTTTATTGATTTGGAGAAAGCCTATGATAAGGTACTGAGGGAAGTGCTTTGGTGGGCTCTAACTAAGAAAGGAGTTCCGCAAAAATACATTAACATCATTAAGGACATGTATGAGGGAACTAACACGAGTGTACGGACTAGTGTAGGGAAGTCAGAAGAGTTCCCTATTACAATTGGAGTGCACCAAGGGTCCGCACTTAGTCCGTTTCTTTTTGCTATAGTCATGGACGAATTGATGAGGTCAATCCAGGACGATATACCTTGGTGCATGATGTTTGCAGATGATATAGTGTTGATTTCAGAGACGAAAGAGGATTTGGAGAGGAGGTTGGAACTATGGAGGCACACTTTGGAGTCTAGAGGGTTTCTGTTGAGTCGAAACAAGACTCAATATTTGGAGTGTAAGTTCAGCCGCAATAGGCGAACGGAGACAGAGACGATCAGGTTGGATGGAAAGACTGTTCAGGGATCAGATTTCTTTCGATATTTGGGATCGATTCTTCAAAAGGATGGAGAATTAGATGGAGATGTGGCCCATAAGATCAAATCAGGTTGGGTGAAGTGGAAGAATGCAACAGGGCTTCTGTGTGATCGAGGAATGCCCAATAAGTTGAAGGGTAAGTTTTATCGTACGACAATCAGGCCGGCACTGTTATACGGCACGGAATGTTGGGCTGTGAAACAGTGTCACGTTCATAAGATGAGTGTGACGGAGATGCGCATGCTACGGTGGATGTGTGGACATACAAGACATGATCGGTTAAGAAATGAAGTTATTAGGGAAAAAGTAGGGGTTGCGCCCATCGCGGACAAGATGATGGAGAACAGATTGAGGTGGTATAGTGAAGAGGAGGCCTAGTGACGCGCCGGTTAGAAGAGTAGAAGGGTGGGGAAGTGATAATATTAGTAGGGGTCGGGGAAGACCCAAGTTGACTTGGATGAGGGTGATTAGAAGTGATATGAGTTTCCTAGGGCTTGAAGAGAATATGGTGTTGGATAGGGCGGCGTGGAGAGACGCTATCCATGTGGAGGACTAAATTTGACTATTTTTAGTTTCTTTGTTTGGTTTTCCTAACTTGTTCCAAAACTTTTCCTTACTTGGTGTTCAAAGTTTATATGTTTTTCACTAATTTTCAAACTTTTTACTTATTTTGAGAACTTTCCAAAACTCTTTCCGAAAGTGTTTCAACGTTTCAAAATGGTTCACATCGTTTTTGAAATTTTATGGCGCGCATAAGACGGTTCTTAGACGACGATTCATGTTAGTCGACCCCAAATCATTTTGGGAATAAGGCTTGGATGTTGTTGTTGTATTAATTTATTATTATAAATTATCACATTATGATTTTGCAGGATCCCATCATATAAAATTAGTTAAAATTTATAAAATAACCCATTTGCAAATCTTATATTAAGTGTCGTCAATGTCCTTACTACAATAACGATTACCAAAAGTAGTATAATAATTACTAATTATATAAACGAGGTTACGATATAAATAACATGATTGATCTCTCAAGATGTTCTCACACAAGAGCTACCGAAAACCATAATATTATATACTCCCTACTGTGTAATATAATTAGTATGTGGATGATCCTAGGAGTCTATATGTAGACAATAGCAAAATTGTCTATAGCATAATCAAATGTTGTTAATTAAATAAGGAATGCAGTAAAAAAACATGGTTGTATAGTAAATTTAACGTATTTGCAGTAAATTTATGACATTGGTAATAAAATCAACATTGTTACGGATCTATCAATAGAAACAAATTTGAATTGATTTAATTCCAAAATCAAGGACCCTTAATTGTCTCTCTTTTTTTGTAATCCATCATTTGCCTAATTATACAACAAAATTTACTGCACCTTTGATTATTTTTACTACAAATTAGCCATAGACATTTTTTTCACTTGTCTACATATAGACTTCTAATACTTTCGTTTAGTATCAACATGTCAGAATATGTTATTAAATGTATTTAGGGTATGTTTGGTAGCCAAGTAGAAGGTAGTATTTAGCGTTTTGACCAAGTCAGAATGTTACTTGTCATGTTTGGCTGTACATTTATTATTAGCATTTGAAGTAGCATTTAGCGTTTTAAGGAGCATTTGACAAATGCTATTATAAGTAGCATTTCCCATAGAAAGTAGCGTTTCTAATTTTCTAATTTTCTGATATATATCATCTTAATTACTCAACAGCTACTGATCGTGTCAAACACGTCATTGTTAACAGCTACTTTTCAGCCAACAGCTAAAAGCTACCTGCTAACAGCTAACAGCTAGTCAAACTGCTAACAGCTAACTCAACAACTAAATGCTACCTGAACAGCTATGACTACCAAACATACCCTTAGCATGAAAGGTAGGTGACATTTTGGGATTCCGGTGAGAGATTTAATAAATTGCACAAAACATATACTCTCTCCAGTTCTGAATGATCTTCTTGTTTTCTTTTTTAAGTCAGTTCTATATATATGATCTTCTACTTTAATTTCCTTATTTGTAATGTTTTTTGTGATCCTAATAGTTTGTGACCCATCTATTTTCATTTTCCACCGCATCTTACAATCTGCAACAAATTTCGTTCTAATTTATCGTGAAAGATCAAATAGAACAGGAGGGAGTGAAATTGTCTAACGGTTGCACCAACAGCCGGAAGCGTACTTCCTCAATCTCGATGAGTAGTCTATGGCCGGTGACTTTTAGACTTCATCCAGCAATTAATTTCTACACCCTCTAGCTAGGAAACGGTGACTTAAATCACATAAAGCAGCGTAAAAATCACGTCCCATAATCTATCAGAGAGATTTTTGTTTATTCGCATATTTTTTACTACTACTTGGTAGTTGGTAGAACATGACAAGAAATGATGAGGAAATTGCAGACAGTAGACATAAGAGAACAAATAACAAAGGGTTGTATATGGGCTTTAGTACGACGCAGCTTTCTTAGAGAAGTTAAGTCGTCAGTTTGAATAAGAAAGAATGGCTGGCAAGATTAACCAAAAGGTATGTATTTTTAATGAAAATCAAGCTGATCGAAACATCAACTTCTTGGCATGCTGTAAGTCGAAGACGACAAGTGCAAGTATTATTCCTTCACTTCTTGGGTATATAAGATTATAAGATTATAAGATTATAAGGTTATGATAACTGATTATGAGTTTTGAGTTTGACAATGGAATCACAGAATGGAATCATAGAAGAATTTACTTGGGTACGATCGACTTCTTATTATTTTTATTCTTTTAAAAATTAAAGGTTCAATAGTCAAACTTCTAACGATTCAAATTGTGATTAGATGAATTGAACCATATTAGAATAAAATTGTGGTGTTTAAAGTTACAATTTTGAACATACCATTAAGAGGATGATATCGAGCATGCACTGTATAAATTGATTAATTTTGCTATTTTTGGAGGTTGTCGTTTGGTTGTTGTAGCTGAAATTATCGACGATTCTCATGAAGTTTTACTCCTGCTTTACTAGAACTATTCACCCGAAATATCTCAAAGAGTCGTGTTTAATTTGGTGGAATGTGGAATGTAAATTTTCCCAATGACTAACCCTTATTACAAATGGGACCGATCTGAGTAAAATCACTTCTCCTATTTTAAAGTCAATGTAATGTTAAACTCCAATACAAATTAAACGGAGATAGAGAACTAAATCAATCATTTTCTCATGATATAAATTTAACGTGTATCCTACATATATGGTTTTTTCAAAGTTTTCCTTTTGAATGCTTCTTTTGTTGTATTAACTAAACTATAAATCACTTTACCAAAAATAAAAACTAAACTATAAATCAAGTTTTTCTTCTTCTAAGTAATCAACCATGAAGTCCATGATTCATAAACATTAAATTACCAAAGAAAGAAAAAGATTAAACTGATCACAAGCTTGTTATTCTATACACAAGAGGCACTTAGAAGGATAATCTAATAATAAATAAATTAAAATTATTGGCAGAAATAAATCCTCGTACACTACCACTATACATACCTACACCAATCTCACCAACCCGGCAGGCAAAACCCCGCGAAGACCCGACCCGTCCGACTTCGGAACCAAGTTGGGCCGACAACATGGACACGTGGCATGAGTCTTGAGCCATGAATCCACGCAATCAGAATGAAACACGTGGCGACAATGTGGCATGGAACGCAGCGTTTCATCCTCCTTAAAAACAGCCAAACAAATCACACACACCAACATGCCACGGCACAACTTTCTCCCATGCACAGCGGAGTACGTAAACTTCGGGAATGTCTCAATTACTGCCGGATCAACGCCCCGTGGTCCACACGAAAACGGGTCGGTTGCGACCGTGGCCACGTCCGTGTTAGCTACGCGCCGCTTGAAACACCACCGGGTGACGAGAAAGATTAGTATCACGGCTAGCACCGACGCGATCATTGCCCAAATTAGAGAGAATAAGATCCAACGTAACACAAGAAATGACTCCATCTTTATATAAATCTTGAATTATATTAGTGACAATAATAATAATAATAATAATAATGGAAGGTTTATTTATTTTGTGTGGTGTGGTTAAGTAGTCTATTTAGTTTTGTGATGTAAATTTGAGAAATGAGATTTAGGGGCTAACTCTTTTGATTATTTGTTAATGATATATTAATTAAATTGGGATTTCGTGTCGTACAGTGGTGTGTGTGATGTAGAGATTTCTGGCTGATTCAGCTCAGTGGTGATAGTGACACACATTTTCGCGAAATATGTGGGTTCGGAGCTACTCATCGTTTTGACTAGCTAATTGTGTGTATATTTTTATAATACAACATCTTTAACCTAACACTTTAAAGACTTTTGTTATGAGCCAGAGTAAAGGGGGATCAGATGCACATAAGGTTTACCCCTATTGAAATATAGAAATGCTGCAACACGAATAATATAAGATGAAAATTGTTTCGAAAATGACACCGACTGACTGTTACTTCACAAAATAAGAAGCACTGACATTTTTGTGAGTCATTTGTATGTTTCACTACGCCAAAAACGGCATTTAACACCGGTAAATATGACACCGGTAGGCTTAGAACCGGTGTCTGAAAAACATAAGACACCGGTTTTCAATCAACCGGTGTCAAATGCTTCCCCAGTCAATTTGCGCGCAATTGCTCACTTAACAAAAAATAATAAAGAAAAAAAATTGGACATACGACACCGGTTATAAGCAAACCGGTGTCATAAGTTACCAGAAAAAAAAATTGGACATAAGACACCGGTTATTATAAAACCGGTGTCATAAGTTACCAGAAACCGATGTCGAAAGCAACATAAGACACCGGTTCTCTAAGAAACCGATGTTATAAGTATTCTAAAAAAATCAAAGAAAAAAGAAAATCTTATTGAATACATAAGATACCGGTTATTTCCAAAACCGGTGTCATATGTGCATTAAAAAAAAAAATTGTATTCATATCCAGCTCTTTGGACTCTCCGCCTCCCACCCCAGCCATATCCCTTCGTTATTCATTCTTTTTTCATTCTCTCTCCTCAAAACTTAACTACTCCACATACTTCAATCCCTACATCTAAAATTATAAATGCATCTTTCTTTTCTATTCTTTCCTCTCCATCTCGATCTTGCTTTCTCTTCAATCTTAGATTACAGATATACCGATATGGGCTTGAGTGCTTGACCTTGAATTTTGGTGATGGGATTAAGCGTTATTTGCTAATAACAATACTAAAATTCAAGATTTTGTCCTCTAAATGAAGATTTGTTTGGCAAAAGATGAAGACCTCTTCAACGAAATTTAATTTATTCAAGAAGTTGGGAAGTTAGATGAAGTGATTTTTTACTTGCTTGATGTGGTCGTCTTACTTTTTCCCCCAAGATGTCTAAAATTTGAGGGATTGATTTCAATGTAATTGCAGATTCAAGTGACTGGGTTTAATTTTTTAGGAAGTAAGTTTTTTTTTTTTTTTTTTTTTTGCTCAAAATTTTTGTCTATTTTTTTGGTAAAGCTAAGATGTACGTATATGTTCAGATTTCTTTTGATGAATTTAGGATAATTTTATATTAAAATTTTTTCAGATCTCGTTTCATTGCTTGTATCGTATTCTAGATCTCATGGAACATTATTTGTTCAAATTAGTGTTTAATTTATATTATTTATCTCGATGAATCTCAGAAAACATGTTGTTTAATTTAGATGATAAGATCATTAGATCAGAATTGGTTAGGTCTCTTATATTTTTCATCTTAAACGCTTTGGTCTCTTATATTTTTCATCTTTCGATTACTAAATTTATGAATTCGTGAATGAATTGTTTGGCAAATATTTTAACAAATTTTAGTTCAATTGTAGTATTGATTAATTGACACCGACCTAGCCAATTGATTTGGGTAAAAGATTTTTTTTTTTTTTTTTGAGAAATGACACATAAGACACCGGTTTTTAGACCAACCGGTGTTAAAAGTGGGCCCTTTGACCAGATCTAAATAGCACATATAACACCGGTTGTTCTAAAAACCGGTGTTATAAATGTTACCTTTAACACCGGGTATTCTGAACATAACCGGTGTCTTAGCCTAAGACACCGGCAGTCCAGACACCGGGTATAACAGGTGTCTGATGGATTTAAGACCCGGTGTTATATGCAATTTATGGCGTAGTGTTTATTTAGTTTAGTAAGAGAAAATAATAATACTGCCATGTAGTAAGTGAACTATATATCCAGTGTTGTGTTTAGCGTGTATCAACATGTGTTAAATAAATAATAATAGAGAATAAATATTTAGAGTTTGGTAGATTATAGAATAAATGGTGGCTTTGCATACATTAGAAGACAAATCATAAAATTTGAAAAGTTAGAATGAACCTTATGTCAAATCTAAGAGAACAAAGAATGTTTAATTATTTTGACAAGTTGAATTGTACTCTCCTAACAAAACCATAGATCGCCCATAGTAATGGTATACTCCGGACTTAAAAAGGGTGGCTATTATGTATTTATGTGACACTCCATTTTAACTGATTCACGGCCCCTGTTGAGTTACGCTTGTCACACATGCTCAACTAAATACGCTATATATTAGTTGAAATGAAGCGTGACATTATCACTAATTCTAGCCTTTAGAAAATATGTTTTTGAGTAATTTTGGAGTCCAGAGTCAAGACCACTACACCAAGTTTACAAATTACATACGACTTTACATGATGAGTCCTTCTTAATTTTATTTTAATATTGTATACTTTTTTTTTTTTAATAATATTAGGACCTTTTCAGCCGCTCTCTTATAAACTACCCCTAGTTGCTTCATCAAGTGATTAGCAGGGTATTATACGACAACTGGTTTATAGTTGTAATAATAGTGATCAATTGATGTGAAGTGAAATTATATTTTAAAAATATAATTAAAAAACAAAAAGAAAAATCATACACATTACATTATGTTCCTAGTAAAACTATACATGGAGAGAGGACCATAGGAAAAGTATACATGGGTGATACTAGGAGTCTACATATAGACAAATAAAAAATTTCTATACTTTAGTCCTTATATCCCAAGTGTAGTAAAATTAAGATGGTACATAGTAAGAAATATGTAATTAAAGTAAATATTCATGATTTACAGTAAATTTTTGGCATCGGTAGTAAAATCAAATATATAAGATTTTTCTACACATCATAATTAAATTAAACACTAAAAATTAACTTTCCTAATTTATCTCACTTTCCTATTATGTAATTACTCCCTAAATTAAACACTAAAAATTAACTGCAACCATAATTAAATTTACTACACACTAGATGTAGACACATTTTTACCCACGGTCCAATCCTCCTACGTATATACTCTCCCCACCTTTTTGATAATTATTATTGTCTGTATTAAATATGTGAGACAGATTCAAACTAAATGTAATAATAATCTATCGCAATTAATTGACGATGAGGTATAAATTAAACAAAGAGAATGGTCTCTTCTCCCATACTAGATAAAGGAAGTCTGGGAGCCTTTAAAGTTGGAGCCGGCTTGGTTTCAAAGTGATATAAGTGACTGGCTAATGCATAATCTAGAACATGCTACAAGTGCGAGTTGGCCGGAAATCTTTGTTATCACTTGCTGGCTACTTTGGAAGAGAAGAAATACATGGATATTTGAATTGAAAAATGTTTCGGAAACCACGATCGTACCACAAGCAAAAATCCTAGCTCAAAAATACTCTCATCCCCCAGTTGTTTTTCAACAACTACCCTTCACCCCTCTTAAAAATAGCTTGACCTCCCCTCCTTGGGCGACTACCTTGGTTTTTACTGATGCCTCGTTTATCAAGTCTGAAAATTCTGCTGGATTAGCTGTTTGTATTTTGGATTGTGATGGAAAATGGAGGTCAGGGCTCATTGCGCATACGTATGCGACGGATGTTACCTTGGCAGAATGTCTGGCCGTCTTACTAGGATTGCAGTGGATGAAAATGCAGAATAACAATAATTTCACCCTTATGTGTGATTGTGAGCTCGTGGTTCATGGGGTTGTGGATCATAAAAACCCCATGGATAGATTGACTAACCTTTATTTGAAATGTAGAGAGCTCGGGATGGAACTCCATGCGAGTGTGGAGGTTGTTAACAGGAAGTACAACAAGGTGGCAGATCATATGGCGAGGGCAGCGAGAGTGATTCTGCCACGGATCGCCTTGACAGCTATTGACGGATTTGATTATGTTGAAGTGGGAATAGCTGATATTCCGGGCAATTCGTCTTTCTTTGATGAAGACCTTATTATTTTGCCTCCGTTGGAGGATGTAATAGATATTAGCTAGGTTTTCGATTTTCGTCTTTGTAACAAAAAAAAAAAAAGATAGACTCAATATTGTCGTTTCACCACTTGTATCGTGCCCTTGGACAACGCTTTCCCGAAGGCAACACCAAGGTGGCATGGACTGATAATACTTTCTTAATTACCTCTTCCGGTAACATTGTTATTACATTATTATCAACCTGATTAGCTTCAACCTCGGCCTCAGATTTGCTCTCGCCCTTGTTTGAGTTGACACGGAACTTATTATTAGAATCAACCACAACATCAATGTATTCATTGGCACTCGTATTTCCGGCGGTTTGACTACAAAATTGGCAAGATGTCGAACAAGGGTCTTTAAGGCACGATGGGTGGAACACGTGACAACATTGAGGAAACAAACGCAAAGTTTGATGATCAATATTAGTACCCTTAAAATCTTTTTGACAACCTACACATCTTAAGCTTTTCGATACTTCACAATCGATGTTCACAAGGGCCGAGTACGGAAAGAATACTAGAACATCAGCCGCGCCCTTTGTAGGAGTGGAGATCTCGACATCCACATTGTCGATGTCGAGATTTTGAGAGACTACGACGTTGTTGTTGTTGTTGTTGTTGTTGTTTCTTCTGACATGCCATCGACGAAGTGATATACATCCGAAGTAGAGTATGATGCAGAAAATTATTTGTAGGATAATTAGAGCAATTGTGTAAGGTGTTGGGGTACTGCCGCCCATGCTTTTATGCTTAAAATTTTTGCAAGGTAAGGGATTGGAGCTTCTTGATTACGAGAGCTAGCCAAACAAAATCAAAAGATCGATTTGATCATTTCTTATACGATCGATTATGTTGCATATACTTGCTTTGTCTAATTAAATATGTTGTAAGACCACGCAAAAGTCATAGCAAATGGGCGTGTTTGTATGCTAATTAAGGCTTAGAACGGTCTTCACATTTAAATGAAAGTGATTGATTCGATTACGCACTCTACCGGCTAACATGTTTGAATAACACTCTTTTCATTATCATGTTATCACATAACGAATTGAACACTTTGAAGTTTGAATTATGATAAGACACGACTCATGAGATATGTAATTTACAGGCTCCTACACACGGAGTAGTCAATATAAACAATTTTCCAAATGTAGTATAGGGTGTAAAACCACCATTACAAATGTATAAAGTTTCGTCAATATTCTTACCGCAAATAAGATATAACCAAAAACTAATTAACTAACCCATAATGCTTGACTAGGGAAGTTTGGAAGAAATTAAAGAAAAACTTATGGAGGGTGACTATTGAAGCAACACCTCAACCCATAGACCGAGCAAACATGCATACACCTTGGTAATTTGGTATGCTTATTAGACATCAAACTCTTAATTTCTTCGTTCTTCTCTGAAAATTTGATCACCAGAGGTACCGAGTTCTTGAAAAAACCTTACCCGTGGGTGACACCACCTTAGACTGACCTATGATCTTCTCCATTATTTCTTCCGGTAACTTCGTCATCACGCTCTTTTTATTTAACAACTCTATTTCTAATATCACGTCAACAGCAACTTCATCAATGACCACTTTAGGTGCCGTAGGCTTAACCTTGGCCTCAACCCCAATTTCTTCATCATCGGTCGCCTTAACCTCAATCCGAACCTTATCATTACTAGCCTCGGCCTCGGTCTCATCAACGATCCTAGGACTGTCCTCAACCTCGACCTCAATAACCTCAGCCTTTGACTTGAAAGCCTTAGGTTCACCAACTACACCAGTCGTATCTGTATCTGTATCTATATCCATATTCATATCCTGATCCTCGAAGACCTTAACCTTATCAACCACCTTAATAACTTCACAAGTCGTTATATCCATATCGGTAGTATCTTTGGCTAGAATTTCATTACAACATGACCTCAAATGATTGGACCCACCATCCTCAAAGGTAGTGGTCTCTTTACAACAAGGACACAATGTAGAACAAGGATCAAAAAGGCACATAGGGTGAAACACATGACCACACCTAGGCATCAAACGCAGCGTGTCGTCATGCTTGTTGAACACACATAAACAACCCGTACACCTCAAATGCCGCCTTTTGACGTCAACGAAGTCATTCAAGGCCGAATACGGAAAGAAGATTAGAACCGATGAGTCAGTAGCGAGTCTATAGCCACTAACTCCAAGGCCTCCACCTTCTAAACTCGGAAATAGATCCCTTATTTTATGGCCGTGAAGCCGACGACGGATGTACATACACAACAAATATATAAGGATACAGCAAACAACCTCTAGAACTACAACACAAATTGCGTAGCTCTTTGGTTTGCTTTTCATGATAGAATTTGACAAAATAATTAGCTTATAAGAAATTATATGATATATATATGATAATACAAGTGTTTAGTTATTAAAGAAAATTAATATTGGTGTACTACTTCACTTTTGCTTACCTCATTAGCTTGGTTAGACTTTATCACAATGGAAAATGTCGCAATTTGTTCGTTGTAATCTTGATGGCGGACGTAGATTATGACTAATTGAGAGCTTTTATATATATGTTGTTAGTAGTTTAGCGTAAGAGTATGTAGGATGTTTTGTAATTGTTCCACATGGCCGTAACCATGCATTACTATCAACGCGGTACCGTACCGAAGTACATGATTTATTATTGTGTACTGTAATCGGTATGAATCTAATCTCGTAAAATTTAAGTAGCAGTTACGATATAAATATGGATGATTTTAGTATAAAAATAATTTTTTTTTTGTTGTTGTTGTTTTGCATTGTTTAGGCTAGTTTATTTCAGAAAAGTCGAAAAGGTTATAAAACACCATGAACATTCCCTGAATTTGCCTTTAAGTGCAAATGTGGAATTTTCGGGTGAGTTTCGAAACTTTAGAAGAGTGGTCGAACTATTATATTTTCCCACTGAAGATTCAACTGAATTGCTAATGGAGAAGTTTGTCAAGACCATTCAACCTCTCTATGGATCGATCATCATGACTAGTCAATTTTTTATAATTATTTGCTAATTCGTTCTTTAATCAATCAAAAGGTTCTTTTTGTGTTTTACCATATAGTGTGTTTCCTTGTATAAAAAAAATACATTTTATATTTTTATTTTCCAATTTATGTAAATTTCAGGAAATTCCAGGAAAATAATTCCAGAGAATTCGGATCCAGCCGCTTTATATACCAATATTTAAACGATTATGAGAAATTGACGCACATTTAACACTTTCTACTATGAGAATGTGAATTATTAAGATTTAGAGCTCAAAATCGTTTTTCGATTCATTCCGTCCTCGACTCCTCGCTGGTGGTTTTCCAAAAACATAAGAATAGCGAGAGGCTTAATCATTTGTGTAATTTTGATTCCCTATTAAAATGTTATGAATTTCACATTACTTTTAATTTCAAGATTTAGAAAAGCACAACAAAAGAAACAAGAAAAAAAAATGATGAATACAACATTTTCTTTAGTTTAGAGTTGAAGATCGAAATACTAAAAGGGTGGTCAGAATATTATTATACTATATGACAACTGATGAAGCTTCAACTGAATTGCTGAAGGGAGGACTTTAGGAGTTTTGTTAAGACTATTCAACGTGATGAACGAATCAAGACTTATTATCTCAGATCTTATGCGTATTCTTTAATCGATCCAAAAGGGTTGTTTTGCGTTTAGTGGTAATGTTCCTGACTCGTTCCCTGGTATATACAATACAAAGTACAAACTCGGAAATATTTAATTTGGATTGAGAAAGATATCTTCACATTATGTAAATCTAAGCTAACTTAACTGATAAAAGTATTTTCGCTTCATCATATTCGTTTATTCTACTGAACAAGTAGCACAGAATGACCATGTGAGGCAGCAAAACTCTACAGATAAGCTTTTAACAATGTTGTGTTATTAATACTCGATCCTGAAACCTCTAGTTAAGGTTTGTGTCAATTCAATTATTCACAAATTAGTTATCCCCTTTCATCTTTTTCCATTTTATTAACTCTAGGAGCGAAACAGAATGGAGAAAGTGACGATTTTGTTCGCTTAGACATTTCAAGGTTACATATCTCCTTATTAATTTATTGTTACGAGGCTTCCACGGAAATTGCTTGAATTGCTAACAGGGTTCTGAGCACTTCTTAGATTGACAAAGTTTTGTCAAAATCATTACCAATCTGTACTTGTCATTTTTTTATTTTATTTTAAATTTCGGCACCAATAGATAGAAATAAATCAAAATTGCAAAATTAATACAAACCAACTAGAAAAGAAAACAAAGAGTTACAACAAAGCGAGGAAAAAATTGAGCTACCACGAAAAGGAGTTCCGAGCAGCTGCTCCTCTAAAGGGCATGAAGATGTAGTTTTCATCAAAAAATTCCTTGAAATCTTCATCAGGGGCGCACAATTGAACAACCTGGTGAATGTCCAACGTCTTTCTTGTTGGATTTATGATCCAAAAAATCTTGGGAGCAATCTTTATGGTCCGCGCATTAAGCCGAACACACCGTTACGTCCTTTGACGCAACGAACATACGAGACCTCGTAGTTCTCGTACCATTTTGATCTCGCCTTCGGATCTTGATCAATCGGGTTTTGCACACCCGTCTTCTTCATGGAGCACTTCTCTCCACATCTCGTGACGCACTTCTCGTCATCTTGCCGATGCACGTAATCATCGACCATACATTGGAGCACTTCTCTCCAACAATGTTAGAGCACTTCTCTCTAACCCTCTATTTTGTGGTGCACTTCTCACCACCCTCGAACATGTTGTTCTTGTCGGACCACTTCTCTCCGTGATACCGATAGAGTACGTCTCTCTATCTTTCCATGGTGCACTTCAAAGATGAGCAAATTACCTTCAATGTTACGGCATTTCCGCAACCTTGTCGTCATCCGTACTATGACCTGACTTGTTTGGACTCCACACCCAAACCTTCAAACGTCTCCTTTCGAGACACAAGGAGCCTTCCTGTTTGGACTCCTCAAACTGGTAACCTGCTTCATCAAATGATCACACCTAACTGCCTAAGGCTGCGTTGCCTTCTTGAATTGATCTTGGCATCCGAAGTTAGATGCGGCTTGCATGCTTCTTTTCACAAGCTGCTTGACCTTCTTCTTGGTCCTCACAAAGTAAAGCTACGTTGCATTCTTTGATCGGCTGATCTCACACAACTGAGGTTGACTTTCAGATTAACAAGGCTACGTTACCTTATTAACCAATAACTCACACCCTTTGTTTGATATTTGGTTTACACTCAAACACTCATTTCTCGTCTTTCTTGCCAAAATATCAGCCATACCATTATCTTTATGACCGATGAAATAATCCAAGGTGATCCCATTTAGCTCATTTAGCAACTCCCTGCAAAGACTATGGAAGTTAGAGAGTTTATCTTTCGACTAATTGTTGTCGATTACGCCAAGAACCGCAAGCTGACAATCCGAGAAAATCGATAAACTGCTAACATCCATTTCCTTGATCCAACTCAAAGCTAGGTGAATTCTTGCCAGTTCAGCTGTAGTCGCATCTGGACAAGGTAAGCAATAACATCTCGCTGCTAACCAGTTTTCTCCACATCTAGCATACAACAAGTCAACCCAGCAATGACATCAGTGTGTTCAAAGGAAGCATCAACAAACATGACATTGGTGACAAGTAGTGGTTTAAGAGAGGTATATGGTGGCATGATGGTTAGGTGGGCGAGTTTCTATTGAGAAGCAGAGGTAAAAAAAGGTTGCAGTTTGTTTTTGGGAGATAGTGACAGTAGCATTAGTCGGAACATCAACTAATTCAAAGACCCACGAGTTACGTCTTTTCCAGAGGTTCCGACAAAGATAAGCAAAAAAATCATTGCATCCTTTATTAAAGCCTTAAAGGAGGGAGATGCTCCATGCCCATATGAGATGGGGCATATTTAAATAATCAGAAGGAGTATAATATTTTAGTACTCCCAAACTCCCAAATAAGTCCAGAGTTTAAAATCCCAATTAATGCAACATATCCATTTTTTTTTATTTTTATCTAAAAAGAGCTTAATTGTTGATGTATCTTTGTAACAATGCTTAGAAAACTTGGTAGCACTATTCAAAACACCCATGTTATTTGCAGTAGAGTTCATCTTTTTGGTCACCATAGGAGGCCTCACTAATCCTGGCTAATTATGAGCTAGACGATCTCTACATGACACTTGTTCACCGAGGGAGCACTACGCCAGAAATGACATTTTACACCGGGTCCAAAATCAATCAGACACCGGTTATACCCGGTGTCTGGACTGCCGGTGTCTTAGCCTAAGACACCGGTTTAATTAAACAAACCCGGTGTTAAAGGAGGAAAATATGACACTGGTTGTACCAAGAACCGGTGTCATATGTGTTCAATAGTGGAGTAATGTGACACACATAAGACACCAGTTTTGTGGGAAACCGGTGTCTTAACTCACCGATAAAAAAAAAAAAAAAGTGGTCCGATAATGATAATAATGAAAATTCACCCAAATCTATTTCACGTGCGTGCACGAAATTGCTACCTTCCACCACATTCTTCATCAACATAAAAAAACTACTCGTGGATCTATATAACACAATGGTAGAAATTACAAATACAAACACCAAATCCATATCACTCATACAATGTCAATTTACATTTATACAAAAAAAAAATTACATTGCAAAGAACAAACAACTAAAACTTAAGACTAAAATAAAAATTGAAAACAAAATATGATTCTCAAGATCTAAAACTAAGCTAAAATAAAAATATATCTAAAACTTACGACTACCTTGTAGATCTGAAAATTACAAGATTTAAGAAAAAATGAACATCATTAAAGAAAAATGGCTAGACCTTGTTGAGAAATTTGTGGTTTTCGACCTTGAATAGCTTCCATTGGCGATTAATTACCGTACCCACCTTTTTTATTTTTTATTTTGTTCGACGGTATTAGGCTCAAACTCTTGATTTCTTTCTTCAAATCAACTTCAAACTAACAAATTAAGTTAAGAAAAAAAAAATAGGATCGAAGGAGGCCATTATATGAATATGGAGTATGAAAAATGGAGTTAAGAAGATGGGAGAGTTCTATATATGAGAAGATAGAGAAAGAAAGTAGATTTTTATTAGGAGAGAGTAGAGGAAATTGATGGAATGATGAGTGATATTGTGAGGATATAGAGTGATATGTACGAGAGGGAGGGAGTAATGGGAAGTTGTGAGTGTTTTAATTTTCAAAGTGGTATGGGGAGTTGTGAATTGACAGAATATGGAGTGTTTGCGGAGAATCCAAGGTGAGTGTTTTTTTCATTTTTTTTTTTTGGCTTGACATAAGACACCGGTTTTTTATACACCCGGTGTCTTATGTGTACAAATAACACACCGGTTCTACCCACAACCGGTGTCAAATGTGAAACCCATATTTTTTTATTGTTTAATCTTTTCTTTTTTTATTAGTTTATGCAATTGTTTTTTTGTTTTTATTAGCTTATAACACCGGGTGTTGTAAAACCGGTGTCTTACTGATTTATGATACCGGTTCTGGTGTTTCCGGTGTTATATATCCCGGTGTTAAATGCAATTTCTGGCGTAATAAGACACCGGTTGTGTCTAAAACCGGTGTCATATGTGTGCAATAATAATTCTTTTATTTTTTTATTTTATTTTTGAATATACATAAGACACCGGTTGTGTCTAAAACCGGTGTCATATGTGTGCAATAATAATTTTTTTTATTTTTTATTTTATAATTGAGTACACATAAGACACCGGTTATCTAGAGAACCGGTGTCTTATATTTTCCCAAGAATATTCTTTTTAATTTTTATTGCTTTTAACACCGGTTGCTCCCAAACCGGTGTCTTTATAAATTCTAACACCGGTTATTAGCGTTCCGGTGTCATATGTTCCGGTGTTATATGTGATTTTTGGCGTAGTGGAGGCCTCACTTATACTATTCATATTTATATATAACTTTATTTTTAGACACCCATGTGTTCGGAACTTCACGTTTAAAGATTCTTGTTTGAGAATTGACTTAGTACGATCGAATGTCATTTAGATAATGTTTGGCCTCTGCGTGTGCCGATCACCGGTCCTTAGTATGATATTGTATGCTTTGAGCCTAATCCTCACAAATTTGTTTTTGGGCTATTTCTCAAAATGCCTCATACTAATTAGTGTGGTGATCACTTATAAACAATGCTCCGCTCCTTATTTCTTCGATGTGGTACTTGGATTTGCACCCTAAGAATCCTCCCCTCAAACCAAGATTCATCTTTGAACTTGATTTTATGACCTCCCCTCAAGCGACAATCTGTTGGCATCACACAGAATTCGCAAGGTTAGCCCCTGGTAGAGGACACACCCACATTATACGCAGACCCTCCACAGTTGGGGATCGCAACCCCCACAACCAGGCACCCTCAGCATTTGACTCTTGATAACCTCCCTTAGGGCCTGCGCTACAAATACAATTGCACCTAAAGAGTCTTCGTACCTGTCCACCGGTGGACATATATTTGTAGGTTGAGTAGAGTCTTATCAACCAACAGTGTCCTGCTACCGGGCTGGTTTTGAGCTCATCACTCTTTCTTCAAGGTTTTGGGATTTCCCAGTGCATGTACGCCAACTTCATGTCTCGACCAATGCTTCCAACGTGTCACAAGTGAACCACGGCTCACCACACGCAGCCCCTGACCCAAGTCAGACCTTGGGCTCTGATACCACTTGTTGGGCCTCTTCGTCTGCTGACCACCAGTCCAATTAGTATGATATTGTCCGCTTTAAGCCTAACCCTCACGGATTTGTTTTTGGGCTCTTTCCCAAAAGGCCTCATACTAATTAGTGTGGTGACCACTTATAAACAAGGCTTCCGCTCTTTATTTCTTCGATGTGGGACTTGGGTTTGCACCCTAACAGATAAGTTTCTCAAGAAGCTAAGTACATGCTCAATTCACCTTGCTTTGAGCTGGTATCAGGAGGTCAGTACTAGCAACCCGACGATTTTCTCGGATTGCCAATTGGCAGTTCTTATTGGGGTGAACAACAAAAAACGGCCGAAAGATAAGCTATCTAACTTTTATGGTCTTTGCAGGGAGTTGTTAGATGATGGAGTCACTCTATAATTCATCGATCGGAGTGATAATGCGTGCTATGGCAGTTAAATTGGTTAGAAAAGCGAGAACGACATTGACATCCACCAGATTGTTCAACTCTCTATTTCGGATGAAGAAATTAAGATAATCTTTGATGAGAACTACATCTTCATGCCTTTTAGAAGTGCAACTGATGGAAGCTGTGATTAGCTTATTGTAATTATTGTTACAACTTTTCCTTTCTTGTTGTTTTGTTTGTAACTTGGAATTACCTTTCTTTATATCAGCATCTAATCTTCGAAAAAAGTACATGCCATGCCAAATGAATTGAAGTATGTTGGAAACCAGTTCCCGACAAGACGCTCCAATGTATGGTGTGCTGAGGTCACCTTTATTGGGTTCAGATGGTTTGGATGCACTAATTGATGTGTGTGTATGCATCGTAGGACAAGTCAGTTTGCAATTTTTAGTATAAATTGATGCGGGGACATATCGTCAAGATTACTTCCAGCTGTAGCGAGTAGGTAGTTCATAGTTGTTTGTCTTATCTTCATAGAACTTCGAGATAATAGATTAAAAACTTACAAAGATTCTCTACTCGCAGTCATTCAAACTAATGTTTGTAACGGACCAGTTTATTTTAATTGTTTTCCAGATTTTACAATTGATTTAACTAATCCATTAATTTTAGACTCATTAATATTGGATATTCATATACTAGAAAACAAATTCAAAGAATTTGCTAGAAATTTTGCAATAGTTTTTAGAATCTATTTTCGACTCATGTCTTCAACGGTAAATCCAAAGTTTATTCATGAACCATCCTCAAAAGAAGAAACTATTTTCCTAGAAGTTCATTCAAAAGATAATAAAACAAAATCATTAGTTACCACAGCTAAAGCTTTATCATGGGATAAAGTAACAATTCCAGATGAGCTTCAAATTCCTAAAGAATTACCAACCCCAAACATGATTAAAAAGGATCTAGAAGAAATTTTAGAAGATGAAAGAAAAATTATTATGCGGTTTAATTCATTTAGAGAAGGAATTCATTTTAGTAATTCAAGCTCATCCTCAAGATATCAACCGGTAAGAAAATCATTTTCTTATGTCGAAACATCAGATTCAAATCTCAAAGTAAATTTTAAAACTCCTATTCCAGAATATGAATCAAACACTTCTCCACCGCAATCACCAACAGCATCTGATTTTCAATCTGTAAATGTTATTTCAAAAGAATTTGAAATTGATAAAGAATACCTTCGAAAAGATTTCAATTCGTCTCAAAATAGTAATAATAGAAATTGGTTCCTGTCTTTTGACAAAAAGATTAAGGATAAAATTAGAAACATCTGGTATACTGATATGAAAAAACATTCAATAAATATTCCCTTTTTTACATGGTTTTCATTACACTATCAACAATTTAATATAGAAAACCCTTATAAATATTCATATGTTCAAGTTCAGAATAAATTAAGTAAAAATTGGAATCTCGTGGATGGGAAAAGTGTAACATCTGTTCATCCTCCTTTAACATCATTTAAATTTCAAACGGAAGGAAAAGAAGTAGAAGTTGCTCCGTTTAAAATCGGACGACATCAACATAAAGAAGAACCCGTAATAGTAGATGATATGTTAAAAATCTACCAGCAAAATAATTACACTAATCAAATCTTGCATACTATAGCAACTCAAGTAGACTATGTATCTACCAGAATAAATTCAACAAAAGATCAAACTGCTATAGTCTCTTCTTCAAAACCTATGACTTTGTTAAGATTTCCAAATGAAATTTCTCAACCTCATTTTAAACCTCAAAGTCTTCCTTATCCAATAACAACTAAATTAAATAATCTATCAGAAGGATCTTCATCTTCTAATGAAAAATATAAAAACATGGCTCAAAATATGACTAGTAAGCAACTAAATGTTATTGGTCAAGATACAAACTATAGTGAAACTGATGAAAGTGAAAGTTCAGAAGATGATTATGATAATATGATACGTATAGAAAAAATTGAGAAACAATTCAATGACGAACAATCCAATAATGATTATCAAATAAATAAAATCAAAAGTCAAGGGAGAAGTTCTTGGAAAAATACTTCAACAAGAAATTATTATCCGAGACCCACTCCTCCAGATATTCAGTATGAAGAAAGATCAAAATTTAAAACCAATCAATATTATCCTGATACCATTAATGAATGGAACATTGATGGTAAGTCTGAATATGAAATACTAAATACTCTACAAGAAATGGGTATGGCAAAAGCTGCCTATAAAAGAAGAGAGTCAAATGAACAAGTAGTTTTCGGAATGTTAATTGCTGGATTTACTGGTCAATTAAAAAATTGGTGGGATAATTCCCTAACATTGGATAGTAAACTCGGCATTTTAAACCATAAAATTGAAGTCACAATGGATGATGGAAACATTGTGGAAGCAAATGATTGTTGTGATTATCTAATAGTAACTATAGGAATGTACTTTGTTGGAAATCCCCAAGAAGAACTCACAGCTCAAAAAATAGTTTTAACAAATTTAAGATGTCCTACATTAAGCGATTATCGCTAGTATAAAGACATGTTCTTAACATATGTATTAAGAAGACAAGATTGTAATGAAGGATTTTGGAAAGAAAAATTCATTTCTGGATTACCAAATCTTTTCGCTCAAAAGATTTTCCGAAAATTAAAAGAAGTTGTAGGATCAGAATCAATACCATACACTCAAATAACATATGGTCAACTTTTTGCCTTTGTCAAATTCGAAGGACTTTCATTATGTGAAGAATTAAAATTACAGTCTAAATATTCGTCAGAAAAGAAACAATCTAGAAGAGAATTAGGATGCTTCTGTGAAGCATTTGGTCTAGAAAAGGTTCAAGCTCCTTCTTCAAAATATAAAAAGAGTAAATCTAACTATAAACAATATTCCAAATCACGAAAGTATAAAAATCAATTTTCCCCCAAATATTATCGCAAAAATAACACGAACAGGTATTCAAAGAAGCCACCAAAATCTAAAGAAATTATATGTTATAAATGTGGTAAGCCTGGCCACAAAGCTGATAAATGCTTTATGAAGATGAAAATAAATAAACTATTTCAAGACGACACAGAATTGTGTAATAAGATATCCAAACTTTTATTACAATCATCCTCAGATGAGAGTGATAACCAACTAGATATAATACAAGAATCTTCAGACTCTGAAGCCTATGATTCGGCCTCTTCATCTCCCATTCAAATAATAAATGTTATTTCAGATAAAGATGATAAAGAATTTCTTTTCAACCTAATAGACAAGTGTGAAGACCCAGAAATTAAGAAAGATGCCCTTTTTCGACTCAAAAATTTAATGATTAAAGACCCAAAACTATTAACATCATCTTCAATTCCAACTACTGAAACCTTCAGTATATCCAAACTTTTCAATAAATATCCTGCAACCACAGTAAAAGGAAAGTCATTAGAATTATCAACTTCACCTATTAAACAAATGCAACAAGAATTAAATGCCTTAAAAATTCAAGTAAACAAATTACAAGATAATTTACAAACATATCAAATCAAAGAAAAATAGGTTGAAGATAGATTAACAGTTTTAGAATTAATTAGTGATTCAACCAGACAAAAGGGTAAAGGAATTGTGATATCTGAAGCTGATGATGCTGAAGATGACCAATTCATTCAGACTATAAACAGAATAAATTTTCAAAAATGGTATGTCATTATAACTTTAAAAATTAAAGAATTTACAGGAAATTACTTAGCATTAATAGACAGTGGTGCCGATCAAAATTGCATAAAAGATGGAATAATTCCCTCAAAGTTTTATGAAAAAACTAGTACTCAACTGTATAGTGCAAACGGAGATCCACTTAAAATACAACATAAGCTTTCAAAAGCTCATGTCATTAATGATAATTATTGCTTCAAAAATTCATTCATAATAGTTAAAGATATAAGCAATGAAATTATTCTAGGAACACCTTTTCTCACACAAATATACCCATTTGAAGTAAATTCTGAAGGTGTTCATACCAATATAGTAGGAAAATCATTAACATTCAAATTTTTAACTCCTATGGTACAAAGAGATATATCTCTTCTCCAAAACTCGTCTATTTATCAACAAATAAATTTAATTAATCAAAAGAAATTGTTGATTAAAACACTAAAAGAAGAAATTTCATACCAAAGGGTAGAAGAACAAATTCAAACCCCTACAATTCAAAAGAAGATTATAGATTTAGAAAATTTATTCAAAGATAAAGTATGTGCAGACATTCCAAATGCATTTTGGGATAGGAAAAGACACATAATAACCTTACCATATATTAACGATTTTGATGAAAAATTTATCCCAACTAAAGCACGACCAATTCAAATGAATTCCGAGTTATTAGAATTCTGCAAAAAGGAAATTCAAACATTATTAGATAAGAAATTAATTAGACCATCAAAATCTCCTTGGAGTTGTACAA
Organism: Spergularia marina; assembly: GCA_963680865.1. Taxonomy (NCBI): domain Eukaryota; kingdom Viridiplantae; phylum Streptophyta; class Magnoliopsida; order Caryophyllales; family Caryophyllaceae; genus Spergularia; species Spergularia marina. The sequence continues at coordinate 23,388,010 of OY804549.1, forward strand.
CATTCTATGTGTACAATGCAGCAGAAAAGGAACGAGGAGTTCCTAGACTTGTCATAAATTACAAACCATTAAACAAAGTCCTCCAATGGATAAGGTACCCTATACCAAATAAAAGAGATTTACTCAAACGATTATACAAAGCTAAAATATTTCCAAAATTTGATATGAAATCTGGATTTTGGTAAATTCAAATAGCTGAAAAGGATAGGTATAAAACAACATTTACAGTTCCATTTGGACATTACGAGTGGAACGTAATGCTTTTTGGACTAAAAAATGCTCCATCAGAATTTCAAAACATGATGAATGATATTCTTACGCCTTATACTTCATTTTCAATAGTTTACATATATGATGTTCTAATATTTTCAAAAACTGTTGAACAACATTTCAAGCATCTTCAAACATTTCTTTATATAACAAAAAAGAATGGATTGGTAATTTCAGCACCAAAAATGAAATTATTTCAAACTAACGTACGATTTTTAGGACATAACATCCATAAAGGCACTATTACACCTACAGCGCGAACTGTAGAATTCGCCGATAAATTTCCAGATGAAATTAAAGATAAAACACAACTTCAACGATTTTTAGGTTGTTTAAATTATGTATCAGACTTTTTCCCCAGACTAAGACAAACATGTAGCATATTATTTCAAAGGTTACAGAAAAATCCCCCTGCATGGACAGAGTCTCATACTAGGTTGGTCAAAAGTCTTAAAGAGAAAATCAAAAATCTTCCCTGTTTAGTCATACCAAACCCAACTGCATTTATGATAGTCGAAACCGATGCCTCAGAAGTAGGATACGGAGGAATTCTGAAGCAAAAGGTTGACAAAACAGAACAGTTAGTTAGATTTCATTCTGGAGTCTGGTTGGGTCCCCAGAAAAACTATTCTACTGTTAAAAAGGAAATTTTATCCATTCTTTTATGTATTTCAAAATTTCAAGATGACCTTTTCAACAAAAAATTTCTTCTACGAATTGATTGTAAATCTGCCAAAGAAATTTTAGAAAAGGATGTACAAAATATTGTTTCCAAACAAATTTTTGCTCGATGGCAAGCGCTTTTATCAGTTTTTGATTTCGAAATCCAATATATAAAGGGAGATCAGAATTTTCTTCCAGATTTTTTGACAAGAGAATTTTTACAGGGAAAATGCCAAGATCAAACAAAAAAGGCGGATATCAATCCTCAGATGACTATGAAATGAAAATTCAATCCTTTAAACCATCCTCTTCAAACACTTCAAAACCTACAACTTCAATGATGCAACAGCCTACTCAACCTGCCCACATTCAAACCACCAACCAATTCAATGTTCTTTCAGGCTTTCCTGCCTTACCTTATTCACAGGCAGTTCAAAACCAATCAAATTTGCCAAAAAATAAAAAACCACAAGTTGAAGAAAGAGGTAGCTCTTCTTCACCCGGATATCTAATCAAAAATTGTGTTGAACCCTTACTACTCACAAGATTCAAAACAATCCCTCCAGTAAATGAAGGCCGGAAGTTAATCTACAAGGTCTTCCCTCAAGGCTTTCACTGGAGACCAGATAGCATTAGTAAGACCAGACATTTTTATGAATTCATATTGGTAGACTCGGGGTCCGTAGAAATTAAGCATGACAAGTCTACTATTACTGACAAAGTTTTATACTCAAAATGCATAATTAATAAGGTAATATCCTCAGAAGAATGGATAGAACCTTATGCTCAAAAAACACTTTCCAAAAGATTTGTACCTCAAACTTATTCCTACTATGACTACATTCAAGCATGGTTTAAAACTCTTCTCTTAGAAGATTTTGATCACTCTTGGTTCATTACTTTCAACAAAAGTTGTCCCAAGAAGTTCCCCATCTGGTTTTTCCAATGGTGGTATTATTTTGGCCCAAACCAAGAAATTTACCCTCAAACCTGTATCAAAGGATTTGAAACATTTGTTTCAAATACTCAAGGAGAATATTTTGAGAAACCTATACTATTTCATGCAGAATTCAAAATTCCTTGGATAGTCTGTTGGAGTTATACATTCCATCAAACTCTCCCTGCTCCTTACCCATTATCACTAGTAAGACAGTTCAAAATAAAATGGTGGAATAAATTCCTAGTCGACATTTGTTCTCCCGAAAATGTCCTTTCATTTCTTCAAACTGGCAAGAAATTAGAATGGAGTATTCAAGAATTCAACAAGACATCTCCTTCTACTTCTAAGCCTCCAATTCAAAAATCCCACAAACCAAGAAATTCCAAATCCAAACTTCATCCCTTAGATCATCAAGCTATTCAACACATCATGCAAGACCCTGCTATCACTCAGTTAATCATGGATAGCATCAAAAAGGCATCCTCCGAAGACGATGCTAGTTCTTTAACATCATCTGCCTCTGATATGTATGGTGGTCCGTTTTCTCAAGACCCTTATGAGTAAACCACCATTTTGGCACCCACTACAAAAAAAAAAAAAAAAAAAAAAAAAAAAAACGTATAATATGTTTTCTGATCCAAATAAGTTTGGAAATTTGTATCAAGTTATCTTTTCCAAGACTGTATTTCATTTTAAGGTTCAAGCTCGTATTCAATATATTTTCGTGTTTGTATCATGTCTGTAAATACGTATATGTACTAAAATACGTATATTACTATTTCAACTTTTACTATTCAAAAATACGAGCTAAACATATCTAGAAGCTGTCGGCAACAATTATTGAAGCTTCAGCAGTATTTTCAAGATGGCACGCGTTCTTTGGTCCAGCGCAAAAGCAGCACAACACTCAAAGAACGGTTCAGAATCACCTGCAAATAAGAAATCAACAACAAACATTCAACAGGAGAATTCAAAAGTCTATTTAAGAAGCAGCATTCAAGACCAGAAGGATCAAGTTTTAAAAAACAAGATCTTCAGATAAACATTCACAACTACAAAGCTCACAAAAAATAATAGCGTAACAATTTTGTAAGATCAAGCTTGTATTAGCTACCTTCTGTCAAGAATTCATATCTCCTCTTTTCAAAAGTAAGTTAAAGTAAGTTTGTAACTTTTATTTGTAATCGTTCATTAAGTTTTCAATGTATCGCAAGTTTTTCAACATCTTGTTTTCCTGCTGCCATCATTTCTTTTAATTTATTAAGTTTTCTTGTTTAATAAGCTTTGTTTTAACCCTGGGCTCCCTTTTTGGTAAGAGGACATGCATGGAAGAATGTTATCAAGAGCATAGAAATGAGATCAATTTGCACTGCAAGAGAAGGTGCTAGTCTATGGGGAAATATACACAGCTTCGAGAGCAGTCATAGATGGCTAGTTCCAAATTTTCAATTGGAGAAAGCTTTTTACCGTAGGTATTTGACTCAATAAATTATTCAAGAAACATTACTAACTTATCACTAGGCTTAAACCTCCCAAATCAAGTAACAAACCACCTCTAATCAACTCTTTTAAACATTACCAAATTAAAACAAAATCATAACCCACAATATAAGGCAAATAATTCCACAAATTTGACCCATGCAACATATAAATCAACAATCTAAGTTCTTCTTCAAAGATAATACTTAAACAAAAATTATTAGGTGCACTTAGCGTACGTAGACCTACGCACCTCGCGTGTTAGGTAAAGGGCACAAATGTTTGATGTAACCCCAAAGTCAAAAGTCCACTGATTTGTGTTAAAAAGCCCATATTTACAACCCACTAGTCAAAAAAAAAAAAAAAAACACCAACCGATATTCTCTCTCCTCCCTTTCCCCTTCCCCCACCCTCCCGACTAGAGGTGGCCATTGGGCGGGCGGGCCAGGGTTAGGGCCGGGCTCACTCTAGGGCTGGGCTCACCTAGGTCTAGCCCTGAACCGGCCCACAAATGTCAGGGCGGGCTAGGGCTAGGGCCAGGGCTAGAAAATTGTCAATCCTGGCCCTAATGTAATGGGCTAGTGCTAGGGTTAGGGTCGGGCCAGGGCTAGGGTTAGGGCTAGTGTCGAGTTAAGGTTAAGGCTAGGGTTAGGTTACCGCTAAGGTTGGGTCAAGGGTGGGCCGATTTTACTTAGTCATGTTTGTTAATTTATTTCATTATCGTAACAAAAAAGTTCGAAAGTTGTTGACCAATAAACATTAAGTATGTTTTATTACAACTATGATGTTGCTTGAATATGTAAAGTTGTGTTATTAAATTACTATTAAGCGACAATTATTTGAATACGGTGGCAATATATAGTTATAAGACTATTCGAGTAAAAATGTACAATGGCGATAATTAATATACAAATTACAACTAATTTAGAACACAAGTTTTCATTAACAATAATATAAGTGAAGAAACACATGTCCTTAGTCAACCTACGTGATACACTTGAAGGAACGATTGCGGTTTGGGTTTAGGGTTCATAAATTCCAGCATATATATCATACATATATCCCACATTTATTGAAATCGAGGCAAACATCATCATAAACAATGCCTAATCCCCCCCCCCTTCTCCACTGCGTGGTACTACTAGATCCTCTCACGACCAATTCTCATATGTTGGCCTAGGGGTGGGTCTGTATTGGCCGATGCGGACTTTCGGTGATAAGCCTTTCCCCATATGAACCACACACTATTTTCCACGGAAGATCAAGGATAACATTAAATGTTTTCTCATCGTTTGCCTTTTGTTATCAACTTTCGATTGTTTATCTCATTACTCATTTGTTATGAGTATGAATTGTGGAAAATGATTTAACGACTTACATATGAATGTATCAAAATTTGAATTGTTTGTATTTTATTTGACTTTCTCGAATCGTTGTCACTATGAACATAACAAATTTCACGCTTCTGTTTTCTGATTATTAGTGAACAATATACATACCGTGTTTGTAATGAGGGACTTCATTAATTAACGTCAATATGTTATTAGTTTGTCACTCCGTAAGTTTGAATGAACTAAATTCTAATAACACCCCTAAAAAACTTAATGACATTGACCGGGCTAGTGTCGGGCTAGGGCTAGGGTAAAGGTTAGGGCTAGGTTAGGTTAAGGGCTAGGGTAGGTTAGGTTCAGGGTCGGGTTAAGGGTTAGGGCTAGGGTCGGGTCAGTGCCCAAAAATGTTGAACCCTGAACCGGCCCTAGGTTTCTAGGGCTAGTGCCGGGCTTGCCCCGGCCCGGTCAAGGGTCGACCCGCCAGGGCTATTTACCGGGCCGGTTCAGGTTGGGCCAGGGCTGACCCGTCCCATTGGCCACCTCTACTCCCGACCCGTCGGTCACCCTGTCGTCACCAGACACTCGCCACCTCCAATACCACCCTACATACCACTATTCTGACGTTCATTCTCCGGCGACTCCAGTCACACCAACCACCATCGATGACACCATCTCTTTGCCTCACATTTTCTCTTTGCCGGCGAAATTGGCCATGATGAACACCACCGGGATGTCATTGCGAGCAGAGCAGAATAGCCGCTGAGTCGGTGATGGGAGAACCCACGTGGGACGAGAAAATCGAACAGAAAACGTTGGAGGAGAGACGGGATGCGACCGTGGATGGGTTGATGAGGTCGCCGGAGTATGGGTTTCTGGTGGTGGAGAGGTGGCTGGTATGGTGGTGAAGGGTGATTGCCAGCGGGGGTGGTTGATGATGACCTTGGTGTGTCGGGTGGGGAGAGGTAGGGGAGAAAAGAGAAAAATATGGTTATTTGTTATAGTTTTTAAAAATGTAATAATGGCTAGTCATTTTATATACTTATTTAGCGATAGACCGATAGTCATTATTTACCAACTTTTACTCGTTTTTTTTCGAATTTTCACTCATTATTTTTCTAATTTCAGTCATTAATTAACATATTTCACTAATTATTTGCCATTTTACAGATTTATCTAAGGTAGTCATTATTTCTCAATTTTCACTCATTATTTTCCAATTTTCACTCATAATATATCTGTAACAACCCTAAATTTTCGACAACATAAAAATAAGAAAACGAATGATTGTTATGCCGCTGTTGCCTACCAAGACAACGACAAGTCTTATTAAGTCAAACTTCTGAAAAGAAACAAAGAAAGTCGTCAGCGGAACACTTGTAGCTAAGTTTACGATCCAAAAACAAACTAAATAAAATGAAATACAATCGTTCAGAAAATCCAAATGTTTGACGAATTTATTCTAGAAATCCCATGTCATGCATCGACACCCAAGCAGTCAAGCAATCACCTTCAAGACCTGCCAATTGCGCCATTACAAATATGACACTGGCTCCAGAATAGGGTAGGGACAAACTCAAACAGATCGAGCGTCAGCACATGGTGAGTAAGTAGTTTAAGCAAATAAAGCTGGAAATGACAAGATAAGATAAGATAAGATAAGATACGCGCCTTAATGGCGCGTAGCTGTCAATCAAAGAAACGAATCACGTAAAAAAACAAAGAAAAGAAGCAAGGACGCCGAGCACGACTCGTGCGAAACTAGGCACGAGTCTTGCTCAGTTCAGAGACCGAGACACACGACAGAACTGTCATGTAATTGCTATGTGTATTATTTGCTTTTGAGTATTCTTTCTTAGTAAACGTATAGGGCCTTTGAAAGGTCCCTAGTATTGTCAAGGTTCCTACCACAAACCATCCCACATCTAGTTACACTAAGACTACCCTAAAGACTCGAGTGTGCACACCCCTCGCTAGAGGGCCGCTAGGATGCGTAACCTCTAGGAGGAAGTCAATTAGGAAGTTGGTAGCTAATCCAACTTAGAAAATGTACCTTGATCAGAGATTAATAAAAACATGTCCTTAGGACATGGTGACGGCAAGTCCGTCCCTCTAGATGAGTCCGCATTATATACTTATTGAAATTCTCATAACGATCTTAAATGCCTTATTTTGTACTTGCGCTCTTTTAATTTATAATTGGCCATAGCCGGAAACATAACATGATTTAAAAACCATTGATGGTAGACAACATAGTCAAGAAGTGACATATGAATTATAAATAATGGAATGTGAAACGATAATGGTTAGAAAACCAATAAATTCATAAGAATGATTAGTGAAAGCTCAAGGGAATGATATTGAAATTGTGCTTGAACTTAGCATGATCAACGTTCTTACCTTCAAACACTCAAAGGAAGCTAGCATATCAAAAATTCGCGAAGGGCACTTGCTCAAAATCACCACCTAAATAAGTATCAAATAAAGATGGATTACTACAAGCCACAAGACAAACATTCTCAAACAACTATGCCATACTCATAGTCCACACACACCATATATACTCCCAACAACATTCAACATGACAATCCCAACAAAACATGGTCATATGGTAACCAAATCAACTCCAATTCGCGCTAAACTTGCACAACAACCCACCAATCATAATACAAATAATTTCCCCATGAATACTCATCAAAATAACATCACTTAAGCCATAATACCACAACCATCAGAAGTGGACTTTAATTGATTAACCCTTATTAAACATGTTAAACAATTCCAATATCATCAATAATTAACCCAAAAATCACAATAGCACCACCATCAGCTCTCTACACAATACTAACATCAAAATCACAACACACCATCATCAAACTTATGCCCTAATTCATGATTCTCTCACAATAATCATATTCCCACAAAATTACTATAAATCACCACCACAATTATAAACCCAAAAATTAATCAATAAAATAAACTCACAAGTTCATCAATCACAAAATTAGGGCATGCTAGAAAAATACAAAAGAGGGGAGGAATTTTTTACTACACTTGATAAATCAAGTGAGGAGAGGGAGAGGAGTAGAATAACGGTAGCCGGGGAGGAGAGCCGAGGAGAGTGCCGAAGGGAGGAGGGGGGAGGAATCTGTCTTCTCTCTTTCTCTTCTCTTCTGCGTTGTACGTAGAATGAGGGGAAGTGAAGGGTTTTTGTTTTTATTTATTTTAGTAGTGTAGTGATACAGTATTAGTAAGGGTAATTCGGTAATTCTAACATGAATTACCCGATTAGGAATAGTAAGCCCAAACAGGGAAGTGATCTTATAATTCCCAAAATAGTAATTAACACGATTTTAAATAAATAAAATGTAACACCCTAATTAGTAAAATGTCATAAAAAATACGGAGTGTTACAATATAACTGTATAGTCATTATCTATTTTGAATCATTATTTTTCATTTTTCACTTATTATTTCTCAATTTTCACTCATTATATACCACTTTATAGTCTTATTTATTTTCAATCATTATTTCCCATTTTTCACTCATTATTTCTTAATGTTCACTCATTATTTCTCAATGTTTACTCATTATATACCACTATATAGTATTTCTCTATTTTCACTCATTATATAACATTATACTCCCTCCGTTCAACTATAAACTTCCTACTTTCTATTTTGGGGTGTTCATCTTTAAACTTCTTAGGCCCTGTTTGATAAGACTTATTCGCAGATGAATTCAGATCAGATCAGATCAGATCAGAATTATTCAAATCAGATCAGTTCAGATCAGAATCATTCAGTTCAGATCAGATCAGATCAGAATTATTCAGTTCAGATCAGATCAGATCAGAATCATTCAGATTAGTTCAGATCAGATCAGATGGTTGAAATTTTTCAGTTCAATCAAATAAGTTGTTTTTAAAATAATATAATTATTAACACTAATCCTTTTATATTTTAATGATTACAGCCTTACAGGTTACAAAAATAAAACTAAACAAAAAAATTTATTTTTTCAAAATCATCATAAATTACTGTTAGAAAAGTAAACGAATTGAAGCATCTAGTAGATTGTCATAGAGTTAATCATCCCGTTATATATCATCCTCATGTTCTATATCAATATCCATATCATTTAGCTCCGCGCCAACTTCTTGTTGAGTATCATCTTCTTGCTCGACATGATGATTTTTACTACGATTGGTTTTACAATAGTGAAATGTGTGGGGGCTCAGATAGTATCTCGGCTTCCCACAAATTTCTTGTAAATTGTTATTGATTCTCCATTCTGTATATAATAATAACGATAATAATTAATAATAATAATTATATTATATAATAATAATAATAAATAATAATAACTATAATAATAACTATAATTATAATTATAAAAACAATTAAAGAATATGTTAAATTGATATGTTCAATTAAATTCTATTCAGTTCAGAAATCATGAATCTCAATCAGATCAGATCAGAGTCATTCAAATCAGATCAGATCAGATCAGAATCATTCAGATCAGATCAGTTCAGATCAGAATCATTCAGTTCAGTTCAGATCAGATCAGAATCATTCAGTTCAGATCAGTTCAGTTCAGTTCAAAAAGATGCAGTCCTATCAAACAGGGTCTTACTTAGAATCTTTATGTATTTGTACATGTAAAGACCAAAATACCCTCACTTTATTAATTTGTTTATTGAAAAAGCAAGTGGGGCATACCCCTATGTTGTAATTTTACACAAAGTGGACTCTAAAACTCATTCTTTATTCTATTTTTCTTAAAAATTGTGTTACGACCCTACGCGTTTTATAGGCGAACGAATGGAGTATAATCATTATTTATTTTCAATCATTATTTTTATTTTTCACTCATTATTTCTCAATTTTCACTCATTATATACCACTATGTAGTCATTATTTATTTTCAATCATTATTTTTCTTTTTTCACTCATTATATACCACTTTATAGTTATTATTTATTTTCAATCATTATGTCTCAATTTTCGCTCATTACTTCTCAATTTCCACTCATTACATACCATTTTATAGTCATGATTCTAAGGAAGTAAAAAATTGAATAATTAGATAATGGCTATAAAATAGGAAATAATGACTCCCACAACGAAATAAAAAGATAATGACTAGAAAATAGGAAGAATTTTTATAAAACTGGAAATAATAATTTTAAAGAAGTAAAGAATGATTAGATGATAACAATTAAAGTATAAAAAAATGATTCATTTTTCATCAATCGTTCATAAAGATAGTTAAATAATGATATAAAATAGTCAAAAAAATGATTATTTTTTATCAATCGTTCATAAAAATGGAAAATAATAATTTTTGACCAGATAATGACCAAACCCATTTACTCTCTCCTCAGTCCTTCCTCCCTCTCCCACCTGACCCACTGCCGGCCCAACCCCCATCCCCACCGCCTCCATGTTGACAACCACCTAATCTATTCCTAACCCCACGACCACAACCTCCGATCGCTAGCGAACCCCAGTCCTACATTCTCCAGGGACGGCCCGCTCCATTTTCTCCCTCTCATGCTTCTCTGTCCTCATTTCTCTCTCTCCCACCACCATCGAGACCACCCAGCGACGCCATCACCATAAACGACTCTAGTCGCCGCAATTCTGGCCCAACACCCGCGCCACCGCCTCACATCCCCGTCCTTCCATTTTCTTTTCTCTCTTTCTCTCCTATTTTCTTTTCTCTGGCTCTATACCCCGCGCCACCGCCACCATAATCGACGTCTCCGGTGTGAATTGGTTGCGTCGACGAGTTCGAGGGGTTGCGGGTCGGGAAAGGGGCTGGTTTGTGTTTGGAGTGGTGAAAGACAAAAGGGAGCTCGTGGAGGAAGTTGGACGCGGGGAACAGATTGTGTCTTTAAATTCGCCAACGACCTAAGGTAGGTGGATGTATCGCCGGCGTCGGTTGTTTTATGAGGCGCGGCATGGTGGTGCTCTGACGGCATTGCCCGGGAGTAGAAAGGGGGAGACAAGATGAGTAATAAGAGGGGGGGGGGGGGAAGAGAGAACTTGAGCTTTATGTTTGATGTTGTGGCCTAATAATATTTTGGGTCCGAATTATTGTCTGTTATTAGACTGAGTTTGGCATAGAAACATGAACTTCTGTATAAGTGTACCATATACCAATTGATATTTAAAATATTAGAACACCATCAAAAATCATGTTAGATCAATGAAATCATAAGAGCTACAAGAATTCACACATAAAATCACTATAAATCATCTTAAAAACTTTGTAAAATCCTAAATTTAATGACCAAATATTAATAACATCCATTATGATTTATAAAAATATGATAATAACATATATATAAGATCATCTAAGCCATAAAGCAAAACAGACTTCTAGAATTTCGTACGATTAAATCACACTAAAGAAACAACAATTAGGGTTCATCCTATATTAGAGAGTTTAGGGAGATCGAGGAAAGAGCCATACCAAAGGGGCACTTTGGCCGAGATAGAAGGGCAGAGGAGAGATGAGGAAGACGTGCAGCAGCGATAGGCAACATAGACGACAGCGATTGGTGGCTGGAGGAGCAGAGGCAGACGAGTGTTTTATTCATTGTATTAACATATATATATGACCAGGATATGAGAGTTAAAGACAGAGTGTATCCACTCCACTATCTACATACTACTCCCTTCATTTCATTCATTTGTTTATGTCGGGCCGGGTTTTGTGAGGGAAACCCAAACCCAACGTAAACAAGTAAACAAATGAATGAAATGGAGGGAGTATTGTAAGTGAAACATGCACTTTGTGACATTGCATTATTTACACATTCAAACACCCAACAAACAAACAAACCGAGTGATCCAAATAAGTCCAACAGAACTAATTAACTACAAATCAAACTAAGACCAACTAAATTAATTAGCAATCAAAATTAATTATCATACAACCTTTATACAAAATTGTCGACAACTATTACTCCTATTAATTTTTCTTGCAATTATATCTCTAGTCACCTCTTCGGGTAACCTTAGAGTATGCCTCTCCCAACTTTCCTCCACCCTTTCAAAGTTATTCGCTATGTGCCCCGTCGAACTCCACCTCCTGAACTTCCCAAAATGCCCCTCTTCAGCATTCTGCCTCACCTCTACAACGACGTCATTTACCACCTCACGGGCGGGCCCTCCTAGCCCGCTCACTCGGCCCTCATTCTCCAGGCCTGGTACACCGGGCTCCGGCACAAGGTTGGTACGGCATAGAGGACACGTGGCATGAGCTGATAGCCAAGTGTCCACGCAACCAACGTGGAATACGTGGTTACACTTGGGCAGCAAGCGCAGTGTCTCGGCCGCCTCGAACTCGCCCAAGCACACCGCGCATTCCAACGGGCCTTCGTCGGGCCTGTGGTCCTCCACATCAGAATACGTGAACACCGGAAAGCCAAGGAGTAGTGACGGGTCAAGCCCACCTTGGCCCGGCGAGCCCGACCAGGCCCGTATCGAGGTGTGGGCGTGGTCTTGCAGCAGAAGTTGAACCCTATGAAGCTGAGGGCAAACACGAAGGTCAGAGCCGCAAATGCAACGCCTATATATACCGGGTTCGAGTTCGTGTCAAAGTTACCGAAAAATAATTCGGCCCGAACAAGTGACGAACTAGGTAAGTAACTCAATGCAAGGATAAGAAATGAGAAAGAATAACAACAATGTGTTGTAGGAGACATGATGTAGTTTCATCCGTGCTATATTTTCGTATTCGTGTTCGTTTTAGTGCAGATAATGTAAATTTTTTTGTTATTATGGTACGGTATTTATTTGTGATCGTACGAGAGCATATATAAAGGTAGTTGACATTGTTATTCATATATTGTTTAATTTAGTTGAGAAATTAGCTAGACTAAGTCATTACTTAATTAATTAAGGAAATGGTATTGTGGATTTATCGTAACTAATTTATGCATAGTTGCACACTATTTTAGTTGAAGTTGGTTTGTTCAATTAACTAATTCAGTAGTGGACTAATTTTGATCGTCATCATGAACTTGAACATATATAATCGTGATCGTGAAGGCAACATAACATTGTAAGTTAGAGATTAATTAAATTCGAGTAAAAGGTATTTTAAAAAGTGATAAGCCACTTATTGGAAGACTGATTAATGAATTCCGTACGGAAAGAAGGCAATATGTTCACGAACCAAAGTACGACTATTGGATATGTCATACGGATATTCAGTAAATAGTTTACATAGTCAAAAATTGGAGAAGTTGTATGTGTGTACAATCTAATGCAGGGATGTCTATGCGGAAACAAAATTATAAATAAATAGTTGTTCTTACTTATAAAATCTTTGATTGGATTTCAAATCATCAACTTAGATTAAACTTTAGGTATGACGGTATAAATGTTTAGATAGTTGTTGTAAATTTTATTACTAAATTGAGTGTTAAAATCTCGCCAACATCTCTTGGGCGCGCAAGAGATGTTGGTGTGCGTGAAAAGCAGAAAGAGTACTTTTATGCTCTGGAAACAGGTTATGTGCTTAGCTTTGAGTCATGAACAAGTTCGGCATTTTATTAATATAAGAGTATATATATCCACCTTAATAACCCAAGTTTAGACGACATCATAAAAATGTCAACCCTTTCAAGCTAGAGGATTTCTTCTGATCTTCAAGTCTCCATCTGAAGAATCTAGTGTTACTATTTAATTGCCAAAGGCCTTCAGTCGAAAGTCAAAAATATATTTTGCGACATTAAAAAGAATAATGATAACAAACTTAATGATAGTATAATGCCTTAGTGTAAACCGCTAAACCATATCATCATAATCAGTAAATTTACGTGGTGTCTCTAAACTATGTCAGATTGCACGTGGTGTCTCTAAACTATGTCAAATTGCGCATGGTGTCCATGTTTTTCAAACTAGTACAATTTGGTGTCCTTAAACTTTAAATTTTTAACATGTGGTGCCCCCTAATTTCCCATTTCTTTAACACTGTTAACTTTTTACCGTTAAGTGATGATGTGTCACTATGGTCAAAGGGATTAACATTATCCCTTAATCACAATTAATAATAAAAATGAATTAATTAATTTTTTATAAAACTCAAAAAAGAAATCCCAAAAATTTCAATTTGCTTAAAAAACGTTGTTTTTTGAATTTCAAAAAATGAATAACAGGGGCACCATGTGCATTTGGTGTAAAGTTCAGGGGCACCATGTGTACTGGAATATAAAGGTCAGGGGCACCAATTGCACAGACATATAAAGATGAGGGGCACCTTGTGCACATTTTACTGGTCAAATTGAAACTTTTGAGAAATATTTTTGAGTCGCGGAAAAAAAAAAAGATTTTCAATTTTTTACTTTTGATTAACTGTGATTAAGGGATGTTAATCCCATTAACAATAGTGTCACATCATCACTTAACGGCCAGAAGTTAACGATTTTAAGTAAATGGGAATTTAGGGCACCAAATATCGAAAGTGCAAAATTTAGGGACACCAAATTGTACTAGTTTGAAAAGCAGGGACACCACGCGCAATTTGACATAGTTTAGGGACACCACATGAATTTGTTTCATTTTCAAATGTAGCCATCATACTGTATATGATGATTACAATAGCATTCTGTATTTGTAGGAAGGTGATGATTGATGAATGTAGCACTACGTCAAAGTTGGGCTTCGAGAACCACCACAAAAGAACGAAAATTTTTAAACCGACCTCTTAGGGCTTGTTTGGTATCGTTTTCTTTTTTCAGTTTTGTGTTTTTCTTTTTTTCTTTTTTTAAATCAAAGTCCCGTTTTTGAAAACCAGAAAAAATGGTTTTAATTTGTCAGTTTTCATTTTCCATATGACTATTATAGTACCAAACAATTTAAAGCTATTTTGTAACTTATTATACTAATTTTTTTACGCAAAAAAAAAAAAATCAAAAAATGAAAACGGCAGTGATACCGAACGAGCCCTTAAATATTAGAGAACGCTTCTTCTAAAAATCGTTCTTAAAGGGCACACTATTCCAGAAGCTAGCACACCTTTAAGAACGGTTTTTCTAAAAGGTTCACCTAAGAGAACGGTTATATCAATAGGTGGGATATCAGTTATGCGTACTACTTATAATTTATAGCAGACAATAATACCACCCCCTTTCGAATATTTACAATATAATTTGTTCTTATTGTCGAAAATCAGAAATCATAGCTTCAAGTACTAAACCGTATATCTCCAATAACTAACTCTCATAACTCTAATAACTTTGTAACTCCACTAACTATACCACCTAACTCTAGCACCACTCCACACCAACCTCCTCCGCCCCCACCATATCACCTACCGCTGGCGGTGGTCAACGGTCACTACAAGAAACACCTTTATTTGCGACGAAGCAAACTCGTCGCAAATCAGGCAAAACTCGTCGTAAATGGTCTTTTATGAGAATCCCGTCCAGTCGCGAGTCGTCGCAAAAGACTTCGTCACAAATACTTTGCGACGAGTTTATGGTACCCTGTTGTAATAAGTCTTTTTGGCGACGATGTTTTTTTTTCTCGTCGTAAAAGCTCTTTCGGGACAACTTTTTTTCGTCGTAATTCTTTCCCAACAACACATAATAACACAATTTAATCCTTTTCCCCTCACACGGATCGGAAGTACTTCGTTTTTCCCCTCATGTGGACCGGAAATATTTCGTTCTTCCTCTCACTCATGCATATCTTGGAAAGGTTCTCAGGGGGTCATTCATCCTAAAACTACTCCCCATTAAGCACGCTTTTAATTTAATGTTCTTAGCACATGAGTTCCTTACATGGAAAGCCAACTTTGTTTGTATGATTAGCACTATCAGTTCATTTAAACACTCATACGAGCCCTTAAATCTCTTAAAAACCTCATTATAGTTTTGAGTATTACACGATCATTAATGACCCTTAAGCTTGTTATTGTGATTTTTTTTTTTCAACCTTATTATCACACAACTATCTATCAACTATTCCATAGTGGTTTCAAATAGTTCAACAAATGAAATCAAATCTTTTATTATCATTACACTTAGTTGCATTATAAATTGATTAATATAATTCTTGTTTATTTTCTCTACATCTTAACTCTAATTTTAAGTTCTTGTAGTTTTTTTTACGAGAATCCAATGTTATCATAAATAACTTGATTATCTACGTTGAGAAACAGATTCTCGTCGTAGCTAATCAATTATCTACGACAAGAAACTGAATCTCGTCGTAATATATATTTTTGCAACGAGAAATATGACCTTCATAGATGATACTATTTTTTACGACGAGATCAAAAATCTCGTTGTAAACGATACAACTTTTGCGACGAGAATCCCGTCCGGTCGTAATTTTGGTCGCAAATGAACATTTTTCCTGTAGTGGGTGGTGTGGCGGTGGTCGGGAGGTGGCTTGGAGGTGGTCCGGTGGTGGCCTTCACAATTAGCTGGAGTTATATTAGTGGAGTTACTATGAGCGAGGTACGTATTTGTAGAGTTACTGGAGCTAGCCGTTACGCAATTTCGTTAGTGCAATTATCAGGATGGAGTTAGCCAGTTTAATATATAGAGTTATGATTTCTGATAATATAAGAGCACTTATGACCGGATGCATCCCCTATATATAACATTATTTTTAACTTATAATTTATTTTGCATTGTAAAATATATCATTGTCTTTTTGATAATTGAATGTTTTATGTAGCCAAAAAAAATACCGAAGGTTTTATGTAGCTTAAGATAAACTACTCCCGACTCCCGAGGGAATGAATCGATCACCTTGAATGTTTGAGAGATTTGATAAATTGTTCCTCCCTTCGATCCTTTGTCTACCCATTATTTGTCAGATTTTAGTTGAAATTTGTCTTACTTACATAGTTAATTACCATTAAATCATAGTCAACAAAATGAAGGAAACGAAGGATGCATATAATTCATAGTACATCAAGTCATCAAATCATAAGACCATTATTAACAAACAAAAATTGTGTGAAAAAGGCTGCCATATCGGAATATATTTAAATTAAATCACATGATTGTACATATATAATACTCCATTATTTTCACCTACGCATTCGCACAACCACATATGACACCCACAAATCTTGGACTAATATTTAGCACATCATCATTTGAACAAAATATTGAAAAATTACCAACTAATAACGCTATCTGAATCACCAAAAAATGTGTTATCTTCAATACTAGTAATATATACAATATTATTTTGAGTAATATACATTTCAAAAATGATTTTACATTTCATATAAATCGAAAGGTAATCTTAATTCATCCACCCTCAATCCTTAAAATGCAACTTCTACTCCTATTCAACTTGCTCGCCAAAATATCATTTTGTACATTAACAGGCAAGCTTAACGTAAACCTTTCCCTATCCTCCAACCTTCCACTACTCGCCACGTGGCCAGTTGAATACCATCTCCTGTGCTTCCCAATTTGCCCTTCCAAGTCGATTTCCCGCCTTCCTACCATGGTGTGGTTTCCCACTTCGTTTAGATCATCTTGGGCCGGGTCAGCCGATGTGGACTCGTCGGGCTCTAGCTCGAGTATGGCTCGGCAGAGCGGGCACGTTACGTGACCTGCCAGCCATGGGTCCACGCAATCAAGGTGGAACACGTGGTCGCATTTAGGCAGCAAACGAAGCGTCTCGTCTCCCTCGAACGGACTCAAACACACCGCGCACTCCAACGAGCCCTTGCCGGGCCTGAGGCCCGACACGTCTGAGTACACAAAGACGGGGAACGTCTTCAGCACGGACGGGTCGAGACCGCCACGGGCTGGCTCAACGGATCCCACAGCCCGTCGACCCGGCCCGGCCCGTGATGACCTTAGAAACCAATGGAAGCAGTAGTAGAAGATGACGTAGCTGACAAGGAATAAGACGGTGAAGATGGTGACAGTGACGGCGGTGTAAACGGGATCAAGATTCCAGTCTCGGCTTTGGAAAGTTTGCGCATTGGCAAAGGTAAAACGGGAAGAAAAAAATGAGAAGAAATATAATGCAAAGGAGAGAAATTTCGTAGTTGCATGGTAATTTTCATTACTACAAAGTTTGTGTTTTTGTCTGTAGACGAAGATTATCATCTTGTAATAAAAAAAGTGACATGGTATATGGTGTAAGAAATAATATGAGGATTAAGAAGGAAATATCAAAAATGCGAAATTATATACGTTGGTCAATTAATGAAGATGGTGGGAAATTTTTATGATTATTATTGTTAGAAAGGGGTCACATATTATGATATTGCGATTGCGACTACAATATGACATGAGGACCATAAACTTGAGCACTCTTCTAGGGGAGATGAGTTTGGTTGATAATTCAAAGAAATTAAATATTAAAATGGTGTGACATTCATTGTAGCGTAACAACTAACAACCCCTTACTCCATTAGTGTGTTGCTTGAAAGTGATGTGCAATTACAATTGAGGTTTTTATGCATGATCCATGGGATGGACCTCTAATTGGGAAAGTACGTGTATCTATATACTATTATAAAGAGAACACCCTCTTTAGTTTCCAAATTAATGTAGTGACATATATACCCTTCTCAATAACCTTTCATTACATTAAGTAGTAAGGTTAAAATAGTAAATTACACTCTTAACTTCCTCACCAGTTACCATCATATTACAACAGTTCTGTACGCGAAAAAAATTGGAAAATTTTCCAATATACCCCTGAGGTTCCCGAAATTTTCAGGTATACCCCTCAGGTTATGGAGCTCTCCAATATACCCCTGAGGTTTGCAAAATCGTATTTTTTCCAGATTTTCACTGACGGCCGTCTAACTCTTCTAACGCCTTCCAACTCCGTCTCCCTCCGTCTCCTTAACCCAATGTGAACTGTCTATCACTCACAATTAACAAAAGTAATCAAATTGTAAAATGATTACACAACAAAACCCCACAAAAACGGTTGAGGGCATTAAATGTTGATGTCAGAAAATTGTTGAGAGGAAAAAAAAGTTGTTCTTCAAATCTGGGCGATTATTGAAGAAATCTTAGGCCGATTCTACCATCGATTCACTGTTATTTTCACAATCCAACTACTAAGGTATGATCTTGATCACTTTTGCATGCATTTTTGAGATTTTTTTTTTGTATTTTTCAAATTTTTAATTTCGATTTCAAGCTTCGATTTGAAATTTATGTGGGTAATGATATGGGCATATTATGGTTGTTGTTGATGTTGATGTTGATGTTTATGTTGTTGTTGTTGTTTATGGGCATATTAAGGTAAGTGGGGATGAAGAAGGCATGTTAGTAATGGAGGAAAGAGATGAAGAAAAGGAGAGATGAAGAAAAAGAGATGAAGAGATGAAGAAAAGAAAGAGAATAATGTTCACCAAGTTGGGCAAAAGGAGATGAAGAGATGAAGAAAAGAAAGAGAAGAATGTTCACCAAGTTGGGCAAAAGGAGATGAAGATATGAAGATTAGAAAGAAAAGGATGGAGGAAAGAGATGAAGAAAAGAAGGATATGAGGAGAGAGAAAATGGAAGAGATAAAAAAGAAAAGAAAGAGAAGTTAAATTGGTTGGTGGTGGGGTGGGTGAATAAAATAAAAAAAAAAAGAAGATTAACTAGAAAAACTGATTAATGGGTTAAGGAGACGGAGGGAAACGGAGTTGGAAGGCGTTAGAAGAGTTAGACGGCCGTCAGGGAAAATCTGGAAAAACACGATTTTGCAAACCTCGGGGGTATATTGGAGAGTTCGGTAATCTGAGGGGTATACCTGAAAATTTCGGTAACCTCAGGAGTATATTGGAAAATTTCCCAAAAAAATTTCATCAGTTAAATTTCTCAACTTCTTTTCCTTTCCACTCCCCACGGCCCACGCCCTTTTCTTCAGAAACCGTCAATAGGATTCAATCCCCATTTTATTCTCAATACACGAGGTTTCTTCTCAGCTTTATTGAATTATAATGGGAAACTTTCATAATGTCATCGATTTAATTTGGTAGTCTGATTTTTAGGGTTTAATTTTCAGATAGAGGGCTGATGGTAGAGTTGGTCACTGGGCGGGCGGGCCAGGGTTAGGGCCGGGCCTACACCCGGGCTGGGCTCCCTAAGGTCTGGCACTGAACCGGCCCACTACTTTTAGGGCGGGCTAGGGCTAGGGTCAGGGCCAAGAATTTGTCGGCCCTAGCCCTAACATAAGCGGGCCAATGCTAGGGTTTGGGTCGGGCTAGGGTCAGGTTTGGACTAGGGTTAGGGTCGGGTTGAGACAAGGTTAGGGTTAGGGTTGAGTCCGAGGGTAGGTCGGGGTTAGGGTTAGGGCTAGGATTAGTGTCGGGTTAGGGTTGGCCGATTTTAATTTGACCATACTTTTTATTTTCTTCATATTATTGTAATTATCGTTAATACATTGTAACACCCCCGCTCATCGCCTGAACCGAGAGTAATCACCAATGGCAGCTTGCCAGGCTGTGTGCTGACCCCCATAAACCAACATTGGTCCTTCCGACGCATTTTGACCTCACTCATGCACACCCCGGGAAACTTCCCAGGAGGTCACCCATCCTGAAATTGCTCCCAGTCAAGCACGCTTAACTGTGGAGTTCTTATCACATGGGCTTCCTAAAAGGAAAGTCGACTTTGTTGGTATGAGTAGCAATATCAATCCTCTTAAGCACCTCATATGAGCCCTTAATCTCTTAGGGATTTCCTCTGAAATCCGGGGTATTACATACATACTATTGTACGAGTAGAGATTGAGTACTTTTATTATAAAAATGTAATCGTTTTAATAGTTTGGCTTTAACCACTTGAAAGAATGAGTATATTAACGGCTTTGGTTTGCTAAAATTAACGGCGTGACAGGGCTAGGTTAGGGTTGGATTAAGTGCTGGGTAAGGGTCAGGGCCGGGTTGAGGGTTAGGTTAGGGTCAGGGCCAGGTTTAGAGTCAGGTTAGGATCTGTTTAGGGTTAGGTTAGGTTTAGGGTCGGGCTAAGGGCTAGGGATAGGGTTGGGTTAGTGCCCAAAAATGTTGAACCCTGAACCGGCCCTAGGTTTCTAAGGCTAGTGCCGGGCTTGACCCTGCCCGGTCTAGGGTCGACCCGATAGGACTATTTACCGGGCCGGTTCAGGTTGGGCCAGGGCTGACCCGTACCAATGGCCACCTCTAGCTGATGGTGGTTCAATTTGCGACGACATGGTATTCTCTTTACTCTTCCCCCCTTTGCCTTTTTTGTTTTATTTATTCTGTTTAGCATAAATTAAACTTCTTTTAATTTTAACTTGTTTTGTGGTTTATTATATCAAATGAATGTGCTCTGGACACTATTTCTTATCAGACAATGAATACAAAAATTAAGATTATGATCGATCATACTTTTGGGGCTACTTATATATGAGAATTGTTAACTTACCTTTATCATAATTTAGTTATGCTATTTTTCGATGTGCATTGTTCAATATGCATCATACTTTGTTAACTTACCTTTATCATAATTTAGTTATGCTATCTTATAAATCATGATCATGCATATTGGAAATATGTCCTTGCTTAAGATAGATGGTAGGAGAACATTCAAGACCATATTGGGTGCCCAAGACCATAGGAGGTTATACTCAGAATAGTGGGTGTTATGTCTTGGCAATCCTTGAATTGGCTTACCTTAATTTGGTTTCGATCAATTAGGTAGATCTTTTGTTTAAGTTTGCAATTGAGTGGTACAGTTTCTATTTGTCATAAATGTACGCTTCTCCTACAGCAACTTATGGTCAAATTGTAGGGCAATGAGTACACTGTTACTGTATATGATTAAGGAATTCCTACAAACATCCAACATGAGTAGATGTTGAGGTGTATGATTTCCCTAGCCTAAATTTTGATGTCAAGTGTTTGTATCTTTGTCAACATGGTCCGAGTGAGTTTTTTAAGTTAGATTTGAAAACGTAGGCATAACGAGTGGGTCGAAAACATAAAAGTCTACTTTGGCTCAGCAAGGTAAAACCCTAGCTAAAACCCTGAAACATATTCTCTTTCATACACATTTAGTGGCTCACCTCATCAAAGATCAGAACAACGAAAATTCCATATTTGATTTGTTGAAAGAACGATTTTTGTAGTTTGAACTTTGAACTACTCCATTATCAATTTATATTCAATTGCAATGAGGTTCTCTTTTATTTTTTCCAAATAAAAGAGCTTTGTTGTTGTGTGAATTGAATGATGATTCCCTTTTCCTGTTCATTTTTCAAACAAAATTCAATCATAGATTGCAGCAATACTATGATGAAGAGGCTTAGAGAATTAAGAGGCGTTCCTTTTTGACAAGTAATTGCCGAAGTATATATGTGGATGCTCATGGATTGTAAGTTCAGATGAGATTATTGAGGAACCACACGGTTTGGAGCAGATGGGTTCGCTATCGTAAAATACCGTTGGAACTAGGAACTCGACATATTTGTACTAGCTCTTAGCCTTATAAACATGCCTTGAAACTAATTGTATTCAGAAATTAGTTACCTTTCTTACATTATTAAGAGGTTTAGATTCTATCTTCTATCCCAAGTAGCTGCTAGAGTACTACAGATTACTACAAGTTTGAATTTTTATCTCTTTCGTTGTCATACAATGAGCCTGAAGATTCACAGTAAGTCAGTAACTCTGGAGTCAATGCGTTGATTGGGTAATATTTTAGCTATGAATATAACTAATATATGGAGTACTAGCTATTGGCATGTCATACACTCAATTTATCCCAACGAGCACATTGTTTTCCTTAAATACATCTTGCGCGCATCGCGTGCATTTCAAAGCTTGTCTAATTAAAATTTAACCTCTTCTTGATCAGATCAGAGTCTTATGTGTAACTAAAATTTTTTTGTATATATATACTCATTGTTTAGTTTTAATAACTCGGATCTAGCCAAAAGTTATGTAAGACGATCTGATTCAACTATTTTTTTTTTTTACGGCAAATGCACGTGGTGCCCTCGAACTATGTCATAATCCGCGTAGTGCCCCTACTTTTGAAACTTGTGGTGCCCCCGAACTTAGCACCTATAGGCACCTGGTGCCCTTATTGCCTAAGGTCGTTAACTTTTGGATGTTAAGTGGTGACGTGGCATAGGATTAGTGATATTTAATCAAAAAAATTGTAATTAATAAATAAATTAAAAAACATAAAATTGAAAAAAAAAACCCAAAAGTTTTTCTCTCACCTGAACAATCCCAAAAGCCCGCGCCACCCTTCCCACCGCCTCACCTACCACCGCCGACCACCCCAACCACTTCCCCTCTCCCCGCCATCACCACTGCAGGGCCACCTATGGAAGCGCGAGCCCAGTATAACACCACGCGCATTCTGACATAGTTCGAGGGCACTACGTAAATTTGCAGTTTTTTTATTATATATTTATTAAATATTGTACGTTCAATACAATTATTCAACAATGTGAAGAAGAATCTTAGGGTCTGTTCGGTATCATTTTTTGTTTTTTGTTTTTCGTTTTCTAAAAACTGAAAACTGATTTTGTTTGGTTTTTAAAAATTCTAAAAACTGATTGATAAACCAACATTCAACTAATTGTATTAAAGGAAAAAATAATGACCAATATTAAAAATATATTACTATAATAATAGATATATCTCAGCCTCTCTCTCCTCATCACTCATCAATTCTTCATCATCCCACGACATATTCGGTGCTCCTCCAAACCATCTTTGAAGTTTCAATTCACCAGTCACCACCATTAAAAGCCTCACCCAGCTCCATTGTGATCCCTCCTCGGCACCACCATCCAGCCATCCTTGCCACCATAAATTCACTACTTTCAACAACTCCCCAAACTCATATCGATAGTCTCACCCTTTTTCCGATCAAGTGGCCTGAATTCGGAGATGATCGGCATAAGAGGAAAGAGGTAAAGCGGAGGACCGAGGTTCTTGGTCGGACATATCGGATTTCTTCTGAATCATGTCGTTGACCAAAGAAATCGCGGTCGGAGTAGTTGGCAAGGGACACGGCACGACGGCCGTGACCAGAGTTAGATGTAATTGTCAATTATGGTCACGCCGGCTGCTGACGGTTGCTGCATGGTATTGAGGATACGTTGATGTTACATATGGGAATGGTAATTGGTGAGAAATTGTAAAATTAAAATCTGTTTTTAGAAACCATAAAAAGTGGTTTGAGAAATCGGGAAAATTAATCATGGATTTGAGCTGACTTTGTTTTTGGCAACAGATTTCGCCGAACAGATTGTGTTTTATTTTTGTAAAAAAAACGAAAAACGAAAAACCACAGCTATACCGAACGACACCTTAACTATTATCTTTAAGGTGATTTTTTAAAAGATCTAAGTTTCGATTGCATGTTGCCCAGTAATTTTTTTTTAAATCGAAGGTTGAATAACATATCCTAGCCAACTTTTGCTATATTTTACTTTCAAAGGTGTAATTTGCACCAAATAAATTTTCCCACAATACAGCTAGCAGGTACTACACAAAGTCGATAATTCCGTTTCCCGACATTCTTCTGAAATGTTATGCAATTTGATAAAAAGTTCAATAATGTTATTATTTGAAAATACGAGTGATGCGAGTGTTAGACTTTTTGGTGTTTGTGGCGAGTTCATTTCACCATATGTGCTTTTTATTATTTAGCTTTAGGGAAGATCAATTAATAATGCCTGGTTTATAATAATCAATAATTCATAAATAATTATAACGGTAAGCTAATTCCTTATCCAATTGGATGAGTAGATTATCGTCAAATTTATTTTATTTTAAAAAAAAATTAAAAAAAGAACATAATAGGGCCCAACCGGGATCAAACCGGTGACCTCAGATCTGCAGTCAAATGCTCTACCACTGAGCTATGGACCCCTTTCATTGATATTTAATTTATTTATTTTCAAATAATCATTATAGATTATGATAGTATAAGGAAATTAATCCTAAGCCATAATATTATGCTTTAATATCACTAATGTTTATGGTTCAACCATTACATTTAATTAATGTTGAGCTTAAGCTTTAATATCAAACATTTTTCACCTTAAATTTATAGACATTCCCTAGGTTTAACATGTTTCATCTTGTTTTAAGTAACTTATTTAAATCATTTTCAAGTTTTTTTTTTCAATGCATTTATTTACTTACACGATTCACAAATCACATTTATGTGTGTTACGTAGCGCGGGACTAATGATATGTATTGTAGCACATAATGGAGGCATGATAGCCGTAAATATTTAACATAACCCTAATTATTACCACCATTATCATGGTGGCTCAAAAATGTGGGTAATAACCATCGTAGTATTAGTGGCCATATGGAAAAAGCAATGTTCTCGATCCCTAGTGATATAAGGCACATCGCCCTGATTTCTATTCAAGTAAATCTTTCGAGGAGTCATAGTGTATCGTAAGGATGAGTGTGATTGTGATTGAGACTGTGATGAACTTTTTTCAAATATGCAAAATTTGAATCAACTCAGGGCTAAGGGGCATGTCCATAGACATTATACCTTACTCTAGAACCGTCCCACTAATACAAGCGCATCCGACCAGGCCCGTCCATCGATCATTTTATTTTCAATTTCGTTGTCTAAGTCCGATTAATTAACGGCCTAAACGGGCTGGGTTTAGCGGGCCGTTTCGTCCATGATCAGCGTTAGTATACACTACTTCTTGTTTGATACAACTTAATACACGGAGCATTCAGATCAGACTAACGTCATTCAGTTTAGATCCACTTAAATTAGATTAGATCAAATCAAAATTTCTACTTCAAATAATAATCAATGAATTTAGTTCATATTTCGATTTTAATTCGCCGAACTTCCAAAATATACATTTTTAACATATTCAGATCTTAAATTAGATTAGTTCAGATCAATTCAAATTAGCAGACCAGACCTGATCAGAAGAATTCAAATCAGTTGAGATCAGATAAGAAAGATACAATCCTGTTAAACGATCCCCAAATTCTTCACAACTCAAGTCAAAGCATACAACATACTTAAATTTCACAATTGAATACCTCCTTGGTAATTTGCTATACTTTTATATTAAGGCTATGTTTAGTATGTACAATAAGCTAGCTTATTTGGCCAAAGTAGCTTATTTGACTAATTTTTTAAGTTATTTGACCAAATAACTTGGTTTGGCAACACCACTAGCTTAAATAATAAGCTAACTTATTTAAAAAGTTACCCCATATAACATATTTAAAAATTAGCTAGGTTATCATAATTTTATTCTTAATTTACCCTCATTTATTTACTAAAAAAATGAGATTAAAAATAAATAGTGCATTTTTATGTAATTATATATATATCAGCTCTTATATCAGTTAATTCTAACAAACACTCTTATTACTACCAACTAAAAACTTTTAGCTACTATTGCAACTATTATTTCAGATTTCAGCTACTATTTCAGCGTTCAGCTACTATTTCAGTTAGTTTTAGCAAACATAGCCTAAGTGTCTTTACTAGAATAGCATAATGTTCTAATGGTAGCAAATATCATGTGGTTTGGCTTGTGAGTCAAGTAATGTCATCCGCTTACACCATTGAAGAGAATTTACAAGCTAATGATGTCACTAACTTGGTGGGATACGTAGAGCCTGTTTGGCCTAATAATTATCCTAATTTTGTTTCTATTTTTCATAATCAATTTCTTTAAAAACTGTTTTTAGAAAAATTACTGAGTGTTTGGTTCAACATACTATAGAAGTACCTCATTTTTTATTCAAATCTCTTCTTTTTTGTCAAATAAAAAATATCTCATAAATAAATTATTTTCAAAGAAATAGAGACGTAAACACCAATCTGGTGCTTTTGTTTTTTAGGGTCAAAATTTTAGTTAGGGCTTCTGTTAAATATTTGTAACTTTAAAAAAAACTCTATGTTTGGCTAACTTTGTAGTTCTAAAAACTAAAAACACTTTCAAAAGTTAGGCCAAACATATACATAGCCTCCTTAAGCTACGTTGCTTGAGCATTACATAAAAAAAAAAATGATGTGTTGAAAGATAAATGGGAAAAAAAAAAAATTATTAGTAGTGGATCCAAACAAAACTACAAGACTTATAGCTTACCATTGAAATATATTTTTTTGGCCAAGTAAAACTTCGCACTCCGGCCTGTATGTAATCTTGTTGGGGATTCGGGTCGATCGGTCGGTACCATGAAACTAGTTCATGGGGAGAAACGAATAACACGCAGCGAAATTCATTCGAAACGTTTCTATTGGCACTAGAAGCACACCTAATATCTGATAATTACCATACAATTTTACCTAATTAGTACTATCCCTAATCATATAAATGACTAAATGTGATGGTACTCGTACAAATTATACTCATATGAATTATCATAATTGGTAACATAATAAGATGTTGATCCATGATCTATAGTCAACTCCAAATCAGCACGACAACAAGGACATGTAGCATGAGACGTCAACCACTCATCTATACAATCAAGATGGAAAAGATGATCACATTCAGGCAACCACCTTACCATTTGATCCTCCTTAAACTTGGACTGGCAGATAGCACAAACACTAGCTCCTTTGCCCATCCACGGCCGCCGCCTCGCCGGGTACGAAAACGTCGGAAAAGTCCTTAGCAAAGCATGTCCAATTCCTCCTCCTTCAATTATTCCACCACCCTCATCTTGCACATGTCTGGTGTTCGACCCCATAAACGTTGACCTAGGGCTCGATGTGGGCCCCACTATCATCATCGACCGAGGAGAATTGTTGTTGTTACTATTACTATTATGATCTTGAGTATGTTTTGATGAAGACAAGAAGTTGTTTGTAGCATAAATAAGTACTAAGGTGAACAAAGCACCATAAATAAAAGCCATGGTTAGGGTGGTTTTACTAGGGTTATTAGGACTAGTCGTAGTGCATGGAGGAGACATGGCGTTCACGCTACCGCCGGCGCCGCCTTTTGTGGGGGTGTGAGGCTTTGTTGTGTTATTTTTGGAGTGTAAAATGTTCATGTTTGGTGCATTTGGCCATAAGAGGAGAGCAAGAATGGAGAAGATCATGATTGCATGGCATGTATGGTTAGTACAACAAGAATTGATACACATAACTGCTTAATTTGGTAGGTTGAATTGATTTGGTTTTCATATGATTAAGTGTTGTAGTGGTTTGAAGAGGTAAAGGGGAGACAAAGTCTATTTAAAGAGTTGACAAGATGTAATTTCTTGGAAATTTGATTAATATAGACTTAGTTGCTAAGATCAATTGTTTGTCTTGCTTGTTCCAATGGGTTAACGTAATAGGATGACACTCGCAGAATGTTTCAAACATGTATTGAAGTGTAAGGATCAAAGCAAATGATAGGATATAATTTGAGCTATTGGTTTCGATGGAGATACTTACCTTTTTAAACATATAATTCAGTGAAACGCGGGCAAACCTGCGAAAAAAAATACAAAATATTAACATGTATTTTACGGAGTATTGTTTTTTCTTTAGTTCATGCATGATAAGACACAAATGCTAATTATACCATGGGAAAGTAGCGAATATTCATTTGAAACTTGTATCATTATATGTATTTCTACATAACCCCAAGAATGCGATTGTTATATATTATAGACTTATAAAGTCATAGCTAGTACTATGGACCCGTTTTATTATACTACTAGTTTTAAGCCCGTGCGTTGCACGTACACATATTATATCGTAATTAATAATTCTTATTATACAAAATTTCCATGTTGAACATGTTTCTTAGATCCAGATGTAGTGTTTATATTTTGTTTGTTGAGTTTAGCTTAGGAATAGACACAATATCATTTTTGCAATTTTTGCTCGATGACTGTTGTTTAATACAAAACATATGTATAAATGGAACTCATTTTAGATTAAATTTCAAAATTGGTTTGATGAGTTATCATATGTATAAATGAAAGTTAGGACTCTGGTTAATAAATGTTGTGAGAATTTTTCATTCTTTGGACTCTCTCACCATTTCTCTTATTTTGGACTCTCTCTAAACTTTTTAAGAAAGAAAACAAATTTCTACTAAATGTACACGGAGTAACTGAATTGTTTCATATCGGAAAAATGTGTAAATGAATCTCAAATTGAGATACATCTCGAAACAAATCTAATGATATATGTTTTTAAATTTTCTGATACACGTAACCAATGTTATGAGTGATTATATCGCAAATCTATTACATACATTTATGAAAAAGTCTCACGAAAATAAGGATTCTACATGTGGATTATTAATTATTGTTCGTTTGAATTGTTAATAATAAAATGTGGGTATTTCTCATTTTTTAAACACTCTCAGTATCTCTATTTTGTTGGACTCTCTCTAGGCTACATTTATGAAAGAGTCTCGTGAAAATAAGGATTCTACATGTGGATTATTAATTATTGTCCGTTTGAATTGTTAATAATAAAATGTGGGTATTTCTCATTTTTTAAACACTCTCAGTATCTCTCTTTTGTTGGACTCTCTCTAGGCTCTTCAAAAATCTCTCTTATATATATATATATATATAATATATTAGATAGTTTCTAATCTTATAATAATTTTTTTTTTCAGATCAAAAATAGACTTGGTAAACGCTTTTTGAAACAGTCCTCTTAATAAGACACAATTACATGTTCATGTAAATGCTTAGCTTATTCCTTGTTCCGGTCTTATATGACTTTCATCAATTTACTCATGTTACGATCAGATAAAATTTGAAAATAAAGATCTAGGCTAAACATTGGAGTATTTCTGGAAACTTGCTTGTTGTAATAATATCCACTTTAACTTGCTTGATATTTGGATGTAAAAATAAATCTTGATCGATTATATTAACATATAAAGTCGTTGTTAATTTGTTAAGTACGACTTATGAGATGATATATGGTGTTATTTTATATATTATTCTTTTTTTATTTCGGACAGAGACATAGAAATGGTAATAAACACTATAGAAATGTATGTCTTGGTCTCTTGGACTAGCTTGCTTGATTCCATGTACAGTGGATGCTTACTGGCATATATATGATCGTATATGACTTATGTCATGACTTCATGTTGCCCTCAAATAATATATTTTGATGAAAAACAAATATTTTGAGTGAAAACATAAAACAACAATACTATAAAACCTAAGGAGAATATATAATTATTGAATTGAATAACTTTAAGATGACATGTGGATCGAATTCCGGAGGTTATAAGATACACGGATTGTTACAACTTATTAGTATATGTCAACAGTCGACTTTTATAAAAACATGTAAATAAATACCAGTACAAAGTATTTGTATTATTTTTTATACGTTTGAGAATAGTCTTGCGGTTTTCACACGGTTAGTTTTCCTCGGTGATCATGACTTTCAATACCACATGTACGGATCGGAGATCGGATATACTCCATACTTGCTTGTTACGAGTACATCTTTAGCTTGATTAATCTAAATGATCTGAAAAGGCAAAGTTGTAAGTTAAAGACTTGTTTAGCATTATTGTTTCCAGATTCTCATTATTGCGTAAAGAATCATAGATGAGTAGAACGTGTAATTTTGTGAATTAAACAACTAATAATGTTGCTTGTGTAGGTTGTCATTTCTGTAAAGAGTTTGATGCTTCAACGAGATCGATCAATCAGTTGGGTAATTTGTAGCATAAAATTGGGAAACAAGCTAGCTAAGGCGCACTATAACTAACGCATTGCTAATTGTTACTTCAATGGACGGAACACGTTTATATAATAGTTGTAACTTGTAAGTAATAAGCTAAGGGTCTGTTTGGTATCGTTTTCTGTTTTCAGTTTTTTTTTTTTTTTTTTTTTTTTAAACCAAAGTCCCGGTTTTGGAAACCAGAAAAAGTGATTTTCAGTTTTCAGTCGTCAGTTTTCATTTTCAATATGACTAATATAGAACCAAACAATTTAAAGTTAGTTTTTTAACTTATTTAACTAAATGTTTTACGCAAAAAAAAAAAAAAAAAAAAAAAAAAAAACTAAAAATTGAAAACAACACTGATATCGAACGGGCCGTGCCCTTAGCTTTTACTCAATTTTAGAAATAAGCTAACTTAAGAACTATTGATAAAAAGCTATGATTAGGAGAACACGAAAATTAATGGCCGTTTTTAATTAGCATTTTGTAGACCCTAGTGCGTGTAAATGGAAAATAAAGACTATTAATGCGTGATGCCAAAAAAGGACCTATAATTTGATCATTTTAGTCTCAAAAATTATCACAAAAGACAGACAAAGAGAGGCTAAAGAAGAGAAAAAAAATCGACCTAATCGGCAAGAATTGACGGTGAAAAAAGTATACTAACACTCACGAGAAGGTTCAAGAGTCGTCACGACAACCCCAAGTCTAATTAAAGAGGGGGATACAGATGACAGAGTATACATTTATGCTGTGTTTGGGAACATGGAATTGGAGTTCAATTCCTATAATTGAAATGATTCAAGTGTTTGGAAACTTGTGGAACTTGGAATTGGAATTGGTTCAATTCCCACCCAATTCCAACTATATGTAAATTTGACAATTTCAATTCCCATTAAAATAGGTGTCATTTCAACTTTTTTTTATCTCTCCTCTTCCCCCAACCTCTTTATTCTCTCTCCTCTCTCTTACATCCTGCCGCCACCACCTCCATGAACAGCCGCCGTCACCGCCACCGCCACCAGAAGCCATTTGATGCGACCGTCTCCACCTCCACGCCCAGCTGCCTTTACCACCACCAGCGGCATATATGTGTGAGTTATTTCTCTCCCATCTCCTCTTTATCTCCACCTACACACTCTCTCTCCTCCCACCTCCACCACGACGGCATGCCGCCTTTTCCACCACCAAAGACAGCATCCAATCACTGGAATCCAGCGCCATCATCCACAACCAGCCACCGTTTCCCTCCTTCCCTCTCATCCTCCAACATTTATTATGCATGTATTGGTTTATGGTGGTGGTTACGTGTTTAGGTGGCGGCATTTGCAGCGGCGGTTACGGTGGCGAGAGGGTGCAACGTGACGGTGGATGAGAGGTAGTGGTGCCGTGGTGGTGAGGGTTTGAGGGGGGGGGGGCGTTGCATGAATTCAATTCCAAGAGGTACCCAAACAAGTTTTTGGAATTGGAATTGGAATTGGAATTCAATATCATGATTTCAATTCCTAGAATTGAAATCCTGATTTAAAAAAAAAAAAAAAAAAAAAAAAAAAAAAGAAATTGGGCCGTCGCAATGTACTCCGTATCCATTTAACTGCTTTTCCCACCTTATGATATCACAAACTTTCCTTGCACACACACAAAAAAAAAAAAAAAAAAATGGAAGAAGAAGAAAAATCGCAAAATCAAACGAAAAAAAGTTCAAAAATCATAAAAATTCCATCATACGAAGAAGTTATTCAAAGCAATCAATCAAAAACAAGTGACCCATCTCTTTTTAATCCTTCTGAAACTTTTTCACAGGCTTTTGCTTCCATTAAAAATTCAGAATTTTACACTCCTCCTTCTAATCCTCACTCTCTCTCCTCTTCTTCAAATCCAAATTCAAATCTGCCCTTTTCTTCTAGGTTTGTTAATCTAATCTGGGTTGCTTCTTTTTTTTTGTTTTTTGTTTTTGTTTTTGTTTTTTTTTTTTTTTTTTTTTTTTTTTTTTTTTTTTTTGTCGTTGAGTTGTTTGAATTAGAGAATTTGTTATATTATGAAGTAATTTTCATTTTGGTCATTCGTGTGCAGTCTCTTTATGTTTCAATAGGGGTAAGGCTTGCGTACATCGGACCCCCTCGATTATATTGTTATTGTTATAATTGATTGATTTTGGGTTTGGTTTTTGTTTGTTAGGCAAAGTGGGAGCTCAACAAGTACTGTGCAGAAGAGTAATGCCATCTTTGTCAGCCATAGGCAGGTAATTAGTTTGGTTTATTCATACGAAGGTTGGATTCTTCTTGAGAAAGATACTGCCTATGTAAATTTATCTTTTATTTGGTTTTGTGGATTGTGATTTCTCGTGACGATTCATGTTAGCGGACCCCGAGCTCTATAGTTATGCCTTTAATGTGTCGTTGGTTGTGTGTAGTTTGGAGGATGATATTATAATTAAGGGGTGGCTTGGAATGAGGGTAATTGTTATTGGAGTAGTAGACCAAAAACAATGGGACAACAACCTTCTTTACCCCAGCGCCTTAAAGACTCCTGCCATAAGGTGGGTGTTGCGGGGTAAGGGGGGGGGGGTAGATGTATGCAAGCCCATCATGACCAAAAACAGTGGGACAATTGAAGAAATTGTGGAGGATAAATGAGAATGGGGGAAGAGGGGGAATGATTACGCCATAGATTGGGGTAATAGTTAACGACCTTCCCCTTAGGGTAATTCATTACCCCTATATGGGGTAATTGTTCCCGCTCCACCCCCTTGTCCCTCCCTGTATCACCACGATTTCTATAATTTCCCCAATTTTTTGTGGGGGGGGGGGGAAGGGGGGAGGGGGAAGGGATGATATTTTGTTTATTGGTGGTCATGTTGAGGAAATTGCTCAATTTGTTATAACTAATTTTAGTTGAAGCTTTGTATTAGCAAGTTTGGAAGACTATAATGGTGATATTTAGGGACATAGGGAGAAAGTACCATTCCGTTGGAATGAATAGAAGTTTTAGTGATGACATGATTCGCGGTAGGGGATATGTGGAGTAGTGAACATATAGCAACCATCTATTTATGCTGTTGCTTTGATGTTTGTGGAAGAAAGCAGAGGACTTTCATGGTGTGGGTGGATATGCGTGAAGAGCTAGATAGAGGTTTTGTTTCGTGAGTGAAATGATACTGCTAGTGCATAAGGCTATTTTTCTTCTGTTACATTTAAGCTGTCTGTGTTGATTACTTGGCAGCAAAATGTTGAAAAACTTTGATCTGACTGGTTGGAGGGATAAAATTAGCTTAACATGAACATAAAATGGGGTAGATGAGAGAATAGAAAGGGCACTGGAACGAGAAGTAGTTGATCGAGTGTATTGGTATAGCCTGGTATGGTAAGATGAGAAAGACATACAGACACAAGGTATCGTCATGTTGAGGCGATTCATCAATTTTCTCTCATTAGTTTTGATTTAAATTTTGTATCAGCAAATTTGGAATATTGTCAGGGTGATGTTTAGGGAGAAAGTATTAAACTTTCCGGATGGATTGAAGTTCTGATGATGACATTGTATTCTTGGTTGGCAATATCTGGAGTAGTGAACTTGTAATAACCAGCCATTTTGGTTGTTGCTTTGATGCTAGTGGAATATAGGAGAGGACTTTCATGGTGGATATGTGTAATACCAGTATGTTGGATCAGAGAGCTAAATAGAGGTTTTTTTTGCGTGAATGAAATGATCCAGCTAGCCATTGGGTTATTTTTCTTCTGTTAGTTAGTTAGCTGTCTGTTGATCAACTGATCGCAAAATACGTCAACAAAATTACCCCAGTGTCTCAAAGGTTCCCACCTTATGGCTAGGCGGTAGGGGGGGGGGGTTGGATGTAAGCCTTACCCCTATGTTTTCAACATAGGGAGACTGCTAACGGATGACCCATAATGATAATTGCGACTGACAGCAAAATATTGAGGAATTTGATCTGACAGATTTGAGGGATAAAAGAAGCTTAACTTAATGGGGTGGATTAGAGAATAGGGCACTGCAACGAGAAGTATTTGATCGAGCGTATTGGTAGAGCCTGGTATGTTAAGATGAAATAAAACATACAGAGTGTATAATTGTTATCAGCATATAATGTTTCGTCTGCTGTCTAATTCTCGATCTAGGAGTGAAAGTAATAGAGCTTTAAAGAGAAGTGAGGCTTTACCTCCAAACTGCCGTCTGAAAATATCTGAATGTAGACAGAGTGTTCCTACTCCCTGTCTTTATGAGCTGGGTTTTTTAGAAGAATGAGTTCACTATTTGTAAGTATATGCTGAGTATTTGTTTAATCTAGAATAATAATGTGGCATCTTTGTTGGTTCTCAGACTTGTATATGCTTTCTTCAATTTGTTTACCCTTTGTTTTAAGTTGTTTTGTTCGTAACTTCACCATCCCTGAAACATTTTGCCTCGAGTCTGCATCTTGTTGTTATCAATTAAGATGGATATGGTGTTTATGTAATACATATGCTTTGCAGAAAGGAAATCCTCTACTTAAGCACATCAGGAATGTGAGGTGGAATTTTGCGGAAGTCATTCCTGACTATGTTCTGGGACAGAACTCTTGTGCTCTCTATCTGAGGTTGGTTGAACTCTCTTCTGTCTTAAGACCAATCTTCACACTCATAAGTGTTCATGGGGTTGTGCTGGAATGAATCTATGCTATGGCCTTCAAAATTAAAATGGCTTATACTTATAATTGTGTGTAAATCCATGTCATGCCTCTTCAATATAGTTTTCTGTGCTATTCTCTCATTATAGAGGAAAATTTTTCCATGTTTCATAAGTTCCTTTTTTTCTCTACTGGTCTGCAGAAAAGATGTGTAGTAGTCGAGGCACATCCCCTAGATTACTAGATATACTCTTGTAAGATTGGCTTCATTCGAAAATTGTATATTAATATCCTGCATTACTCTATCTGTTTTTGTAGCTTCTGGTGGAATGATTTCTGAGGTTTTGTTTTATACTAATCTGAGTTTGTATTTCATAATGTGCAGCCTTCGTTATCACCTGCTTCATCCGGACTATCTCTATTTTCGCATTAGGGAACTACAAAAGAACTTCAGGCTTCGTGTCGTACTTTGCCATGTTGATGTGGTGAGCCATTAGACTAACTGTATGATGGTCAGGTTGGCTTTTTTGTAATTAGAACCACAAGGTTAACACTATTATCGTCATTATGTGTACGGACTAAGACTGAACAATATGTTTATGTCTCAGGAAGATGTGGTCAAGCCCTTATTAGAAGTTACGAGAACAGCCATGCTTCATGATTGCACTCTTCTGTGTGCTTGGAGGTTTGATTACGTAACAATATATTTTTGCTGTTATTAAGCAGCATTCTTGCCTTTATGTGTTTATGAAAATTTCTTCCAACTTTATGTTTCATTGAACTTGATGCACACATGAGGTTGACATTTC
The DNA here is from genome assembly GCA_963680865.1 of Spergularia marina. Lineage (NCBI taxonomy): Eukaryota > Viridiplantae > Streptophyta > Magnoliopsida > Caryophyllales > Caryophyllaceae > Spergularia > Spergularia marina. The sequence continues at coordinate 23,423,767 of OY804549.1, forward strand.
TATCTCTTATTTGTGCGTTTCAGCTTGGAAGAGTGTGGGCGGTACTTAGAAACAATAAAAGTCTATGAGAACAAGCCAGCAGATATTATTCAAGGGCATATGGATACTGATTATCTATCAAGGGTACGTATTTTCTAGGGGTTGCTGAGAGACCATGGCGTAATTGGCACCTGCAAAATTGGCATTTGGTATTGTGGATTTGTGTATGAGAATTTTTTACAAACGACTTTCCTGGTCGCAGCTGAATCATGCTCTAACATCGATTCGACATGTTAACAAGACTGATGTAGTTACACTTGGCTCTACATTTGGGGTATGAAAGTTCTTTTTTTTTTTTTTTTTTTTCTTTTTTTTTTTTGTTTGGCAAGGGCGTATGAATGGGTTATGAGTATTAGAGTTCGACCCAAGTTTCTGCAGAGAGCAAGTTTCTAAGGTGGTACTTGATTTTGCAGTCTCTTTCTCATATCATGGATGCTTCTATGGAAGATTTAGCACGATGCCCCGGGATTGGAGAACGCAAGGTACTTCAATATGTTTGATTATTTTGATCGCTGTGATAACTTCACACTCGAAAGCCTGAAACTAAAGGCTTTAATGACTAACTTTCCTTTGGTGAGGCATAAGCATAACGGACTTCTCTTTAAAAGTTCGAACTTTTGAGCTCAGAATAGCTCTTGTATGTGTTTGTTATATATATATATATATATATATATATATATATATATATATATATATATATATATTTCCTTGTTATTCTCTACTCATCTCAGTCAAGCTCTATTTTTCCCCATTTTTTAACAGACGAGTAATTTATAATTTGAAGCCTCATAATGTACACTGCTTATTTTTCAGGTCAAACGCTTGTATGATGCCTTTCATGAACCGTTCAAACGTGTCATGCCCATCCGCCCTGCAATTCCTGAAGCACCTGATCAGACTAATCCTAATTCCAGCTCTTTGGAGCCTGAAACTGCAGCTGCTGAGAAAGGATCACAAGATGGGAGCAAGCGTCAGAGGAAAGAGCCTGAAGTGAACATAAAAACAGCTTTGTCTGCTGCCTTTGCAAAGTACTCGGACAAACTTGGTAAGAAGAAATCTCTATCAGATAAAGATACCGGTGAAAGTTCTACTGCTCAAAAAGAGTCGGACTGATAGTCTGATACACGAAGTTAAGTCTGTAGCTTGTTGCACGGTCACAGATAGATGCTTGTGCGCAAGGAATTTTCTTACTTTATATAGCAGTAATACTTAGCTTCTATAAATAGCTGATCACTTGATATATTTTTTCTTTAGGTATTTCCAAACTTTTTGTTCAGTTCACTGATGTCTGACTCTGCAAGGGTTGTATCTTAAATGTATCTGTCAATTTGTGCATCGATAGTATCCGTGTTCTAAGTAAAATTTTGTGCCAAAGTGATAGATACTACAATCTTCCATTTGCAGAAAAAGGAGTTGTAAGACAGCTTATGATTTTGGAACGTCTCGTTCGCATACATCCTTTTTTCTCCTGTTGATGCAAGATTGATTTATGTGCGAGTTTTATGCTCTACCAAGAGATTTAAATCGTAAATAGTGGCATATTTAAGTATTGCACTGTTTGCATGAGCTGGGATTTTCAGTCCGCAAGCTTTATACTGTATTTGTATCCCTGTACTCCTGTCTCTTTGCACATTGCTACACTTTGGCACTGTCAGTTGGTGGTCACTCTCATTTCAAGTATGTGAATGTAGTTCTGTTATGTTTGGCTTTGTTCCTACCTCGCTACATTAGTTGCGATATCTACTGAATTAATGTGATAGATGTACGAATAAGCTAGTAGGACATCGTTACATATGCTTACCTAGTGTGTTACCATATGATTTACCTTGCATTTAACATATAGTAGTGCTTGAATGACTGTTCTCTTTGACTTTGCCCGAGATATCGAGATACTCTCGTATCATCGGAAAGTAACGTCTTTTGTGTTTGTATACGACAGTCGACTAAATCGGGACAGCCCGAATATAAGTGTATAGGACAATCATCAGGACTCAGGAGCAGTAGATATCAAACCAGCTAACATAATCTCTGAAAACTACATAAGACAAATTCCAAGTTGGTTTTGCATTTTGAATCTTGTCTAATCTTGGCAATTCTCTTCTGTTCATCCTCAGTAAGATGGTGACTTTGACAGAGACACAGCAGATGGACAACGTAACGCTGTTGTAAGAACAATCTTATCTCGTGCTCACATTCTCATATTTCGTTGGCCCTTTGACAGACTATCATTTTGCCTGAAATCTGCATAAATCCGTAAGCTTTTGATCATGTGCTTGAATGAAACCAGTGTTTTTAAGACAGTTCTTAAATTTTCGCAGAGTCGTACTCGTACTGTTAACATTGTACATCTGCTGCTGCATTGTGTTATTTGAATGATTGATTAAACCACATTTTAGTTCATTATGGCAAGCTCTCTGGTCCTTCCCTGATAGCTGTTTGCATTCATAGACTGTTTTCTTTCTTCTAAAAGCTGAATTCTGAAAAGCGCAATAACGTTCTTCTTAAGGCTCTGTACTTGTTTTTCAGTACGTCTTATCATTATTACTTAGATTTATTGCACTGTTTTACACTTTTCGGACAAGCATGGAATGCACCTGTGTGACTGTTATTGTAACTGCTGGCAGATAGAGTTCATTGTTGCCTTCGCTTCTTATGTTATGAGTTGGTGGTCAGTCGATGCAATTCCTGACTCGATTTATAAGTCTTTTAGAAACTGCCTCTGGTAAGGCTCCATCCATCCGATGTCTTGTTATTGTACAGAAAGTAGAAATGTGTAAAGAGGGTTTCGGTATTTCCTGAATTGAAATTACGAAAACCCATATGGCCGCGACCTGACTTAAATGGAATTGGGAATTTCTGTAGACAATAATGCTCCACCATAACTCTCTTCAGTGAATTATGCACTTTTTTGGCTTGAGGTGATAAAAAGAATGATTATCGTTATTTTCCTGGTAGAATATAGATAGGTCAAAGGATATGTTGCACAGAGGCTAAGGAATTATGAACAATTTCGAGGTTGCAATCGACCTATAAGCTATGGATGTGGATGAAAATAGCAACATCTTGTTATTATCCTATGAACATTTGTGGATTAAGATAGAAACAGTGGTGATAGCCTCTTCAGTCTTCAAGAATAGAGCTGATTCAGGTACGTTTTTCTTCTCCATCTTTCGACACTTCTTGCTGATAAGCTGAACGACTCAGACCAACTACAATCATGCAGAGTAATCAGATAAATCACTCTCAGAAAGGAACGGGCTTGAAATTTGGGTATGTGAAGTTAATGTCAGAGTTCTGATGTGTAAATCAACCCTGCTGCTCTGATCTGCCTGCCCACACTGCTGGTTAAAATCCGCACTTGTCTTCCTATTATTTTCTGTAACTTGATTCTACCTTTACATCTATAGCTGGTTTAATACATTTGCACGAGACATGCGTTGAATTTCGTGTTAACTAAGTGACCTCATGGAAAGGAAAAAGTAACATGGTATGCCTTAGAAGTTGCATGAGCCATATTCTACGAAATTGAATGCCTCTGGTATCTTGGACTGACCATAGTATTCAGGAATCTCGATGAATTTGAAGGAATGGAGGAGAGGTTCTTAACCAAAGGAACTAAAGACTGCACAACATCTGTCATTAGAGGCCTGTATTCTGGTTCAGCTTGCACACAAACTGCAGCAATGGCAGCTATCTGCAGGAAACAATATATTCACATCAGTTTTTAAGCAGCTTCTTCTTGCATGATCATAGAAAGCTAATGTAGAAGTTACTCGAACCTGAATGATATCTTTGTGGGAGTATTGCCCTTTGAGAGTTGGATCAACCATTTCCATGACCTTTTCTCTGTGAGTTAACCTTGGAAGAGCCTGAAATATGAGAGTACTTTTCAGCATTTTCAGTTTTCACTAGGAATACTACACACAAACAACATTAACCCGATTCCTCAAAGATTCCCGCCTATGGCGAGGTAAGGGAGGCTTAGATGTGCGCAACCTCCCTAATTAATTATCTCCTTGTGTTCTGGGATTCACTGTGTCACTTAGAAGAGTGGTCTATATCACTATATGACTATGTTTTAGGAAATTAATAACCAGGTTCTGTTCTGTTTCTGTTAATCATTGAAAGCCCTCTTGAATTTTCCCTATCCTGAGCATGCACACTATTTAATGTACATTCCAAGGGTAAATGGCAGTAGTAGCTGAATTCTGACAGTAAACTGACTGAGCTATAAAAAGAAATGATCATCTTGAATTTAATGGCAAGTACTATGAGTGTGCTGTTAGATTTTACTAACCCAGGAGACAAGAACATGTTCTCCTGAAGGCCGTCTTGTATCGACTGGTACACGTCCCGTTATGAGCTGTAGGAGAACCACCCCATAGCTGTATACATCTGATTTGGTTGTAAGCTTACCTGTTGATGCGTACCTGCACAACTAACATGCGTAAGAAGAGGAAAGGAAAATAAACTCGAAACTAGAACACGACTTCACATGATGATGTACATGACTTGTGTTTATGCTTTCTGTGCCACAACATTTGGTACTTCTTCCTTAATACTCTACCTTTCAGTTGTCTTGAGTGTGTAACAATTTTTTTTGTCTTTAGCATGATTTTCCGATTCAAATTAACTTAGCAGACATGTTTTTACTTGTTTAAATGGACCACATTGCATCATTATTATCAGGGACTAGTAGTTTTCACTGTGTTACTAATATGGTTTCGAAAGTGATGCATGAGATGATGAGGGAGGGAGTAGCAATGTAATGTAGTAGCACCCACTCTGGAGCCAGGTATCCAGTGGTCCCTAAAACCCGAGTAGAGATCTGGCCGTTGATCTTGTCCGAACCAGTCTTAGCCAAGCCGAAATCAGACACCTTAGCTCTGAAGTTAGGGTCCAGGAGAACGTTGCTACATTTGAAGTCTCTATGAATGATTGATGGACTAGCATGTTCGTGTAGAAACTCGAGTGCCCGGGCACAATCAAGCGCGATCCTTAGCCGCGTACCCCAATCCAACGGCCGAGAATAAGTATGAGGTGCGTGTAGGTGCTGCTGTAGACTGCCGTTGGGCAAGAACTCAAAGATTAGGAGCCTGTGGTTTTGGTCAGCACAGTAGCCAAGTAGCTCAACTAGGTAAGGAGAGTGTAAACGGCTCAGTAGGTCCACCTGCTCATACAGAAGTAATAGCCTTGTTTAATCTCTTATACTATATTTCGAACCCATGTGGAAAGTTGAGTAGTCTTCTTAAATGCAGATTCTTGTATATATACAAAATTGACACTTTGCTTAACAAAATCTTCTCAATTGTTTAGTGATGTTTACTCAAGTTGTAGACTAAATGCCAAAGCTTTATGGTACCTTTAGTCAAAACCCTTGAGTTACTTTTAACTAACTCTACTTAGATGACTTAAGTTTCAAACCAGTCGATAATAAATTTCAGTATCACCCTATCACACACGCAGTGTACATTTCTATAACTTACGAAAAACATGTGAAACAGCCAAATAGGGTGACATCGAAATTGAGTATCTATCTGATGGCGCTACCTCATACCGAAAATTTCATTTAGACAATAAGACATGATGCATAAGATGGAATTAAATGAAGTTATTATGTGGTAAAGACTTACCTCTATCCTGAAGGCACGCTCCCCTTGCTTGCCATCCCTATGCACCATCTTAATTGCAGCCACCGTCCCATCACCGAGAATTCCTCTATACACTACCCCATAACCACCGTGTCCGATCACGTTCACCTCGCTGAAACTGTCTGTAGCCAATTCTAGCTCTTTGTACTTGTACACTTGTACACCCTTGTATCTACATTGTGATACGCGGTCTGAACTTCTTGATGATATACACCCGTTCTTCACATCTGTTCAATTCACGAACAAATACCCACATCAGAAGTTTTGTCAGGTTTATAATAATGAAACGCAAATATCAGTATTAGTGACGAACTTGGTACAAAGATACAAATAACAGAATGCAGTAAAAAAAAAAAAAATAAGTGTACCTGGGCTGTCAGTAAAACTGATAGCAGTGTGAGCTACAAATTTGATGCTGATATCACTGCTGCTGCTGTTAGTTTTACTAGAACTGTCACTTTTGTTACGCTTCTGTCGTCGTAGTAGGACAACGAGTAGTATGATGAGAAGAATGAGGAAGACTATGATGATTGGAATGACAATTAGAAGAATAGAAGTAAGTGAAAGATGGCCACGATCAATGTTATGATTACGAAATTTGTAATGTGGTGAATCGGAAGTCACCATGGTGGTGTAAAAAATACGCGAACAACAACCACCCCCACCACGACTACCACCACCGAATATGAATCCTACCTATTAGCGCGAATATTTGTTTATGATTCGGCTAATAGGTGGATTTTATTGACACCGTGCACTTGCGAGTATGTAACGTTAGGAGATGTAAATGTGCTCCACATACAGGCACAGAATGCAATGTATAAAAGAATGAAAAGATGGACAAAAAATAAGAGGGGGATGTGGACTTGGTAAGAAAGGGTGGCCTAAAGTGATGGGGGTTGTATTGTGTAAAAATGGGTAGTGGCATATTCCCTTGTTAAGAGGTCTCTCTACTTGTAGTATGGGGCACATTTTAATTAGTGTCAACTCTTTTCTTTTTCTTTTTCTATCTTCCCGTGATTCTTCTTTTACCACTCGATTCAGAATATCTTACGTCGACTGACCGATTGTATAAACAATGTCGTTCAAATTGATGAAGTAAAATCGATGAAAACATTCCTTTCCCACATTGTTGTTCAGAAACGCTAACATTGAATTAATTATTGACAAAGGTTGTAGAGATGAGAGCGTTTATTACTCATATCAATCAACTTTAGTACTCCGTATTATCTCGTAAATTATTGAGGAGTTCTTGGGGTACTTTGGTCGGCTCCATCTTATGTGAATTAATCTTGGGAAATTGTCTCTTTGTAAACTTAAGGAAATTGAGAGATTTTCCACCACCAGCACTTGTCCACTTCATATCTAAGCATTTTGGAATGTCCACCTAATACTAAACTCTTGTATCATGTTTCTATTCTATCCTTTATAATTTGCTCCTTTTAAGTTAGAATGATATAAGAAACTTTTCATTCTAATGGTTTATAGTCTTAAAATCAGAAGGTACCCTATTGTCTTGGGACAAATGACCAAAACGAAAATAATATCTACTCCGTATATTATTAATTTGAAGAAAAATTTCATCAAAAGTAAATATTCGCACTTGTTTTCCTTTAATTTAAATTATTGTATACTATGTTGGATTATGCACTGCATTCTTCGTTGGCCTTTGTGTCTCGTGCTTAAACAATCCTCCGAATAGCTAGCTAGTAAACAAAGTTGATACGAAAGCCGGTTGACATGATATGATTTAAGTTTGATTATTACATATCTTTTCCTACTTACAAACAAGTTGTAAACTAGTACGGAGTATATCTTTCCATTATTTGCTACTTGTTTGTAGTGAAAACATGGCAATCAATTTTCTCACTGATTAGGAGTCCAATAAAAGTCTAATTTTGTTCACTATACAACTCACAATAGATCCACGATTATTTCTACACATAGAACTATGCTATTATCTCAAATCCAATACTCTCTCCGTCTTTTTTTAAACACCCCATATTCAAAATATCCCTATTTTAAAAAGGATGTACACGATAATCGGTTAATTAATGTTCCAAAAAAATTACATATAGTGAGTTAGATAAGAATCTTAGCAAAAATTGCATGTAATTTTTTTGAAACATAGATTAACCGATTACTGTGTTCACCATCCTTACTAATATTACATTTGGCATTTGGGGTGTTTAGAAAAGGACGGAGGGTGTATAACTTCAACGTCACAAGTCGAATCAGAATAATATGTGAATAATGCAACATTATGTGCTCGAAGTCTCCCTCAAAAAAAAAAAAAATTATGAGCTTGAAATCCAAATTAAACTTGTACGTACATATGACATACCATGACACACGGACGTCTTAATGACTTAATTGTGATTCTTGTGACATGCAAGTGGACTACTTGAGTTGCGATTAATGCAAACTTTCGATTGTTAATACGAGAATGTCCTTGAACCTATAACATGACTTCGTACTCCAGAATTCCGTATGTTTTATTATGATTAATTGATTATGGATTATGGAGTATTACAATTTTGTACCACATTAGTTACAAATATTTATCTACAGGAAAATTATTATGGTTCGAGCGCCGACGTCAATTGGCTGAATCACGACTTAGCTTATTGGTTCATTTCAAACAAATTTGTTTCATTTATCTCTACAAAATAACTTACCCACTGGCAACTCAAACCCGAACTACCTCAACCTTGTTCGATAATGGATCGTGACGGATTTTTGTTCTAGCTAGGCCGGTCTGGACCGGCCCGAGCCATCCGCGGACCGTATATAAAGATGGTTACCCTATTTTGTTCTTAACTTGAGCTGCTGGGGACAAAAGGCCAACTACCCCTATGCTCAAGTGGAACCATATTTATAGTTTTTAGCCCCGCGTAGGGAAGTATGAGATTTTTGTCCTTTCATTTTAGCCTTAACGTACGTTACATACATTAGTTACGTTACACATGAGTCTGTTTAATTTAATATTGTTGTCATGATCCTGTTGACCCACAATTTCTCATTTAATATCAACAGGCGTCGATTAAGTGGTAAACGACTCAATTTCGTTCAAAGAGATATTCCGTTCAGTCTTGCCGTATGTAAAAACTTTTGCTAAGAAACTCGTCCATTTAATTGCTCACAGTTGGTGAATTAAAGAAAGCATAGTCTTGAAGTTTTGCGACAAATTTTTAAAATTTGTGGAGCGTTGAAGTCTCTGAATAACATCAAATTTGCAAAACAGTATCTGCAGTGAACTCTGCTGTATGTGAGAGCTTGTCTAACGGATCGCATATTGTTGTGTTGACCTTCTTTCATTTAATTTACCTATGCATTTACCCGTGACTCGTTTCCCTTTTGTTATTGCAAATTAGTACTTGAACAGAGCAAATTTCGGGCAACATATCTTGAAGTTTTAAGGTTGTAGTGAGTTGTGACTCGTAAGTCGTAAGGCATACTTTCATGGTTTATCAGGACTTACGGTAACACGTCTTACTCAAAGCTTTGTTGAAAAGGGAGAGAATTACAACATACTCGTAGTAAACTTGTTCCACTAATTGCATGTATTTAAGGTGTTAAACTAATATAGGCAATGGACTAATATTCATTAATAGTATGTACATACATACTAAACTCATCATTTTATAAGTTGTATCGTACATGGCCAAAACGTAACATCAAGCAATTGAAGTGAGACAAAGAAGATTGTAGCTTACGTCCAATAGAATTTGAGTTATAAATTATCGCAATCTAGTAGGTTGGGAGCGAGAAATGATCAAGGACTCCGTGACCCTAAAACGTGAGACTGTATTTGTGTGAGCACAAAAACCTTATCCACCAAAACTCGTCTTCTTTGGCTCTCGTTTCCTTCTCCGTGACGCTGATGGACGTTAACATAAACACGGGTGCATGTGAAACTTAGCCTGCTAAACTTGGCACACTACCCTCTCAAATCTCAATCAATGGAGAGTAGTGTCATGAACCCCATTTTCGGAAAATATTTTGTTTCTTAGTCTATAACATAATAACACGATGATTGCTAACGCGGCCGAGAATTCCGAACTTGTGACCTAATATACCTATATTTTGACTAAAATATTATGTTGTGTACTTGTGTGTATATTACAAACAAACATTAAAGAAGATCAAGGTCAACCTAATAATTAGGAAATTAATGTGTCTAGGGATGTCCCGAGCACGAATCCTCATATCCCCACCCCCATTTCAGTGAAGATTGTCGATTCACCTTAGAAACTTGTTTCAAGTCGTAATATCTTTAAAAGATTCATGCCTGACGAAATTGCACATGAACTGGGATAGAAAATCTGCAGGTTCTGAATTTATAGTATGGATAAAATGGTAAGTTCAGAAACGGGCTTCAAATCATCAAAACTGACAGGACCAGTGACCGAAGGCATTAGCGTGTTCGTGACCAATGATCGCGCTGGGCTGCTATACATTGCGAATAAAATGTCTCGATCTCTGGTTAGTGACTACTCCGTATTGTGTTATATGCATGTCCTGCAAAAATTGGAACAATTTCATGGTTGATGAAACGCAACCACAGAAAATGTTTTCATCAACACTGAAAACACGAATGTCTGATGAAGAAGGTTCTCGCCCCTTCTAGGAGGCGATGCAGGCTGCATAACTAGAGGTGGCCAATGGGACGGGTCAGCCCTGGCCCAACCTGAACCGGCCCGGTAAATAGCCCTGGCGGGTCGACCCTTGACCGGGCCGGGGCAAGCCCGGCACTAGCCCTAGAAACCTAGGGCCGGTTCAGGGTTCAACATTTTTGGGCACTGACCCGACCCTAGCCCTAACCCTTAACCCGACCCTGAACCTAACCTACCCTAGCCCTTAACCTAACCCAGCCCTAACCCTTACCCTAGCCCTAGCCCGACACTAGCCCGGTCAATGTCATTAAGTTTTTTAGGGGTGTTATTAGAATTTAGTTCATTCAAACTTACGGAGTGACAAACTAATAACATATTGACGTTAATTAATGAAGTCCTCCATTACAAACACGGTATGTATATTGTTCACTAATAATCAGAAAACAGAAGCGTGAAATTTGTTATGTTCATAGTGACACCGATTCGAGAAAGTCAAATAAAATACAAACAATTCAAATTTTGATACATTCATATGTAAGTCGTTAAATCATTTTCCACAATTCATACTCATAACAAATGAGTAATGAGATAAACAATCGAAAGTTGATAACAAACGGCAAACGATGAGAAAACATTTAATGTTATCCTTGATCTTCCGTGGAAAATAGTGCGTGGTTCATATGGGGAAAGGCTTATCACCGAAAGTCCGCATCGGCCAATACAGACCCACCCCTAGGCCAACATATGAGAATTGGTCGTGAGAGGATCTAGTAGTACCACGCACTGGAGAAGGGGGGGGGGATTAGGCATTGTTTATGATGATGTTTGCCTCGATTTCAATAAATGTGCGATATATGAATGATATATATGCTGGAATTTATGAACCCTAAACCCAAACCGCAATCGTTCCTTCAAGTGTATCACGTAGGTTGACTAAGGACATGTGTTTCTTCACTTATATTATTGTTAATGAAAACTTGTGTTCTAAATTAGTTGTAATTTGTATATTAATTATCGCCATTGTACAGTTTTACTCGAATAGTCTTATAACTATATATTGCCACCGTATTCAAATAATTGTCGCTTAATAGTAATTTAATAACACAACTTTACATATTCAAGCAACATCATAGTTGTAATAAAACATACTTAATGTTTATTGGTCAACAACTTTCGAACTTTTTTGTTACGATAATGAAATAAATTAACAAACATGACTAAGTAAAATCAGCCCACCCTTGACCCAACCTTAGCGGTAACCTAACCCTAGCCTTAACCTTAACTCGACACTAGCCCTAACCCTAGCCCTGGCCCGACCCTAACCCTAGCACTAGCCCATTACATTAGGGCCAGGATTGACAATTTTCTAGCCCTGGCCCTAGCCCTAGCCCGCCCTGACATTTGTGGGCCGGTTCAGGGCTAGACCTAGGTGAGCCCAGCCCTAGAGTGAGCCCGGCCCTAACCCTGGCCCGCCCGCCCAATGGCCACCTCTATGCATAACTAGCAAGCCATCAGAATATGCAAAGTAAAGTGATTTACTGCTAAAGAATCAACATAAACAACGACCTCCATCCAACTGCTACCACAGAACTTCGTGTAACAGTTTAATTGAGCATGTATACAGACACAAAAGTTAGGCTAGGACTTGAGTCTTACGTTCTGTTACTCTTCCGGGAAGCCTAGGAATCTGTTTATGAGTTTCGCAACAGGTTTTGCATCACCAGAAGGATATGGCAGAAGAGATTCTGGGTTCATACTAGCGACATTCTGGTACAGTGATTGGGGGCTTGCACAAAACAGGTGCCTCCTTTCTGCTAATTCTTCAGCAAGTTCAGCTTGATGATTGTCCATCAAATCCTCGTTCACAACAACAATCAATGGTTTATGCAATCGTAGTGTCTCAAATATGCTGCCTGATCCTGTAAAACAGTGAAACTTGATCATACAACATCTGTTCACAATACATCACATTAATCACAAAAGCTCCTAATAAGTTTCAGTTAGCTTCCATTCCCATGTTATGGATAAAGCCTCTCACAAAATACAAAATAAGCGACAGCATTCATGTGGAGGGGCAGAGAAGCAATGCTTGATTCTAAAAAAAAACGGTTCATTGAGATACAAAGGCTACAAGCTATATGGCATCATAAAGTATTGGTTTCAACTTTCAAATGATTTGCCGGATAACATGAACCATCTTAACGTGTTATGCGAAAGAACAAAAGGAAGCATTAATCAGTGATAATCCAGATTCCAGCATCCAAACTCTTCTTGTAACGGAAATAGTTGACAAGCCTTAACCTGTTGCCCCAATTTTCGGTTTGACAATGGACGCAGAAAAACTAAAACTCCGGCCAAGCTATTGCTCCAGGGATTTGACTAAATTAAAGGACACAGAATCTGATACCAATTGAGGCATCCCCAAAAGGTTGATTTCACAAAAAGCAAGGACCACACATAAAGAACATAAAGCCTACAGATTACACCTTTGATTCCTAAAGATGTTCACCTTTAAGTGTAGATGTTTGCCAAAAATCTTCGTACTGCGGTCCTTAATAAAATGAACTATCCTTAGACAAATTCGACCATGGCAAAAGAAAGGTGATAAGATAAGGGATAACTTTTTACCCAAAATATGCTACCTGCATGGCTTATGACCAGAGAAGCTGATTTTAAACTGTCAGCAATGCTCATCGAAAAAGAGAAGTACTCGACCGCTAAGGAGCCATCTTCAGCAGTGGACTGCATAAAAAGTGACATGTCAAAGCCAACACAACTTAAAGATGACAAACAGTTACATCACTGAAGTCCATGAAACAAGTAGCGGGGTCCTGAGGTAATCAAATAAATGACCCCTGTCAGCTCTATTGATCGTGGATCCATCCCCAACAGAGCCTATCAAAGCAGTATCTTATTGTAAGAGCCGTAGATGATTGAGTGTTGAACCCCTGCCCCCGACTTTATATTCATGCACATCGTTTACGCTAGGCACTAATTGATAAGAGTCTTAAACCCCAACCAAAAGCACGCTGCAACATGACAAACTAGCCACAAACATGTAACATATGTAAACCAGAATTTGCACTTTGATTATGCAACAATAATTATATAGCAGAAACATATAATGCAGTATACGAAGCAGGATGCAAGAGAGGGTTCCAACATGGCTTAAACTCAATGATACCGTGGAAGGAAGGTAGGATCCACGACCAATCTGAATGAGAAGGTGAGTATACCCTTTTGCATATAGCTCTTGCTTGACTTCCGGTGTATCCACTGCTCGGACAAGAGCATCAAATAGAGTAGTTCCCACAGTGACAAAAACAACCCGCTTTGACTTCAAGCTATCAATACTTTCCATTAAACTGCACCAAATAATATGCCAATGAACCTCGGAGCTGTAGTCATAGGTTCAGAAACAAGATTGTTCTAGCTCGAAACCACACATACAGAATTCAAAACTTCAGTTCAGACACATGATGCTAAACCAAGAAGTCTATTCAATGCACAGATCTTTAAGAAATCGAGTCAAATACACAAGTTTACATGTTGATGTGGACGGTCTGTACTCAAAAGGCCATAAACCTGATAACCTTCGAGTTGCAAGACTTCAAGACATAATAAGTTTGAACATGGACAGATTGCGCAGAGTATCTTCATTTCGCAGAAAGACACATATAAATGACACTTGTATTAGTAATCAAGTTGACTTATCGCACACAGGATTATGATTGAAGTTCTAAATAGTATCACTCCTGATTATGCAAGGGCTTTAGCAAACATTAAGATTATAATGTTAAATATTGCATTCAATTACTACCCTACATGCAACTCAATTCTCCCTCCTTCATTGTCATTTGTCCACATATATCTCTACTGGATGTATCATTGTCAATTCTGAATACATCTAACAAATCATCCACTACGAATCCATGAGCCAAAAAAAATCAAGAAAAAGAAAAAACGGGTGTTTCCTAAATCAACTACCCTCTCATGTTCTCCAAACTCAAATGGCTCGAGGAAAAAAGAAAGGAGCAAAAAGAACAAGAAAACACTTTTGTGCTCTGATATCCATTGCTGTTATGAAATACTTGCAAAAGAAGAGAATGCATACATGAATGGGTGACCTAGAGTATGAAACATGAACTTGGTTGACTCAAAGCATCTCCTACACAGTCACACAGCCCGCAAAGAATAAGCACAGAGATCACCTCTATAGACTCCATGATTAGTTAAAATATAATCTAAGAGACCCCCACATTATTGCAGGAAGGTTGTTAATACTATCCACTATTTCATCACCTCATTCACCAAAACTTACAAGAGTAAAATGGTAGGAGCAAAGATTTTACCCAAGGTACCAGAGCTCTTTCCTTTCGCATCTTGCAAGTGAACCCCATATTATTGTGGAGAGGATAACTATCCCATATCCACTAATTAATCACCTCATTCCCCAAAAATTCTAAGGGGCACTAATTATTGTAAGTTCAATTGCATAAGCAGAGAAGTCACAAATTTTAAGTTTACAGATATTAATAACAGAATGAGGTAAAAGGTTATCATCATGTTGTTCGAGCTCAGCTGTAGGTATCAGGCTCCTCTCTGTGTTCAGTCTTGGTCATATTTGCAAGCATTTCATGATTTAGTCCGAAGTGAACTGTGAAATATCAAAGAATTAATACTCATGTCCTACATCTTAATCTCCAATGTCCAACAAGGGCACTTACGGAAAAGTGAAGAGGCTAATAGCATAGTTTTCAAAACAATGCAATTCGGAAAACTTTCTTGCCCTGGGCCTCATCGTACCCTAAATCTCATAAACTCTAAAAAGATAACAACACTAATCACTTAAAAACCAAACTTGATCTAAACACAGACGAATCATGAGGGCTATGATAAGAATGTCTGAGTGCAAGAGATGGTAAAATCTCATGGCCTTTTTGGTAAGAGGTTGAAAATTAAGCAAAGGACAATGGATCTAGTGGTTAGTTATAGTGGGATGTGTTTCCCTTATCCTGCCCTAAACAGGAGCGTTTGAGAGACTAGGTGATGTTGTTATCATTATGTCCCAATGAGGATGAAGGTAATAGGCCGGCAACTTGGAACTGAGCTTAGTCTATACAATTTCATAAACACGTCACTCTTAACCAACTAAAGTGGTTTAATAATAATACATAGAACACAGCAAAATATTCTACTGCCACTCTCCACCATTGTTAATGAACCCCTTCTACAATTATCCTCAATTGGCAAATAACATTTACAATATCCATCTCTACAAACAAGCAAAGCATAACCCATCAATCATCAATGCTAATGCAAATTACAGATCAAATTAATCTCTTTCAAATAAGGGTAATTCATAAGATTAGAAAAAAGAAATCTTTTTTTGTTTTTTTTTTTGTAAATGGTGCCGTTAAATTATGAATTCAACCACCATAATAAGCATGAATGTGTGAAATTAACATAGTAAATTAAGCAGTAAGCAAAATTCAAGAGAAGCTAATTATGGATTTAATAACAATACTCAGAGAGAAAGAGATTACCGCGAAGAGGCATAGGTGGTCCAGACCAGGCCAGCAGTGAGACGGTGGTGATTGTAATGTTCACTTGAGCCAAGTTCCTGGAATTGTATGTTCGGTAGGCTATTCTCGCGTCCTAATTGTTTATTTCCGTGAATGTTAAGACGATATTGCTACTAACATGGAAAAATGAAGGAAACGGGATGAACAAACTCGTAAATGTCTCACGAAATGTTGATTATAAAGTATTTCTCGAAAATCCCGAATAAGTTAATAATTCATATAAACATGTTCTCGTAAATGTTTGTTTTTTAAGCAAGTCTTGAAGATATACATGTGACGATTTCTCTATGACAACTTTCAAACAAACCGATTCAATCAAGGTTCACATAGGTACAAAACTAAATCACGGATTAGTTTGAATTGAAATGCTTCTAACATATTCTCACATGTGTCAAATATTGGCCGTTATACTAAAAACATCATTGAAACCAAGGGAAGCTTGTTGCAGGGACTTCACCAAATGTTTCACAAAGCAACAAATTTTTAATTGTACCAAAATTCGGCCATATTTAGCGTTATTGAATATTCCTTCCATTGGCCTTTAAACTGTAAAGGGTTAATGGACACTCATTTTAGTGTGGGTTTACATGTTTTTTGGCTAATCAAAGTTCCAAAAAAATTACATGGCGGGTTAGAACAATATTTTATCTAACCCGTCATGCAATTTTTTTAACTTTGATTAACCGATTAACGTGTGCACTCACCTTAAGAAGTGTCTCCGTTGGCTATATGCAGTTTAAAGATGAATGGAGGGAGTACATTTGATCGACTCCAGATCATTTTGGCGTCTATAACACTCAGTTATCTAATTTCACCACTAAATATAATCAAATTATGAACAATAGAATAAAATAGAGGAATAAGAATATAGAGCACGTAAACGGAAAATGTGAAAGGCAAATCTTTACCCCCATAAAAGTAGTTTTGATGCCAAGGAGATTTCCTTGATACTTTTACTCCTTTAGTCCATTTTTCATGGATTTAAAGCCAAAAACAAGGCAATTGTGAAAGAAAGTGAAAGTAAAAGGCAAGTAGAAGGAATAAACATGATGAAGAAGTAGCAAAGGTAAACTTTGGGATCTTCAAAAGCTTAGTTTTTGATAGTGATATGTGCCCAAAGATGAACGCGTACCCAAGCTCTTCCGATTGTTTTCAGTCAAAAAAAAAAAGGAATTAAAAGTGTAACAATCGATCACATGTTCAGTACATTTTGTTCTTAGCTTGTTTCCAATCATAACCTCTAGTACTCGATCGAAAGCAATTTGGTAAATAAATCTCATGTGGAATTACTAGTCTTTCGATTTCGGTGAGTAATTCCACATTACCATTTAAATTGTCTAACTGAGTAAATTATACAGATACTCCACACAGGATTTGGTACTCGTTAATTTGGTTTAATGTCATTGTATTCCGAGTATTCAACAACATTGACGTTTCGACTTTGAAACTACTCGTGACTTTGGTATATTAGTGTCATTGTATTCCTAGTATTCAACCACATTGATGTTTCGACTTTGAAACTACTCGTGAGTTTGGTATATTAGTGTCATTGTATTTCGAGTATTCAACCACATTGACGTTTCGACTTTAAAACTACTCGTGAGTTTGGTATATTAGTGTCATTGTATTCCTAGTATTCAACCACATTAATGTTTCGACTTTGAAAACTACACATAAACGAATAAATCCAAATCCAAAAATCTATTTGAGATTCTTATGTACCTCTTTGTATCCAACAACATGAGTCATTTGGATCTATAAAAATTAGTGCCAGTTTCGAATCAAATTAAATTATTCCGTTTTAATTCAAATCGGCTCACTTTGAATCGAGTTAATTCTTTATTTTAGGTTAAATCTGGTCATGGTCAATCTCATATCAAACTATTTTCAAATCATTTTTGCGATTAAACCTTTAAAACAAAACTAGTTTTATCAAGTCTATCTAATCTACCCTGACTCGAATACGGACCAAACGTAAATTAGATCGGAGAATAAAGAAAAAAAAGGACAGACAAGACATGAAACATGGTGTGTCAAATGGGGTTGGACTTTTGAGAGGGGGGGGGGCGTAAGGTACACACAGAACAACGAGTATGTGTGTGAAAACAGGATCCGTCGTTCTCTCTAAGTATTGACTGTTTTATCATCTTGACTCGTAGTGCATGTCTTCATTCAGGGGACTATTGTGCGTGCCACCGCACACTAGCGACTACCCCTAATCCACCTCTTAATTTGATAAGGACAACCTTAGGCTTTAGTGTTGTTGCGTAAATGACTACCCTAAACTTGGCTAACTTGTCACTAGGAGTACTCATCATCAAAGCCGTCGCTTCTAGGTTGGTGTACTATCCCTATACCAACCTGGTTCACCCTCAAAAACACACTATAAATGATCTAGCTTGGGGGGAGGGGAGGTGGTTCATTTGGACGGTTCACCCGACTCGATCTGATCCGATTCGCGATAAATCTGGCTCACATGTTAAATTGGTATGACCTAGGCAAAGCATGGCTGAACTGCTTGGACACGTCTTGGCTTGAGTCGTTTTGTGCGTAAATAATAAATTGTTGCATTCGTTGAGTAACTTGTGATCGTAAAACCTGAATTTAACACAACTCAGGTTAAAGGTTGAATTGACACTACTCGGGTTAAAGGCCGATTCAACTCCAAGTAGCTCATAGGTTGTGCTCCCTATGAAATTTGTCTCCAGGGCTATACTTGATGGCAAATCAACCCAAATTCAAAGTCCAAACTAGGTGTTATTCGCAACCGCATCATAAGGTTTAATCTAAGGCACAGCACCATAAGTGAACATGTGTACTAATGTTTCAAGCCTAAAGGAAAGTCGCCTCAGAGTGTCTTGCAATAAAACAAATAATGGAACCTCGATCATCAGCACACTCGATGTGCAATCAACTCAAATCCAGCAAAGTCTCATAGTTGCACCCTTCAAAATGGAGTCTAATTCATCTTTCCATTTTAGATTTGGGTCGATTCAACATCATCACATTTCACCCATGACATGAGTAAACACGTGCATGAACGCTTCGAGTCTAAGGAAAATACACCTAAAGGCCAATGGTGTAAGACAAATACTAACAGAACCTCGAAAATGAGCATAGACATTTGATCGACATAGTTATATGTCTATAGATTGATATGTTACTTGACTCCGGCTACAACGATCTAAAGTCTATAAAACAAGTACAGATTCGAGTTAAGAGTTTGACTTCCATTGAAGCGGTTAGTTAGCACGCACGAGCATTCACAGGAGGACAGCTCCAACTAGTCAATGCTTAGAATTCGGAAATGTCAGTTTCATTGTTAAATTGTATGTGTTGTTTATGTGACTGACTGACACTGTGTGCTTTTTAAGTGTGTCACACTGAAGATGCTTGTGAAAATACGCGGGCCTGGGCCACACCCGTAAAGAGAAGAGATAATCCACCATATAAGCCCAAGGAGGTTCCATCCTAAAACCAATTGGCAATAGGAGGAGTAACTCCTTGGTTTATATGGTAGACAAATCTCTTCTATTTTTCCAATGTGGGACACTCATATGTGGAGTATTTTGGGTGTCACTTTAACACTCCCCTCTCACATATGAGGTCCCTTTTAAGGGCAGACTGGCTTACCGTAAAGCCAGCTGCATTTTTGCACTGATTTATCAGTGGCCGATTTATCGGCATTTTTGGCCCAGATGAATTCATTGAGACCCAAGACTTTAACCATGGGCTCTGATACCATGTGAAATTACGCGGGCCTGGGCCACACCCGTAAAGATGTGAAATTACGCGGGCCTGGGCCACACCCGTAAAGAGAAGAGATAATCCACCTGATAAGCCCAAGGAGGTTCCATCCTAAAACCAATTGGCTATAGGAGGAGTAACTCCTTGGTTTATATGGTAGACAAATCTCTTCTATTTTTCCAATGTGGGACACTCATATGTGGAGTATTTTGGGTGTCACTTTAACACTCCCCTCTCACATATGAGGTCCCTTTTAAGGGCAGACTGGCTTACCGTAAAGCCAGCTGCATTTTTGCACTGATTTATCAGTGGCCGATTTATCGGCATTTTTGGCCCAGATGAATTCATTGAGACCCAAGACTTTAACCATGGGCTCTGATACCATGTGAAATTACGCGGGCCTGGGCCACACCCGTAAAGAGAAGAGATAATGTGAAATTACGCGGGCCTGGGCCACACCCGTAAAGAGAAGAGATAATCCACCTGATAAGCCCAAGGAGGTTCCATCCTAAAACCAATTGGCTATAGGAGGAGTAACTCCTTGGTTTATATGGTAGACAAATCT